>OY754337.1:31351098-31961878 GCA_963573305.1 Pyrrhosoma nymphula | reverse complement strand
AGTCAAAACCGTAGATTTTGACACTAAATGCCCCTTTTTGAGACCCACGGCTAGATCATTTCTGAATATTCTTCTTCGATGCTGTCAGACAGATGCTGTTAGACAGAATTTGAGTTTATGCGAGCTATATTCAAGAAACAAAATATCATGCAAGTGGTGGGCCACGGGCTACGTACATTTTATCCACTGTGTTTACTGCACCTTTAATTTTGTAGTAATGTGCTACAATTTTTGATCTGTTGGTAGCTGCATTGATGCCATGTGAGTCATGCGTTGTAGGTATTCGAATGATGGCTTTGAGTTTTGGTACGTATAACACGAGGTTAACGTTTCTTTAGAATCCAAGCAATGAAATATTTTACTACATACCTCGCTTCGTTCAGCAGAAATTCGTGCAGGATTTCTTGCTTGTTCTTCAGTACCTCCCGATCAATGTAATGTTTTTCATGAGAAGATATTGAGCTAATGGATAGTGTACCAGTTGTAAGTGGAAAAATTTCTGTTTTCATTGTCTAATGGCTACATGAGACTTTTGACTATAACTGACGGTGGATTTCATAATTTATATTTTCCATCTATTTGCTGCCCACATTTGAGTTATTTATTGCCAGAGTAAAATGATTTTGCATCACATTGTGCCACACACTCAGGTCATAGCTTGCTGGATTGCTGGGAATGTACTCAGAAAGCTACATCTACATCTGAATAGATGCAGCAATTCTTCGATTGCAATGTAATTGCTCGTCTTGTAATTTTTTATGCAGCCACTCAAAAATCAATCTAAAATCAACTGTATTTCCATGAGTTAGTCTACATTTCTTCTATCCTTCCTGATTGTAGAATCTTCCAAATTGGAGACATTACGACAGGAATCTCCTATACCTCACGGCAATTCTAGGTTCCACGATTCCGTCTGGATTACGTAGTTCTAGAATATTGGTATGATGGGGCTATGTTTTATGCTGACCAGATATGTACTTCTTCATCTTCGGAGGCTCCTTCTTCCAAATTGCTGTACACATCATCCTTATGTGCTACTTCTGCTTCGCAATCAGAACCATTGTTGTCAACGGCATCATCTTCCTTTTCCTCTTCGTCGGAGTCAAACAGAAGCCTCGAGTTGATAGCTTCTCGGCTTCAATTTGGAACACTAATCATTTCAATTTCAAAAAGATGGCAAACTTGTCACCGATAATATTGACAAAGCTAACACGTTAAATTCCCACTTCGAAAGTGTATACACTACAGACGATACTCCATGTTATTTCGACATTTCATTCACTGAGGAACCGATGAAAGAAATCACTATTCAATGTGATGGGATAACTAAACAGCTACAGTCAATCAAAAATAGTAAATCTCCGGGTCCGGAGGGAATACCCGCGCGTGTCCTCAAGGAATTAGCGCCACAGATCGCACCGTTCTTAGACATAATATTCAAGAAGTCATTGTCTGAAGGAAAGATACCAATAGACTGGAAAATTGCAAACGTTACACCGATATTCAAAAAGGGAAACAGACATGACCCAGGGAACTATCGACCAATTTCATTAACGTCTATTATAGGCAAGATACTCGAACATATCGTCGTTAGCAATATCATGACGTTCCTGGACAGTCGTAACTTCCTTCATGGCTGTCAGCACGGCTTTCGGAAAGGTAGATCATGTGAAACACAGCTCGCGCTCTTTCTTCATGACGTTCTCAAATCTGGTGAATCGAAAACACAAGTGGACGCATTATTCCTAGATTTTAAGAAAGCTTTCGACACGGTACCTCACAACAAACTTTGATACAAATTACAGTCATGCGGCCTAAACGAAACAGTAGTAAACTGGATACGCGACTTTCTGAGTGATCGTAAGCAAAAAGTAGTTCTTGACGGAATTAGCTCTGATGCAGTTAAAGTGACATCAGGTGTCCCACAAGGAAGCGTAATCGGCCCCCTTTTGTTCATTATATACATAAATGATCTATGCTCTCGAATTAGCAGTAAAATACGTTTATTTGCCGACGACGCTGTCATCTATCGTGAAATTAGTGATCACTCTGACTTTGAAACCTTATCATCGGATTTAAACAACGTTCATGAGTGGAGCCAAGAGTGGGGACTCGAACTTAATCTAAGCAAATGCACGGCGGTACAATTCTTGCGGAGGTCGTCCAACTATTCCCATGTATATGCTGTGGATGGTGTTAACATAAAGGCGTTAGATGAAGTGAAGTATCTAGGAGTTACGATAACTTCGGACCTATCGTGGGGAACACATATAAGAAATATTTGTGGCAGAGCTCTGAAGAAGCTAGGATTCGTCAAGCGTATTGTGGGAAGATTCTCAGATGAAAAAGTAAAAGAGAGGTGCTATTTCGCACTCGTCCGGCCACACCTTGAATATGCAGCAAGCATATGGGATCCGGTGCAGAAAGAATTAATTCGGGAACTTAATAAAATACAAAGGAAAGCTGCGCGATTCGTCAAAAACTGCTACGGGCGTACAGACAGCGTTACGCAGATGTTAAACGAATTAGGCTGGGAGCCGCTAGAGACTCGGAGGCTGCGCTCTAGGCTTAGATTACTTGAGCAATTGAGAATAGATATCTTTCAGAGCGACACGGAGAACATCATATTAGAACCCCACTATATTTCCAGGTCCGACAGAAACGATAAATTAAGAGAGATATTTTGCCGAACGGATAGGTATGGGAATTCGTTTTTCCCCCGAACAATAAGGGACTTTAATAAATGCAAGGCGTAATTTCATAGAGCGTTTCCTTTTTATATGTAAACGGCTGGTGTCCTAACACCCCCCGCCACACGCCTATTGAGGCGGCTTGCGGGGTAGTATGTAGATGTAGATGTAGTTTCACTAATGTAAATTTTATTGATGCATAATTACATCATTTTTATGCTATAAAAGTGACTCATTCTATGATATAAATGTAAGGAATACAGGTAATTGTACTTGCGAAGGTATTGTTTTCATGATCACAGCAGGTCTCCACAACACACGCAATATTTTGCCTAATGCGAAAATTTCTGCCATATAAAAATATGAATAAATAATCAGTAACTTGCAATATTTGTCGCTAACTGTTGTTAAAAATAAAAAATTCGGTCTTATAGAATAACAAAAAATATACGAACAGACCTTGATTGTTCATTGATTCACGGGCCTCGCAGCGCAGAACGTACGGACTTCACAACGTGTTTCGCTTTCTTTTTCCCCAATAACTGCTTCTAAGAAAAATTTTATGCACACTACAAAGGCTGTATTTACAAATGAGGAATAGCAAAGGGTCCCAATACGATAAAATGGATTAAAACATCCAAAAACCGACCGCCGTGTACTCAGTACACGTACGAGCCTGCCGGAAGGTTAAATACATATAATTTTCGCCTAATGTCAAATACCGCACCATAAATGATCAATACCTCAAGTCATAACATACTTGAATCAAAGCAAAAATGTAAAATATAATTCTCATATCATTTCCATTACCGCATGTATGGTGAGTTCCGCCGCATAAACAGATGTACATAAATGAAATATTGTCCTAGCATTTTTTTCGACTTATTTGAAAAACTTTTTAAATGTGCACTCGAAGACCCATGGTTACCTCTCCAGCCACCTAACTGGCAAGTTTGCTCTGAAGCGATCCCCTTTGTGAGACTGTGAGAGGGAAAGCTCCTCCTGTGGAATTCTTCCATGCTATTCTTCATCCTTGGTCTTCCACCTTCCCACGCCAGGCCGTGCCGCCGCTGGGGAATGGACTAATGCAGGTGCAGTGGAGATCGAGTCTCCCTACCGATCCTTTCAAAGTGCCTGGACTCACACTTTCCCTCGAACCTTGTTTAGCGAAATAAAGCGTGCGGAACTTGTCGAAGTTACCTCATTTCGTCCGTTATCGGGTGCGCAACGAGGGGTATGCAACTCTAAGAAATGGTGTACGCTTGTTGAGAAATGGTGGAGAAATGGCCATAAATGAACGGAAATGGGATGCTCAATAATAATTTTACTAAATATTTTCACTCAAGCTAACACTTGGCAATCGATGTAGAATTCTAGCAAACTTGCAATGCATAGAAAATCAGCTGCACTGAACACTCAATGAGAAATGTAGGTACAACACAGCGATTTTTAAAAGGTACATGAATAGAACCAAGGACATAACATTTCTTACAGCTCCTCTGAATCAGTCAGAAGTTACAGCTCTGTCTTTCAAACTACTGATAAAGTTTCTCATGACTTTAAGTGAGAAATATGTGTTCCAGTTGGTGTCTTCCTTATACAACCACATTTCTTACATTTCCCACATTCTCCTATCTTTCCTGTCCTATTAAAATAGTGCCATACAAGGGAGCCAGTTGCATTCACTAACTGTTGCTCTCCTGCCATTATATTAAGTGTGGACGAAGAACCTGAAAAAAGAGAGAACAATTTCACAAACAAATCACCACCAGGGCACCCATATCCACCTATGTAGTCCAAAATTATAACTAAAGCCTTGGTTACACGATGCATGTATCCATGCGAGTAGATGCGTGAACACAAAAACATTAAAAATTGCAATGTTGAAACACCCCAACTTGCACAAATGCATGAACACATGTCCACATAATAGCCCGTTCTAATTCTGTGCATTTGTTCACGCGTCTACCTGTGTGGGTACATGCATTGTGTAAACACAGCTTAATAATACCCAAATGTACCATGTATATTTATACATAATAAAGCCATAAAGTGATTAAATGAAATTTTAGCCTTACCTGGGTTGTAACTGGAATAGGGGAGCTCTGGGAATAAACGAACTCCATGTGGGTATGATTATAGGACCAACCGCCCGACCGTCGGGTCCGACTGTTTTCGTCGGGCGACAGGCCTACACACCCTCCAACCGTCGGTGCCAACGTAGTTGGTCCCGAGAGTTGGGTGGTTTGGTCGGAACGTGTGTAGCGCCTTTTATCATCACTATTTTTATCCACATCAACACAGAGCTGGGACTTTGAAAGTGATCCAATAACGTTTTCTTCTGTTTTTTACTTTGTTTTTCTGGTTCTGCTGATGTTCCACCAGTTTCTGTTACATGACATAGCAGCGGCGATGTATCTGAATAGGATTTGTCTTCATATGATTTTGGCTCAAAATTTATATGTTGGTTTAAAATTTATTAAAATTTATTGAATTAAATTTCCAATCGTCATCTTTCCTGAATAAAAAATATTCATGCATTTACAATTAACTGAGAGACAACAAGAAATTACTCAAGACTCATAAATTGATTGTAATTCCACTTCTGTTTCATGAAACTATTATTACTTATAATGCCCTCCAGCAAAACTCAAAACACAAGCAAACAACTAAACACAGCCACTATATTTCAGCTATGCCAGGAATTATAAAATTAGAATTTGGTATGGATGCATTACCTGAAAACATATACGTCGCCTGACAGCCTTACTTGCTTGCAAATCCAGTGTCCCACACAAAGTAATAGAATAATAAATGTGGTCGTTTAAATATTTGTTTCAAGTCTTTTGCGTGCAGAAAACATCCTCTAAACGGATGGTGTGCCACTTGCCATGTTTGCCATGAGTGCCATGTTTGAATGCGTGTAACGATTCAAAGACGAATCTATCAGATTCAAATATGTATTTTGAATCATTGGGTTTCAAAGCATTCCAATTCGCAGGCGAATCGAATCAAATTAAGCCTGATTCGATTCAATTTTGAAGCATTTGCACATCTCTAAGCCAAAGGTTTATTTTCAGTTCGTACATTAAATAAAAACTTCATATGGTATTACATTTCATTTGGTCAATAGGAAGAGCATTATCATAATTACCGTAGCTTTGTAGGTAGATATTTAGGGGGCATATAGAAGACAAATAAGTATAGTAGTATTTTGTTGTGAGGGCTGTATCTTTGAAATTATTCATGAAGCATACAATCTGTTTCCAGTGATGTATGTTAAAAGCATTTGCCTCAGAAATGTTCAACCTATGATTTAATTTTTATCCTGTGACTAAATTCGACGACTTAGTTCAATTACATACCAATGCTGTGGCTCATCTCCGAGCATATAGAGAGTAGACCAATATTTTATATAATGGCTCAAGCTTGTGATTTTTTCTCATTATCAATTCAACTTGTTTGGTACATTTGCAACAGAAGCTTATTCCATGTTTATGTATAATGAGGAAAATTTTTATGGTAATTTTCATAAAGGTTTAGTGCATACTTCAGTGTAAAATGACATTTCAATGTTAACTTTAATTATATAAAGGCAACTAGCCTTCCCAAGTACATTAATAAAGCTTATCCTCATTTAATCATTCATATTTTTTGTTCAATAATTCACTGAATAATTTAGCTCTTCTCCATGATTACATTTGTTTAGCATAATTCACATTGAAATTCATTCTTAGTGTTCAACTCTATTTTCTTGGACATATTCAATGTATTTTCCAATAAATTTTCCATGAATCATTGAGAGTATTTATTAGTATATTTTGTGGAGTGTGATTTCAAAGGTTTTTTCTTCATTCATCTCATGTATTTTTTATTTCAATTACAGCTCCATAGGATAGAATACGTTCATTCGAGACACCTCATCTATAGGGATGTGAAGCCTGAAAATTTTCTCATAGGAAGGAGCACCACCAAGAAGGATAAAGTCATACATATAATTGGTGCGTATGCATTGTAATTAAGAGTCCTGTTGTCAATTTTGTGTTCATTGATTTTTTCTGTACTAATTCATCTTTTTAATTTTCAGATTTTGGTTTAGCAAAGGAGTACATAGACCTAGAAACCAACAAGCATATTCCATACCGGGAACATAAAAGTCTTACAGGAACTGCTAGGTACATGAGTATTAACACACATTTAGGGAAAGGTGAGTCCTATGCAGCTACTGCTAATTTAAAGACTTCGGTTCAGACTTCACTATGAGATAAAAGGTTAACAGAGAAAAGTGATCATCCTCTGTTGATGAAAAGAGTTGTATATATTTGCCTTGCTATATTTACATGCTTGAATGTGATAATACTTAACCTTTAAATTGATTTGGAAACATAATGAAGACTTGAATTGTTTTTGATAAAAAACTTGTGTAACAGTGAGTTGCTCATCCCAGTATTCATCTTCTCTTTGTAGTGTCAATTATTTTGAGATGTATTTCCACTTTTATTGTTGTCCTCTTGAAATAAATTGCACAAAAAATGCTACAGAGTGGCTTTAAGCTCTCTTATAAAGTTCATATTCTCGATGCTTTGGATTTTGTATGCCAGTATTGGTAAAAAAAATGCCAATGATAAATTTTTCATAAAATAATAATGTTAATGATAAATTTCTCATCATTGGGTGTGACCAGTGTCCAAAAGTTACTTGCTGATATCGTTATCGTTCACATTCAGCTAAATTCAGTACTACAAAACTGTATTGGTTGATGATGATTCTAGCCTTATGATGGTGTGTATGCCTCAGAGGCAATGCCTCAATTTGGTTTGCTATTTCATAAGATGAGGCAGAGAAAATAATTTCTGTTCATTTCTTTTGCTACTATCTGTTTTCTCATAGAACAAAAATGAAAATAGCATGAATTAATCCCCTTACTCATGACCCTAGGTGAATAGGATATCTATTTCTTGTGAAACTATGTGCATGTGTCATTGATGCTGATGTCAATTTAAATGTTTTAATACTTGAGGAGTTATTCTAGTATCCAGCTAGTTGCTTTCCCTTTCCTTGCTCTGTAGTGCTTCACTTTGAAGTGATCATAAATAATTCTTTCCCTATTTCTCTCCCATCTGCAGAGCAAAGCCGTAGAGATGACCTGGAGGCCCTGGGTCATATGTTCATGTATTTCCTTCGGGGGAGTTTACCATGGCAAGGTCTGAAGGCTGATACACTTAAAGAAAGGTACCAAAAAATTGGGGACACGAAGCGTGCCACTCCCATCGAAATTCTTTGTGAGGGTCATCCAGGTTAGTTGCATCTTAATTATTGATTTATTCGTAACAGATAAAGTTACTTCAGTGTGGCTCTGAAGCACTAGAAGCCTTATTTATAATTGTTTTGGCCCAGGTTGTCTATTACAGAACTTTCCCTGACAGGAGATATTTTACAGCACCACTATTGTGCAAAATAAAAGCAGTTGTAGACAATGCTATTACAGATCTTGTGATTATCTTTTATGATAGTGTGCAGCCTAACTCAGGAATATATCATGTATCAGTGATGTCAAGTGAAAACTAAGATCCGTTGGTGATTCAAGAGTTATAGTGAGACAGACAAGAGAATAACTGGTTAATCTGCAATGGTGACCTCTTACGGAGGAAAGTATCTAAATGGTTCATTACTTCAAATAAAAGTCAATAATACATGATAAATGTATTTTAAAAATTAAACAGATGTGGTTGCTACGTTCATATAACTTCACAACTTCAAAATTGGGTGGGATCATGGTTCCTTCTTTTGCATTATCGTTATCATTATCCAAAATGCTAAGTGCCCTTGCTGGGAAATGCTCAGAGATTCTGTCCTAAGAATGAAATCCCTCATGAAACTAGTGATTTTAAGCACTTGACAAAATTTGAAAAATGCATCATGTTTTCTCTCTCATGAGCACAATTGAAAAATAATGATAATGCGAGCGCATGCATCATGGAGATCCATGATGGCACCTCAGGTTTTATTAATTTCCTGCTTTACTTTCAAAAATAGAAATAAATGAGCAGAAAGGTAAGTTATAATTCCAATAAAATCTGTTTAAATTATGATAAAGAGATAGCTCATGTATGTTTATTGAGAATTTAACTCAGTTCTATGACCTAAGTGAACATATTTTTAGCTTTAACATGGCTGCACAGAAATGTTCATATAACATAATTGAGAAGTAAATTGAAGTAATACACAAATCCAACTCGTATGGTGGAGATAGTTACTGTGAATTTATTCAATGCTACTCATTGTTTTAACCATTCCAAAACAGCCAAATACTGCAGCAGAGCTTGAACTACGGTGCAACAACTGCATCTCACATCAGCCTTCAAATCCAAATTCTTTTATTTCTACCTTGGAAAAGTCCAAAATGAAGCTTTACAATTAAAGTCACAAAAGGTAATAGAGACAACTTTCTCAGTTGTATTAATATTGATAATAATGCAGTGTTATTGATGAATGTCGTGGTCTTATCATGATTAATAATGCAAATGTATCATACATTTCCTTCGCATTAAGGTGATTTTCGTTCTTTCCTCAATCTTATTGTTAGACAATAGTAGTTAAGTGCTATGTACAATCAATCTTTCCCTGAAAAATTACCCTGTGGATCATAATCACTAATAAAAAGCTACTATGTAACAGATCGCGTAATGCATTGAAATATATGAAAAGTAAAAACAAAATAATGTCCGATAAACTGTTAAATCATTGCGTGGTACATAATTCAATAACACAAAACCATTAGCTAAACTTCAATTTATTTATCATGATATAATGAGGTTAACGCCAATGATAGGAAATTGTATGATATCTCGGCGTTATTGGCTGATGTGAAGAATCATAATACACAAGACAGTTGGAGATAATGTACGATATCTCAGCTGAAATCGTATGTTAGAAAGTCAAACGAAAACAAATAGTAACTGTAATAAATAGCATTTCAGTTTTCATACGATAAGCCACCTAGTAACCGACTGTTATCGCACGATAAAATTTGCAGTAAAAGTTCTGTAATAGACACCCTGAACTTAAAATTAGTGCAACCTCATGTACTGTTAGATAAGGTATCAAATTGGTTATAATTATTCACATCTTGGAATGATGGGAAATTAAATCACTGTTTACATTGTGGTTGTCTTATAAGAGTTGGGATTTGCCATATTCCCACATCTCCTTTTTATCAGCAAGTAGTTTTTGTGTTTGAGATTTCTTTCTTATTACTATTTGTTTAACCATTTTGCTGCCAATGGGTATATCATTTTTATGCATATCAATATTAATTTAAAAATATATATTAATTTCAAAATAGATCTCAATTCATTATGATTCACTATTCAATTTACAAATATATGTAAAATATTTGGAAATTTAACTTTGGTAGAATGAAGTAATGACTTTTTATTCAGGAATACAGCATTAAAAACTATGTCGAAAATATGCTGTTATAGTTCACCCTACCTAGAATTTGCTGGAATTGAAGGGGAAGGATAAAAGCTAGGTTTTGCAGCAGAACTGGTACATGCATAATACTCAATTCTGTGTATTATTTAGTATGACCTTCTGTCTCAATAGTTTGCTATGTCTTACTTAATACTTCATTTGGGTGTTCTACCTGCTGAGTGGTTGGTTATTGGACAGTCCTTATCCCAACATCCAAAATTCTGGGACTTCATCTCACTTTCCCTCCTATAGATGATGGACCACCATCAGGTCTCTCTTAAATTCCTCATATTCTTCAGATGCCTATTCTTATTTGGCCCAGAATTCCTATCCTCTTCAACATGCCCTTGCTCCAAAATGTCCTCCATCCATCCCTTCTGCCTTTTCTGAACGTCTGCCACCATCTTCGTCTCCTCTTCAACCACTTCCAATACCTCCTTGTTTGTCTTCCTCACCACCCAGCTTACCCTCTCCATTCTTCTCCAAGCCGACATCTCAAATGCCTCAAAACAAGCCTACCTTCATCCTCCCTTAGCAATGACAAAGTTTCCGACTAATGCAGAGTTTTATGATGCTCCAAATTAGAGTTTTTGTCTGACTTTTTTTTTTAATGATCTCCAATGCAACATGCCAATGCCTTTTGTGAAGGCTATTGAGCGTGCCAATGCCTACACTGGGTTTCTCTTCACCAATCCTCGTTCCTCAAAATACCCTACCCTTACCAACCTTCCCTCCTATTCTCTATGATGCAAATTCCTCGGTTGTTGGTTGCATCCCCGGAATAACCAACAATTGAATTTTTAATGTAATTGTTTGATAATAGTTTTTCTCAATCCTTGTTTACAGAGGAAATGGCAACATACCTGCGGTATGTGAGGCGACTAGACTTCTTTGAAACTCCAGATTATGAGTACCTTAGAAAACTCTTCCAAGACTTATTCGAGAAGAAAGGCTATGTGGATGATGGGGAATTCGATTGGACGGGAAAAACAATGGTACGTCTCGAAAGTTGAGAAAAAGCTCCTGGTTCACCCACTTTTTGGCTTAAGCAAAATTACTTCAAGATTTTTGGTATGGGAGCATGTTGCCTGAGGATATGCTTGCTAATTCTATCATTTGCCAACTAACAATGTTTTCCTTTTTGTCATTCCCTTGAAAACTTCATCCTAAATTCTGGTCAATAATAATTAGTTCTCGAAATTTTTAATCTTGTATACCACTTTTTGAAAAAAACTTACCTTTTTTATGCTCATTAAAATTCCTTTGAAATGAAAGAAAAGCTTATTTTGTTGTTTAGCTGTGTTTGGGTGTATCTTGATCTGCATCTTCAGGGTGGCTAGCCCTCCGTGAAAACAGGGAAATACTCTTGGTGTTGCTGCCTCCTGGAAAAATCTGGGGAATCTAATTGATTTTGGCATAGGTTGAGAAATGTTTCTCTGTTCATCCCAAATTTTCTTGTGTTGCAAAATAGTGCCGGTTAATTTTTGAAAAATCGCAAACTTTCTACCCTAATGAGGGCGTCATGCATACATTTCTTAAATCACATTGACAGCAAAAAAACTCAAACGATGTGGTATGCAGCCACGTGCTTAAGTACAAAGATATTCACCGAAGTGGGGACTTTTTCCATGAATACAAAAATAATATGTGCAGTTGAGGACCTTAAATTCGTAATCCCAAAATTCGGAAAACCCAAAATCTGCAAGATTTGAAGCTAAATTTTCAAACTCCCTCCACATGTTTTTTCGTTCTACCGCCACACAGCGCCACTATCGCTTCCAGTCATGGAACTATTGGAGACGATTCATGTTAGATTTACGTGATCTTACTGACGTAAATTTGCTTGTCAGGTGTTATACCTCAATTTAGACCTTTTAAGATGAATGAAATGCCTGGAACCAGCCCAAGGACCCAAAATACAGAAAACTCCAAAATCCAGAAATCACTCCGTCCCATGCTTGCCAGATTTGAGGTCCTGTACTGTAATTGACTTGGCTGGGGTTCCAACCTTGATCTGCCATTTGCCAGTTACTCCACCAAGCCATGTTTTTCAATCTAAGGCAACCACCAGGGGAGGGTATTGAAAATAAATATTCTCACCCCTCAGTCACAGAAGCGCAGTAGCTGTTTATAATGAGTATGGCTTTGTGTCTAATTGGCTAATGTTTATTACCAGCAAGGAGAAGATTGGGGTTGCAATCCAGGCTGAGTGAAATGACTTTATCATGGTGAATTTTGATGTATGTCAAAACATTTCTTATCACACCTTGATTTAATTTTTTTTGTTGCTAATCAAGGGTGATTTACTTAAATATAGTTTTGTGGGGTAGAGATTTGACCAGTTCTTCATCTCACACTAAAATATTCACTCACCATATTCAGTTACATTGTGTTAAAATATAACACCCAGTCCGTGATGTTCAGAGGAGGCAGATAAGTGACGCCCCTTATTACTCCTGTGAAAAATGTAATTTATTTTCTTGTAGCAAGCCTGGAATTTTCCTTGATTTTCAAAATGAATGTACAGTGGCCACCCTGATTTGTATGTGTGCGTGTGTTTGCATCTGTTTGTGTGCATTTGTTTGCATGTGGCTCTCGTGTTGTTAATGCAGACATTCCCTGAGAATGTTGTCCCGATGTTTTAAAATCTCTGCATGTTTACTTGTCTTGCATGCTGCTTTTGCCACTAGCCGCCTAACTTTCATGTTCTTCGACAAATAAGGAATGCTCCTCCGTCGCATGTTGGGAAAACCAAATCTGATAAGGTTGGTAACATTTTTGCAAGTTTTTGGACTCTTAAGTGAACTTGAATTTTTTTATACCTCCAGTTCAGTTTATTTTGTTTAAATCCAGATTGTGGAAGTAGCTTTGTCCTTATTTCATTAACTTGAACACTATGAAAAATGTTCTGTAGCTTTTGATTAATATTAGCTTTTGTATTTTGAATATGTTTTAATATTAGTCTATTTCTTTAGCATGCTCGAAAGGGCTATGTAGGAAGAATGATTTTTCTCATAAAATTTGACTGTCTAATTTTGAAACTTGTTGACATAATTTTTCTTATATTCCATCTCTTTATAAGTGATTTATTTTTTCATAAAATTTTACTGAAGTGAAGAAAATAGTCTTAATTGGTGAACTTGGCAGTGTATGTAGATTCCATGGGAAGGTTGAATCTTATGTCTTGAAGCTAGTAACTGAGCTCCTCATGCTTATAATAATTAGTATTGTCTTTAGTGGATGTTGCTCCAGTTGGTATCACATATGTCTGATTAACATCAACATTATGTCTTCAGCACCACTCAGCGAAAGCCTCTCTCCAGCATTTATGTCTGATCCTTGTAATTATATACTTTCAGTCCACTCCTGTTGGCTCCTTACAAACAACGCATGAGATAGTCATGTCTCCAAACAGGGACAGACATCCAACAGCTGTCAAGGTATTTTAGGTTTATCTTGTTCATTTTATTGAAAACTAGTTCCTTGTAAGCTCCATCATTATTTTATCCGATTTAAAAGCCACATTTTCTGCCTATGCATGAAGTCAAGATTGCAAAGTTTGAGATGATATATCTCGATGTTAAATGAAAATTAAACAACAATTACTACTGCATGGGTGAATCATTGAGTAATAATTTTGTTTACGTAAACATACGTTTTGAAAGTGTGCATATTTCTTATATACGCTTTCCTGTGGTTCTTAAAAATTTTCTCTAACCTGTAAATGACAAAAATACATAGTATAATTTCAGACAGTTAGCTAAATTGAGTGTTTATTTAGCTGTAAAGACATTCTTCTTCTGTTGATATATTTCTAATAGATGCATCTTTACTTTTTTTAAGCTACTACTAGTGTAGTGCTTACTCTTTTTGGAAATTGGCATTCTAAGTGGTGCTACCATTTTTTTGCTACTAAAGATTGCCTTTTTTTAAATCAAAGACGTACAAAAGTATTAAACTAGGATTTAAAATTTTAATACAAATATCATAAGGTAAATATGAATAACCAATAAACAAAAATTCCAAGTTCTCTAATACTATGTATGTGGAAAATATTATATATGATATTGTTTGTTTGTATTTTTTGTCAAGTCTACACTGCTATTTTTTGACTGATTTGGCTAATGTTGGAAAGGTTATTTCTAGTGATGTGGTCAGGATTCGATCGAATCTTATCGAATCCATGGATTTGAGATTTAATCGAATCCTACAAAAAAAGATTCAAACCCTAGTTGTGTGGATGGCATCTATGTGCTACATCACGGTAAAATCTCTCCTCAGAATTTGAGCATCTCAATGTCTTTTTACGACAGAAGTGTTGATAATTTGTGTGAAAATGCATTACGTCATAAATGTGTAAATAAGCAGAGATTTTATGGCTATAAATATATGCCCGGGGACGAGTGGGGTTGGGGAGGAAAACACCTTTCCCAAATGGGATATGCCACTTAACTTTGGTAAAGTTCTCAGCGGCAGGTAGTTGGGGTGAAGGGTCTTCGGCTGGGCCTTCCATTGCTAGGTCTTCGGCCTCACAGAAGGGTGCAGGGGAAAATGGGGTGGGGAACACACATTCACATTTATTGAAACCAAAAAACACTCATATGGCTCACATATAATCTCGGAAGTATCGCCTTTGCTGCCGTTCAGTCCCGATTTGTAGCCCGTCCAAACAATATGAAGTGGTCATGAAAAGGAATTGTAATTTATCATTTGACGAAAGCAGGATTCAAGATTCGGTATTAGAGATTTAATAAAAAAAAGATATTTGGATTTGATTAATTTTGGATCAACCCATCACTAGTTATGTAGAAAAGCATCCCTGTTCTCTTAGGTTTTATAAAAATTTGTCCATATTACAATATCAGGTATAATTATTTTTGCTACATGATTGGTAATAGACTTATCTGACTTTTTTACTAATGCATCCTGATAATCATGCAGTCTGTATTAATTAGGGATGGGCAACTCAAATACTATGAATAATGAGGCATTTATGATATTCAATGATTGAGGAAGAAATTAAAAATTTGCCTTGAGTATTTGGTTTTGAAATTTTTGCTGTAATTGGAATTAATACTAGCTTTACCGAAATTTAGATTCAGTTATTGATGATATTTTTTATATTTTCACCAAAATTTACTCAAATAATTTAGCAAGTTCGTACTATTCATACTCATCATACTATACAAGGTTACCAAAAATAAATTGAACATTCTGAAGTTAATTGTTTCAGTTGTTTCAGTTCGAGTTGATGAACTCCATCAATGTCTCTAAAGATATATGTATATGTACAGAATTAAATTATTCAATTGGTATAAAAATGGAAAAAATATTTTTATTAACCGTTTCTAGATATTATAAGAATGTTTACAGATAAAAGTTTTATTAATCTAGAAATACTTGGCAATGACCTAAGGGAAATGCATGAAATGTGCTATAACGGTTATAACTTCCCTGTTAACAATAATGGGGTATAGATATGTACAGGGTGGTGATCGTCAGGGAAAACCGGGAAAACCTGGAATTGTCAGGGAATTTTGGATTTCTGGAAAAGTCATGGAAATGTCAGGGAATTCTCGTAACAGTCAGGGAGAAACTGGGATAGGAAAATTGTAGTTATTTTTCTCCCATTTCGTTTATCACCCAGTCTTTCTCGCCCTTTATTTCACCAACTGAAACTAATGTCCGTCGCTGGCGTGCATGGAATAAGCCCCATCAATTCGTGGAATATTCAGTTATGAATCTTATTAGTTGTGAACCTTTGTTATTTAGTTGTGAATCAGACGTACAATGTATCCCTTTTGCATATCCTTATTGCGATATTTGCCTAGTAGTGTTAAAATTCATGATCACAATGTATTACGCTCATCACAAGTAATCCGAGACTATGTTGTTTGGAAAATTTTACCTCCGGTTTTTCTTAACTCCCGAGACTCAGGTCGAGAGATACCTGGAGCACACTAGCTCGTCGTAAATACATTGCTTGCAGTTCGAAAAATACGATATGTTGATTATTAAAATTGTAATACAAGTACGATTTCACGTGTAAACAAAATCTTACGCAAGATCATCTTCGTTTCCCATACCCCCCTTTGTGAGACAGTAAGAAGAGCCCTCCCCACCTTTCACACTCGACGTAATTGTTGAATGCTCCCCTTAGCTCCCTTTCGAAGCAATTTAGTCAGGTAACAAACCACCTCTAATATGATATTCCTGAATATGATGCTGTCGTTGCTAATTGCCTCCTGTCTTTGCTCGGAGTGGCACACTTACGTTTTGTTTGTTTATCCAAATATTTTTACATTTTTTTGTTCCCTCTAACAGTCAACTAACCACGTTAACCAAATTGTTATTTGCTTCTGAAGGTCACTTGCGCCATCCGATTTTGATCTAGTCCAACAACTTGGTTTTGGTTTTTATTTTTCGCGCAGCTTACTGATAACTGTGCCGGAGTCCGCCAGTAAATTGGCCATTAACTTCGATGCCTTTTTCAGTAATCCTCAACTTCCCAGAACTACCACGACGCGACTATAATCTGGATGGGAGTTTAACTTATGAAGGTTTAATATATTTTTTCATTAGAATGTAAAAAGCAGTACTTGTTGCTTTTAATGTATTGATTTCAGCTTTTAACATTTTCTGAGTTTTGATGAAAATTTAATTCAACAGAAATAAAATATTCCAATAATAGGTGACCTTTTGGTAATCGGTCAGGGAAATTGGTAAATCCATCAGGGAAAGGTCAGGGAAAAGTCAGGGAATTTAAGAATTGGATATCAGTAGCCACCCTGTATGTAGCAATTGTATAAATGTAACATTCACATATGTAATATATGATAAAAGGATAGAAAATTTCAAGTAGTAATGGAGGAACGATGCCATGAAAAATGTTGATTTTTAAGCATTTAAGTTAATAATTTTCTCAATAACAGCGAGATACATTTTATTAAAACTATTACAGGTATTGCATAACACATTCCTCTTCATTAGAAGGTACGAGGAATGATTGTGTGCTCCTTAGATTCACGTGAAAAAATCGTCGAATTAAGCCTTGGAGCACGCAATTTGGTGAAAAATAAGCAATCTTCGTTATTGAACAAAACTGGTTTTACAATAAAACAAATAATATGCAAAACTGCTTAACGGTGGAACTGGAAATATTTTTTTCAGTTCAAAAAACACAAAAAAAAAAGAAAAATAGCAATTATTGAAAATTTTATCAACAAATCTCTCTCAGTAACTGGCTGATCGATTTTGTTACAAATTCTTACACATATAAACGGAACCTTGTACAACAATTTGACAATAGTCAATTCAATGTCCCCTCCTAGATATGAGTCCCTCATCAATGGCCTAATTGGGCATCCACAGCTGGCAAAAACAATGT
This sequence comes from Pyrrhosoma nymphula, assembly GCA_963573305.1. NCBI lineage: Eukaryota > Metazoa > Arthropoda > Insecta > Odonata > Coenagrionidae > Pyrrhosoma > Pyrrhosoma nymphula. Next base: position 31,944,325 of record OY754337.1, on the reverse strand, counting down.
GAACTTAGCAGGTCATTTCTTAACTCTTGAATAGTTTGAGAATTATGGATAATAAGTTAAATAATATTATATCCAAACAAACATCGACGACTTATCTTAAAATTGTATTATTTTCAATATGATAGGGGAAAACTGAATACCTATACCTACATTATTCGATATTTGATTCTGAAATTTGAGGCAAAATTTTATATTCTAGATCAATATTCGAATTTGGAAAAAAGGTATTCAACCCATCTCTAGTGTTTACCCTAAAATATTTTGTTTTGTTTAATGTCGAATAGTGAAAAGATATAATAGCATGCCATTTATTGCTTTTGATGTTCATGTATTACTTTCCTGGGTGGGTAATTGATTCTCACATTATATTTAATCTGCAGCCACCTGGTGGCGGGGTGGGTAAATCGTGGCCCGAGATAAAGCAGCCGACCAATGCCATTGGGAACTTGACTCCTGCAGACAGACATGGATCAGTTCAGGTAAGCTATTCTTCCTTTGTAATCCATCTTTATATTTTTCCTATGCTAATTATACGTTGTGTAGAAAAATTCTTTCAAGTTGAAAATTTCTACAGGATTTTGCAAAAATTGGCATCAATTTTTATCAAGTATCAGTTTTTTTTTATTTTACTGCCATATGTGCTGTTGAAAATAGGAGATTCGTATAGGTTTTGCTCTCAAAACATGTTGGAAGAATGGTGAATCTGTATATTGGTGACATGACGTATGACAATGTGAATGGAGCACGGATTTTTTTTGGAATAAATTTAACAAATGTGGCAGAAGATAATGAAATAGTTTTATCAAATTATATCCTAATGAAATCATCCATCTTCTTGAACTCAAGAGATCTGAATCCTTCATCTGCGGCATCCTCATTTTTTCACTACACCGTGTACAGGAGAAAAGTAAGGGGTGTATTCTTCCAGCCCAGGCTAGGAAGTAGCACTGTGAACCTTTCGTTCTGGTTCGACCTTTTTCCATGGGCTAGGAGAAGCAGTCATTGTTCAGCTTTATTGGAGATGCACTTGCTATAACAGTAGAAACACGATATTACGAAATTTTGATTTCACGAAGCAAAATCTTAGTCCCGACCAAAAGGGTATCTTAGTGCATGTAACACAGGGTGTCCAGCATCAGGGAAAAGCTGGAAAACGGGGAAATGTCAGAGAATTTAACATGTCAGGGAATTTTGAAATCCACTGTTTGAAAACTACCTACCGTATTTCCCAGTCCATAAGACCCAGTTTTTTACTCCAAAATGTGCTCTAAAATCAGCCTGCGTCTTATGAGCCGAGGGTATAATTTCGTCTTCTAAGACACAAGATGATTCGCCGGGAAAGATACTATTAAATTTTTTTTCCTACATCAGGCATAGGAAATGGTTGCCTTTGTTATGGCTGTTTTACATGGTACATTTTTTTGCACAATCTATTGCGCGAACACTTGCAAGAGGAAAATTGTACCGTATAAAGTGCCAAATTGTGTGAACGCTTAATACGAACGGGAAATAGAACCTGCTCTAATTCCATTCAGACAAGTACACAATTTGGGATTCATTTGTTCGTACAAAATCTTGCATTGCGTAAAATGGCCTTTACAAATGTTGATTATAACACTGTTTTGACCCAGTAAAAAGCAATAGAGTTTTAATATTTCCTTGACAGTACTTCCTAAAAAAATTACTAAATAAATCGTATGCATACAATGTAGCATATGTGCATGTATACTCCGTAACATAATGCAGTTTAGTTTCATCTCACCTGTCGTTCTGCTGTGGAACTTATACGCATTGAATTTCCACAAAGTAAGCCCGTCGACAATTGATTTAATTAATATGCAATGGGCTAGCGGGGAAGTCGCCCGTCTGCTAATAGGTACATTGTATCGCTTGCGATAAACTCTGGAGTCTACAGGCACTCAAAATTTAGTATGAGAGTTGTTCAATGCGTAATACGTTCCTTTCTCTTTAATGTGCATATTTGCTATCGCTGTCACTGTGCTTGTTTGTAAATACAGTTACCGTGCTCCGGCCTGTGCTGGCTGAAGCTTGTGCTGCCATGATCAAGGCTTTAAAATATACACAGGTCAGTAGATTAAGTTGTCATTTACATCATATGACTAAACTATTCATCTCGTACTTTTCGCTAACAAGGAGACATCGCAAGATTGATGCTGGGGATCCAAATGACACAATTCTTTTCTGAAACTATTGAGGGAATGCGGGAAAATTGTCACGGCTTTCTTCCCCATTAGTACAGTCAATCTAGCAAAAAAAAGGTCCATTGTGTACAAAATTAATATGTAGCAGGTTGGCGCATGGACTGACGGTTAGGTTTCTTGTTTAGGATGAAGAATATATAAAATTGGACAAAATATCCTGGTACATTTAGAAGGGGGAAGCAATGAAGTTGGAAATTTAGAAAAATCTGTTTTTTACTGTTATCTCGAAAACTATTGATTTACGAAAATAAAGTTCAAATAAAAGTTGTAGCTTTTAAAAAGATCTCTAAGATGAGGTGCCATACAATCAAATGAAATAAATTGTTACTGCGTAATGTTTTAAAAATCAACGAAAATTTACAAAATGTCAATAAACAATAACTTGATAAAAAAATAAGTTAGGGGTTTCATATTAATAGAGAATATGACTCTTGGCATACAAAATATATCCTGAAAAAATCAAATGAAAATATACATTTGTTTATAAGATAATGTAATTGTTTATCCCACGAGACTTACTTTGTCAGCTGCTCAAAAATTTTTGAGCAATCTTTTAGGGGTTGGCATATAAGCTTAACACATAGCAACAACCTTAAATAATTGTAATTTGTCGTAAAAATGAAAGATTTTTAAAACCATGCACATAAACACGCTTTAGTCGAAGTATCATTTTTTGCATTAAGCAATTGAAATAACTATTTTATTTTGTAAGTTATAAGAATACAGTTTAGATATCTTGGTTGGTGGTATTTTTAGGCATCTTTTCAAATAATCGCCACAAGCTCCATTGACAATATTAAGGAATGAAACTTATGTCATTTCATAGGAAAAAGGTTTAAGTTATAGTGCATAAATTTTAATTTCGCTAATTTGCAAAATAAACAAATGATGACAGTCTAATTGCGACTCTCGAGAGAGAGGAGAAGCAAGGTCAGTCAACTGTGCATGCCTGGTTGGGATCTAGCTAGGCGCTTGACTGGTGCTGCGGGATTGAAAATGAATCTTCAAATCGGAGCGGGCTGTAAATTTCGCGATATCTCGGCTTCCAGACATCGTAGAACCTTCTTTCTAGAAATGATAATTTAATTAATAGTGTTTTCGAAAAGAAATAAAGATTTTATTTCAAAATTTAAGTTTTATCATTTATCTCCCATGGACAGACATAGAAAACAGGATAAACTTCCCCAATTAGGTTCAAAACAAGCTAAACAATCGACAAAAGTGCGATTTTTAATAGCAGAAAGATGCCATTTTTAGTATGAAAAAATCGAAAATTTTCAGTGAAAAGTCAGGGAATTGTCAGGGAATTTGAAAAGTCACTGCCACTGGACATCCTGTAACAGTACGTGATATTACGAAATAACGAAGTTTTGAAATTACATACCTCGGGTCTTGGTCCTGCCGTGAAAAAGTTACTTGTTTATACGAATAGTGATGGATCACAGCGACGTTTTTAGACACTCCTTGTCAGAGTAAGACCTCAAAGTAATCATCGTTGTCGAATACATTATGAACTGAATGTGAATTACTTGAACGATAATTCAATTTCAATGTAAGGAGGACTTTGAATCGTAGGCATTGTAGCACATAAAATATGAAACCAATCAGACGAAAAATGCATTCAGATTTGTTACCATGAGTCCATAGTTATAAACAATGAGTTAAAAAACGTAAATTAGTCACGTATGGATACTCGCCCACGAGTGACTAATGCTACAAACAGCATTTTCCTCTCATGATCGCTGGAATTTTTTGCTACTGGTTTTTCCCAAACATAAATCCATGATGAGTATTCCTAGTACAGAAATCGTTTGCTGCACGTGTGTCCTCAAAAACTTTGACATGTATCAGAGATGGTGCTATGTTGTTTGAGCGGTAAATTCAATCGTGAATATCACCAAAGGATGCTTTTTTACTCACTATTTCTGACTGATTACACTCAACCTTGCTCCACGGCATCATTATTCCAACTGGCAATAACTATCATCGAAAGAATCAGGTTGAATTTACCGTCCAAATTGAGCGTTTTGATGAAGACATGGAGCAAGGCATTGCCCTTCCCTTCTTCGGTTGTCAACAGCCAAGAAAACCAGAGAAAATACGAGTTAGCTTGGTTCATAAGATCAATTACTTTGACGCACATTGATTCTAAAGTATGATTAGCACTGAGCGCATGCATAATCAAAGGGAAAAAACACTCAAGCACCCAGTATCGGAAAATGGTGTACCTTCTCCCTTTCACTCCAACCCAGTGATTGAAAACATATCCTAAAAGAGAGCTCAGCTGTGTTCTTGCAGATAAAGAATCTGATAAGGGCTTTGTAGCTTAATCCTAATTAGAGATATAAATAAGAATAGGATAAGTGGGACCATCCTATGAGACACCTAAATTCATGCAGTTGGAGAGGGAGCAGAAAGTCTCGTCAGCATCCTAACCCAATTGGAAGCATTTTCATCTCTTCCTTGGGTTATCGGATGATACCCCCCGGAGGACATCATGGGTGGGAGTTAATTGTTACCTACCAGTGCGGATGCAGGACACCGGATTGGCCGGGATCTTTGGGTAGGGGTGTTGAGGGGTGGGATTACTTGTTGCAAGTTGGCAGTTCATTGGCTGTAACCCCCAGCAATTATATATCGATAGATCATAATCTCCAACCTTGTGAAGATGGAACACTAGAGATGGCGACGGTAGAGCCTGTGACAGTTCCCGAAGACGAAATGACTCTTCTATAAGCTCTTCTTTCAGCTCCATTGTCTCGGAAATAACTATGCACAAATATGCAGATAAATAAATAAATACAATAAATATGCACAGCCAAATCCAAGGGAGAATAACGACTGTTATTTCACGAAATTAACGGGCATACAAAATACTTAACATGCATTTATTGCATAGCATCCGTGAGATAATCATAATTTCACTGTCTTAGCTTAATATAGGTAGTTATATTATGCCTGACGCTGAGCATATGATCTTCTTCTAACAAAATTTTATTCCTCTAATTTCAACATCTGGTGCAAATGATAGCCTAAGTCTCGTACTTCCTTGGTGTATGCACCAATCAATATTAATGATGGTAATACATCGCTCACGCTAAAGTTATGAGTTCTCCAGTTACGAAATACATAATATAGAAAAATGCACTATGAAGCTTCATAGGCTTAGTCCAACCTGCATGAAAATTTTTCGAAGACACTTCATTGCCTAATCATTCATTGGAAAAAAGAACGACTAGTTAGTTGTCATGATGCAAATTTCCGTGGGACTTAGATGGAGGTTGATTCATCCGAGTTTCAGGATTTCTGCCACAAAAAGATGCAACGGCACAGTGGAAGTTGTAGATCTGAAGAATCAACCTCTGACAAATTAGTTGTGTTAAACTGTGTGCACCCTGTGGGCATGAATACACATTTTAGTATACTTTCATGAAATATGACTGTAAATCATGCAAGTACATCGCGAGAGTGCATCTTAATTTAAGGGAACAAAAAAAAAGAGCTACATAGCAATGTTTTTTAAAGATATTTTTATTTTCTACTTGATATTTGGAAGTACTGATTTTTATGGTCCCATCGAATTTGCAATTTCGAGTTTCTACTGTAGTTGATTTATTTTCTAGAGAATCTTTATTGGATGTGAACTGTAAATTTACTTTCCACATTAAAATGCTGTTTATAAAATTATTTGATATTGTAGGATATGTAAATGTATTATTTTTAGCCATTTGTCGGCTCTGGTGGCGACGGGTTAACGTCCTTGCCTGCCAATCTGATGGTCGAGGTTTCGAGTCCCATCTGCCTGGGTGGATTTTTCTCCATCCAGGACATGAGTGATTGTGTTTGTCTATTGTTAATGTTACATCACCCGATAAGAGGCCATTGTGAGTTGTTTTTGGGGTAGTTGTAATAAATAAAATAAATAATTTGCAATGTTAAAAATAAGTAAAGAACATGTTTGTTAAACTTATCCACAGAACATGTGCCCTTTCCAAAATATCCAGAAATTTTGGACCTTATTCTCATTCATTAATAAGTGTGAGCACTGGAATCTTTCTTAGAAATATCAGGCAGTAAAATTTGGTGAGGGTACAGTTTATGTAATTGTTATGTGTTTACTACTTACTATAAGATAAACGATATTTTTATCTTAGGAATTTGCTCTGAGCTGCTTTTTTTCTTCAATTAGGTTGTGAGCTCCACCAATGGTGAGCTTGCGAACGATGACCCAACAGCTGGCCATTCTAACACTCCAATTACTGCTCAGCAGGAGGTTGAAATTGTTGATGAAACTAAGTAAGTATTTCTCTCCAACTATTATACCTGAATTATTACATTGAGTTCCTACATTTTCTAGGTATATTTTAAAATTTATCAATCACAAAATTTATAAATTTGTGAGTGAAGAAAATCTAAAACAGTATTTTAGGCTACTTCAAAATGAGAAATTGACCCTATTCTTTAACATGTTGATTAATGCAAAGAAGTGAAATACATATGGTGTATATGGATATTCATCCTCAAAGAGCCATGAGTCTATCTATCTATATCTATCAGCCTTAGCTTCTCAATCCAGAAGTACATTAGGCAAATATGTCAGCTCATTCATATCATTTATTTATTATGTCAGCTCATCATCATTATCACTTATCTCATTAATTTGTATTACCAGTTACGATTTATTTTTTTGTTATTCTTGTGTTAAATAATAAAATAAATTATCATAAGCATTTTCATAAATAGAAGTAAGTAGACTTCAGAGGATAGATTTCAAATAGTGCTACCAAACTATGTTATTTTATGAAGGAATACATTTTATTTCCCAGTTGCCTCTGACATTGCTCCTAGGCTTCTCTTGAAATAGATAGCATTAAGAGAGTCAACCTGTCATTTGGCTTGATTGTTGAGTCTTAGCTCAAAAATGCATGAGTTTCAGGCATTCATAAATGTTAGGAATTTCAGTTTCTTCCCTTGGACCCTCTGTAGTTACTAACAAAGTTCTAGTTGCTGGAAAATTACTCTTGTTTGAATTTTTGATTGAAGATACTCAGAGAATCACCATAATTAGATAATAATCTTTCCCTTAATACTAATTCATTTTACATGGTATTTGCTATAGTATGAAAAGCCAATTGTGGATGTATTCATAGAGCATGACCAAATTTCCCACTTCAACCTGATTGCTGGGGTTGATGATTTATGGTTAGGTTAGCTCTAATTACCACTCTCTCGAGTTTAGAGTACAATAGATTTATATTTAATTACCTACATTCATGTAATACAGAAAAAACCTAAAGTTATCCTTTTCAAGGATTTTAAACTTGTTAGTCCTTTAAATTTCATCTCTAGAAGAGGAATCGGCCCTGTCATAACAATGGAATCAGTCATTGCAAATCCTTCGTGCATAGCATTGTGGGATAGTGCTATGTATTAGTATTTAAAACCAGTAGCATTCCATACTCTTTACTACTATGCTGACCAGGGCTTCAGAACCTAAGTATCACTGTAGTGGGCAGAAATATGAAGAATGGGCTTGTATCATATCAGGTTGATGAAGTGTGTGGAATGTGAACAGCAAAGTTTTCTTTTGTAACAGAAGTTGTTCTCTGTAACAATTTGTCTAAGGAAGTATGCAAAAATAGTCTCAAATTACACGCTTAGCAAGATTGACTGTCAATAAATAGCAATGAGAGAGCAATGGGGTTTTTCAAATCCTCAAGCATACGTCTTTTGCAGCGGTCTTAAGGTAATAAGTAAAATTCCATACACAGTTTACCTTTGCTGACTTGAGTGCAAAAATGTGTAATTGGCCAAGAATGATCAGCTAAGGAAAAGATGTAGGTAAAGTATTTTGTTTGAGACAAAAATGAAGGTGATTGAATACTTTGAATGCGAAGAGAAGTATTATAGATAAATTTATATTGAAAATAACTGTGGGGCAGAGTAATTTTCTGTGGATGCCTTCTTCAATAAAGCTGAATTTTTGGAGCGTAATGCATTCACAACTCTCGCAGTGGAGTGCTCATCTGATGTAACTACGTACTGATTATTGCTTATTGGAATTATGTCACTTCTAAGGTTGTGCATGCTTCATTTTTGTCATTCTTATAATTAGAGAATTTTGTTGTGTGTTCCCCTTCGTACTAATAGTGACTAGCTAAAAAGCTTATGATTATAGTTTGTTTTTTGTTATTCTTTTCAACTTCTGAGCCAATCTAAATCTAATATTTATGGATTATCTTTCTGGTTAATATCCCACCATGTAAATGCATGGTATGGGGATTCAGATTATTTATTTCTACACATACAAAGAACAGTGACTTTTCTATACTAATTATTGAAGGATGCATTTTTGGAATTTCATTTGCAGACATTTCCTAAATTTTTATATTATTGTTTGTGAATTTATATTGTTGTGCATGAAACTATGATAAAACTTTTAGCAATGATTGAATTGGTTCAAAGTATAATTTTGCAAATACATTCCTTATCAGTTACGAAGTTCATTATGGATACCATAGTAAATTCCCTGTGGTACACTTCTTATGAAAGAAATCATGCCATCACCATATCTATAAAGTGGGAGGGCTAAATATAAATAAGTCAGATGAAGTCAAATTGTTAGATGCTAGAATTTGTATCAACCAAGACACTGAGGAAAAATTTGCCCTGAAGTCAGTTAGTGATAATCAAGCATTTTTGTATTCATGTAAAATTTAAAATAGATGAGCTAAACTGGTGGAAATGTCATGCATCATGGACATCCATTTTCAAAATAAAAAAGTTTGTACTTTTCCACACTTAATTTAACAACTGCAATCGGTTTCACCGTAATAAGGCATCTTCTGGACAAATTTTGGACAGTTTATGATGAGTTGTTCTCGGGTTTCCCACCGGGTTAGGCTTTCCATGATTGCCGATGTTTCGGCTGGAGACTTTCCTGCCATTTTCAAGGCTGTGGATGTGGACGATCTTGGTGTTCCAGTCTTTATACTCTGTTCCTCCCACCGTGGTCTCCGTTCATTGGCTATCCATTCCCACCAATATTATGGTTTTCCGCCTTTTTCAAGATAGGGTTCCAGGTACAACTGAGACGAAAACCCTGATCCCTGTTGAGATTGTTGGTCGTAAGCCGGATCTCAATGATTCTCAATTCTATCCCAGTATCCTCTGGTTCTCCCCAGAATGGTGGTTACCTCCCAATGGATGGAGTGATTTTCTTCTAGGCTGTGTTCCGCCACAGGGGATTTTTCTTTCTGGCCGAGAGAACAACTCATCAGCATCACTTGCCGGGAAAGCCTAAAATCATATATGGACAGTTTAGTTTCCAAGAGTGCTGTCCAAATGAGTCTCACTTGTCAACTTGGTAGTATATGTTTAAATTGGCAATTCTGACCAATTTTTAGGAAAAAAGTAGCATTTTGGAGACCATCTGAAAATGAAATGCTACTAAAAAGATTTAAAGGCCGTTTTAATCTGTGAATGATCTTGTGCATGATCATTCGAGCATTAATTCGCGAATTAATTTCAGTGATGACCTGAAAAGTTGCCGTTTTACACGGTGAATTAATTCAGTGAATTTTCTGCACAAACTGGATGCGCAGTGGTAGATCTATCGATTGTATATATCGATTATGGGAGATTACCGACCAACATAGCTGTTTCAACAGACGGAGTTTTGTTTAGTTTGTTTAGACCATGAATATTATAGATACCTACTTGGATATTCGTTTACATTATTATTAGGTTTAGATATTCGTTTACATTATTCACTCAAACACAGAGTAACTGCAAAAGTTTAGTGAGTGACGTTATGCTATAGAAGATGGACCGTGATGAGATAATTTTAGCGACCGATGCTGCAGTGTTTATTAAGGCCATTTTACACGATGAAAGATTTTGTACAAACGTATGTACGTGAGATTGTACGTTTGTCTCAACTAAATTAGATCAGGTTCTATTTTCCGTTCAGGCATTGAGACATTCGCTCAAGCATTCATACAATTTGCCGTTTTACACGACACATTTTTCCTCATGCAAGAGTTCACGAAAGAGTTTTTACCAGTTTGTACAAAGAAGCATACCATGTAAAACGGCCATGCGGCAGCCACTATTTGGTCACAATCAATATTTTATAATAAGGGTTTAATTTTGTGAATTGAAGTGAACTCACTATCAAAACAACGAAGATGGTCACCCGATATTAATATCACAGTGACATCAAAATGAAATTTTTGCGATATCAAATGACATGTGGTGTTTGCAGCAGGTCTGATTATGATCTGGATAAAATGTTTTAAATTTTTGAAATGTTTTGAAAAAATGAAGTTCTTTGGATTAGAAATTTATAACGATATGTTAAAAAATGTTTGCGAATGAACGTAGGAAAACGATCCAAAAATTTCCCCCACTCGGGGGATTCGAAGCGACTATCGACACTCGCTCTTCCCTTGGGAGTCGGACACACTACCCACTCGCCTTGCCTATCGATGCCTTGTTTGGGGCTGAGCATTTTTACAAATATATTCAGTCAGCGGTGAGGAATGAATGATATACTGAATCTAAGGATGATTATTTCAATAAACAGGTCCAAAGGGAGATCATTCCACTAAGATTTATTCTGCATTTGGCAGTATCTCCCATAGTCTTTAGCCTAAAACTTTGATGAAAGCTGTAGTGTAAATATCGTTGATATCATTACGAACATTTTTCTGCTGTCCATCCTGACATCAAAATAGGGTCAGATTTGTTGTACTCGTTGTGCTGCAGCCTTAAATAAACAATTCAAGGTCTGGTCTGATCGATTTAGGTTAATCCTACGAGATTTCAATGTTTTCATATTGCAAAACCTCCAAGGTAGTTTTAAGCAAATGACCATTCCACGTCTGCCAAAGCGTGTGCATTGCATTGATATGGCTTTCCTTTCCTTCATTATATATTATTATGAGTTTGCTTTAGCGAAGTGAGGTGAATTCAATATCAAAACAACCAAGATGGACTTAGTGCGCTCGTATCATGCGATCATTCACGGGATCATGCGATCAAAAATAGAACATGTTCTAATTTTGAACGCATGATCATGCGCATGACCAAGAATTTGCTGAATTTTCCGATATTACACAGCATTAACATCATACACATGATCATTCGAATGATCATTCGCAAGATCATTTGCAGTGTAAAACGGCCTTAAGGCTTTCCCGGCATATGGTGATGTTGAAGGTTGTTCGTGCTTCCCACTGGGTTTAACTCTTTATCTCTGCTGATGTTTCGATGTACATGTTTTCCATCATCATCAGAGCATCAACACAACCATTGAAACAACAGCAGAGATGGAGAGTTTAACCTGGTGGGAAGCCTGAACAACCGTCAACATCACTTAAAACTAGGGAACACTTGTTACTAGTTCAAGGAAAAAAAACTGCATAAGCAGTATAAATATTAAGAAATTTGAATTGGTATCAGGTTTGAGCTAATTTGTTGCTAATTTTCCTGAGAACTGCCTCCCTACCTTTTTTGTTGCAAAAAGCCTCTTTTTCAACATCTAATGACAAAGAGTCACCAATTAGGAGACAGATTTTTTTGCACTTCAATTTCATTGCCATATTTTAAGGTCCCAACTAATTAATGGGCTATATTTGCAATTTGATCTGGAATAATTTATTTCTTTTGTATGTAAATGTTTTGATGACAGAAAATTAAAATTTTTTAAGGAGAGCAAAAGGTTGATGTGCACAGGTATGGAAATCAATTTGATGTGGCCCAGAAGATGTATTTTTATTTCCATGTACCATGGGTCAAAGTTATGATAAATGGTGCATGCATGGTGTTTTCATGGTGTTGACTCTTGCTGTGCTTCATTTTTGTCATTACATTACTGCCTTTTTTTTGGCATCAATGAGGTTTGCTCTTGAGTGGTATGGTGTGGTTGACAATCTTAGTATGCACAAGCAATGCTGGTTGGTTATAATTACCATATTTTCTGGCTTACAAGATGCAGGGGCTTCATATGGCACAGCCTAGTTTTGTGAAAAATAACATTTCTATCACCATTCAATATTGCTTGCAGTTAAACTGAGAAGTGATTTTCCTCCCACGTTTTATGAACACATGTGGTGATGTGGTGTGATTTCACACACCATCCTTCTTTGACTTTGATCTAATTGTGAGGCTCTTATAATGCAGATTTCATTAAATTATTTATGGAAAAAAATTGCTGCCTTTGATTGTTATTTATTATAATTGTTCAAACATATTCTTAGCAAAATCTACAGCAAAATTGGCATGAATATCAATGGAAAATTTCTGGCATGCAGTTAATCAGCATGGAAACTCATTGCTGGTCGTCTTTAGGTGAATTCTGATATTGACCATGGCATGGGGTGATATTCCATGGATTCTTTTTGGGGGAAAAGCTTGTCTCAAGAGCCGGAAAATATGGTATACTTTTTCTAGGATTGTCTCACCTTTTGTGGGTTGGAGACCAAATTCTATTTTCTTTTTTATCTCACTGTAGGGCCAGTGGGGGAATTTTAGAAAGGTAAGTCCAACCAGTATATATCGCTAGCTTACTATCAACATTATGAGAAAGTGAAAAATCACCACGCAATTTTTAGTGTTCTAGCTTAAAATTCCTTTTGTTAATAACCAGATGAATTGATTGAAAGAACCACCTGGTGAGTGAAGAAAGAGATTGAAATTTGACATATTTACTATTCTAGTTAAAATCCACAGGTGTTTTAAATATGTAGCTTTATCCTATTTAGTGCTTTGAAACACCACGAGGTGGTTTTTTGACCCAGTTTGCTAGTATAGTGACCCAAAAGCATATTCATTAAGAGTATCTTGATTTAGCATGTTGAATCTTGGACATTATGCTTTTAAGTGACTGTGTTTTCTCATCACCAGTGCATATACAATGGTTTTTACTTAAGTTTCCAATAGGCTTGGGTTGATACCAGCTTTCCTAATTCCATTACCAAGACTATGGTACTAGGGTTGTGATAGTATTCTTTGCCAATACTTTCAGTCATTTACCATTATTGCACAATCAAAAAGTGCTTTTATTCTTATGGATATAACTGAAGCATGATGTAAAAGTCATTAATAGCAGTAATGTATGATAATTGACTTTTAACACCTGTTCATGGCAATCTAAATGGGTTTACAACTGTTTTAAGAACTGGCAAATGATGATATTGTCCAAAGATTTGATTAAATAATGCCTTATTTAATAATTTAGAGTACCTTATAGATGACTGCAACATTTCTGTCTAGCTTGCTAAGTACAGTTTGGTACTTAATTGAAATGACTGGTCTCACAGCAGTATTAACAACAAATGCCCATTGCAGTCACAGTGAGCTTATGCAGTCAATATTTACCTACTGTCCATGCAAAAAGGCAAGATACCTGAGTTTGAGATGTTATATCTCATTGACAAATATACCTATTGCAACACAGTAAACTACACATCAAAGGTAATTTATATGTACGTCAACTGCTCTACTTTGTGATTTTTTAGTACTGTTTATATATTTTTTATGTGAACTTGTATGAAAAAAGGCACGCTTTTTGCCGGTACAAAAACGGTAGCACCACTTCATACGTTAATAACTTAGAAACTTACTGCTGTATTCACAAGAAATTTAATATAGGTAAACACAAGACTATTAAGAGTAAGAATATTGAAGTAGAATGTTGTAAAAATATAAATAATATCAGATAAAGTCTACTGCTTTAGGATATGCTATTTTCGTTATTTGAAGGTATACGAGATATTTTAAGGTATCGTTGGCAGCGGATGAAAGCCCATATGGTGAATATATGAACAAAACCATTCGTGTATTACCCTTATATTTTATTTCGATTTTTATTTATATTTCATTTTGCTCCCTGTTTCTCGCAGAGCCAGTGGAGCGGCGACAGGGAAAGGAGGGAGTGTGTTGCCACTTCCTCACGGGCCGAAACCGTGGTCATTTAAATAGAAATTTCTCAAGGAATACGGAAGCTTATTATTGTATCGTACGTCGCACTGTCCTGTGCAATGAAATGTTCATCAGTTTGATATATGGTGTGTATCCTCACTGCCGACGTGCAAAATAATGACATGTTTCCTGCTCCTGATGGGGTCTTGAATCCTCCTCGCCATCCATGTACCTCCTGAATATGTCCGCGGTAAATGGAATAATTTATTCTGCGACTGTGTAACTATGTTTTCCTCCCAAACATACTTCAACGAATGGTGCTGCGAGTACCAAGTTTCGTCGGTGTTAAATATTTTGTAGCCAATGCGCCGTAAATATCAAACTCTTCGTAGAAAAGCATGTCGAGTTGCTGCAATCATAACTGACTCCATCATAACCGGCTTCCTGTCCAACTTTTTGTACCGAAAACCAAGATCAATGAGGATAGATCTCAATTTATTGATAGATATTAGTGGGAAATCTGGCATGGAGCTAACCAACTTATCTGTTAAACTCTCCAGGGTCGGATACATACTCTTTAAATAAAACTCGTGGATTGTTCTCCTTACTACCCCCAAAGTGAAGTCGTCCATGTATATTTTTGGTCGTCCTAACTTCACTTTTTTTCTCTGGTGTGGGGTTATTCACAACACTCTTTTCTTTATCACTCCTCTTACCCCTGGATGCAGTCCTTTTCATGGATACCAAACTAATTCCCAAGCAATCCGAAACTGTTTGGTAGACGGTAAACCGATTGTCTCCCTCCTTCATGCTTTCGCAGCGGAAGCAAAAAATTGTACTGAAAACCATACGGACCTCGGCCTCGGAAAAACGTGTTCTTGGACACATTGTGCACCTCTTGGGGGTCTCTTTGCTAATACTATCCATCGGTTTCTTGCCTCTCCAGGAAATGAGTAAGTAGGAGTAGGACCCCGCGGGAATTCATGACTCATATGAGGTTCCGTGGCAACACTGTGTAACTTTCTCCTTCTTCCTCAGTAGGCATCAGCGCTGGGTGAAACTAGCTCGAAGCGTAAAAATGAAAGATAAATAAAAATCGAAATAAAATAGAAGGGTAATACACGAATGGTTTTGTTCATATATTTGCCATATGGGCTTTCATCCGCTGCCAACGATACCTTAAAATATCTTGTATACCTTCAAATAACGAAAATAGCATATTCTAAAGCAGTAAACTTTATCCGATATTATTTATATTTTTACAAAATTCTACTTCAATATTCTTACTCTTAATAGTCTTGTGTTTACCTATATTAAATTCCTTGTGAATACAGTGGTAAGTTTCTAAGTTATTAATGTATGAAGTGGTGCTACCATTTTTGTGCCGACAAAAAGCGTGCCTTTTTTCATACAAGTTCACATAAAAAATATTTAAACAGTCAAAAAAAACACAAAGTAGAGTAGTTGACGGACATATAAATTACCTTTGATATGTAGTTTACTGTGCTGCAATAGGTATATTTGTCAATGAGATATAACATCTCAAACTCATGTATCTCGACTTTTTGCATGGACAGTAAGGAATGAAATTCTCCATGAAAAAATCATTTGATTTTACCAGGATTAAAACCCAGATTTCTCAATTGTAGATCAGGTACTCCTGAACTAGGATAGCTTGGTAGTGTTACTGATGAACTTGCCTACTGGGAATTGCGAGATCCGTGCTTGAATTCTGGTCATGTCAAATGATCTTTTCACAACCAATTTCATCCCTTCAGTGAATATCTTTGCACCAGTGCACATGACTGCTTATCTTATCATTTGTGCATTTCACAGCAATTTGGAATTTTTTATGCAGTTGAGTTGAAAGAAGTAGGAATATCATAAGGATATGCTATATGTCCAAAAGGATTCTTCTGGGTAGAATTATGGGCAACTGATGAATACTGAAATGAGTCAGGGAAAAAGCAGGTGCACATGATGCACCCCATCCATATCTTCCCAAACCTAATTTCAAAAAATAACCTTGTCTAAAGTTGAAATCTCAGCCAATGATTAGGAAGTAGTGCCCCATCCTTTTTTCTACCCATCTTCTTTGGCAACCCAATGAATGGGCATTCACAAACCTCTGTGTTCAACCCCTAGGTGTTGCTGTTTCTTTAAACGGAAGAAGAAGAAGTCTGGTCGGCAGAAGTGACTAGCAGTTGTGCAGTGTAGTCCTGAGCGGGAAGCCGTGACCCTCTTGCGTGCCTCACAGTCCAACTCGCATGACAGCATTCTCAACCCTCCACTGCCCCCGGCGGCCACGCATGCAGGGACCCAGCCCATTGGTGACCCATCAGGAGTTCCTGGTCGTACCCATTTACACCACCAATTTTCTCGGCACCAGAGGTCCAATCCGCCATCTCCTCCGCCACCTCGAGAATGCTCTACTCCCGGAGGGACATCACAGGGAAGGATGACGTGATGGACAGGTCCAACATGACATTTTGCCCAATTGCATTATACCACCCCCCTCCCCCACTCTACCACATGCTGTCGATTACCCTTCAAATCATTGGGCTTGAATAAGGCTTTGGTATCGTCATCCAGGAGATGTTCGCGTGAAAACCTTATTCCATATGCATGTAAAAGTAAGTATACATGACAGTCTTAAACAAACAAGGAAAATGAAAATCAAATGTCTCCAGTTCGCAAGCATTGTCAAGGGGGAGAAAAATATAAAGTTTTCGCCAAGGAGTCATGCTTACATGTAAATGAGAGTGATGGGAAAAGCGTGTATAAATTGTGTAAGTAAGCTGAAGGATGTGCATGTCTTTTAATGTTCCTTTTATCGAAAAAATCAAGGAAAAGGAGATAAGCAGGACAAATTTAATGTTGATGTGTCTGAAAGAGATTTGTGTGAGCGTGTGTGGACCAATGTATAAAAAAATGAGAAAAATAGGCCAATGTGTATTGTGAAAATTGGAACAAGCTACACGAGGGATTGAAGTTCATGTAGAGAGACTTGATAGGTAGGGGGATTTAGTTCAGCCAGGAATATTAATCAAGAGGAAGTGGTTGGTTTCCTGAATGTTCTGCGGAGTTGAGGGTTTTTAAAGGTGGTGGTAAATTTCAGTGTGCCAATTATATCAACTGAAAAGTGGGTGTGGATGCATTTCTCTCTGGCATGCGCTGAGGAAATTATCATTTTTTCTCCAGCCTCTTTTAAATGCCATTGATGTTTGCCATCATTTGTGAAATCGGTCTGCAAGGATGTTTGCGAGTAACTTCGCCCTCAGTTTTTTTGTGTGAATGTGATGTTTGCCGGCTAGGTGGTGTTTTTATCTCCCATAAAAAAAGCCCTAGCTAACAAAATGATGGTTGGCTATGTTTAAGAGGTGATTGCAAGGGAGGGTTCTGCAGAAGACTTTTCTGGTTGTATACTTTTCTCTTGTTGCTCCACGATGGATGGTGGGAAGGTTGTGACGTGTTCCAAGATGATCTTAATCCATCCAATCATAACTGCTGTATTTAAATGGTCAACAAGTGGGAAGACTGATCCAGAAGACTGACGCGCAGATTCTACAGACCTCTTGCCCCAATTGACTTGGTCAGTTGTAAAATGGTGGCTAATTATTATTATTATTATAACACATTTCTGTGATTATTGTCAACCCTCATCCTACAATCTGTGTTTATGTTGAGATATGATATTCCGTACCTTGCCTCCTCCACCTTTAAGTAAAAAAAATGTATTTCTCCAGTTCATGATGTAAAAAGATAAAAAAGGGATTAGAGCATGGATAAAGTCACCTTGGAACTTTTCTCCAAGATGATGGCAGGCCTTATTTACCTCTGGTTGAATGATGAAGCCAGTATTGAAAAAGTGACAGTTGAACTTAATGCTGTATGGAATGTGTGTTGTATCTTGTGTGGGTTGTTGAATCAATGAGCATCAGAAAGAATCAGGAGCATTTGTAGTTTTATAGGTTTTTTAAACAATGACTGCTTGGATTAAAAATGCTCCTGGGTTCATTAAGTTTATTAGCAATTCAAAGGCAGAGAATGTTGAGCTTTTTCCTTGGGCTACAAAAATCAGGAACTTCCTGCTATGCAGATGGTGCAGCATTACAGATCATGTTACTGGATATGGTGTGATTATCCAAAGTAGACATTGAAGAGATGGGAAATCTGGGATAGAAGAGTGCTAATATTGTGGGTTTTTATGTTTTTGGTCTTGTGATCGCATCATTTTTAACGTGTAAGATGAAGCTGTGGGGGATCAAATAGTAAGCTTCGGTAATCCCTGTTACAAGATCTACTAAGAGTTCATATCAGGTGGAATTTATATTGTTGTTTATGGATAAATTTCTTAGTGTTTTTTTTCTGTTCATTTACATTCACTCAAGAAATAAGTGACTGTCTTGTGTATCACTAATCGGAGTAACTGCCAAAGTTTTTTGCATACACCTTGCAAATGTTACATGCTGGAATTTTTTCGCTCTTTTCTTATTGTAAGCTAAGGATTGAATTGGCACCAATATCTAATGAAACCTTGTGGGGTACAAAAGAAACTAAAACATCTCTTTCAGGGAAGCCAGATTTAAAAAAATCCCTTTTTACTATTTCCTAAATGCTATCCTGATTTATTTATTTGTGAGTCTGCTTACCTAATTTATGTTTCAAACTCTTCTTGTTGTTGCTTCTGTCCCTTTTAAGTGGCTGGAGCAAGGTTGCTCATGTATTGCTTATGGAGGGTAACATGTAAACACAGACGCTGGGATGTAGGTTTTTTCATAATGAGGGTTGTGCATTCATATATGTGTGGATGTGCGAGTATGTGTCTTGAATGCTTGTATAGTTTGACTGAATGAAATATATGAACATAATGTGTCCCTCATCCTATGTAATTGTTTTGTAATGGGTCTGCAGGAATGCCTCCATGCTCTTTTAATTCCTCACTGAAATTCAAAACTGGCACCTGGTCAGAAAACTTGTATCATGTTGGGTATTGGGTGCACGTCACCCAATATTGGGAAATTGTTTTGCTTTTTTGTACCGTGGAGGAGTAGCCATGCTTTCTGTGAATTAATTTCAGACCTTTTTCCTCAAAAGTGTTCCATTTGCAAAATCGTTCACCAGCCATTCCAGTGCCACTAATCCGTCTCTATCGAACCGAATTAGCTGCTCACAATGACAGATGGACTTTGGTTAGACTTGAGGCAGGGTCCAGTGCCATTGACCTTGTGGCTACCCAGCATGTAAATGTAGGCTTTTAATTAGATTTATAGCTTGGAACTGGGGCTCTCATGGCCTTATTTTTACATGTATGGAGGTTTATCACCTGTCTTGAAGTTTTCCTTTTTTCCTTTCTTTTAATAAAAAAGAATGCATGGCCACTTTGTTTGGAAACTCCTTATGTATACCCAAAGAAAATTTATCATCGCGGACATGCAGACGGTTTATTAATCACTCACGTAAAGTTAGAATTTTGAGGTGACATCAGGCATAGCAGATCTCACTCCCTGAATATTGTTAACTGGTATATTACCATGGAAAGTGAATCCTGGAAGGATTTTACTCTATGGTAATTTGTGAATGTGAACTTAAAAATAAAGCATTTGTTTTTTTAAATAACCCTTTGTGACATTCTGGTGGCCATTCATATATATCTCTCACCAAAACATATTTTTAAGTGTCTAAGATCCAGTGAGAATTTAAAGGTTTACCACTGTTTATAATGGGAGATCTTCATTGGTAAAGATTTTACTATCATACATTGTGAGTTATAGGAGCTCTTACTCTAGTCGCTCCTTGAGTTATCTTCCCTCTTGATTTTGGGTGGATAACATCTTCAGACTCCCTAGCCACGTACTTAAATCCTTCAGTTCCCTAAGGCTCTATCAATAGATGAGCGTTGAGTTGAAGGTAGACTTTGGGGCAGGGAGAGGTTTTTGAAGGGGATGGAATCACATTGACTGTTGAGTGTTTGGGGATGGCATTACCTTTGCTGTACTTTGCATGGCAGAGACAGAAAAGCTTTTGCCTCTTGGTTGTATGCACTCCATCCGTGTGTGTGCTGTAATTTTATTTAAACTATGTTAAATTGTGTAAATAACAAAGAATCTGTTGTTCTTTGGCATTTAGTTATCTCTGTGATTATCCAAAATTTTCAGCTATTCTTCAGTCTGTCCAGGTGATACAGTTTTTTCTTATTACAGAGGGGTCCAATGTTTAGCCTATCAACTATCATTTTGAGCCAGTGTTGCCATATTTAATTTGTCACATTTTTCCCCTTTGTGTACAATGTGAGGACTGCTGCTTTTATAGTGAGAAACTCATAGGATTATGTAAAATATTTTATTTCTCAAAAGAAATAAACTCTTTAAAAAAATTTATTTTTAAGGCATTTATTATCTCAGCAATCTTTATGTTTCACATAATCTATTCCATAAAATGCCTCATGGTTGTGATAAAAAGAAGATGGAGATCTATACATTAAACATGACAGCCTGTTTCTTCCCATTCATTATTGAATTCCAACAAACCTGCAATTTCATTCTAACCCCCTTCAGCACATCAACATAATATTTAATTTGAAGATGTTGGTTACAAAGCACCACAATATCTGAAAATCGAGCACCAAGACACATATCCTAAAAATATAACCCACCCTGCACAAGATGATACAATGAGAGACGTTTTGTTATTCACTACTAATACATTTATCACAAAACCAGGATCAGCACTAGTTTGTCTCAATGGTCATCCAATGCATTCAATCAAGCATAATTTCTCCACTACTTAAGAAAAAGAAAGTGGTAGGAATAGTGAAAAATGCTTTCTCATAACATCAGTTTAAGATTCCCAAAAATTGCAAGCTGATCTCACTGCACAGAAAATGAGAATTATGATTTCCCATAGGACTCTGAAAAATACATTTCAAGCAACGACCAATATTCACTGGGAACCCTCTATTCATGTGCCAAGTAACGTTGAATGAAACGACTCCAACTAAAAGTCTTAGCCATGTCCCAAAATGATATAAAAGCTGCACTTGACATGCATCTTTCAGTAGAAGACTACTTAAAATGGTGACATGACAGATAATATGAAATGCCACAGCCAATGCAGAAGTTATCAGTTGGCTTCATGATCTCTCTTATGCCACAGAAGTACACCCAAACTCATCCAGCTCCTTTGCCTTAGAGCCCTTCCTGAACCTGGAGGACAACAGAGCGTGTTGCTTCATCGCTTGACCGATTATTTCTCACTTCCAATGGGACAATCTCCTCCCCATTATCCATTGACAGCATCGATGTCATAGACCCTGATGGCCATTCACCATCATCTGGCGATGATGCTGAGTGAAGCCGATCTGGCGATGGAATAGGGTGTTCAGGATCTACAATGCGAGGTAACTTAGATGGAGGGCCGTAATCATGATCCCAATGAGATTTCTGCATTGAGGCAGCAAATTTGTTGGGACTCCCCCAGCGGTCTACGCTCAAATCTTCATCTTGCTCGAGAAGCTTCAGCAGTTCCTCTTCTTCTGAAACTGACATGTTGGCATCAGCCTCCACGGCCTCATCTTCCACAGAGAGAGATGATATCTCATCAATTGGCGACTGTTTATAGAGAAGTGCTCTTGAACGACCTGAAAGATGAAAAATGCTCCTTGATACATCTTGAATCATCTAATACAATTAATTTTATTACAGCCAAGAAATCGCAGGTAGGGTGTGCTAAGCCTGCCATGGCTATTTTCACGTAGTTTTGAATGTTGTAGTTCTTAAATTTAAAAAATTGAAATATTTATCTATCCCACAAGGGAAATTTGATTAAGTTGAGGAATTAAAATTATGGAAATAAAATGAAACTAATGCATCTTGAGGGCAATGAAAATTAACAATTTTTTAAAGGTCAACTGATAGCCAGCCAGCAAAAGTTATGTATTGCAAAAGCACCAATTGCTCATTGACTAACCCACAGGCAGCAAAAGGTTAATGCACACCTAACCACAATAATGATGCAAAGAGTATATATATACAGTTCAGGACCTCAAATTCGTAATCCCAAAATTCGGAAAATCCAAAATCTGCAAGATTTGAAGCTAAATTTTCAAACTCCCTCCACATGTTTTTTCGTTCTACCGCCACGCAGCGCCACTATCGCTTCCAGTCGTGGAACTATTGGAGGCGATTCATGTTAGATTTACGTGATCTTACTGACGTAAATTTGCTTGTCAGGTGTTATACCTCAATTTAGACCTTTTAAGATGAATGAAATGCCTGGAACCAGCCCAAGGACTCAAAATACAGAAAACTCCAAAATCCAGAAATCACTCGGTCCCATGCTTTCCAGATTTGAGGTCCTGTACTGTATATATATATTTCCTGGCCCACAAGATACATGGTGATTTTTTGGGTTAAATTTTACAAGAAAAAGATTATAATAATCAACATTGTTAACGTCAACAATTTTAAGGAAGAGATTTGAAAACATTTTACTTTCAAAAATAGCAAATAAATTCAAAAAGAAAAGTTTTTAATTCTAACATTCAATTTTTACTAGGGATGAGCGGGAAAGGCATTTCTGGTTTCGGGATGGGACGGGGGAAAAATTTTCTTGATGATTTCGGGACGGGAATCGGGAAAGAGCTGAGCCTTCTTGCTTTCTTCCCCTCCCCAGCATTAGCATCACACAAAAATAAATAAAACTGTACATCAATAGATCCAAAAAAGTGTAGGCTATAACTTTATACGGAGGGTTTTTACATAATATGACACTACGAACCTATATTGCAAAAATAAAAAGTTTCCATGTAAAAAACCTACTTTTTCCAAATATTTTCTTAAAAGTATCAAGAACTATTAGGTTTAACGAAAATATGTTAGGTATTAATATTGTAGAACATTTGATAACAAAGCAGAAAAAATTTGAACTTGATGTGATCATTAGTGAGTGATTAGTGATCATAATGGGTGTTCTGTAAACATTGGTATTTTGAACCATCGAGGGGGGAGAAGTTCTAGGGGGATTTTTGGGGACTTTTGTAAAAATGTTCCTCTGGCAGCAGTGGGGTAAAATTCAGCTTTATGCTAATTATTTCCCAAGCTTGGTGTTTTGGGGTCTTCATTGACTGCCCTAATAGGTGTAGACAAAGATGCAGCCCACTTCGTTTACCGTAAATGATACGTTTCTGAGTCTTTGACGATATTAAAATTTATGATAGATTGGATGGAAGTAATTGGGAAATCGCGCATCGTATTTCCATTCAACCGTATTCATTTCAATTGTATATACTATTTGCTGCTTATTTGGCTATGAAAATTTAACATTTAAAATATATTTTGTAATAGAAGGCACTCTGTAAAAGTTTGTTGCTATATGTATAAATATGTAAAAATTGCTCCTGAAATTTCCGAAGTTATGCAAAATTTAGGACAGATTGGCACAGTTAATATGGGATATGAAAGTTAGTTTCATGATACAACAAATGCTTTGATCCTGAGGGAAAATTGCGCTCTCTTTTGAAATTTAACAAGGAATATTATAGATTCACTTTTGTATCATTTGTACTTTTTGTAAATGCACAATACAACGCATGTTTGCTTTAAATTTCAAGGCCAGAAGTCGGGAAAGAAAAAAAAGAAAAAACATTTCCCGAAACAGTATTTTCGGGAGACCTTTCCTGTCTCGAACTTCGGGAATTCCCTAAGTTTCGGGATCCCGCTCATCCCTAATTTTTACATACATTTCCTTTTTGTTCTTTAGTTTAACTTCTTGGCTTTGAAATCATAATTTTTGCACTACTCCAATGATAGAATTTTTAATTGACTTGGAAACTACAGCATAGGCTTAGAATAGGAACTGATGCCCAAGGCACTAATGGCTTAGGCGAAATGATCAATATAACATAATCAGAGAGATTTTAGCTGGGATATTTTTTACCCCAACCTGCGTGTCACCGTGTGTGGTTAATGACAGCTACATTGTGAATGTCACATTTGAAGGATTCTTTTTATCCTTTGCACAAATTTTATATTTTTCTTCCAGTTAAAATATCAACAGGAACCATCATCTTGTAACCCAAAAATATAATCCATCAATGATTAATGGACCTACCTGCCACAGGAGGCAATTTAAAGTTCGGCAGGCTTAAAGAGTTGGTGTTTCCTGCCTTTTCCTCTGTTGGTCTCAAGTTGGGCACAAGAATCAGGGCCACCGATAGGAGAAGCACCATGAGACAAGTAAGAGGTTGTGCATTCTTAGCAGCCAGTGCACTGGATGCCATTGTGGAGGGAGAGGCTGTTGTGGCACTGCCCGAGCTGCTGCTTTCTGTGGTTTCTCCACTGGCCTTCCTTCGCCTCCCCACAAGACCCTGCAGACGGCGGATCTGAGATGACAGCGACTGGTTTTGCATCTGAAGCTGCTTGATTCGCCTTTGGAGGACTGCATTCTCATCTGTGCAACGCTTCACTCTGCAAAATAGGTTCATAGGAAACTCATCATTTTCCTGATACACATGAAAGAAAACTTCCAAAGGTAAACCAAAGTTGATTCTTGATATTTGAGTTAACTAGGGATGAGTCGATTCCACTTTTTTTTATTCCGATTCAGACTTTCAAATTGATTCCCGATTTTTTATTCTGATTCCATCAATTTTTATTCCTAATATCAGGTGGGATATTGTTATACCAGTAGCGTACGACTAGTATTTGAATTCAAGTACTGGCTGGAATAAAATAACAGACAATTAAGTCGCTCAAAAAGTGTATTTAATGACAAATAGCAAATATATCCTCAGCTTATAGTCTATGTTTAAAATATATAACTATCTGGAATTAATGCAATCGGAATTGAGATTAGGCGATCGATTCACAATACCGATTCTAAGCCTGAGAATCGGAGGAATCACGAATCGACTCATCCTTAGAGTTAACCCTTACTCACTGGGCGACTCCAATAAGAATCGTTAACCTTTTCAGATGCCATTGCCTATGTTACTTGACCCTAATCTGTCCAAAATGTATTTTGTACCTATTTTTATCTAGTCATTCCTATAAAAAGTAGACATAAGTTCTCCAAGGTGGACACTCAACAGTAAAACTGAATTACCTGCGCACCTCATGCATAAACATTTAATGTGTACATATTTATGGGCCCTTGATTGCACTAATAGATTTTGTGATGGTACAAGAGTCTGCTTTATTTCGTCCAGTGAACAAGTTTGGGTGCAGTCTACGGTGAATGCTATATTTATGTACTGTTTCCAACCCTTTCACTCTGCTTCTATTGAATTTTCTTCGTGTTTGGGTCCTTAAAATTATTCCCAGCATTAGGCTATATGTGGAGAGTGCCGAAAAGAAAAAAATCGACCCTGGTATTCACAAGATTTCATCAAGTGTAGGAAGCATTGAAGGACAAGTTGTTGGGTCCAAAACTAGCCTTTTTCTGCGCTACCGCTTCTCTATTGCATCCTTTTCTCAGATAATATCGATGTGTTGCACCAATGGCACCTTTCCTACTCGCTGATTTACATTCATAGGTACATACATGTATAATAATAATAATGCCTCTACGGGTAACAGCTGAAGCCAATTACTACCAATTTTAAATATAGACTAACACACACAACCAAGCCCTGGGAGGTGAAAATCCTACCCAGGTGGGATTCGAACCAACGACCTTTGGTTCGGAAGGTGAGGACATTTCCCTGCCGCCATCAACCGGCATGGAAAGATAAGTAACACCAGGGATTTGAAGGCTGCTAAGTCTCCTGGAAATATTGACCTATCAGATCGTACTTTATAAAACACCATCCATAGTTTATTTATATCTACCATGTCATAAGCTTTCTCTAAATCCACAAATTCACACAATATGTACTTTCTTTCTGATGTCCATTCATTCGTATAGTACTTTCTAAAGTGAGAACGGCTGAACACTACATCCCCTCCCAGGAATAAACCCACACTGCATATCCCAGATTCTGTCAATAGTAATCTTCCACACTCTTTCGATTAATATTTCACTTCTCTGGGAATACACAACAGACTAATTGCTCTATAATTTTTTCATTCGGTCTTCCAACCCTTTATCAGACCAAATTTAACATGGCCCTCAAAGAATTCATGATCAGATATTGATGGCATTTATTAATAAAATTATGATTATTCAAATGACGATCAAAATGATGAAGATTCAATTTATATTACAGATTCCCTCTCTCTGTGTTTCTGGTTAACTTAAATCCTTTCACCTCCTTTCTGAAATATACCTGGAAACGCTATTCTACAAGTCCAAACCATGTCAAACGATAATAAACCATGTTGCATTATTGCTTGGGTTTAGAAATTATGAATTCAAATACTATGCCATTTGTGTAAAAGGTTCAATTTGTTTAAATTAATTAAGGTCCACAAAAATAAAAATGAAATGTGAAAATCCATTGTACTTAGTTAGGCTGATATTGACTAAATTACAAACTGCCAAATAACTGTAACCATTTTCAATTACTAATATATTTCTTCAACATTGCTCAATGGCATGTAAATTATAGAAGAAATCTAGAGATTACCAAGAAGAACAAAGCATAAATATTAAGAACCTATTTGTTTAATGCTATATTCTCATAATTATATTCATAGGTCACCAATGCACCCAATTAAAATCATTTCCATGAACAGTAAGACCTTATTGCTTTCGTTTTTAATGCTATAGCAATGTATTATCACTAGAGATATGTGTAAATAGCATTTTCATTTTTATTTTATAGCACTTTCAATTTCAGTTTATAGCATTTTGTAGCATCTATTTTGTGCACCGGAATATTTGCCTTGAGGCACATTGACCGAGTGTCATGTATGAAATCGTGTTTCTCTGTTTTTGTCTTCTTGGCATTTTCATTCACCTCAAATAAAATGGTTTGCCTCTTGTTACTTGCCTGCAGATCTTGAGCAACAGACACTTTCTTAGCCAAATGTGAACTAGTTAAAATATGCTTGTCTAAGGTATCTTTTTTATTCCAGTCCAATCTGAGGTTACATATCCCACACATGAGAATATTGGATTCACTTACATAAAACTTTTCGTTTTTGTAAGCTTCCGCACATTGCTTAATTGTTATTTTAACTCGTGGCATTTTTCCGGTAACATGTGTCGAGATCAGCTGAGTATAAATGACCGCCAGTAAAATCAAAACAAGTAGGCGAGATAAAACTCTGTACGCTTGTAACGGCGGTACTCACGCAAAAGTCTCCCGCGAGACTTCCACACTCGCGGCGAGCACCGAACGAACTCTCTGTGTCCCGGTTCACGCGGTGCCAACTGGCTTCCCTCCCGCACGCTGCCGCCCCAAACCACCGGAGCCGTATCTACGTTGTCACCTTCCCGCCACTGTCACACTCGGCCACTCCCGCACTCCGCCAACGTGTCGCCGCTCCCACCCAATATCGCTCTCCGCCAACGCTTCACCGCCACAACGCTATTCGTAAGACAGCAAGTAAACTTGTAATACAGATACCAGTTACGGCTTTTGGAGCATTTCCTTATACCATTAGAAAGCTCCGCCTTGTGTAAACGCTAACAACGCAAGTCGGGTGGTGGGGGAACAGGGTGGTGCGTACTCAGATCGACGAGTTTGAGTCAGACGTGGGTGCCAACGACATTTTTGTCGGTGGCACCCGCGGCACCCTCTTCCGACCCGGCAGCGGCGCATGCGGCGTGGATCTGATAAAATGTAACTACAGTAAAACCTCCCTATAACGAATTCGCTGGGACAGGAAAAATGACTTCGATGTACGGGGGTTCGTAAGTAAGGAGGTTATATGCGGGTTGCGTAGCTTCAGGGGCCGCCGAGATTTCGTGCTGCTATCTGACGCAACTCACATTAATTTTGCAAGCTAATTTCGACGGACTTAAAAATGATTACTGTAATGCAGTATACCGGCTAATATATGCGGTGATTGATGGTGAAGCCCAATGGGATAAAATCGGTTGATCTGAAATTGATGGATGATTCAGATGGGATCCGAAATTGTATTTTTTTTCTACTTACTGTATTTGACTGGCGGTTTTTTTTTTAATTTTTGGAAGATTTAGCATATATTACCTGTTAGGTGACGAAATGTTATGCAGTATTGGCTTCTCATCGGAATACTGCGCTCAGGCGTAGCCTCAGAGATATACAGATCGTAATACTACCCCCTCCCCCCACTTATATTTAGTAGGTCTACGAAAAGCGTGGGAAATGCGCTTCCTGTGTATTTCTTATGGCAAGGTTCAAAAAAGTTAAGCAATTATTTCATGTCATATGCCGCATTTCAAGGGCCACTTTAGTTTCATTTAAAATATTTAAGCACTTCGAAAAGTATTCGTCTTACTTTAGCTGGGCTTTCAAGACAATTATTATTCGAAAACCAGCAAGGAAAATTGTTGACGCGAATTTTAATTCTACTGCGATTGCGGTGAATATATTTCCCTCGCATTCTTGATCGTGAAACATGAAACCGAATTGGGTAGATAGGAGACAATTTGATGCAATTTTATGCAGATAATATAAGCACAAATGAATCCTGATGGCTTAAAGTTGATTACGAGTGTCATGCGATGCAAAATCTCACTTATCTCCATAAGAATACACACGATTTTAGGCTTACTTTTGGAAAACAGGTGACGATCGTAATTCGGGTGATCAGGCCTGTACATCTCGGAGGCTACGGCTATCCATGGATACTAGAATTTTGCTACAGCCAAGGATGCTACGGCTCAGCATATCGAAGGCACAGTGATGGAACCAAAGTTTATCACCTGTCGAAATGTAACGATGCAGCAACCTAGAGGACCAGAGTCAACTCATGCAAATTGCGGTGACCAGACAAAATTTAGTCTTGGCAACGGTTTAAAAATAAACTGAAAACAATCATAAGCTTTTGAGTGCCATAGTTTTCAAGTAGGTACCAAAATAATGCACTATCTGGGCTTGCTGATAATACGCCAGTTAATATATTTGGATGTTTTCAATGCTCACTACGTTAAATATAACATGAGATTTTTTGGACCCTGGCAGAGGGATTAAACACCCCGATAACAAGCCAGTATTTAAGCAATCATTGAATTCTTAACGACAGCTGTTTGTTTTCCTTTTCTGTACATAGAAAATAAATGTATCCTTTTTACCCAGGTGAAAATACGCGCTGGTTGCAGTATTAAAACTACGAACTGCGATTATTAGTGATTCAGCCACTATCTCATGAGCAAACAAAATCTAAATTAGGATTATCTAGGGTCCCGAAAACACTACGTAAGAAAATGTAAGAAGAGTGTAAATCCCCTCCCCCTTTCTCGTCTTGCTTTATTCTTGAATGACCCCTTACTCCGCCCGCTCTCAAAGCTGTTTGCTTTGTCATGTCAAAGTCACCGACCGCACTTCTTCCGAAAAGTTTTGACTAACAATAAGCCTGTAATCTTGCATGTTAACCCTTTCGCGACGGGGCCACAAGTTGGAAAATGCTACTTCCCTCACAAATGCTACTAAGATTTCTTTGTATTCCCAGAACGGAGCTTTCATTCAGTAAGGATTGCTCAGGTAAGTGTTTCCTCAACTTGGGGCCGGGCCCAGCGGGGTGCCAGACCTTTTTTCTCGGCCACCGGGCGGAGATAATCCTGACCCTTTCCGCTTGAGAAGCCCATTACGGCATGCGGTCACGGTCAACTATTAGTTTATGTAATGGTTTTGCGAAAAACATTGTTGCTGCAGCCTCGAGATATTTTTTTAATCGGAAAAGAATTCTTTAAGTTTTGCAGTCCCTTCATAGCTTTTAAACGAAATTCTACGATTAATATTAAGCTCTCTAGCAAACAAAATCATATCAATGTTTAGACAAATAATTTCGTTATTGTATTTCGCACTCGTAAATGATTTTCTCCATTACTCAACGATAGAAATTATTTAAAATTTTAAATATACTTAGTCGGGCTATTGCCATCAACAGAACGCGAATTAAAGAATCTGTACTTAGTAATTTTCACTCTGTTAATTCATGAGATGTACGGCCTAGGGAACTTTTGTTTTTGGATCCTTTTAATTCGGCTATCATTTTCTTTTAAATTCTAAAACTGGAAATCCCTTGCGTTTAATTACAAAGTGCGATCATCGGTGTCTTGTAAATGTTTGGCCGTTAGTATATAGGTATTTTGCAATTACACAAATGGACAGAGACTCAAGAGTTATGCTGAAAACATACAAGACGATCTGATGGTGCTAGTTAGCAGATTAGGATACAATCATTAGGAATCAAATCAACTTATTAACTATACTACCTATCGACAACCCTAGTTGAAAGTCTCACAGGCAGCAGTTCCTTATCGTTCACGGGAAAAATGACATTTTAAATTTAATGGGAAAACCTTTACAGGGAAAAATAAACAAGTAAATTCGCTACAAATATGGCCGTCAACTATGAAAAAATGACTTTTAGTTGTTTACCTAAAACATGATAACTCGCTAACTAACTAAAAACCTCACAAAAAATTACTCCTTAACTAACTAAA
This sequence comes from Pyrrhosoma nymphula, assembly GCA_963573305.1. Taxonomy (NCBI): domain Eukaryota; kingdom Metazoa; phylum Arthropoda; class Insecta; order Odonata; family Coenagrionidae; genus Pyrrhosoma; species Pyrrhosoma nymphula. The sequence goes on along the minus strand of OY754337.1, from coordinate 31,913,639 downwards.
TAACTGATAAAAAATTAGTTCAGAGATTCCTTTGCACAAGAACTACGTTAAAAATAACGGTAGAGCTCTGTTTAAAATTTGTAATTGTAGAGCTAAACATAAGGCAACATACTTACAACCCTCAATTTGCAAATTACATGACTTATATTTGTTATTCCACTGCATAAACTAGCAACTGACCGTGGACACGCGTAAATGTGCAAGGCATATATTTTTTTACCACGCGTGGCATTTACGCCATTTTAAAATGTCGTTCGTAGCGAAAGGGTTAAAAATAAAGGATAGGGACGTGTTGGGAGCATGTGGAAATATTACAATGTGTATGGTCAGATGAAGAAGTGGTTAACGATTTTTTGTATCTTTCGACCTCCTCCCTCCTAAACCTTCCATCCCAAAACGCCCATCGCTAATTAACCGACCGCGTTTAGGGGGGAAAAACTCCGCCTCTTAATCCTCCTCCTTAACTACAATGTTGTCATGGACCCTCCCCCCTCGCTCACACTCCTTCAGAACTATGAGGGTCCTCCCCTTTTCTCTTCCCTCACGCACACCACGCGACATGGGATCCCCTTCCCCCAACCAAGAAAATGCTTCTCTTCCACCCCTCCTCACTTCCCCTCCCGTCCCAAACAATTCAAAGCCTAGATAAATGATCTGGCTGCTGGGATTTTTACCTGAACATGACGTCCAACGCGGAAACTCAAGTCATATTTAAAAAATAATGAAACCTTGTTGAACCAACCAATTTGTTAAACCAATCACGTGAGTTATTTCTCGATTTGGTTACAATGTGACGCCAGAGGTGATAAGAAAGCGAATGAGGAATCGCTCTCGTTAAGGACGCCACTTGTTTTGAACGCAAACAGAAGCAGGTGGACTCTCACCCCTCTTGAAAGCTACTTCACTCAGTATCAAAATTTCTACCCCATGGGGTTCATGTGCCTGGATAGACGCAAGCCTGCAAAACGTAGTTAGTGATCTCACAATGGAAATCCCTCCCTCCGCGGGGAGGCCACTGGTGACATTTCCTTCTATCGGGAAAAAACAGGAGTGAGGAGACACAAGTGTTGCCAACCTGAGAATGCAGTCGTGAAAGGTTTTTCTATGGATGCTCAACTCTTTACTTGTCTAAAAGCAGAAAGAAGGCATACAAAAGTGCACTCTGAGAGCCTGCGTCGCTGGCTGAAGGCGCGCAAGCCTTGTTATAATGTGATATGAATAAAAATTTCTATGAACTATTCCTTTGGTAATGTTTTCAAAACTACTAGGAGCGTAATACTGAATTCAAGACAAAGTCAACCGTGTCACGCCCATGCCCCTGCGACCCGTACTAACGGAGATAAATTTGTTCTGCAAAATTAACTACAGCACTATAACAAATACAGTTTCAAACAGAAACTTTCAAAGAACACTAATAAAGGTTGAGGAAATATTGTGTTAAAATCTGACGACGATTGAACCAAGAGTAATTCTACAGTAATCCAGCAAAGTTCGACATTCCTGCTAGAGGCTCAAAAACGGGACTCTATTCATCTCGCGCGAGAAAGAGCATTTCGGAAAAAATAGTTTTTACAGCCATTCAACGGAAAATAAAACTGAATACGTGTCAGCGTTTGTTTCATTACAATCGGCCCCGGCATTCTCTAAATATTCGACCTCAATCTCAGGATCGCATAATTTTTGCGCCGAGAATTAGGATGGAAATATCGCGCTTTTTGTAGTTCTACAAACAAAGATTTTTCGTCTAACAATAAGTTAAAAAGTTATAAAAGTAGGACCTCACGAAACACTAAAAGCTTTGATAACATTATCTCGGAACCCCCTCGCCCCCAACAGCATACGTAGAGTTTCAGATTAAAAATATTTAAAAAAATGTATTAGAAATCTCCTGCCAAGCAAGAACTAACATCCGGGCATCGCTGCTTTTGTTAAATTCGCTGCTGAGTGATCCATAAGGGGCTCGACAGCAATGATAACTTCTACGATGCGATGCAAATTACAACTTGCGGCGGTAAATATGTAGTAAATTTCGTCATACGTTTTTCAGAAACTTATTAATTCTGCTGCACATCACAAACTTATGAGCTGAAGGAGGAGTACAGGTTTCGCATTCAGGCCATTCATTGGGATCCTATTGAGAGCTACACTTGCGGCGGAAAAAAATCACCGGAACATTGTCAATGTGAAGAGAAACGCCGAACATTATTCCAATATCGATGGTAATATTACCTATAAATGCAGGGAAAAAATATTTCTGGCAACACAATTTGTTAAAAAAAGAGGAAACTTCCATGTTTGGTCCCACGCGCGGGCTTCGTTCTACGGAGGTTTCGTAATTATAGAGGTTCGTTAAGGGAGGTTTTTTTGCATGCATTGTATATGGGAATGTCCCGGGACCGGGGCCATGACTTCGTAATAGGGGGTTTTTCGAAATATGGAGGTTCAAAATAGGGAGGTTTTACTGTACATACTTTCCAGGAGCGGATTTTTTTCATGACGACGCAATCTCTGTGTGATGACGTCATGAAGGAACCCAATTCAATGTCAAATGCAAATGACATAAAGGCAAAACACAAAATGACCAAATGTCACTATCGTTAGATATAGATCGCTAACGATCTTTGGTAGCGTTGCAATAACCGTAGTCAAGGTCATAGTTTGAAAAAACACCATTCCCAGGAAGAAATGGAAAGAGAGGGAAGCGTTTCTGTCTTCCGGCAATTATCGCCTAGGTTGGTGAACTCGCCGATTTCGCGTCTTTTATGAGTTCGGCGGCGGCAGCGTGCGAAAATGGGCCGGTGGCGGCGGTGTAGCTTGCCGGCGCCCACGTCTAGTTTGAGTCCCAGCCAGCGAGCAGCTGGCCAGACGCTCACAAGTTATAAGCGGTGAGCGTCGGCGGAGCATTTCAACTGTGCTCTGCACTAAATTTACGAATTTTGCCATCCAAAAGGCAAATTTGCTGTAAAAATATCAAAAAAGTCCAGTCATTGCGCCTATGTCGCATTTATTCACGTGCATCGTGGAAATATCGCATATGCGATTTTCACGTATCTCTAATTATCACACACTTTACCCCTTCCACTTGGAAACTGCAAGTGCCCATTTACTAGTTTGTTAATAAAATGATGATTACTAAAATGACGGTCAAAATGAGATTCAATTTATATTACAGAAAAAGATTGCTTTTTTATTGCACACTAATTTTTGCAATTTGTTTCATCTGTATCCTCAGTAAGCCCACTCACTTTTGCCTAAATAAAGCCATAAACTTGCCATTAATGAATCAAATTAATCGATTGTGGTGGTACTTGGTGGAAATTATAGATAGAATTCATGATGAGAAAAAACACAGTACAAATTTCACCATTTTTTTATTGCTGTCTGGTCACAAATTTAGAACTCTAGTGGAAGAGTACAAAAGGTTCACCAAAATTAAAAACCTCAAGTCTTACGCGAACTAGCACCTTATAGAAACTGGACACAAGTGCAATTTTAATGCCAATAATTTACTTTAATTTATAATAATGAAAAAGGTTTTAAACTAGATGTCTTAGAAAGCTTAGAAATCACCAAACATTGTCTCTCACCTGAGTGTACAATTCTTAATGACTTAACTGATTTCAAATGGTCCTCTCTTTTGTCTACCATTTTAAAATCTGACTTCTTTGTTACTAACCCACCCCTCCCTTTCTTTTCACCATCACCTGATCTTGCTCCCGCTACCTCCCCCACGTAACTCAGTCTTCTCTCCCAACCGTCAAAACCTACCCCCTCCTTCCTCTTCCATCTGAAATGTACGACTTTAAACGCTTTGATTGTAATGTTTTCTAATGCTCCTCCTCTTTGTTTACCGTTAATATTTCTGACTTCTTTGTTACACACCCCTTTCTACCAACCATCAACTGACTCCTCCCCGTTTTTTCACCTGAGAGTACTATCTCAGATGTCTCGATGGATTTCAAATGTGCCTATCCTGTTGTCTACTGTTGATAAATGTGATTACTTTGTTACAAACCCACCCCCCCTCCCTTGCATTTTAACACCACCCGACCTTACTCCTGCCTCCCCTCCGCCCCACGTAACTTAGTCTTCTCCCCAACCCGTCCTCCTTTCAACCAACCGTCAATACTTGACCTCTCCTCATTTCGTCATGTCCCTCCCCCCTTCCTTAATACAGTGAAACCTCTACTAAACGAAATTCAAGGGACCGAAAATTTTCCAGTTCGTTAATCGGGAGTTCGTTTGTTGGAGGTGCTTTGCACGTTGCATCACTCCAGGGGAAATGTAAATAATCCATTTCTTGTACCTTGAATTTCAGGGAATGTGGCATGAAGATCTCAATTAAAGGTAAAATTTCCACAGAGGATAGCATACTTTTATCCTTACTGCTCCCTTGCCTCATAAAAAACTGTGGAATAACAACGAGCAGGTCTTTCAGCAAGTCCGGCTAATTATACCATTTACTGTGATTTCTAAAGGCCGATTTATAGTGGGCATGCACGTCAAACTTTAACCATGAATTGTTTTCGCATTGACGCCATCCTGTTACGATTGCCGTCAATTGGAATGTGCGTCGGTAACACTTGGTCGCCTTCATTCATCTTTGCTTGGATGCAGATGTTTACATGCAGCCGAGCGCCAACATGTGTTGATTTGTTTACTATCTACAAAAGAGCGAGAACATGGACGAGTACGAGTATTATCAACTCGTGATTGCTGTGATAATTGTAGTAATGGGTTGGAACCTGTGTATTCAGCTCAAGGGTGAAGTACGCGTTGACGCCAATCGTAAACTGGCCTTAACTTCCCGCCCAATGCATCACAAACACGCTAGAATTAATGATAGTAGTTTCTTATGCCGCCACTTTCAAGAACTCTAACTTAATACGGTCACATCCACGGTGCATTAAAGGTTTTTGAGAACTTATCCGTAAATACAGCACGATATATGTTGGTTTTCGTTCCGCCAGCTACTTTTTCTGAGAATTATTTTCAAGATGGCGGCGAGCGAAAAAAAAAACAATTATCAGATTTGAGAAGTTCGAATTCCAAAAAATAATGCTATTACAGTAATAAAAATATTTAGGAATGCGCACAACGTAAATGACCACTGAACGGAATTTCATTGCATTAGATGTGTTTCAAGTATGCTAAAGAAATTTTCAAGCCCGCGATATGAAAGTCAACATTTGACTTTTTATAAATCAAGCATGGATAACAATTTTTGCAAAAGCGTGGAGAATAAATTACGAACTTACCTTGCAAATAAGTAGATAAATTACCAGACATAATAATTGCCACTTATGGCAAAACCAGGCTTCACTCGCAAAGATTGTAATTATTCATTGAAGTATTCTACCAGCTGATTGGTATGTTCTTGGACAGTCCCAATTCTGCATCCCAATCTCACGAAATTGAACCGCAGTAACACTCGAGAGCAACCAGTTTTCACTCGAAAAGATAGAAATTATTGACTCACGATGATGAACCGCAGTAAAACTCAAGAACGCCGACCAAATCACTAACCACGCCGCTAACACTGATGCAAAATACCGGAAATGCAATTAACTGGATAAACAACAAGGACCTTTCTGATTGGCTTGTTTGTACGGAGTCTCTGATTGGTTCTAGTCTCTTTCAAATCAGCAAAAACCTCGCAACATCTTCAAAATTAACCTTTTTTTTTTGAAAATACATTAAGAAGAGGTAAATATTATAATACAGGGCTAATCTTTCATTTCGTTTATCGGGAGTTTTCGTAGAGCAGGAGTTCGTTCATTAGAGGTATTTACCAATGCATTTAAATAGGAATTTGGCGGGACCAATAGCATTTGTTCGTTTATCGGAGTTCTTCATTTATCGGGGTTCGTAAGGTAGAGGTTTCACTGTATATATGTCTAGCAGCAGTAATTTTTCGTCTGTTTGTCTTGATGATGACACTTTAGACGTCGGAACTGGTCGACAGCAATAAGAAATAGTGGAATTTGTACTGTTTTTTTTCTCATCATGAATTTCCATTAATGATATGCATCAACACTGTCATCACAAATGTACTTCATATCAATCTGCTTTAAATAACATTCAAAATAGCTCATCTTTTTACTGCGTGTACCTACACCTAATATGCAGAAAAACATTCAAGAGGCTATTGTATGGCTACTTGTACAGTTTCTACTGTGGCATAATAGGGCTGTAATGTCAAGATGTTGTAGGAAAATTAATGGCATAATAAAAATAGGAGGGGAAATACTTGGAATTATTATTTAAATAATGAGCAAAGTTGTTCGCCTTTTTTTCAAAAAGTATCTCAATTGTTCTCACAAGTGCAAAATATAATATATTAAAGACACATGTATTATGGGTTCCATAAGCCCCCCATATGCTACTACATACAAGTGTATATCCAATTTGAGTACAAAGTAAATGCATCATATTACCAACAATGAAGAAAACCATGAATTGTACTGTGAATGGAGGGTATTAGGGTTACCCCTGAATGATTTAGATTGTCATTACACCTCATAGCATAGGACTAAATAAAATTTTCTCTCAGTATTTGATATAATCATATCTAAATGTGCAGTTAATAAAGCTATAATACAGCTAAAAATAAAATAAATAGAAAAAAACTTGGGTTACTTCCAAGAAAAATCAGGTCAGAAAGGGGAAATATGGATTTTCAAAGCCTAGACATATCTGACTTACCTATCTTCAAGACCATCCACATATTCCTTCTTCCTTTTACGTGAGTCTTGGGCAGAAATCTTGTTTCTAATTTTACGACGTATTCTCTTCAGCTCACGCTCTTCATGTTTTGTTAATGGATAATTTTTAGGCAAAGTTATCCCTTCCTTCTTCAGCAAGCGCTGCTCCTCTTCTGCAATGAATAATTTTAAAAAATTCTAATAGACTAGAAATATAATAGCATGGCTTGGGCATCCAAATCAGACAACAAATTACAAAGATCCACGAAAAAATAAGATTTAACAAGCGTTTTATCTGGTTTCCAAAAGAATCTTTCATCACTTTCCAGTGAATGGACTTAAATTTTGAAGCCAAGGCCATTGTGCACTTTTTTCCAGCAATGGTAGATTCTTCCCATGATGTCTAGACAGAAGTTGCAGATTATATGTCCAAAAAATAATCCCTGAATAATATTGTGGGCTCAGCTTTTACAACCTAATGTCTTTTGACGAATCTGAAAATTAGTAAGTACAGACCTGGACAAAATAAATGAAAAACTTTTAGATGCCCCCCCCCCCCCCTACTAACTTTTCTAAGCATTATTTCTGATCAGGCTGAAGACTCTGAACTGGCACCTACTGAAATGGTACTGGTAATGAAATAAAAGGTATTATGAATCACTCAAAAGAACAGCCCCATGTTTACTGCTTGAATAAGAAAGGTTTGCGCAGAGACCACTCATGCAGAGCCACAAAGCATAGCTTAAAATTAGGTCCGGACTGTACATGTTATTTACTTTTACCATACGTCACTGACTAATTTTGAACCCCAATTATCAGTAATAAATGCTCAGCAAGTTTTACCAAGTCTCTTATTACATTGCCACCGGAATGAGATAAAGCTTATTCACCACTGCAAGCTGTTACCACATAAGATTGGGGACAAGGACTACGAATTAGTATCTGCAGTTACTGCACCTGTAAATATTAATTACTGGCATGGATTGCTGCCTTGGTGGAAGCAAGGTAAAGTCCTCGCCTTCTAATCAAGACGTCATGGCTTTGAGTCATGCACAGGAGGGTTTTTCACTATCCAGGACAAGGGTGTTAGTGGTCATATATATTGTCCATTATGCTGCCAATGTAAAGGCAGTTTTCAGGGTTAATGAAAAGAGAAAAAAGCTGCCATTTCAAGCCATATAATTATAATTACATAGGCCCAATGTGAAGAGCAATGGAACTAAAAAAAAGATCTGTCAGGCTGTTCTACAAGCATCACATCAATGCAATCATGTCCAAGAGTGAATTTAGATGGAATTAATGTGGTATCGCAAGGATTTTTTATTGATATTTCTCCACTTGAATGAGCTGGACCAAATTAAAATTGCCAAAGATATTCTTTGCGAACCAGAGGATGAAAGGGTCCACAGGATGGATGGTTAGAAAAGACATCCTTCACTACAAAACGAAGTGAGACCTCTAGACAGAAAAGCCAAGGAATAGGAACAGATTTATTAACCATATCAAAAGCCTGAAGCAGGGAAGGTAAATTTCAATTGATTTTCTTTTTTTCCCTGTTTGTACTATTCTGCTCAGATTTTGAAATGTTTGATTTTATAATAATAATTTATTACCTTAATATTTTAGGCATAAGTAGCCAACACTTCTAATCTTGATTGTTATATCTCCAAGGAAATTACAGAAAAGCTTAGAAATAGCACTCCGCTCAGAGCAGAAATGGCAGGCATTGATTAAATGTAGAAGGAAAAGGACCCAAATAAGCGTCACTACAAAAGGGAAAGGAGTGACTGATTTTACACTTTGGTAGGTGGCTGCATTGATTTCTCTCAGATGAAGTGATTGTGCTGGTTTCAAAGAGGTAGGAACTACTTTAGATGCTGTATGGTACAATCTCATGGGTTGCACTGTCAGCATGAACACATTCTGTAGTGAGAGAGCCAGGCTGAAACATGGAAGAGCAGAAAATAGAAAAACAATTCTATCTAAAAGATGGGAAAAAAGTTCCACTGGTGGTACATATTGATGGAAGTATGTAAATGAAAATACAGCAAAAGATTATGATGAAATGCACCATTTACTTGACATTTAGGCAGATACAAATTAAGCAGCTTTTGCAGACTCTCACCCAGGAACTGCTGCATTAATGGCTTTGACAATATCAATGCTCCTGAAGGACTTAGAAATTGTCCACCTTGTGCAAGCTGTGTCCCCTGATACAATCTCTTCAATGCACACAAAGCGTATGGCTTACAATAGTGTCACTTATTTTTTTAATTTAAGAAAGGGAGTTCCACAACCCAAGTGAAAATTGGTCCAAGCACAAATACCCGTTCGGCAACTAGTGCTTTGCGCTCGGAATCGACAGTATCTGCTCCCATGCCAATACATACATAGTTGACAAGATAGAGCCTGCTGGAGCAACAATCCAAGATAAAATCACTCCTTACGGCATGTGCAAATAACGAAGGCTACGTAAAAGTGACGCATAAGAAGAGTAAGCGGAAGGTCTTGTTTGGCAGTAATACCACTACTAGCGATGTCTACAAATTTTCTGGCATCCCTCGTCATACTTTTCTGTATGTTGGAAGAGCCCATCTGGATACAAAGCCTGATGACATAGTTAAACATCTATCGTCACAATTTAAAGGTGACTTTAAATGCGAAAGTTTGAAGGTTGGTGCACATTATTGCTCTTTTAAAGTTAATGCTCCACTCAGCCTACGTGAAGAACTCTTAAAAAGCGATATTTGGCCGGAAGATATTTGTATGGGGAATTTTTTTCCGTCTAAAACATCAAGACTTCAAGACTCTCTGCGAATCAAGAAGACAAAGAGAACACCGCTAATGGCGAAGCTCCAACCACTGGCAGAAGTTGACTATGGTCCAATAATGCTTTTTCTCTCTTGCATCTCAATATCCAGTGCATTAGAAATAAAGTTAACGAATTTGAAATCTTCATAGATAGGCACACGCCGGAAATATTGTGTGCAAACACTGGCTCACTACTGGTGAGTTAGCTAATTTTGCCATTCCTGGATATTATGTTGCCGACAGTTACTGCCGCAATACGTACAAAAATGGTGGTGTGGCAATCTTTCTGTGCGATTATCTCACTCCAAAAAGCTGTCAGCACCCCTTCAAACATCTTGAAACTTTTGACTGTGCTTTTGTGAATTTTATATTTAGTGGTGTTGAATTGTATACTGTCTCCATATATCGGTCTCCAACTGGCGACTTTCAGCTTTTTCTTGACAAACTTGAGTGTTTGCTTGGTATAATTTGTAACACATACCACCGTCAACATCTAGTGATTACTGGTGATTTTCATTGTGACCTGTTGCTCAGTTGCAGCAAACAACGTGACCTAGTTAACCTCCTGAACTCTTTTAATCTAGCATTTCATGTGTCTGAACCTACTAGAGTCACCAGTAACTCCAAGTCACTATTAGATAATATTGCCTTGAACTTTGAACCATGTGATATAACCTCACTAGTTGTAAAATCTGATATTTCTGATTACTTTGCTGTTCTGGCCACAACACCTTGTAATTTTATACCTTCAACCATAGTGTTCAGCAAGATCCTACTGTAAAACTAATGTTTCATACTTTTTTAATTTGCTTGAAGCCAAAAACTGGTCCTTTGTTTTTTCCAGTGCTGATTTTGAAACTATATTTACTCATTTCTATGACAAGTTTGTACATTCCTACAATACAGCCTTTCCCACAGTTTACAAGAAGCTCAGCAGAAAACAAAAACAGAAGTAGTGAATCACTAATGAAATCTGTAGTCTCTCTACCTACCTCAAACAACACCGCTTTCTTCTATGGTCATCGAGAGATAACACTCTTCAAAATGAGTATAAATCTCTAAAATCTTATTCTTGCAAAGCTATAATTGCAGCAAAGCATTCTTTTAATGACAGAAGGAGTATGAATGCCAGTAACAAATCTAAAGAAGTCTGGAAGATTAATAACTCTTCCAAGGGCAGCACCCCTCCCCTTTCAGTTTCTCAAATTGTTAATCTGTCAGGTCTACAGTCCACATTTTCTAGCCTGTTTCATTAATGATTATTTCACAAATCACACCTTACACTCAAAGTTGTCTGATAATTACGATTACTCTGGTTTTCCTCCTGCTATAAAGTCACTCTTTTAACACCTTGTACTGAATCTGAATTAAAAGTTTCTCCTCACAACCTGGGTCCTAAAAGCAGCTCTGGCTTTCACGAAATTCCCAATTGGATTCTAAATAAATGTGTTGATGCATTCAAAGTCCCTCTTCTGCACTTAGTTAATGATTCTTTACATCTAGGAATTTTTCTAAGTCCCTTAAAAATCTCTTAAGTAATTCCTCTTTACAAGAAAAAAGGAAATCCTCAAGATATTAATTCTTATCGCCCAATCAGCATTCAAAATCAATTCTCTAAACTGTTTGAAAAGATCTTTTACAAACGTTTAATTACATTTCTAGATTCAATAAAACTTTAATCAAACAGTCAACATGGCTATCGTCATCACAGATCTACTACCTCAGCCAAAAATGATGTAATAGACATCATTCTTTCTTCCTTTGATAAAGGGTTAGCAACGATTGGTTTGATGTTCGATTTTAGTAAAGCTTTCAACAATGCCAATCATGATCTGCTCTTGGTTAAACTTAATCACCTTGATGTTAGAGGAATTGCTAACCAGTGGGTAAAATCTTATCTTCAGAATAGGCATATCAGTCTGTTGTAGTTTCCCATCATGGTGTCAAATACAGATCTGAAATGAAGGTGGTTTCTTGTGGCGTACCCCAAGGATCAATCCTTGGCCTTATTCTTTTCATTATTTATATTAATGATCTTCCTAACAGGCTAAGTAATGTACAAGGGGCTACACCAATACTTTACGCTGACAATACCAATGTTATTGTGTCTGCAAGTAACCTTGATTATGCTATTCCCAATGGTAAACTTAACTCCCTTCACTTATCTGAATGATGTGCACAAAACCAATTAACTTTGAACATCAGCAAGTCTCAGGTTGTTCAGTTCGGGTAAAAGAGGAAAGCTTGCAATAACGTTTTATTTGATGTGAATGGCTCATTTATACCCCAAGTAAGCAATGTAAAATTTCTTGGTACTCACCTTGATGCATGCATGAGCTGGGAGATACATGTTAATCACTTGTTAAGTATCTAGTTCTATCTGCTACTTAATTAGATTCATTAGAGATACTGTTTCACCAAACGTCCTCACCACTTTGTACTATGGGGAATTCCATTCCAATGTACTATTTCGTATCCTTTTCTGGGGCTCTTCCCATCATGCGAAGAATATTTTTAAAATTCAAAAAAGAGCAATTCGACTAATGGCTAAAGAGCCCTACAATGCCCCATGCTGTCCAATTTTCAGGAAGCTAAATATTCTCACTATAGTTCCATAGTTTTCTACTTTGCATATGCGGAGTGTATTAAGAGTGTAAATAGTATGAAAGTTATTACACTGTATTCTACGAAACATGGAAGCTTTGTCAAGGCATCATTACTAGAACATGAAATGAAGCAAAAAGGCTGAGGCTCTTCTCCACAAGGGATGTCAAATTCTCGAAGACTGTTTTTGAGACCATTGTCATTGTATTGATGAAGGCTTCTGCAGAGTGGTGGAATAGGTGTGGCTAATTTTCCAGGATTTCCTCCATGTCGATACATCATAGACTACAGTTTCGCCGGTGTTTCAGCAGGCATCTTCAGGTGTGAAGTGATGCCTTAAGTTCTTAGAGGTTCTTCACACCTGAAGATGCCTGCTGAAACACCGGCGAAACTGTAGTCTATGATGTATCGACACGGAGGAAATCCTGGAAAATTAGCCACACCTATTCAACCACTCTGCAGAAGCCTTCATCAATACAATGACAATGGTCTCAAAAACAGTCTGACTTGGTGACCCAACATTCCTAACACTGGCTGGTGTCCTAACACCCCCCGCCACACGCCTATTGAGGCGGCTTGCGGGGTAGTATGTAGATGTAGATTCCTTGATGATTTTTACAAATATTTGCAGTAAAGACAAAATTTATTTTAGGTTTATTCCTCACCTTGAATTTAATCAAGAGGATTAAAACAGAATTAATTAAATTTTTAATTCATCAACCTTAAAGAACCGAGTAAAATAATTGGAATTTGTACAGTAATAGTTAGGCCAATGTGAAATGACTCGAGCCATCAGGGCACTTCAATTTGAAGTTGTGGAAGAAGATACTTACGAGTGAGTTCTAGGCGGGGATAACCACTGTGTCCTTCTTCAGATGATACACTGCCTTCAGACGCACCAGTCATTGGCTGAGATTGCACAGATTGTACACAATTCAGGCCAGCAAGTATAGTGTTTCCAACACCCTTCCCCCCAGACCTTAAGCCAGAGAGAAGTGCTTTAATGTTGGCTGGTAATGATGCCCCTGAAGTTATGACTTTAATGGTTCTGACTTGACCACTCCCACTGCCATCTTTGATGCTCACTGGCAGAAGGATGGAGCGTGGATTTGAGCCAGAGTTGGCTGATACTCGTTGAACCACCCTTGCACCACCAGAGATGAGCCGCTTCGCTTTCCCGATTGCCCCACCACTCTTCTTGGAAGCAGAGTCTGACGTCACCACTTCTGCAATGAAATTACAGTTTAATACATTAATCGTGAGCCCAACTACAGAAAACATTATTTTATCTGGTCTAACACACAAACCCTTTGAAGGGGAATATGCATTATTAAAAAAATGATTCATACTTCAAACAAGTTTTCTAAAAATTGCAGGATATGAATGTTATCTGAATACAATGCTGCATTATTGAAATATTTCTTCTAAAAAAGCATGAGTGCTTGGTGGCATGGAAACACTGCATCACCCAGAACCAGGGGGATGACGTCATGGAACTGTATCGCTTACAGCAATATGACATTCACAATTTGACAAAATTGTCATTTTAATTTTCTTTTGAAGAAGACAATGAAATAGTATGGCTTGATCCTTTATTTTGAAATTCATGTAGAGCAAAGAAGCATTATGTCAAGCCACCAAGATGTAGTTTTGGATCATGCAACTTTTTCGAAACTTTATTCACTCTTGAAAGGCAATGAACTAATATCCGCTGTTCACACATAGAAATATGGTTAATAGGTATACTTATTTTAGTTCTCAATGAAAATGTTGTCGTGTACACTACTTAAACATGTTAAATAAATCTTATGCATGCTCCCCAGTGTAAAGAAAATAACACAAAACACAATTAAATAATAATAATATAAAACAAAAGAAGATAGTCTTGCATTGAAAAATATGACATGGTGGTATTCCTCCCGGTATATAGTCCTCCAATCGGATCTCCAGGTGGGGACGACTGGGAGGGGAACATCAGTGGAAAAATGCAATGCAATGCAAAAAGACATGGAACGTGAGGTCCTTCCAGGTGAGCAGGAAGCTGAATGATACAAATATGGAGAGGCTGGGGGTAGACACGCTGGGAGTCAGCGAAATTTGAGGCAGACAACTACAGGAGCGATGAGTACTGAATGATATATATTCAGGATAAAAACAGAGAATCACAGGAGGTGGCATCATACTACAGAAAGAAAAGGGCAGAAGAGTCAAGTTGGTCTGGCAGTACAGCAAGACAATCCTAATGGTGAAGCTGAGAGGAGAGCCTACAGATATTGGGATAGTGCAGGTCTACATGCCAATATCCAGTCACACTGAAGAAGAAATAAAGTAGAAGTATAAAAGCAAATGGAAGAGTGCATAGAGAAGGGCAAGAGAATATCATCATAATGGGAGAGTTGAACGCAGTGGTGGTAGAGGAAAAAGAGGGAAGCAGCACAGGGCATTTCAGGTTGGGAAAAAAACGCCAAAAGGAGAGGACTTGTGGAGTTCTGAAATGAGAAGAATATGGTAGTGGCAAATACTTCCTTTGAGAAACATTGATGTAGAAGTAAATAAATTGTACGTATTTAAAAAAAATTCAAAATGTTTCGCACAAATCGATTCATTATGCACTTCCCAAGACAAGCATGCAAGAAACTTAAGGCATAATGAACATTAACCAAACAGAGAAGGCCAGGTTACTAAACAAGTAACTAAGGGAACAGTAAAGGACTATGTGACAATAGCATTAGAGGAAAAATAGCTCAAAATGAAAAAAAAACAAGGACTTCAAATAAGGATGTTAAGCCCAGGAGAAAATACGATAAGAGGGAAGGTTTGAAATGCTGATCTGGAGAAAGATGAAAAAGATGTGATGGATGGAAAGAATTGAAACTTAAGACATGACATAAATGTAGGAAAAAGATAAAGTTGCTGAAGAAATTTAGGAAGGGATGGCATAGGTGGCCAGACAAAGCAATATGATGGAATGATGAAGAACATGCCATATAGAAAAATGGAAGAGGAAAGGCCTATGGAATGGGATTAACCTTCATCGGATGAAAAAAAAATCATGTTTCCCACAAAGAGTGTATCACAGGAAATGAATTAAAACTTCAAGGCCCACATATATTAGAAGCATTCGTAAAAACTCTGACTCACTGGACCAACATTGGGAATTTATACCTTGTCCTTAGATGGTTAAAAAGAACCTGGAACCTGGATGTCAAACTAAACAACGAAATGTGGGAAAAAATAGGTGTTAACTTATGTTGTGAAGCATGAGAAGTACTTTCATGGTCACGCTAACCAGTCCTTTATTAGTAAACACCCATGATAAAAAGTGATGAAAAACAATATGTAGACTCAATTCTGATAAGTACATGCCCCAAGTACTACTACAAGAAACCAAAATGTACCATCAAGAAAGATATAATTAAGAGCTCAGTAGCACAAGAAAAAATTGATTTAAAACAAAAAAGGCTTATTCACAGCTAAGAACACAAGCTTGGAAGTAAGGAAACACTTCATTGAAACATAGGCATTGAGTATGTCACTAGTTCATGCTCTCACTCAGTGATTTAACCCGAAGGTTGGTTTGGATAGTTGAGGGTAGAGCTCACCCCGGACTAAGCCACAGGCGTGTGAATTACACACATTCAGGGTAGGGGGGCCAGTTCCTTTCCCTGGACCACCTCGCACTCCAAGGATTTTTTTTCGGGGCATCCAAAAGCTTCACCCGGATTTGAACCCGGGACCCTTCTACTATGCTTCTAGTGATCTACCCACTAGGCCACCACACACACTAGTTCATGCATGAACCCATAAAACATTCATCGTGTAACCACATCAAAATGTGCAAATGTAGAGTCATGAAAAAGCTCCAGTTCTAATTCTG
This sequence comes from Pyrrhosoma nymphula, assembly GCA_963573305.1. Taxonomy (NCBI): domain Eukaryota; kingdom Metazoa; phylum Arthropoda; class Insecta; order Odonata; family Coenagrionidae; genus Pyrrhosoma; species Pyrrhosoma nymphula. The sequence goes on along the minus strand of OY754337.1, from coordinate 31,897,643 downwards.
TTCATTTATTCACACATGGACTTGTACGGGTACAAGGATCATGAAACCAGGCTTAAGAAAGAGCTGGGGAAAAGATATAATGACGGGAACACTGCAAAGCAGAAAAAACAAACCCAATGGACACATTCTGAGACATAACCACCTCCTATAAACTGTTATGAAAGGAGCACAAAATGAGAAGAATTACATAGGAGGACAAAACATTGAATGTATGAAGCAAATTACGAAGGATGTCTTAATGTGGAATTAAGAAATTAGCTGAAAGGAGACTGAATAATAGAGCTGCAGCACACCAATTGTTGAATCTAAGACTGAAGATGATAATGCTGTATTAACAGTGACAATAACTTGATGCCACAGTAGCATGACAAGTCATCATTCTATAAACTACAAAGGGATGAGCAACGAAAGAGGTATACATTTTACAAATAAACTGAGATTGGTCATCAAAATACTTTTTAGCACCATTTACATGGAGGGTAAACTCACTTGAAATGTAAGACTGTGTCCGACGAAACTTACTCATATTAATGATGGCTTGATTGTCTTCCACCAACACTTCACCCATATTGGACACATCTAGAACTTGAACGACGGGAGCCGTAGAGGGTGTAAAGTCTGTTTCAACATCAACATCAGACGAATCTGTTACATTCACCGAAGATGGACTTCCCAATTCCGAAACATCACCTCCTTCACTTCCAGTAACACTTTGATAAAGATGATCATCTTCTTCAGGCAACAGAAGCGGTGACAGCTGCTGGTCAAAGCTTAAGTCACTTGAGGAAAGACCACTGTCTGATGAACTACTGGGCAAAGCTGTGAGATCATTAAAATCATCAATACTACCAACAACTTCTTCTAGGCATTGTGGAGTCTCCATCTTCACGTCATCATCAAGGAAGGATTGGAATAAATCGTCTCCCTGAAAAATTAAGGATCTATTGTCAATACAAGTAAGTTTCAGCTACCAGCTATCTTGGCGATCGGTGGTATACAATTTCCAATATAATCTGAGGATGAAATAACAGTAATAAAACATTTGAAATTAATAAATTTGACAGGGAACTAAGCTTGCTGACTTCACCGATAATCTCCTCTTTAAGGGGGACCAAGAAATAAACCATCATCTATTTCTGATAATTTGCCGCAAGGAGGTAGTAGTTTCATTGCAAACCAAAAGTTTTGATGGCCATGCTGACCCAAATAGAAATTCTGGGCTGCAGCCAGATTGGATAAAATAACCTTCTACTATTTCCATATGGTAGGCTGAAAAGAGATGCTTAGAGTTTCTTAACGTTTTATTTGAAGCTGATGGTTAGCACTGGGCGAAAATCAGTTAATTTCCACCTTAAAATGCCGGATTTGAAGCCTCATGGCAATAAATATTTATGTACTTACAAAATCAACGCCAGTATTCCTCAGAGCCAGGTCAATGACATCAGGCTTGCAATAATCATCACTCATCATAATATTATCTTTGTTACCAAAAGATAAATCATCTTGCTTCTCTAGAACGAAGTCAAGGAGACTTAAATCAGTCGAATACAAATTCGACATTTTGGCACATATGCCAAATCCAAATTATTGACACCTAAAAATGAAAAAAAAATTGCTGCATAAAATAAAATTCATTAAAGATCTCACTCACCAATCCCCAAAATGTCACTTGTGTTTGTCAATAAATCTACGTGGCACGCCTTTCTTCTGCATCGACATGATGTAATAGAGTACTACATTATAGTAACAAGACGTTTGATATGTGATCGAGTAGTCATATTTAATTAAGACATATAATGTTCTTATCTTATCCTCGCATAAATGTTATCGTATACATAATGAGCATGAAATCGAGCAATTTCTGTTCCATATCGGGACAGGGAAGCTAACCACCGATGCAACAAATTTAATTTTGAGCACGTACCAGAGGACAGGTGATGATTTTTTTATAAAAACTCAATGGCTAACATACTTCTTTGACGTTTTCCATCAACCAGTTGGACAGAACTCTTCAAGTTCAGACGGTATTAAAAAATTAAAAGGAAGCCGACATTGGGCTCTTTGTTTTGGTTCCAACGTGGAGGTAATTACGTCATTCAGGTTATACACTTGCAGCCCTCCTATTGGATACCAATTTTCATGTTATTTTCGCATGCTATTGTTTTATTTTCATGGTTTTATTCCAACATGGCGGCGCGCATGTGTCACATGTGACCTGTATTTCACCGCTATGATTCGCACGAGGTGCAATAAATTTAAGTAATTGCTCATATTTGTTTCTACAATATATCAGCAACGATGAAGCGGAAAAGCGTAAGTACTGTGGAAGTTATGATTTAGTAAAATCTTTTGTTATTTGGAATATATAACTCAGAGAAAGGAACGTGTTTATTTCGTAATTTGCATAAATCATTTCAGCGGTATTCAGTAAACAGTTTCCCGGTAATATTGAGGGGTTCTTTCGAATTGTTCCTATCAGATGATGAAATTGTTAATCATTTTCGCTGGAGGTGTGTAAGTTCTATTAGAAAATCGCCTCATGCTTTGAGTAACCATTGTTTTAATTTTCCTATTTTTAAGTTTTCTAACTGAAAATGGTTTCCCGCACATCAGAAGTTACAACTCCACCGTACTATATTAATGACTCCTTGGATCAATTTACAATAGGGTATAAATGGTTATTTACTTCCAATTTTTCTAGTTGTCGGCGGCTGAGCGCCTGGATATAGACGGTATTGCGGATCGTGAATTTGACCAAGATATGGCTAATCTGGCACAGGTATGGCTCATCGGTAAAGTACAGTTGACAAGGTGCTAATATATGTCGGCCCCAGTGGCGACGGGGTAAAGTCCTCGCCTGCTAAACTGAGGGTCGCGGGTTCTAGCCCCGCCTGAGTGGATTTTTCACCACTCAGGACATGGGTGTTTGTGTTCGTCCATTGTTATATGTTGAAGCACCCTATGTAGAAGGCCGTCAGTGCTGCTTTAGGAGATGTGGAAATAAATAAATATCTGACATTGCATCCATCTATACTTTCAGGATAGGAGTAAAGAAACCACCAAGAAAAAGAGGAAATTGTCGAAAAAAGATCTCCATAAGCCTCCTACCAATGAGGAACTCAATCAGCTGCGGGGGACAGAAAATCTTTTTCATTCTAATCTCTTCAGGTTACAGGTAATAATAGTTGCCAATGATACTTGAAACTTTGTTTTTTGATAGGTAGTGTAGCTAAATAGTTGATTTTCACTCTAATGCTTGTTTCTTTGTCTGCTGGGTGGTACTAACATTACGTTTCCTGTTTTGATCTCGTATCTCTGTGCTTTTATCCTCTGACACTGGTTGAATACCTATAGAAAAGTTCACGTTGGTGAAATTTCACCTGTCTAGTATTTGTGGTTTTTTTGTATTTATTCCACCATTTAGACATTCTAAAACACAAGATTACAATTTATTTGTGGAACAACAGACACCCCTAAGGTAAAAAAAAGCTGTGTTGGGTTTGTCATCATTTAAATTTACCAAATATGTGGCTGGTGCGAAGCCACAACATAAAAACATTACAATTCATTTTGCAGTAGAATCAGCATGTTGCATGTTAAATTGCATTTAAAAGTGTGTTCACACAGTCATACACCAGGAAACAATGGGAAATAAAGTTATACATCAACACTAATTGATCAAATACATTCCATAGTTACAGAGATAAGTGAAAAATATAATCTTCAATATTTGCAATGGAGAACAGTTATGTTTTCAATTATTTTAGAAATATTCTAACTGACTTAGATGAGGCAATGTGAGCTGGTAGGTGGTTAAATATGTTGGCAGCACAATAACAAAAGAATCTCATAAAGGCTTCATTATGTGGTTTGGGATCATAAACTCTTCCGTGGCCTCAATCCATAAAACGGTACATGCACAAAACCTGTGACATTCCCTCCTCTGACATAAAACAATCATAATACTCTAAAAATAAATAAGTACCTGAGGGGTAGTATACCCAGTGTTTTAAATAAAGGAAAGGATGAAACATTTCATTTTTCACCCATTACAAATCTAATTATTTTTTTGTGCCACTATAACAGGGTACATATTTGAGATATAGGTTCCACCCCAACAACTAAGCCCATACTGCAGCTTAGAATGTACAGTTCTGTTAAAAATAATCATACCGCCAAAAATTTTCAAGTCCTGAGTTTTCGACGATGTGGCAACGTGGCCGAACCACGCCCCCCTGAGATGGGGAGCAACAATCTTTCCAAGCGGAACGAGAGCCCTCCCTCCCCGTAGCTGGGGGAATTGAACCACCCACGGAAGGAAAATTTTACCTGCCAAAAGGATTATTTCCGAGGGGAGAGGTAGGGTTTCTTTTCTTGTGATGTGTGAGTAAGAAGAAAAGGGAGATCTGCATAGTTCAGACGTGCCAAGATCCCTCGCACACAACAGATGCAAGCATCCACGGAAAATTAAAGCCTATCTTAGGTCTCAAACCCGGAGTTCCTTTCGTTTCTTATGAGTATACGCGTTTTAAATTTATACGTGTATTCATTAACGTAATTTTTTTTCAAATGTTTGATGATTTTTGGTTTTTTGGATGGACGAAATTTGACGCGAAGTGCCAGTACAGGGAAAACATTTCCAATGTAAATATTACTGTGTTCAAATGGTAGAATGCAACCCGCCATACACGATTATTTGCACGTAAATGCAGAAACTTCAAGGCCATTGCGCGGAATGAAGATATTAATTGAAATCGATAAAATTGTACACAGCTAATATATGGCCCAAAATACAACTTTTGCCACTGCCGAAAATCAGTTTTTTCACTCCACCCTATTCTACAGAGCTTACATAGCACGACATGCTTTTTTACGATTTTTAAATGCATTTTTCTCAAAAAATTACTGGAGGTGTGTCGTCTCGCTTCGGCATATTGAATTAATAATCATGAACTACCGAATCTGAGAATTTGAGCTCGATTGGCCATCCAACGGTCGTATACTCCCCTAGTCAGTAGGATCCCAATAAATGGCCTGGATGCAAAACCTGTACTCTTTCCTTCAGTTCATTACTTTTCGATGAGCAGCATTATTAAACTCCTTACTTATGAACCTCTGTACAACAAAGTCATTTTTCCGGTCCCAGCGAATTCGTTATAGGGAGGTTTTACTGTACCTCTTCTACCCAAACCCGAAAATTACCAGATGACCGCAGATATATCACTACCCGAACCCGACCCGAAATGAAAAAGTGGTTCCCGCACACCCTTAGTATTTATTAATTGATCCAGACCATGACTCGGCATAATTGTTATATTTTAATCCAGGCTTGGCGTTCTTTTTAAAATACATAAATTCATATCACCAGTGACAATCAAATTTTTATCTGAACAACCAGAGAGAACATTTTTTAGCTCAACCAGAAAGTCATGCACATTATGAGAGTGGAGGCGAAAAATAGCAATAACACTAAGAGGCATACATCCAAGATCAATGGTTACCTTAATTGCATCAGCTGTCTGTATATATGGTACTCATAGTGGCACTGAGCTGTTGTGACACATATACTATCATTCCACCAGCTCTGTAATCCTCATTACACTTAGAAAATTGGCTATAACCATTTATGCTAAAAAAAGGAGTTTCACAATCTTTTATCCATATTTCTGTCAGAACCATTACATATGGGCATTTGTTTAAAGAACCTATGAAGACCGAGAGAGTTGAAGTTTTCTCTAAGACTGAGCATTTTGATTCATTAAGACAAATTCATCATTTTCACCACAATAATCATTAAACACTGTAAAAGACTCCTTGTCAAGCATTATCTATGTAGAGAACACATACAACGGTTGATTCCGCCGTGGAAACACTGCTGAACTTAATGCTTAACTACCGTATTTACTCGTGTAAGCCGCGCACCTTTTTTCCGAAAATGCCGGTGAAAAAATGGGGGTGCGCGGCTTACACGAATCCTCCAGATTTTCATGTAAGCCGCGCACCATTTTACCTTAAATTCCTGCCGTTAGTTTCTCCAAAGTGAATACAGTAAGTCCTCGCCTTACGATCATCTGACTTACGAACATACATATCCAATCATAAAATTCAAACGTGTGAATGTCAAATTTGACGCCACCGGATAAGTTATTTTGCCGTTGCAGCTGGTGGTGTGGCGTGCAGCAACTCGCGGATTGGTACTACCGCTCTTTGCCGCGACGAATTTTAACAATATTATCTCAATATATCAATTTGCAATGTTCATTGTTTACTTGCATCATAAATTTTTACGGATGATTCGGAAGTAAGACTAAAAGCCGAAAGATGCCCTGCAAGTAGTGATATATTTGGAGATATTGCTACTCTTTACTTTTCAATGGAAATCGACTTCCATGTGCCAAGCTGTCTTCGCATCAAAAAGAGGCATGATTCCATTCACTCATTCGTTTTGTGATGACAAATAATTATTACCTGCAATACGAGGCTCTATTCAGGTTATCGTGACGAATGGTTAAATATATTCTTCCCAGAGTTTGTGGAAATTGCCTTACAGGCAGTCCTTCCATCCAGCTATCCCTCTCAATCAATCAGCCGGAAACAATAAAGCTGTCAGATTTTAGGGTGGTACCTCAGTCAGATCTGAAAAAGTGGCGTGTCCAAACCGGTTTTTCCCAGGAGATCCCTCAAGAAAAAAGTTCTTTGTTCCTTATTTCTGGGCGCGATGACATTCATCTGCGAGGGACTCATTCAGCGAGAAAGAAAAGGGGGTAACCCGAGAGGATCACTCCTTCACCTTATCTGTTATTATCTACCCTCGCACAGTTTCACTTTTTCCCAGGTGGCTTTCACTAGTGGGGGAGGGGTTGGACCTCCTTTCAGGGGCCTCGGCAGCCAACACTAGATTGATACGGCCGATGCTTGAACGAGGGAGCCGTTATTTCGGTCAATTCAAATTGTACCCTTACCCCGGGGGTAGCTGTGAGGTTGACTTCGCACTCCTTCATGATTTTTCCACAACCTGAAATAATGTTGCGCAGCGCCCGAGTGAGCTTTGAAACGCATCGCCACATAAATGGGATTAATGATGTAGTGCATCGGCGCATGCAAAGAGAGAATTGGAACTCTAATCTGTTTTTACTTCCTTTTATAGGAAGCATCATTCACTTATGGAAGTGGATACCACGCCAGGAAATCCATTTTTTGACCGTTGACCTTTACATCGCCATGCTAATAGATAAAGAAATTCTGTTTTCACCGTTTGGCGCAGGAAGGATGTTGCTAGAACTTATTTCATAGGGCTTGATACATACTTGTGCGTACTTGATATCAACCACATCGGAGAAAAAAATTAGTTAACTTGCCTAAAATCAATTATTTCGCGGAAATGCTACTCGGCTGTGAGAAGTGATACAAAAATGAGCTTTGATATAAGTTCTAGCTGCATCGTTTATCTTTCAATGCGGATACTCCTCAAGTTGGTACGTAAGTTTAATACAATTACTATAGTCGTGTAAAGCAAAGAGGATGTCCAGCGGTTTTTTCCACAGGCCTTCACGCCGAGTGCTGGAGTTTCCGGCAGTCCAGCGAACGGCTACGCGTTCTTGGCCCGCCTCTTCCTCTCCCCTCCACCACTCTCTCTCTCTCCCCCCCTCTCCAAAAGTAGGGGGGGTGGCATTGCCCGCTGGGAGTCACTTATCAGCTATGACCAAGAACCAAACGTATCACATTTCAGGCATCTATCAGGTACGGACGGCATTCTGCTTTTATTTGTTGATTCGCCGATGGATTTCCGTAATTGAATGATCATGGGTTGAAATTGTATATAATTCTGCAATTATTTTAGCTTGATATTTCATTTCGAACAGATGCCATTTTTAGAGCTGGATGATGTGATTGTATACAACTGTGATTATTGTGTGATGTTAGGAGAAAAATATGCACCATAAAACGGGCTGTGTATCGTGACGATATTAAAACGTAACGCAATAAATTCATGAGAAAGATGTACATCAACACTTAACTTTGGCACATAATTTCTATGAAAGAACGTGCATTCATGTTATGACTAAATGATGCAGGCTCAAGGGAAAAAAATTGATTTTTTGAAAAAAATAATTTTTTTCCTCAAGAGTCTGCCAGAAAATGGGGGTGCGCGGGATACACGAGGGCGCGGCTTACACGAGTAAATACGGTAGTTGTTTGTAGTTAGAGACATCAAAACATATTTTACAATGATTTTAAGTCCTCCGTATGTGATATTACAAAAAAAGACTCCTTTTCAGCTTTCCGCATATAAACCTTGCCTCCGCGTATCCAGAGGTAATCATAACCCTTAGTCTTTTTTATTTCTTTCGCAGTATTAAGAACTCTATGCCTACCAGGGCATAAAGCTTCATTTATGTAAATGGGACTATCAGAAACAGACCCAGGAAATAAATGCTTCGTGGAAAAATTCCTCTTTACCCGTCGCTTAGCAAGAAGATTTTCTTTTGTGGTCTGGTTGAGAAATCTCACGTGTATAGCCCGAGGAAGTCCATTCGGCCTTGGCTTAGTATGATAACAAATATCAATGGATTCCTCGCTCAGGTCATCTCTTAACTGTAGCCCGATTTGACTGACGACAGTATGTAAATTTTCTGACTTATTGAAGGGAACTCCATGAACTTCCACGTTGTTTGAAAGTGAGAGTTGCTCAAGGTCGTCCGAGCGATTTGAAAGAAGCGTTTACTCCTTACTTAACTGTACACTTTCACTTTTCTATTCACATATTGTTTCATTGCACTCATCTAATCTTTTGGTTTGTGCCTCAATAAGTTTAACACTTTCTTCCAACCTTTCATAAAGCTTTTCAGTGGAATTTCCTATATGTCTCTCAGTCTCTTTTAGTTCAGTTTTTACCTCTTTCACCAGGGAATACACGTCATCGATAGATTTACCTGTAGCAACACATTCGTCTTCATCCAGTTGTTGTGTCGGTGCATTGAGGCTCTGCCTGTAGGAACTTTGGCATTCCAAGCACCTCCACTTCTGATTGCTTGCCTGGATACCAGCAATATCTTCCTTCTTCAGCTGGACTGGTTCATTTTTGCTCATTTATTATCAGTCTTAGTTTTATTAAATATATTAGGGTAGTAGCGCACATAGAGTAGTGCATGTTGGTGATAATTCACTCTCTGCCATGCACCCTTGAGGTGGCATACAGGGTATAAAGTAGGTGCAATATTCTCTCATCTTGGGATTCAAGTTTGGTTAATAAGTATCATTTACCTCTTCGTTTTTATTTCCAGATTGAAGAAATGTTTTCAGAAATCAAAATTAATGACCGGTATGTCAGTTCATTCAAAGTGTGGCTTCAAAATGCCATAGTATTTTTTGATGGGCTGGAAAATTTGGAACCTAAAGAGGTGATTATATATTTGTGTTTAGTGCTGTCACTATATATTTTGCTGTCCACCGACTGTTTTAATATTTTGTCATAAAAGTTTCCCTTGATCAATGTGTTTACTTGTCTAATTTCTTTTTACCTAGATTTCATGTACGAAGTGGATTAAAAAGCTTAAGGTGAAAATACCTCTTGAGCAGTCTCTATCTGGTGCAAAGGGTGTTTTCCTCTTTATGAAGCCAACTTCTGTTCAAGTGATTGGTTCTTATGAGGCAGGTTGCTGTGTTGGACCTGATGTGAAAATAGATTTGCTTCTTCATATGCCTCAGGTAATTAATTAAGTACTGCATATGCTTTCACTATGTATAACTATTTTCTCTTAATTTACAAATGTATTACTGAAATGCAAATGCCATTGTAATGCAACCATGTAAATAAACCATTCAAATGTATTAATGAAAGGTATTGCAGAACTAGAATGATTGCATTACTCTAGAATAAATTTGCTAATTCTAGTTTGATATATGCTTACAAGTAATTTGTTTTTACTAATCTAAGGGTAAATATATTTTGAGTGATGAAATTAATCCTTTTGTTGCCAGTCTAGTGCCTGTTCAAAAACTGCCAATGACAAATTTATTTGCTGTCATTTTATGCATATCGGTATGCATTCCTTAATGTTCGCTACCCTCACCTTCTAACAGTATGTGTTTTTGTTCACAATTCAATTCCCAAATGTTTACGGATTCTTTATAAAAGTAACCTTAGAATAAATAAATATTATGATTTTTTTAAAATTACTACATGAAAATGGCATTATCTTAGTCTTATCTGGCTCCATCTGGAATTTGCAATTCTGTGAAAGGGTTAATATAGGATCTTATTTGTTGTAACTATCACTGTATGTAGAAGCACAAACTCTAATTCAGTAGCATTTTTAAATCCACAGAAATGCTTTCAGCGCAGTGACTCTTTGAATCATAAATACTTCCATAAAAGAGCACTCTACCTGGCCTATGTTGCCAGTCAACTTAAGGATTCGAAACTGGTTGAGGAAATGCAGTTTCATTACAGCCATGGCAATCCATTACGGCCTCTGCTGAATGTGAAGCCTTCAGGGAAGCTGGGAAAGCATTTCACTGTGGTAATTCATGCAGCACCCCCAGCCACTTGCTTCAAGCATTATCTTTTTTCGCCATATAAAAATAATGTTCGGGAGAACTTCATTTTTGGAGAAGACAGCAGTGGAGGTAAGATTTTTGATAAAATAAGTGTTAAAGAATCATTTTATTGGTAATTTCTATTATTATTATTGTATTTATTTTCTAACAACAGATGCTGGAGCTATGATTGAGCCAGCTCTCTGTTTAAAAAAAATGTTTTTGGGGAAAAATAGGTACTGTTTTGAATATGTACTTCCACTTGTACTTACAAACTGAATAATGTGGGAAATCAACCAGAACTTAAGTATTTGTTTTTTTTATTTGATGCACTCAATAAAATCCTTTATAGAATCTGAAACACTGTCCATTTAACAGTTGGTGTAATCATGTTTCTTCTGATCCATTGAGTTAATTTCCTCAAAAATCAAAAATTGCAGAAAAGATCACTTTCAGCTAGGAATATACTAGTGTCTGTAAATAAAAGTTGAGGTATTAGAGTTTGAGATTCTCTATCTTATAAATGAGGAACTTAATTGCATGCAGAAAAACTAAACAGACTACATGGATTCAGTTCTGTAAAATGCATCTGAAAGCTTGTTTATTTATTCATTTGTTGGTGTAATAAATAAAGTTAGTTACGTCTTAGCTCTACTTTTTCAAAATTTTATTTGCAGAGGGTCACTGTTTTTGGTGTGTAAAATCTGATTGACCATGTTTGAGCACTGGTCTGTTACTTTTCAACTTATTAACTTGCGACTTTTAAGTGAGGAAGCTAAGCTTATTTTTAACAGTTTGCTGAAAACTATTTGTTTTCATTACAAATATTGTTCAAGTTGTTATAAAGAGTGTGAAATCATCAAAATTGACTGGGACCGTCATGCGCTCTAGAATGCCAGCATTATGGATGCTTACAAAAAATAGTTAAATATTACAGTGTTGTCAATATTGATTTTTATTTACAATTACTTTGTTCGTACTGTTCTGCCAGCTGTAGTTTTGGGGAGAGAGAAAGAATTGCATTAAATTCAGTTTCTTCATTCATGAGGTAGAGCATCTCTGTATCTGGTATATCGACTTTTTTTTACAGATGGCAATGCATTGTCATGGTGTTTGCATGTAATGGAGTGTGGTTATGGGATATCTCTTCTGTAACTCTAAGATCTAGAGCAGGGGTTCCCAACATTTTTGTTTCTCGTACTCCCTTGGCATTTGGTGAATTATCCCATACCCCCTACTATTTATAATAAAAATCTTCATTGAACTGCAGTGTAAGATTAGTGAGGCCTTTAATGCTGTTCCTTATCCACCATCGGTTTTATTTTTGGTAGGATATTTTTTAATAGATACTCGCATATTATGTTCAGGCTCCAGTTTGTTTTTTGTTTTGGACTCATAAAAACAGGACTGAGAATCCTGATTCCCACAGGTAAGTTGATATAAATGGAATGATAGCCTCTTAAGCACATTCAGTGAGAAAGGGATATGCCTCTCCAAGGGCACACAAAAAATTTTGTAACTTCATTGATTGGAAATCAATTTGCAGTTTCTGATTATTGCGGAGATCAATTCTCTCATTTTTCAAAGGGTCATTGTCACTTTTTTTTCTAGATCAATATGAAAATGGTTACATATCCAAACTTCATTAATTTTGTCTGGAGTTATTATTGTTACAACAGCCACTTTTTTTCAAATACAATACAATGCTATCGAGAACTTCCTGTTTTAGTTTATTAATCGGATTTGAAGTGATTTCATCCAGAGATTGGCAAGGGTTCCCAAAACCGTCCTTCTCCAGAGGGTCAATTTTTCTCTTTAGAAACAATTGTATTTTTTCTTTAGCCTCAGGTAGAATTACTTCTGTACCTTGCAATGAAATGTTAACAGAATTTAGAATGCTAAATACATAAGAAAGATAAGCCAGAGAAATATCAAAGTTCAAATATTTGAAATATAAAGCTAAAGCATATTTTTTTTCAAGTAAAAAAATTCGAAATGACAAACAAATGAAATATTGTGGCTTTTGGACACCTTCTTTGGCAAGCCCAAAAGTAAACCCATATTGCACATATAAATCTTGCTAACAAAGTTTCTTTAGTATGGTCATTCTTTGGGTCTGCGAAAGTAATATTTATTGTGTATAAATCCTTGCTTAACCTTTCATTTCAGAATAATCTAAAAACTAAGGTTATCAATGAATTTAATATAGATTTTGTCCTCATAATGTAGCAAAATAATTTAAAAATATGTATAGTTTTTGAATCAACTGAAATATTTAATATGTAAGTATCTTATTTCGAGAGTTCACATGATCTAAAAACCTGATATTTTTATAATTTTTTAAAGTAAGTAATTAAACTATTACAAAAGGGCACCCTTAGTTTATATAAGCACTGAATCATGCATACTTAGTCAATCAACAGATGGGATAATTTTATACACTTAAGCCACTTCTTGCGAAAACCTTGAAGGGTGAAGGGTGAAAATGAAGGGTGGTGGGGTGACCGATGTGGAAAGTAAAGAAGCAAATACTGGTCTGTAAGTTATGCTTTATTTGGTCAAGAAACTGATTTTCATTTTTTGTGGTGAGGAAAATTATCTTATTTTAGATTGTTAGACAAATAATAATAAAGTAATATATAAATAATTACTATGATAAGCATGTTATTAATTGTGATATTACCCAATTTGCAATACAAATTAAGTAGGCAAGATATTTATCTTTTTCTGGTTGTTGAGCTTTCTGAGTAAGGTTACTAATAGTAAGGCTCTCTGCCTGGAGATTTTGGTCTGCAACCCGGAGAAACTTGATCATGACCTTTTTTCCATTTTTACAAAGTTTCACCTGATATATAGTAGTAGATTGTTTATCATATTAATTTAATCATAGTTTAAAAAAATCCTTTGTAATAGGTAAATATATGTATTATGCTCAAAATTTAATGCAAATTGTACTTATCAAACTGAAACAGGGTGTCTAGCGACCGGGAAATCGGGATAAACCGGGAAAAAACCGGGAAATGAAAATCTCCGGGAATATCCGGGAAAAAGCCGGGAAACTTGTCAAGCAATGAGAAGTTTTTCAAGTCGTGCGGTATCGAAGAAAAAAATAGGGTAATTTCTTCCTTAGTACAGAAAAAAATAACCTAAGTAGCAGTACTGACCGAACGAAACTCCAATAGGATGCGGAGGTGACGTGGAGTATCGGCATCTGTGCTAGGGCCAGTTGCTGATACTCCACATTGCCAGTGCCCAGAGTATTCATTAATGCCGGTGAACTTTTCTTGGAAACATCTTTAGTATCCTGCTCTGTACGGAGGCATTTGGAAGGGAATATCTTTTCTGGCGTAACGACCCCACTCTTCCGTCCCTTCAGTCGGCAACTGGTCTTGACCCTCCATCTCATGAGCAAACCCTCTCACAGCATGGGGTTGCGGTCATTTTTTGAATGCGCAGTGGTTTTTTTAAACAATTTATTGCAAACATGAGAGAATGGATGTCTGAAATGAATTATTCGTGTTTATTTGATCGTTTTAAAATTTTAAATGAATTTCTAGCTGTTATATTATGATATTAAATGGAAAGTTATGGTTAAAAGAAAGCAGAAGACAACTCCATTAACATAAGAGCTAGAATTTTGCTTAAAATTTGAGAACACACTGCAAAGCACAAGTAATTCATTTCAATGGTTAATGTTTTTGTATAGCCAACGAATATTTATTTAGAAAATCCATTGCACATACAATTAGTGATGGCTGACACATGCTGAGAGAATGACTGCTAAGGGGATCGAGGGTCGAGCGAAGTTGCCGATGGAGGGGTCTTGCCCCCCACTGAGTAGGGACGCGAAGGGTCGAAAGGACACCCTTCTAAAATGTATCAGCAGCGGTCACTTTCCCACCCTCCATAGCGTCTATAGGAGACATTAGTTCTTTTGTTTAAAGAAATCTCCACCACTTATGGTAGACGTCAGGTCTTTTGCGTAAAGAAAATCCCGACTCCTATATGCGACGTTCGGTGCGAAACGGTTAAAAACATAAGTGCGATGAAGTGTACGCGAGGAAAACAGAAATATCGGGGGGGGGGGGGGGGGCTAATTTTGTTTTGCAAAAACACGCTGGACTAAAACAATACATTCGGAAAATTTAAGAAAAGTAAGCGAGAAAAACCGGGAAATTTTTTTTGACTTGGCGCAAGACACCCTGTGAAAGTGACTTTGCTCCTCTGGCAGCTGTATTAACGTGCCCCCATGGTACTCCCGTTTCCCCATGGGGTACAGGTACCCCAGATTGGGAACCCCTGCTCTAGATCCTTAGGTTGTGGAAAACTTCCAAGGGCTCCAAGCAACATGTCTTCCATCACTCATTTCTCCTACTATTTTCATGGGTATATCTACTCCTTATTTTGAAACTGCTTTTGAAGTTAATATTAGCTATTGAAGGTTAAATAGTATTTCAGTGTACTTAAATGAAATATTTAGTTTTTACTATATTCTCTGATCCATTTCTGTGGTATGCATGGAATGCCTCCATCATGTTTAGATGTCCTTTTTTGTTGGGCAATTTCAAATAGGACCATGTAGAAACTCATCTGTTGCCCTAAATGGGGCATAACTGTACAAGTGTTCGCAGTTTAATGGATATACTTTTATTTCAGAAACTGGTGGCCCTCCAACTCCCCATTACAACAGCAGTATTTTAGTTGACCTGACTGTTCATGATAATGAAAACATTCGCAACGAAACCCTATTAAATAATCAGAATTTGAAAGATGGCATTAAGCTTCTGAAAATATGGCTTCATCAACGGGAACTGGACGAGGTAAGGAAAATAATTTGTGTTTACCCCTTCCTTACAGATTTCCATTCATTTTAAGTAGAAACTACTTTTACGAAAATATCACCCAAAAGAAAAGTAGCTAAACTATAGAATTAATCTCATGAATGTGAAGTTCACAAGATTTTTTGGAATTCTACTCATGTGATTCAAACGGTTGACATGAACGGTAAGGATACACTATTTCCCAAGGTCATAGGTACAGTCCCAGACAACAAAAAATTCTTACTACCTCGGGCTGGAAATTTTTCCCGAGTTGACATCGATGTGACAACGTGGCCGAACCACGCCCCTTGCACGGGAGAGTAACAAACACTCGGGCCGGATCTGGGACCCTTTCTCCCCGTAGATGGCGAGGGACCGGGAAGAGTAACCTGCTGAGGGATTTTTTTCGAGGGGAGGGGTTGGATTCCGGGCTAGTGTTTGCTTATTGGAGAGCAACAAAGGGAGAGAGGCCGGTGGGAGGAGGCAATTACGACCCTTCGCCTCAAGACTAAGGCCTTTCTCCGAATTTTCCCACGGTCAGCCATTAGCTTACGCAGTGGATTATCTAAAAAAAATACCCAGTATTAATTCATAAAATATAGGCTTGGGAGTGCATTCCAAATGCTACGCTGTGCATTGTATGTATGGGATTACTGAGTATGAATGAAAGTTTTTAGTTTATCCACTGTGTAAATTAATATGACTATGGAAACACTTTCACTCATACGCAGGCGGGAAGGACGAAATATTTGTAAATTAAAAGAGAAAGATAAGGACTCCTGAGCCTATATTTTTCGAGTTAGCAAAGCAGCTTCATTCTTGTTAATCCACTGCGTGAGCTAATGGTTGGCCCGTGGATACATTCTTCCTAAAACAGACGAAAGTCATGCCCAGGCGGCTTAAAACATGTCATATTAAATTATTTCGTTCAACTTCGTTGCACGCATCGTGTTTGCCTGAGAAAGTTTTTGCAGATCCAAAATCATTCATTTTTCCCTGATTTCATTTAATTCGTTAATTGAATAAGTGTTTGTTAAAACATTTTCACAAAACTTAGTAGATTTTCTCCTTTCTTGTGTGTCCTAATTCCTACGACAATTCACATCTCCCTTCTTTGCTATTGTTTCCAAAAAATCTTATCCGTAACTGGTGCTTGGTTATCATTGAGTGTTGTTAATAATTGCGATTCACTTTCACGGAATCACCTAATATTTTATGCTATTATATGATAGTAAAATGTTTAATTTAACAAATACACTTTTTAGCATGACAATATTGATCTCTGCATTTCTTTAAATCATTGCTACTGTGCTTAATATATGTGAAGTGTCAGTTGATGACCCAATAAGAACTTAATAGACAAATTTCGTTCCCAGAGTTTCCAGGCGAGATGGGAGTATCGTCGAAGAATTTATGATAATTTACGATGTCTGGACTAGTTTCCTCCCATTGCATGAAGGCTGACTAGATATCAGCAAATAATAATTAATATGCATACAAATAAGACCCTCTGAAGGAATATTAAGAATGTTTTGCACCAAAAAATGACTGGAGACGGCAGAAAGCATGAAAACCTACAAGGGGAAATGTCATGAGTAAGGAATGCCAAATCTTTTTTCTACTTCTTTTCCCTTTTAACTCGCAGCCTGGTGGTTATCGTCCGTGCAGTTCATCGATGAGGTCTCCGTTTCAAAACTCCATGCAGGAATTTTCAATTTGCAGCTTATTCAGGTCTTGTTACTTCTACAACTCTGGATGTAAAATATTTTCATAAGTAGTGTCGGCGAGTCTTACCAAGAAATTATGTCTAATGTCTAGTTTCGGCCTGTTTTGTCGACAAAGCATGTCTCGGCGACTATAGGCGTATGATTGGGATCCCTCGTCTACAGTTCCTTATATAACTGAAACTTACATGCCTGATGCATGCCTTCAACATCACAATTTCAAATTCCTAATTCTATGACTATATCTTCTTGGAGCCTCCAATTGCGGCGCTTCCATGAAAATGCAAATATAGTAAAAATTACGTCATCAATGCATGTTTTTCGAATCAGAGCCAGAATGTTAATGGCAACTGCGCAAACGAACTGAATATTCATTTTGCAAACAACTCTTGAGGTTACTCAACATTGTCGTGGTTAGAAGAAAGTTAACATTTAGTCAAAAATAATTATCATGTAAGTACATCTTGTGACTCCTGCACTCCAGGCCTTTTCCGTAAGTCGTTGGATTCTTTGGAAATCGCAGTGGAAGTCATTAAAGCCTTATATGACAGTGTGAAGGGGTGCTCAAGACGATTCGAGTGTTCTTGAACAATCATCATTGAAAGGCTGTCTCGAATGAACTTCAACCATTCTCTTTGGGAGCGGTCTTCCCAAAATGGATGAAAAATATGCTTTGGCCGCTTAAAATAAAGGTGGTATTAAGTTATAAGTAGGGACCCTGAAATTTCGCGAATGGGTTTTTTTTGCAAATTCTTTTTGAAGAGCATAAAAGTTGTTATTTTGATATTTAAAGCCCTTATAAGTTAAAATTTGCCATTTTAATGTTAACGAAATTCACCGAAATTTTGCAAATAACTTTTTATTCACGAAATTTAACTGATTTGGCTGTTATTGCGATATTTTGCACGAAATTTCACATTTTTTAAACCTATCTTACGATATTTTATGAAAAAAATATGAAATTCTTTCAGTTTTATTTTGATATGTATGTAAAATGGGTAATGAAAGTCGTCGTCCCATTTGGTGAATAAGTATTTGCAAACTCATGGTGTGAAATATATACATTATTATTATTAACATGTCCACGCTGCTACCATCAGTCTGATGATGCACGTGACCATGATATCTGCGTATGTCTCCCTTGATCGCATTTATGGTGGTGGGGTTGGGCGCATAATTTTTGTTGCGCCGCCGAAATATGATTTGCGTAGTATTTATTCTGAAAGATTCTTAAGATAACTTGCCATTCAAGCAATTGCGCTTATGAAAGATGATTTCAGAAAGTCTGCGCATAGCATTAATTGGACCAATAACTACGCTAAACAAGTGTCTTAATGTCAAGTATCTTAAATGTCTTAGTGGTTGGGCGAAGAGACAAATAAAAGTTGTCAATTGGACGTAATCATCTTAGTCAAAGAGCGCTCCACCTACGCTGTGACTGATGGGTCGTATAATTACTCCTTGGGTATACAAAAAGAGTTATTTTAGGATAAACTATCGAATTCACTGACTGATGTAGAGTATATGTTGCTGACTTTATGATATGACTCCGGCACGACGGCAATCACGCTGCAGCGAACTAATTCGGCGCCCATGGCAGAGGGTCCGCGGCTGGAGAGTCACCGGCATTGCAGGGCGGTAAAATGTACGAGATAGGGACACAATAATAATTCCATATGATGTGGCACATTATTTGTCCCGAAAGAAATTTTAGATAAATCATATAAATATTTAGATAAAAGTCAGGCAAGCCGGCATTGTCATTTTGAATAAGTTGGGGCGTCGCCAGCGCGGCAGGGAGGTACCTACATAAGACAAGTATGGGCAGGCAGATATTTCCGATTCTCAGTATCTCTGGATGAACTAGTGTCACTACACGTTAAATAGTTCGATTGGAGCTACTGTTGCTCAGAAAAAGTAAGGTTCACTGCATGTGGGAATTAAATATTACAATAAACTGCTTGAAAAATTTAAAAACCTGGACAATACCAGGTTTAAATCACAGATTTAAAAATTTTTACAAAAAAAGGCATACTATGACCTAAAGGAATTTACTGCTGACAGTCAAGCGTTTTATTGCTGATTAGCATTTCTGCATGCATGCATTTCTTGATGTATTTAATTTTATATGGACATACCTTGTAACATTGAAGGTGATTAAATATATTGTTATATATTTCAATTCAAGATTTCACGTAAACTATATGACCTCTCTTTTTCGAGTCCAATTATTCAGTTTATATCCGCTTCAGGCGGTCTGTAGAATACGCCCCGATGAATTTACCCATTTACATCTGCTGCAGTTTGTGATGTTAATGTGTATGCCTTAAAAATTATGAAGCTCTTGCAGAGCAAACTTTGCAAAGATTCATAGTGTATTTTCAAAGATACGTTTGGGTGACAGTAGTGCGTAATATGTAGCTACTTTATTCATGCATCAATGCGGTAAATGCATTATTTTCAGCGGATGTAGTCTGCCTCTACCATACCATGGTGGATTCGTCAAAAGATAAATGCATCCCTTTCCTTCAACTAGCTTTAAAGAAAAAGAGGCCTAGGCAACAACTTTGCAGACCTTCCTCTCTTTGTCGCTCTCCCATAAGCAAACACTAGCCCGAAACCCCTACCCCTCATCTCGAAAAAATCCTTCAGCAGGTCAAATTCTTCCATCGTCCCTCGTGTGACACTCCCCGGCCCCTCACCATCTGGGGGAGGAAGGGTTCTCGTTCCAGTCTGAGTGCTTGTTGCTCTCCCGTGCAAGGGGGCATGGCTCGGCCTCGACGTCAGCTCGGGACTTAGAAAATTTCCATCCCAAGGTGGTAAGAATTTTTTGTCCGGGACTGTACATACCTATCAGTTGATTAATATTATCCAATATAGTAGCATTGAATTGTACAAAGTGTGGAATGTATGAAGTGTAATATTTTCTTTGTCCCAATTTCACCAAATTTATTCTCTATCATCTCAATATGATGTTGTCAAAGTTTTGTTGACTGTGATTTAAATCTCTTACCTAACAGGGTTATGGTGCTTTCAGTGCTTATATCATGGCCATGTACGTTGTTTATCTTGCTAAGGAAAGACGAATAAGTAACTTGATGAGCAGTTATCAAGTTGTAAGAACTACGTGGAGCTGTTTAGGTAAGTATTAATCTTACATTTCTTATGAATCTGTGAATCGTAATATATTAGATGTCAGAGCTGGTGGCTATATGGTCATATATTTTTATTCTAGCTACATCTGATTGGACAACCAAAGGTATATCATTGGCACAGGCATTGAAAGTAAATAATTCATTAAGTATTCAAAATTTTCATCAAAATTTTGAAGTAGTGTTTGTGGATGCAACAGGATTCAACAACATCTGTGCCAACATGACCAAGTCTACTTTTATGAGAGTGAGTTGCTTGTAAATTTCTTTTATGCATCTGACTATTATCAATTATATCATGAAAACACTCTTAACAAGTAAGCATTCGTGCAAGTAATTGCCATTTATCTCTTGCATTTTATGATTTTGCCAATACATGTATTGTGTTCTGCTTATCAACCTAGGAGAGAACAGTATGGTTTAATGGAGGATAGATCTGAAATTATTAGCAGTAACTTCTTGCCAATGTTTCAGAATTTAATGAACTCCTTTTACATTGACATACTACCCTGCAAGCTGCTGCAGAGGTGTGTGGGAGGGGGTGTTAGGACACCAGCCATGAAAATGGAGGGAATAGGGAAAAGAAGGGGAGAGATAACAGAGTTCTTTCGGTGATGTTTTAGAATTATATCAAATTTAAAAGCAAAGACGTGTAGTCGTATTAGTAGAAATTTGGCGAATGAAGAAGAACTGGATATGATACCCCTTACGAAAGTAAAATTCATTGCTTTTCATTTAAATCATTAAGTAGATATTGTTTGTGCATTAATATTACGCCACTAGAAAAATTTTCCCTGCATTCTTCGTGAGAATAGGATGTGTTACAATTTGAGTCTGACATCGTCAGCTGCAATACTGCTGAGTCGAGGGATGTGGTTTAGAATCCTAGTCCAGGCGATTGATTATTCTCATTCAGAATTTGGCATAATTGTGTAGTTAGTTGGGTCATCAAATTCCACTTATGCTGGGTTTATCCATGCACCTGGCAAGATTGAAGAAGCACGTAAATTCACTACCTAAAATGCGTTTCGTGAAAGTTCACAGCATACTTACAGAAAATATTAAATAAATGAATATAAATTTAAAGAATTGAGACAACGCATGGAAAAAACTAAATGGGTAAGTTACCACCGAATCAATCTTGATATTTTAATAATAATAATAATTTCGACACCACAATGAATTACAGATAGCGAAAATACCTCAACACTTCAACTATTTTTAATGAATACACATGAGAAAAATGTATTTAAAAAACGAAACGAGCTGTGGGGATAAAGACCAATGCTGGGCTTTCCATCTTGTAGCAGTTGTCGACTGCAAGAGGTCTTACACTGACCCTACCCCTCCCATCAGAAAATGTCCTTTGGTAGGTCAAAATCTTCCTTCCGTAGGTCTATCCCCTCGCCAGCTTAGGAGAGAAAGGCCCTAGTTCTGTTTTGTGCATTTAGCGCTTTCCTGTGCGGGGGGCATGGTTAAGTTATTCTGTCACATCACCGTCAACTTGGGACTTGGAGGTGGTAAGATTTTTTTTAACAACAGTATACCTTATGGGCCTGTATTATGTTAGTGTGATACTATTTTTGTAATATTTTATCACTAAGAGAGTGTGGAAAGAACGAATTTTTCCATGTGGCATGCAACGTCTGGCACCGTGTGGGTTGCACCCCGGTGCTGTTTAACTTCCCTAATTTCCTGACTCCAGGCGCTGCATAGCAGTTGCTTGACACCAAAAACATGTACATACATATGTAGGAACTGGTTTACAATGACATCCATTTAATAGTTGTAGAGGCAAAATTTAGGTTGAGTCGTCAACTTAGGCTATTTTCCACCACCCAGCATCCATTTTCTACTTAAACTATGGAAGTGAAACTGAAACAATATGTATAGCATCAGAATTTAAAATATATTGTATGGTTGCAATCTTTGAAAACATGTTTCAGAGGGACGAATACTTAAATCCCGGCTTGAATCCTCCATGTTATCCCCCATGACTTTTCCTTGGTCTTCTGTAGTGTTCAGCCTCTCTAGTAAATACTGATACATATCTATCGCACTCTGTTAAGAAATATCCCGCAGCCAAGGAAAAATTGCAATCTTGGCATCGGGCTGGACCTTAGTTGAGGCATGGTTTATTCAATCACATTCTTTGTCAACAGCTGGCAATGGCCAGGGACTCTGAAAAAAATTGAGTGTGCGAAGATGAATTTTAAGATACTGAGGTCTGCCTAAAATGGATGAAATCACCATTTATTGCCCCATAGTGAAGAGTTATTAGACATGGGTAGGGATGTGCGAGTACTCGAAATGTCGAATATTTCTGAACCTATTGGCCTCGGTGGCTCCGTCGACTCGACTTGACTTTAGTAAAAATACTCGAAGTACTTGAGTCGAGTACCAACTACTTGAGTCTACTAGAATTTTTGAGTACTTTCACATCCCTATTTGCTATATCTCTTTGAAACTCATCAGGGTGTTCACATATTTCATGTTGATATTATAAATTATGATATTTGATATAGGTGTATACACAACCGATAATAAATAAAGCGATTGGATGGAGCGACTGAACCGTTCGGATGGATGGGTTTATTTCACTGTAGTTTACACTGTATAAGCACGATTACAATTCACGCAGAGTAACAATGCCGTCGGTGGTTGAAGTCAGACTGGTGCTCTACCGTCGTTCCCAGGGCCACAGCACATCCTCTGGTGGCCGCTGGTAGAACTAGAAACTACTGCTTCTGGTTCGGCACCATGTCGTCCGCATGCTGGTCCGCCACATTTGACTTTTAGTTAGATTTTCATTGTAGCTGATTTGGAAAGGTGCAGATTGATTTTATCATATTTTTATTATATTATTACAGAAAGGTCTTTTTCTGTCATTCCGTATATGCTCCGTTATACTGCACCTACAGTGATAAATGAGGTATCATTTTAAACATTGAATCACCGACTTCTGACGAAAATTACAATCTCAATCTCAAATTTCACTATTTACCCATTAATTTGACTTAAAAGTTTTGATAAACTCTCTTGCCTGTATTGTATTCATATGTTTTGCATATTTTTGCAAGAAAACAAGTATATAGAAAGTACTTTATGATACACCTTCTTCTCTATTTAAAACCCAATTACACCGTTTCCTTAACATACTTATTTCCTGATAGCGTGAAAGTGCAAAATTTTCGCACAGGTTACCTAGTAATGAATAATGCTTGTGTTAACTTTAAAATAATCATTCTTTTTTAATATATTTTATATAATAATTTTGTTTTCTTATAATTTTTTTTAGGTTAAACAAGAGAGTCATCTTGCTGTGAAATGCCTTGACAATCCCAATTTAAATAGCTTTCAGGCCCTCTTCATGATTAAGATTCCTTTCTATCGACAATTTGACCACATAGTAAGGTAAGTACATACATGCATGTTTTTGGGGATTATCAGGCTTAATCACTGAAATGGGGATGCACATTCTATATGAAAGGAGTCTTAGTTGGAACGAAGTTGACACTCTTAGCTCTCATAAGATTTAATCTTCCTCTTACTGTACACAGAAAGATTTAATGTGCAAGGTAATTAAAATAGAAAAGGAAGTTGTACACTTTGTTAAAAACTGCTACAAGTAAACTGGAAGTTTTACTCATTCTACTGCTACAAAAATGCGTACTTTCCACTCACCATTAGTGATCATAACAAATACAGAATGACACTAACATAAGACACTTCATTTGCATACGATTTACAACGATCCTCTTCTCCCTATTCCCTCCAGTTGCATGGCTGGTGTCCTATCACCCCCTGCTCCCTAGCACACAGGGTTGTATGTATAGGGTTCCCACAAGCCTGGAAATTTATGGCCGGTCCTGGAAAAATTGAAAGTGTTCTCATTTCGTCTGTCAGCCATAGGGGGACAATCCCTGCTCACTTGTCGTTCTTTCCTTCCATGCGCTCGCATTCACTGCCACTGCCAGTGCGTCAGTGAGTAGCCACCACTCACAGCGGTGGGTTAGGATGGAGAGGTCCTCTTGCCAGCAGGTGTGGTAGTGGCGGTAAAGGTGTGCGAGGACTGACGCACAGTGGTCTAAAATCGCTAAAAGATGGACAGAACTCCAAATATTGAACAATATAAATGAAATTTCAAATAAAAGTGTTTTCAAGGACATGATTCCAAATATGACATTATTTTTCAATAAAAAACAAAATGGGGCCCCTAAAATGCCAGTTGTACTCAGAAAATCTTGAATTAACAACAAGAAAATTTTATACTTATTAACAAATATCTGTTAAAATATTTTCACTGTCTAATATACTCACAAAAATCATATTTTTCATTCACATGCGGAATGGAGTGGAATTAACATATTCTCCAGATCTTTGATGTCATTGATGATTCTCAAGATCTTTCATGTCGTTGATGATTTCAAGTGTAGTTGCAGTATTTTCATAGGGATATTGAATTATTGTTGGTCGACAAAAACAAGGAGATGAGGGTCGAGGATTCTTTCATACTTTTTTTGTATATTACAGTAAAACCTATCTTTTACAAACCTCTAATTTACAAATTGACACCAATTTACAAACCATTCCGCCGGTCCCGATCTTTGTACATAGGAAAACCATGTAAAATGACCTCCATTTTATGAAACCTCCATTTTAATGATTTACGAAGTATTAGAAATGGTTTTGTCGCAATGTTTTGAGGTCAATGCATCACTCAATATGTAAACATTCGGAATTATGCGAACATTTCAAGAATGAGCATTTCAAATTCAAGAAATTGTATAAAAGGTATCGAAAAACCTTAACAACATTTTTAAATTTAATGCACGCTGCCTCTGAACATATTTTTGGGTCCTGTCTAGCAATGTTTTTCCCTGCGCGAACGACTGAAACAACGGGTTGCGCTCCGAGGGTGATAAGTCGGGAAAGCCATCTCAAGTAAACAAAATTTGGCCTGATTTTAAGGTAGATGTTTATTTCACTTATACTTGTGGTAAACTTGAATAATATATGATCCTGGATACAAAGGCTTCTTTTCTAAATCGAGTTTCACGTCAGATAAAAAGAAGAAAGAAATTACTAAGTTTCCTCTTCATTCGCTTTAATTTTAATGGCCTATAAGCGTAGGCTATAATAAAATTTCCGCCAGGGTATATTACTCTCTCAGGAAATGTGAATTGGCCAGCTTATCAAGTCTTTCTTGAAGATGGTCACCTAATTACATTGTAACCACAGTCTACACGGAGTAGCCGTTACAATGTCTTCACTCTCAATAGCTGGTTTGAGTTCTTTCCCTTGTTATCAGTTCCTATGTCATCCGAGAGTGGCTCACACCTATAACTTTGTTTCCAGAATTCTTTGAAGCCAGAAAATTACATTGCAATCTGTGAGCGAGTGAAAATAGTTCGGTTTCCAAGCAAGCAGAAGTCGGGCGCATTCAGTCAGAATCACTCTCAACACGAGGTGGGCTGTGTTTGTGATATTCCGTGTGCCTATAAGTAAAACAATGGATAAAACATCGCTGAACAAAAATAAATGAGGAAGTCCGTGAGTTTGGTTACCATAAGGTCGATAATCAAGGAAGTACGTGATAGCTTGCAGACAAAAACAGAAATTGCTCAGAAGTTTGGCATTTCTTCATTATCGACATAACAACAATCATGAATTCAAGCGAAAACATTTTAAGTCACACAACAGCATTGTCGAAAACCAAGTACATTTCATCGTCAAAGTTTGAACAGCTTGATTTGCAGATGTATTATTATTATTATTTTTTTTTTAAGTGTCGACAATCGTGAATGCAACTTGCCTATAACCAATTGTGAAGGAGAATGCTCAGATTTTGGCTCTTAAACTGAAGTGAGACAACTTTAAATGCTCAAATGAGTGGGTAGAAAAATTCAAGAGAAGACATTGAATCACTTCACTTAAAATCTGCGGAGAAGAAGGGCGTGTGAACACAGAAGATGTTGAGCAGTGGCGTGAAATGCACGACGAAATTGTGTCAAAATATTCCCCTTGGGACAGGTATCATTTAAGAATACTAATTTTGTAATAATATGTTACTTATGTTCAAATTTTGATGCACTTTGAATATTTAATTTTTCATTAAAGTTTTATGCCGTTAGGTAAGAATTTGCAATCGTGATTTACAGCTATCAGTACCCGTGAGTAAATAGTTCTCGCAAATCACCGATAGATGTCAGCACTGTAGAACGCATGTGTGGGAATTTCAAATTAACTCGAGTAAAGTTCTAAAATTGACTTTCATCAGCTATGAAATATTATTGAAGGTATTTCAAACGGTACGTTTTCTTTAAAAAAGGCATTTCCTAGTCTTTGTACTGTAATATACTGGGTCAATTGGTACTTCGTTTTGAAATTTCTTAGTTAGAATGCATCCGTGGCATTCCCATGTTAAAATGGCCTCTTTCAACACAAATTCGACTAGCACTAAACATATCCCCTGCACTAATTAATGCATATGCGTAAAATACTCCGTGGGATGAATTAATTCACTTATTCCCCTTATTATGATATCTACCAACTTGAAGCTACAAGAAATTAATTCAGTTGCAGCAGCCAAGTTCACACCATTATAAATTTGTAGAAAAATATTTACCAGTTTCTAAAGTTTCTGTTAATTTTTGTTAAGGAGGGCATAAAAAATATGCCACTATGTATAAGAAGTGTAGGTTTCTAATTTCCTTTTATTCTATTACACATTTAACTGGATGTGTAATTCATTTTGAAATATTACTTCCCTTTTAATCCCATTTATCTTTATGAAGTGCGCTACTGAAACTGGATTAGGATTGTTGAGGTTTCGATTGCTTGAAAGATAACCTCCAATTTACAAACCCTCTGATTTACAAAGCTCATATTTTTGGGTCCCTTCAACTTTGTAAAATAGAGGTTCTACTGTAGTTGCTGGATTTACAGCTGTCAATAGCAATGGAACTAAAGAAGTGTAAAAAATATTTGCATCCATTTTTATGTTTACATCAGAAAATTTCTGCTTGTGCTCACTGTGACCAGAGCTAACGTCATAGCCCCATTTGCAAATTAAGGTCATATTTTAAAGCTCTTCTGCAAGCAAAGTAGCAAGAATTTCTCCTTGATATAGCATGATTCTGTAAGCTGTTTCAACCGATTCAACAATGATTGCAGTTGAACTTCGGCAATCTCACCTCTAATTTTAATGCTCGTTTTATCGGGATAGGGTCTAGCTGTGGCTAATACAGTAGAAACTCGAAAATACGAACTTCGTAATTACGAAATTTTTACGAAGCAAAATCTTCGGTCCCGACCAAAAGGGTATCTTAATGTATGTAACAGTACGCGATATTATGAAATAATGAAGTTTTAAAATTACGAACCTCGGATCTTGGTCCAGACGTGAAAAAGTTACTCGTTTATACGAATAGTGATGGATCACAGTAACGTTTTCCGGCGCTCCTTGCCAGAGTTAAACATCTAATTAATCATCTTCCCCGAATACATTATGCACTGAATGTATTACCTGAACGATATCTCATTTTTCAACGCTACAAAAGAAAAGGTGTGGTTTTGCTGGGGCGTCCTGCGACCGCGTGCGGCGTCCGCGTCCAGCAGTCGGAAGTCACTGTCGTACTCATCCAATCTATATCAAATGGGTTCAGTTTTACTGATACGTCTCGGCCGTCGAGTTCGACGGCTGATGCCCGACGTCTGCGTCTCGACTGCTTCGAGAGCAGTCGAGATGCGGATGCCTAGTCGGGCAGTCCCAATTTTCTGTGATTTTTCTGCTCTCCTCTCTCCGCATTTAATATTACGCGTCCTTTCCAGCTCTTTTTTGTAAAACTACTTGCAACATTGGTCGTCCTTTTCTTCGTCTTCCAACAAAACTAAATCTTCACCATCCATTTCAGCTTAAAATCAACTCACTCTCAGGAAACACAAAGCGATAACAGATTCGTAATTGAACTAAATCCACATTCTCCCGCATCGCCCAGCTGCGGGAATGGGATATAGTTGCCTGAATGAAACCACCCGGCCGCATCGTCCAGACGCGGCGGTTGGACGTGGTTGCTGGACGCCCCAGTGAAACCAGACCTTAAGAACGACTTTGAATCGTAGGCATCGTAGCACATAAAATATGGAACCAATCGGACTAAAAATGCATTCGGCTTTGTTACCACGAGTCCACAGAGTTGCCAATGAGTAAAAAATGTAAATTAGTCATGTACGGAAAAACTCGCCCGCGAGAGACTAATTGCTACAACCAGCATTTTCCTCTCATGATCCCTGGTATTTTTTTCTACCGATTTTCGCAAGCATTAATCCATGATGAATAT
Organism: Pyrrhosoma nymphula; assembly: GCA_963573305.1. Classification (NCBI taxonomy): domain Eukaryota; kingdom Metazoa; phylum Arthropoda; class Insecta; order Odonata; family Coenagrionidae; genus Pyrrhosoma; species Pyrrhosoma nymphula. The sequence goes on along the minus strand of OY754337.1, from coordinate 31,869,066 downwards.
TCCTGGTACAGCATTTGTTTGCTGCACGTGTGTGCTCAAAAACTATGACATGTATCGGAGATGGTGCTGTATTGTTCGAGCGGTAGATTCAGTCGTAAATATAACCCAAAGAAGCTTTTTTTCACTATTTCAGACTGATTACACTCAACCTTGCTCCAAGGTATTATTATTCCCGCTGGCAATAGCTATCATCGAAAGAACCAGGTTTTTATTTTCCCACCCTAATTGAGCGTTTTGATGTAGACTTCGAGCAAGGCATTGCCCTTCCCTTCTTTCGTCGCCAACAGCCAAGAAAACCAGAGAAAAACGAGTTCGCTTGGTTCGTACGACCAATTACTTTTACGCACATTAATTCTAAAGTATGACTAGCGGTGGGCGCATGCATAATCAAAGGGAAAAAATGCTGAAGCACCCATACATATTTGTATCGGAAAATGGTGTAGGTACCTTTCTCCCCTTTCGCTTCAACCCAGTGATTGAAAAAATATTCTAAACGAGAGCTCAGCTGCGTTCCTGAAGATTGATTGAGAATTAATTAAGGGTTTTGTAGCTTAATCCTTATTAGAGATATAAACAAGAAGAGGATAAGTGGAACCATCCTATGACATGCCGAAAATCACGCTGTTGGAGAGGGATCATGAAACCTCGTCAGCATCGTAGCCCAATTGGAAGCACTTGCATCCACCTCGGGAGGACATCGGGGGTGGGAATGACCTACCAGTGCGGAAGCAGGACACCGAATTGGCCAGGATCTTAGGGTACGTGCGTTGAGGCATTACTTATCACAAGTTGGCAGTTTATTGGCTGTAACCCCCAGCAATTTAAATCGATAGATCACGATCTTGAAAAGAAACGAACTTGAGGCTTGTAACGAAAATGACCAAGTCCTGATTTCTCCTAATAAGAATGAAATTTTTCTAACTCGGGATGCATTACATCGATTACAAATTGCTAATGACGTCAACTCCCAGTTCAGTTTGCATTTATCCAAATGAGAGGCGATGGTGGGAGCAATGATGGAGCGAAGCAAAGCGCAAAAATAAATAACTTTTTTTTGTTAATTGAGTGATTCTCTCGACAGAAGAGCTTAAGTATTTTTTATAATACATATTCATTCGATTGTCGTATTTCTTCTTCAATTCATATTCACTGATTCCCTTTTATAAGACTGCCCGAATGGACCGGAAATTAAGGAAATGCGAAATAGAAATGTCCGCACATTCCCATATTGTTTTTCTCCCACCCGGCAATCCCCACCAGGAAAATTCACCCTGCTTTCCATCTCTGTTGCTCTAAAACGGCAGCTTACTCTTCTCCATCACCTTTCTCACTTCCGGTGAAACTATCAAACGCTTCCCTTCTCTCCCATACTGGTCATATTTCCCCTCAAGTCTCTGTGTCCCCCCCTCCCCGCTCTTCAAGGTTGGCACAAGCCATCACCTTCACACCGAAGCCCCCGTTCCGGCCCTCCGGGAGATCAGGCCCCTTCGAATGGCCCCTCCCTCCCACCCCCTCAACACTAGGTCAGGATGCGATGTCCCGCGCTGACTCTGCCGGCCCCCCATGCCAACTCTTGGACCCTTTAACCCACAATGCTGACCTGTTGACATGACATTTATTCCCACGCTGAAGGGTTTTTTTCTTTTATTTATATAAAACGAAAACACCTCCAGCAAAGAACGAAACTCATTCACGTGTGCCTAGAGCATGCCTAAGACGCAGAAGGAAGTTGCAAGTGTCAGCGCCGACGCTTGGGAACTGGGGAAAACTGAGAAAAGTAAGGGACCGATGCCTTGAATTCAACGCATCCGCGCCTCTGGCTTGCACGGGATGCCTTGAATTCAAGGCATCCGCTTTGAATGGGTTAAGTAAAAGCCCCCCACTCTCCAAAAGCATGTCTTCCCTCTCCACTGACGCAGCCGGTCGATGTAATGGAGGAGGAAGATAAGATGTGACAGTTTGGCGTAAAGCTGATGATTCATTCGATGTTTATTCCTCGCGTGCATCTCTTGGCTTTGGCTGCCAGGTAGATCAACGTCTCAAGTGACGCACGATACTCTGTGACCATGGGTCGCGTAGCTGTTTTTGTGAGAGGGAGAATGGTGGAGGGTGAGTAACCCCCGCAATGACGGGGAAAGGAGGGGGACACAGCTGATTCCGGCCTGGTGCGTGGCCTGACCTGGAGCTGCAATGCTCGTACGAAAATCTCCTTGCTTGATCTTAAGCAGAGGGAAAACAATAACAAAAAATATCCCAAATTTTAGTTCAATATTGATTCTTTAAATGGATCCTGAGATTTAATGAATGAAGAGCAGGCGACCTAATCTGAATAGAGCCACAAATGAAGCTTTCACATAGTAGAGTGGAAAACGAAAATTATTGATTTGTAGTGATCGTTAGCTGAATCGTTAGTAGCCGATGAAGTGTAAAAGAAGTTATATCGCCTTCACGGTTGAAGTGCGTGGCTTGTATGTACAATCTACTTTTGAAAAGAGGTACATATTTAGCTGGACTCCTAGAAACTCCATCGTTTCGGAAATAACCACGCACAAATAAGATGAATCCAAGGGAGAATAACGATTGTTATTTCGCGAGATTAACGGGCGTATCAGTATTTGGACAAAATACATAACATGCATCCATCGCATAGCATCCGCGAGAGAATCTTATTTGCAAATGTGGAAATGATCGCGCAAGTCGCTCACTTCCTTAGTGTATTTATAAATCGATATTATTGATGATTATACATCGCTAACGCTAAAGTTACGAGTTCTCCAGTTAGGAAATAATATAGAAAAATGCGCTAAGAAGCTTCATAGCCTTAGTCACAACTGCACGAAAATTGTGCAAAGACGCTTCATTGTCTAATCATTCATTGGAAAAAAGAACGAAAAGTTGGTTGTCGTGATCTAAATTTCGGCGGCGCTTAGAAGGAGGTTGATTCTTCTGATTTTCGGGATTTCAGCCGCGAAAAGCTGGAACGACGCGGTGGAAATCCCGAAAATAGGAAGAATCACAATCCGACAAATAAGTTGTGTTCAACTGACAATGAGTGCACCCTGTGGGCATGGATACACATTTAAATATACTTTCATGAATTATAACTTCATAAATCATGCAAGTACGTCGCGAGAGTACATCTTAATCTAAGGAAACAAAAAAAGATCTTCATTACGATGTCTTTGAAAGATACTCGTTCATACAAAATTTGATATTACGAAGTGCCGATTTTTCCGGTCCCGTCGACTTCGTAATTTCGAGTTTCTATTGTAAAACTAAAATTATGCAGGATAAATTTCCTGATTCAATGGTCATGCTGTTTTTGCAATTGATTGGATAATTCTGGTTGACCACTTCTTTTTCCTTCTTCACATTCACCAGATTAACCATTGCTATCAGAAGACAGTCACAAGTGATATCTTTATTAAAATTCAGCCATGAATGAAAATTGGAAAGAAAAAGCTTTCTGTTTGACAAGCTTGTTGCCACCTTTGACGTAAATCGCTCTGCAATCTTTTTGTAATCAATTTATTGCACCCCGGAAGTATGAAAGGACATTTTTTTTTTACTAATGATCAGCAACTTTTTGATAAGATGCAAGCACTTCAGAGTGTAAATCTGGTTTTAAAAAAATGAAAATTTCCTTTCGCAATAGGGGCAGTGAACCCATGGTATTACACTCTTCTGAAACAAAATTAAGAAACATTTACGAAATTATTTGAGTTAACAGAATGAAGCTTTAACACATGCATTAACGTGCCCATAATAATATATAATAGTATCAATATTTATCCCTGAGATCCACCTCACGGTGAGTGGCGTGGAGTGCAGGCCGCTACTCACCCATGAGACTAAAACCCTAAAAACTAAAATGGCACTTAAAGGCCGCTAATTTTTATATCCCGACACAGAGAAAGCTTTTTTCTTTGACATAGTGTAAAAAATAACGCCAGACAATTTTAAATTTTTCAATAAATTTTCTTCAAATTTTATGCCCTTTTCGTATTGAAAATAAGTGGCAATGTATCCCTTTTGCATATCCTTATTGCGATATTTGCCTAGTAGTGTTAAAATTCATGATCACAATGTATTACGCTCATCACTGTAATCCGAGGCTATGTTGTTCGGAAAATTTTACCTCCGGTTTTTTTCTAACTTCCGAGACTCAGATCTAGAGATAGCTGGAGTACACTAGCTCGTCGTAAATACATGCTTGCAGTTCTAAAAATACGAGACATTTATAATCAAAAGTGTAATACAAGTACGATCTCACGTGTAAACAAAATCTTACGCAAGATCATCTTCGATTCCCATACCCTTCGTGAGACTGTAAGAAGAGCCCTCCTCCCGCCCCCACCTCTCACGCTCGACGTAATTGTTGAATGGCCCCCTTAGCTCCCTCTCGAAGCAATTTAGTCAGGTCACAAACCACCTCTAATATGATATTCCTGAATATGACGCTGTCGTTTCTAATTGCCTCCTGTCTTTGCTCGCAGTGGCGCGCTTACATTTGGTTTGTTTATCCAAATATTTATACAATTTTTGGTTCCCTCTAACAGTCAAGGGGTTATAACCACGTAAACCAAATTGTTATTTGCTTCTGAAGGTCACTCGCGCCATCCGATTTTGATCCAGTTCCACAACTTGGCTTTGGTTTGTATTTTTCACGCACCTTAGTGATACCTGGGCCGGAGTCGCCCAGTAAATTGGCCATTAACTTTCCCTTCGATGCCTTTTCAGTAATCCTAAACTTCCCAGAACTACCACGACGCGACTATAATTTGAATGAGAGTTTAACTTATGAAGGTTTAATATATTTTTTCATTAGAATGTAAAAAGCAGTACTTGTTGCTTTTAATGTATTGATTTCAGCTTTTAGAATTTTCTGAGTTTTGGTGAAAATGTAATTCGACAAATATAAAATATTCCAATAATAGGTGACCTTTTGGTAATTGGTCAGGGAAATTAGTAAATCCATCAGGGAAAGGTCAGCGAAAAGTCAGGGAATTTAAGAATTGGATATCAGTAGCCACCCTGTATGTAACTCTTTCTGTTCTCCTGTATCAGTTTTGATTAAGCTTGCAGCTTTCCTTTGTATTTTATTTTCTGTGCAAATTAAATGTTTCTGTGCAGGGTCCCAGACGCTCATGGGGTATTTGAGATGTCACGTAACGAGAGCAATGTAGTGGCTCTCTTTCATTTTTTCATCAGAGAACTTTCATATTATTCGGTTGATAAACTAGTTTCTTTAATGCCACGCTGCCAAATTTTTGATATATGCTTCCCCCTCGTGAGTGAGAAGTAGCATATATTCATTTATAGATGACAGATGGATCAGTCGGTAACCTTTCCACGAATAATAATTTACATGCGCATCACTGTCGTCTGTGGCCTGTCTCCGCTTCCAAAGATCTTCCTTCTCCTTGTCCCAAACCAGCAGCATTGATATCATTCTCCCAGTCAAGGTCATCCCGTGGAGATTGAATAACTGAATAACAAAAGAGATAGCAGCAGATGGGAGAACCTTAACTCAAAAGCCCTTTTCTCGGAACAGCTGACCTGACCATTCCGGGCTGGGAGAGTTATTGGGGGTTGGTTGTTTACTTTAGGGACCCACAACCTTCTTACCATCAGAGGTATCCATACATTGAGAAAGAGATCAAAAAACACACGCCAGAAGAACACTGAAGACATTAAGTGCTAACTCGAGTACCCTCATCGAGTTTCTTCACTATCTCCTGCTTGATTTTATTTGTTATTTCCTGCTTAAGCTGCACTTTGGGGGGCATGGGCGCCACAGAAACTTCCCACAATAAACCTCCTACTTCTGGCAAGTTTTGTTTTTGAATGGTTAATGTGGTTGGAAAAGAACACAGTGTGAACTACAACCTTTGGCGACAATATCACTTTGCATAGAAGACTGGTATTCACACAACAGTTGAGCAACCTAGAAAGCAGTGCAACACAGATTTTCTCGGTATTACAGTGCGAAGTCATAAGGGGCGTGAATTTCTATGTAAATTTAGATAAGCCATTACAGTTTGTCACTATCATTCACCTAGAAATGTTACCGAATAATTTAGCTCATTTGATTGATGTGATTTATTATCTCACGCCAGCTGTATCAATGGTATCCATTAAAGAATTATATCACTTCGTTGTTAGGTAATGCACTCTTGCAATTACTTACTCTTTGGTGGAAGTTCTCATATTTTTACTTGCTGGTAAAAATATGATTATCTATAATGGCTAATGAAAGCCTTAATCTGAATTATAATTGATGTGCTCATGACTATGTAAGGAATGTTGTGTTGTCTCTTTGGCGCCAATAGGTGGCAGTGCTAATCACCGCAACATTTGCTAGATTTGCTCTAAATATGCCAACAGCTCATAATTAATAACATGTATCATTAAATATGTCCACTCTACAATACGCACAATTAATTTTCATTGCAGCCCTGAAGAAGCATACATAAAAATGCTAAACAATGGTAAAGAGAAATAAAATAATTTAACAAGTCTCAATCAATATCTCCTGAAAGAAAATAAACAATTAAATAGACTTGTTTCCGATCAGTTTCACCACCAAGCCTGATGATTTCACCTTCACAATGAAATACATTGACAACAAATATATCTATTGTGAAAATTGCAAAAGTTATTATTCTTATTCAGTCTGCTTTCATTGTTTGAAAATGTTGTTTCACCACGTAACATCGTATGTATTCCCTTTTTTAGTTTTCATAGCTCTTCACAGTTGGAAAAAGTCATTGATAAACATTCATCAAAGGAAGAACTCTTGGACTTTGGTGTCAATCTGTCACCATTAGCATTGAAAATAGTTTTGACCAAAGTTTCCAAAGCAGTAGAAAAGAGAACTACAATTATTACCGAGAAGTTATCACCACCGCCATCGTGGAGTGTCTCAGAGGCTCCCCCACCCTCACTCGAAGGGTTTGCATTGGGCTTGAGGCTGAATCCTGAAAGTGCATTTGATGTAATCGAAAAGGGACCCCAGGCAAACACTGCAGAGGTAAGTTTAACTTTAGTCAGAATGAATTTTGGGATTTGTGATGCAGCAATAATGCATGAACTGTGGAGTACCAATGATACTATTGGAAAAGTTTCTTGTTTTTTGCTCTTATGTTTGAACCAGGGTTTGGGTCATTACTTGTAGGTGTTGTGTAGATTTTGTAGAATACATATTACTAGAGTTGTGGTTTATGTGTGAAAAGATATGGTAAAAGTGCAAAAATTACACCCCCATGTACGAATAATGCCTCATTCCATCAAATCCTTGAGTTATTGTAGTTTTATGCGCTACTGTCTATTATTTTAATGTAGCAATTTGATGTTTTCAATTGTCAAATATCTTTGCTTGTGATTCAAATTCAATGATTTCTATCTTCAATTTCCACAAAGTATCACTACAATCGATTAATTTGATCCATGATATCAGTATAAGTTGAAATTATATTACATAATGTGCTTCATTTGCTAGATTTGTTATCAAAAAAGTATGTATGTATATCACTCTGGGGGCAATAATAAATACTTAAACAAAAGCACAACATAACTACATATACGTATTGAAAAATGAAAATCTAACTTAAAAATAAAATTCTTTTGTTGTGTCATTGTCTTCATCCCCTGTGCCATCCTTAGATTTTGCTTTGGCACCCATAGTGATGACATGGCAACAGATGGTACATATGGGGACACAGCAATTGGTCAGTGAGGAGAGGTTGTGATAAATGTGTGTGGCGTGCCTTAACCCGTTAACATCTAGCAGTACCGTATGGTACCAGCTGGTAGTGTATTATTAAAATTAAGTTTTCTTATACTCCTGAATATTTTAATGGATTTTTTTAAACTTTACATCAAAATGCATATTCTAAAGCTTATGATTTTGAAAATTCCACTTTTTTTTGCCCTTATTTAATGTCAATTCAGATGTTTCAAACAGGAGAATTTTTAAGGATCGCCAAAAAACAAGTTTTTTTCTTGCAGACCTTCCGATTTTCTTTTATTCATCCGGTATTGACATTTTCAGCAACATTTTTGCTCATAGTTTTACATCTTAATACTTGTATCTTTCAACTTGATCAAAAGTTTTAGCTGCAGGTTTATTCATTGGGAAGTTACAAGGATTGATATTTCTCTGGTACCATACGGTACCGCTAGGTGCTTACCATGCTATTTTTATGCAGGGAGCGATTACGTGGTAATTTCTTCATCTTTGGTGTTTCTACCGGATTTATTTTGCTCTATCTTGTTTATAACCAATTAGAGTTTGAATGAAGCATACATTTCATTTATGTACACCCCGGAAATATCTCTAGTTCAGTCATAATTGTGTTCACCGTCATCCTGATGACTTAGGCCCCTGGTCGTCCGTACCTCCGTATCTATATACTATTTTTGGGCTCAAGACGCACACTCCAACCCGGATTAGGGGATATGGGTCTGGTGGTAAAAAAGAACCTTTCCTCTGAATAAGAAGAAGAAAGAGCCAGTGAGTGAGTAGGAGTGTAGCCACCGGAAAACTCCCAAGACGGTGCCAAGGACTACTATATCCTTGTCATTTTTTCGGCCTTTCATCTCTCCATCGCACTCGGTCGAGCCATATTTCTCACTCTTTTCGTTACTTCTACTCTTGAGTTGCTACGTGCAGTGCCGAAGAATTTTGGCATTGATTTCAATTAAATATACATCGAACCACCGGCGGCAACTGCGTTGTCTAATGAAGATTCAGCTGAAGAAGACAGTGGAGGAATGGTGGACAACTTGAATGGCTGGAAATTGCACGGCAAAGTTGTTGTTTTCGAAACGGTGGACGTGCAACCAGTGATGCTCCCCAAGGAAAGCTGGAGAATATCCAAGCATATGGGGAGTCTGGCCCAAGTGGAAAATCACGTAAGAGGCCTCAAACACGCGAACAAAGATCATTTTGGATGACAAAGACATTAGTGCACGTGAAGCAATTTTCCCTAATCCTGATTACTCCTCCTTTCGTGAGGTGTCCCCTTCCACATTTTTTGAACTATTTTTTGATGAAGAAGTAATTCTCATTTAGTAGTAGAATCGAATGAATATGCACACTTCTGCAATTGTGTAAATCCAAGCATATCACCTGAGGAAATGAAAATGTTTGCTGCCATTCTATTCCAAGTAGGGTATAATACGGTTCCTAGTAAAAGACACTATTTGGAGACAGCACACAATATGAGAAATGAACTTATCCATATTTCAATGAGGCGAGACTGATTCTTGCAAATTATGTACACCAGTTATCCACGACAATGCCAACAATGGCATTGCGAGCTCTCGTGACGTGATTGTTGGCAGCAAATGCCATGCCACCGCGGTCTCGAGAGCTAGTGACGTGAATGTCAGATTTGTCGCGGAGAACTGGTGTACATAATTAGTTTGTTTTTGCATTCTTCAAAGGCTGCATTGGGCTATTTATGTTGTACTAGTCACCCCCTATCAATTTCCTTATCACAGGGGTTCTAATAATTATTCTGTCACGCGGTCCTAAACACGCGACGTTATATACTGTATCAGCCCGACACACAAAAGGTACCCTTCACTTTATCACTTCTTACCTTGAGAGAGATCTTTTGATAGTCCTTGGCGGCAAAGGTTAATGGATTAATTCATGCACAAAAATGATACACTTGAACAATACATATATTTATAATAACCCTTTTATTCTTCACTTAGAAAAAAAATTCACTTTGGTTAATCAATTAATTAATATATGTTCCCTTCTCAAATATATTCGTATTAATTTATAATGTTTGTTCTACTTCACCGGATATTGCACAATGTGACTTCCGCCGATACTCTATGCCCCAATATCTGTTTATCGGATTCCTGGATCCTTCCTTAACACCGGACACTGGCGTTGGTAATTGCTGTCCAAAGCTGCTTACTCCTGGCTAATTATCACTGCAAAAACTCCAGACTGACTTTCACTCGATGACCGGTTCTTCGGCTTCCCTGAGTGAGTGAGTGCTGACTTCGTTGATAATTGAGGGTCCTCCCCTCACGTCCCTTGTGACTTTTTTGTTAAGAAGAAGCCCCGTTCCTTGTTTGACAAAGCCTTTTATACTATCTCTTCTCCCCTCCTGTATGTTGTAGAACATTCCAGGTTTTCTCCCCTTCTCTCGTATCTGATAGGCTATTTCCCTTTCATTATTATAATTTTGTTTACCCCTTCCATCCTTTCTCTGCCTTGCAGCTTTCATAACATCAACGGCATTGTTTTAGTTTGTTTACGTGACCCGAAAACGGTATTGTTTTAAAGTTGTTTTCATAACATAGACGGCATTGTTTTAAAGTTGTTTTTCATAATACAGAAACGATATTGTTGCCTCGCGGTAGTACGTGTTCCCAAAATATACACAATGGCGTCCTTAATCGTATACTTATGCCAACACGGCCAAAATGGCGTGTTACAATGTTATCTAGAGTAGTTGGTTGAATTTGCAGCAATAATTGGATAAATACGCCTTATGTGTGCTCTTCATCAATGCCGGCAGATGCCCATTCTTCATAACAGTTGAAAAGGTGTAGAAAAGATTAGTTTATAGGTGGAGTTCCTCCAAGGAAGACCTGAGGCACTTACACCTAATGGTCCATTGTGCCAACCACCGTGTCTGTAATCACCCATAGAGTCCAGTCGCCCTGCTAAAGGCTAGCATGTCCTCTACGGGGATGCCCCTAACTTCATCTAGTTCCAAAAATGGTGAGCCCTGATGCCTAATGCTAATGTCCTCATCAAAGCAGGACACTTGCAGAGTATGTGCGATGTTGTTTCGTCCTCTTCCTCGCACCATTACATTTTGCCGAGTCTAATTCTCAGGAGATGGAAGTGCCTCATAACCTGATAGTGTCTGGTAAGCAGTCCCACTATCGTACGAAGTTGTCTTCTGTCCAGTGAAAGAAGCTTTCTTGCCAGCCCCGGTCTGGGTCCTTCTATCAGGAGCTTGGTTTGCCTGAGCCCATGTACGTTCTGCTAGATCTTAGAGTGTTGAGCCTGGTTCCACTCTTTGATCTTCGAAATCCCTGAAGAGGGAGCAATTGGAATGAAAGACTCTGGTCCAACTGGGTTCCCACTCAAGCCTTCCTTAGCCATTTCATCTGCTATCTCGTTTCCGGTTATGCCTGTGTGGCCAGGGACCCAGAAAAGTTCTACGTTGCTCTGTCTGCTGAGGGAATCAAGTGCTTCCCGGCATTCCAGCAGCAGTCTTGATTTGCACCATGGAGATATGAGAGCTTTTAAAGCTGCTTGTCTGGAGGTGCATATGTGAATTGACCTGCCTTTTCGGCAAATTTCCTTGCCAACATGGGCACAGGTCAGCAAAGAGTAGACCTCTGCCTGAAAGACTGTAGCGTGCTCCCCCAAGGGGATTGAGAGCCTTTTGTTAGGTTGGCAGCAGTGAACCCCTGCTCTTGCTCTTCCTTCTTTCCTGGAGCCATCTGTAAACCAGACATATGCTCCGTTGTCTTTACCTCCTTCCTTGACCCACCATTCCATCATTGGAAAGTGGGTTTTGAAGAGAGGCGGTGTTATGTTGAACGCGACTGTCATGTCGTCTGTACCCATTTCACAAATGGGGTTCGACTCCCTGAGCTCCTTCCATAGTTGTCAGTGACCGGAGAGGCTTCCCCTGTCACTCCATTGTCCCTGTCTCTTGAGACGATAGACCACCATCCTAGCTTGAGTTTCGACTTCCACATAAAGTGGTGCAAGACTCAGTAGGGTTTCGAGGGCCAGGGTGGGAGTCGTCTTCATGGCTCCCATGATACCCATACTGCCCATTCTTTGCAGGTGGTTGAGTTTACTCCTTGCAGTGAGCTGCCTTGTCTTCTTCCATTGAGCAGTGTAGAAAGGCGGGCTTTACCACTGCAGTATAAATCCATTTGAAGCCATCCATTTTGCTGAAGTCCCCAGGTTTTGCCAAGGGCCCTTCTGCAGGTCCATAGGGAGGTGCATGCTTTCTTGATTTAACCTCAAGATGCTCTCCCCAGTTGAGTTTGGTGTCCAAAAGGACTCCAAGGTACTTGACCGTCCTGGATGGCTGTAAAATCCTACCTTGCAGTGAAGGGGGGTCAAAACCATCTCTCTTCCTCTTATTGGTGAACAATATGAGCTTGGTCTTATCAGGGTTCACCGTCAACCCTGTTTCGTTACACCAGACCATCGTCCTGTCTAGGGCTTTTTGCATAGGTCCGGAGACGGTAACAAGGTATTTGCCGATGATGAGGATCACCATATCATCTGCATACCCCTGAGTGTAGGCTCCCATTTTATTTAGCCTTGTGATTAATTCATCAATGACCAGGTTCCACCCCTCCCTGTGGGCATCCTCTAGCCATGGTCACCTCCATCATGCTGTCCCTTAGGACAACCTTGACGGTTCTTTCTTCCAACATGAGTCTGATCCAGCTTACAATACGTGAGTGAACCCCATGTCTCCTGGCTGCACGGCAGATTTGGTCGAAGGATGTATTGTTGAAGGCTCCCTCTATATCTAGAAAAGTCCCCAAACCATACATCCTGTGTTCCAGTACTCCTTCTATCCTAGAAACTAGGTTGTGGAGCGCTGTCTTGACTGACTTTTCTTTTTGATAGGCATGTTGAAACGGGTGTAGGGGATGGTCCTTTAACGGTCCCTATCTTATATACCTGGCCACTATTTTCTCCAGATCTTTAAGCATGAATGACATGAGGCTGATACCTCTGAAAGAGCCAGCCTTAGTTTAGTCTGTATTTCCTGGTTTAGGGATAAAGGCAACTTTAGTGATCTTCCAGGTTTTGGTACATATCCGTACGCCAGGCAGGAGCGAAAAATTCTGACAACTGGTGGCAGTATTAGTTCCTGTTCCTCTTGCAGAAGTGCCTGGAAGATGCCATCTTCTCCAGTGGACTTGTATGGGCTAAAGCTTGTAATCACCTATCTGGTAGCATGATACGTTACGATGCTGGAGGCCAGTCTCCATTCCGTCCGAGCCGGACGAATGGGAGACCTATGATGCATCTTCTCGCCCTCCAAGAAGCCTGGAAAGTGTGTCCCCAGCATAAGCTTTAATGCTTCCTTATCAGATGACGTGAAGTCACCTGAGAGAAGCAAAAGAGCTCCCACCCCTGCTTCTGGGTCTTTTGAAATAATTTTGTGGAATCTTGTGAGTTGTGAGATGGCCTCCATGTTTCCACAGAAGGTCTTCCAAGATTCTCTTTTAGAACGTTTGATTGTCGCCTTGTACGTACGCTGGGCAGCTTTGAAGTTGTCCCAGTCCTTTGGTATTGTGGTCCTCTTTGCTTTATTAAAGAGTCTTCTGGTCTCCTTACGAAGATGCTCCAGCTCGGTGCCCCACCAGGGGAGCATGCCTCCCTCCTTCCTGGTTTTTAAAGAATAGCTTGCTCTCTAGGCTGAGATTATGCTGTCCTGTAGATGCCCCTCAGCAGCATCTATCTCATCTACTTTCCTGAATTTGCAGTGGAGCGCCTGCGATACTAATCCTCCAAGCAATTCTTTATACTTCCTCCAGTCAGTAGACCTGGGATTCCTGTATGTGATTGGCCTATCGCTAGCCTTGAGTAAAGTGAAAAGTATATGTCGGTGGTCAGACAAAGTGACTTCACCCGACACTCTCCATTCTTTAATGCAATCCACCATCGAGTTGGTGCAAAGCATTAAATCTAGCACTTCTTCCCTTATGCTGTTAGAAAACGTGGGTCGAGTGCCCCTATTGAGTATTTGCATATCTGTTGACATTAAATACTCCATCATGGCCTCCCCTCTGTCATTTGTGTTGCTGCTACACTGTATGGTGTGAGTTGGCATCACATCCAACAAGGAGGTCCTAATTGTTGGCTCTACAATAGCTTACCAATCTCTCCAGTTCCAGGGTGTGCAGGGCCCCCCACAGCTCTCTCGGTTCGCACCCTCACCCTGCATCTCCTTCTCTTGGTCGCACCGCTAGGTCTCGACTCCGTAGACAAGTCCTTTAATCTCCCTGCGATGTTCCTCAGGGTTGCATCCGACTCCAACTCCCTGTTGGATTCTGGTGCATCCTTGATTGTGGACTCAGATGAGTCTGATGATACGTTGCCATCCTTAGTGGGTACAGGAGGAAGGCTTAGGGGTGTAGGGTTCCCCGAAGGGACCCCCAAGGTTATGGGTAGGGTAGAGGAGGGGCGACCATTGGGATCCCCATCAGGGCTCACCAACAGCGCCTCCTCCATGGTTAAGGACATTGGACTACAAAAGTCCTTAGGTGGAGTCCGCTTTTCAGCAGCCTCCGAAGTTTTTGTATTAAAAGGTTACATGGAAGATCCTACGAGTAACTAGGGAAAGAAGGGGTCCGCCCATGCAGAGCCCCGCATACATGGGTAAGGCTAAATAAAACTGGAGGTCGCCCTGTATCCGGAGTGTCACCTGTTAATGACTTCTTACCCTCCGCCCCGCGGATGATGTCATCTTTGGCACAGGGATGCACCGTGATGATGGGAGCAGTTTATCGACCGCCAGGTCTAGATCCGTCTTGTTCCGCGAAAACCAGGGGTACCTCATGGAGGATGTGGCTCTTCACCACGCATGACGGTCTTGGTGTGCGATGGTCACCACCACCCACCCTGGGATCACACATCCCTCACCCCCTGAAAAGGTGTAACTCCAAGGCAACTAAAAATCGGACACATGTTAAAATTAAATGTTTCACTCCAAATTGATCCTGCTGTCCAATTCTGCAATAAAAAAGAGGGGTTCCTATTTAAAGAAATACTTCACCTTGAACTAACCTCTAAGGGCAGTCTCAAGGTCAAAGTAGAGGTCATTGTTGGGTGTCTCCCTTTGAACCATACAACTTTTGTTCTTAACATTTATCTTCAGCATCACAACACAACAGCTCTACCTTGCGTATTTTAAGAAATATTTAGGTGCATCGTTTAAAATGGCCCACCCTGTGTATCAAATGTGAGTTTATCATTCACCATATTTTCCTCCCAAGTTATTTTCTCTGACAGCTAGGGAATTATTCATGACATTACATATATGGAAATTTTATGTCCAGGAATCTCCTGAAGCAAATCTGGAATTCTCTGTGTTTTTGGGCTAGTTTTGAGATATTTTGAAAACACAATTGGCCCTGTGGAATAGATTAATGTTGCATACCTGAGGCACTAATTGTAACTGTATTGACAGGCTCTGTAGTGAATTGTAGAACTAAGTATTTCTTCATGAATATTGCTAATGACTTCTACATCTTCATATTACCCCGCAAGCCGCCTAAATAGGCGTGTGGCGGGGGGTGTTAGGACACCAGCCGTTTAAAGATAAAAAGGAAACGTTCTAATGAAATTAAGTTTTGAATTTATTAAAGTCCCTTATTGTTCGGGGGAAAAACGAATTCCCATACCTATCCGTTCGGCAAAATATCTCTCTTAATTTATCGTTTCTGTCGGACCTGGAAATATAGTGGACTTGTGCATCAAAGGGTGACCATATGATCTACGCATTAAAGTGTGTCCGTATAACCTATGCATTAATATTTTATGCTGGCCACAAGCTGAAATATTGACCCTGATAAAAATATGAATTTAGTGACTAGATGATAAGTTGATGATCTCTTTTCATCAGTGAAAATAAACAAATTTCCCAGTTTATCTGAGAAGGTTAGCAGTGTATCGATTTTTATGTCATCAAAGCCTTTGGCCTGTTATGTCATGGGTATTGATATTTGGACTTGGTTGTCTCATGCACTGAAAATTATACAATTGTAGCCAACCTAAAGAGTTTTATGTTCAGAAATGAAAAAATGGATATGCCCACTTTTACACAGAGCCCTCCCTATGTAAGACAGGGCTATATGAATTATTGTTCCTCTTTTATATGTACCTGTGTGAGTATATACTCTGAGGTACTTTCTTTTACATGAAGTCTGTCTTTTCTGTTTGTGATTTTTCATGACATGATAAATTCTTTACCTATTTGTACTGATCCTTGGATAATGAATATTATTATTGCTCTTCCAGGCACAGGAGTTTCAGGCTTTTTGGAGATCTAAATCCGAGCTTAGAAGGTTTCAAGATGGAAGTGTTTGTGAAGCTGTTCTATGGGGCAATTCAGATGCCAAAATGTCACAGAGGAGATTGGTTTGCAAGCTTGCAATTGGGCACATCCTGAAATCCATAGGTCTTGAAGAGGGGAGCTCCTGGCAGTATATTGCCAGTCAGATGGAGGGTTTGATTAGACGCGTGGACTCAATGGTTGTAACAAATGAGGAGGACTGTTTAGCAGTTGTGCGTGCCACAGACATGCTTTCGTCCAACCTTAGGCAACTCAAAGATCTGCCTTTAGATGTGACATCTGTAATCGGCCTGTCCTCAACAAATCGGTATACTGATCCATTTGCTCCTGTGCCTGTAAATAGTTTGACTGGTTCAAGTCATGCAAAGGGGCAGAAGAAAATGTCAAAAGACTATAAACTTATCAATGGTGAAAGTGGGGAGGTGTTTCCGTGGCTGCCACATGTGGAAGGTGAGAATTACCATAAATTTTAGGTTGAGAAATCTGATTCTTTTCTGAGTAATGACATCTTAAATTTTGGATGAATTTATCCTCTAGAACATTTTATAATGAGCCAAATTTATTGACTTTCACTCACTCTTCCTTGCAAAAATCATTCTGGACCCTTCATGCCTTTTTATTTTGGTTAAATATTGAATTTTGGCTCCCTGGAACGTATGTCCTCATCATATACAGTGCATTTATTAATCTTAACTCAAATTACTGATGTGTGAATTAGTTCAATGCTCTTTTCCCCATATGATAAATTCTAGAAACTGGAAATAAGTTAAGAAAATCTCCATTTAAGCTGCAAAAGTAGATTCAATCAAGGTTTTCTATCAAATTAATGCTTGGTCCATGGACAGTCCTGCCCATAATTTCTCCAACTGCTGGGACTTTTCTGTTAAATTTCCTTCGGAGAATTCCTTTCAATTTCCTTTCAATTATTCTCCTCCTTTCCTGGGCTTACCCAACATTCTCCCCTCAGCAACCCTCTTCAGCATATATACATGAGAGGTTGATATTTGCCATTTGACTTGACTGGGATTCGAACCCGGATCTCCCAATTGCTTGGTCAGTTGTGTTTCAGCCAGTTTCACCACCAAGCCATCTTAATTCAAAATGGATTTCAGTAAGGGTTTATGCGAACAAGATGTTCTCGTCACCAATCCATGTTGTTACACAGCAGATGTGGTCGTGCATGATATGGCAGTGTTGCGGGGATAAACACAGGATAAAGCTTTAAATGGTTGAAGGAAAATGCGTTGAATTACGATGGCTTGGGGGTTCCATTGGCTAATGCACCTAACAGGCATTTGGGAGAGTGGGGTTGGAATCCTGGTCAAGTCAAATGATTTTTTCAAGGTGCATTTCACCCTCTTTGTTGTATATCCTTGCACCCACGAGTATGACTGTGTATCATATAATTTGAGACATAGCAAAGATTGGAATTCTGCCTCTTCATAATGTTGTTACCCTTCAGTACATTCACCAGCCAATTTTGCTTCCTCCTTGGGTTTCTTCCCTACTGAGTAACTATTTCCATTGTTGCACATGAACATATCTCATTAGTCTTCAGTGCACGCTCACCTTCCTTCTGCAGCTTCCAAGTTTCTTAGCCATACAATAATACTCGCCATGTTAGGGTTTCAGCTAATTTTTTTCTTTATATCCTAGCTCACGTTACCCGTATCAATTCCTTTCTCTTTTGAAATGCTTCCTTTGCATGGGCAAGCCTTTGTCTTATCTTCTATGTACTATTACTTACACCACGTACATACGTACGTACGTTACGTACACTTAACCCATTCTCATCAAGAATACTCCCTAGGTATGAAATCCACCTGCTGTAGTTTTTACTCTTAAATTTTAATGCCTATTATAGACTTACTATGCGAGCGGAATCTCGTATTCTGGTTAATCTTCATCATAACCATTCACATACCAATATGCTCAGCGTTGACTGAAGTTTCATGACTGACTGGCTAATCAATATGTGATTGACTGCAAATTTGGCTTTATCAATTCCCTTTCTACATTCATTTCCACTTCTAACTCCTATCCAATCCAAATGAGGCAATTATTTTCTGAAACCATAAAGAGAATGCGAGAAAAGTGTCACGGCTTTCTTCCATTTAGACCCGGGTTTAGGAGAAAAATGCAGGTCAAATGGTTAGGTCAAATGTTTTTCTTTCGAATATTTTACGGAATCACTGTAAATTGCCCACTCTCATACATTTAAGTCAGTAACAACAATATTTTTTAATTTTCAACCTATTTGCTGGTTTTTCAATCAACCTGCTCGGGAGACTTTCGAAGCAAATTACGGGATTCTTGTTTGACCGAATAGAGACTTCACATGCCGACAGGCCTAATATGATTAGATTTTGAAAATACAAGGATACTTCCGTGCATAGGATGGGCTTTGATTGGTCGTGGCTCATTCTCAAGGCGGTAAACAATGAATGGATTATTACTTTTTAATGTACAGCGATGGATTGACTTAAAATTCAGGGTAGGAGGAAGCATTTTTTGGGCTGGGAAGGGGAAACCCTTTTGATAGATTTCAACTTTGAAAAATATCACGTACAGATTACACAGTATTGCAGAGTTGGTGGATTTGTGCGGAGGACACAAAAGTGGTGCAATGTACGATGAACTATTCACAAATATAACCTGTGAAGCTACTTGCACGTAAAAAATAATAACACCCAGGTGCAGGCCATAATGCCAACACTGTGTTGTATATTTTTACAGGCAGGTCAAACAATTCATTGCGAGGCTGCACAAAAGCAGTTATTTGTTGAAAGAAAAAGAGTAATTACATCCCGGTAGGATGGGCTTAAAATACATTCATTGCTGCACCATCAGCAATCTTCGCCAGCATTCCATGACATGATGAGGTATAAGTACGTGATATTCATCAAAACTGGTTGAAGATAAAACAGTATTCAGAAATGTGTTTCCCACAAGATCTGCATTCACGCAAATGTTATTCCTCAGTTAGGCGCTTTAACTAAAGTGCTTGGTGTAGAATTATTCTTTGTTTTAAATGTTTTTACGATGCATATAATCAAAAAGTATTAAATTCAACGCCATAATTGAAACGCTACATTTCATCAATTAAATAAACGATTTAGAAAAAGAAATACTGTGTTATCTGTACGTGATATTTTTCAAAGTTGAAATCTATCAAAAGGGCTAACCCCTTCCCAGCCCGAAAAATGCTTCCTCCTACCCTGTATTTTATGTGCATCGATCACTATAATAAAAAGTAATAATCCGTTCATTGTGTACCACCTTGAGAAAGAGCCACAACCAAACGAAGCCCATCCTATGCACTGAAGTATACTTGTATTTTCAAAATCTAAGTATGTATATTAGGCCTGTCAGCATGTGAAGTCTCTTTTCGGTGAAACAAGAATCCCGAAATTAGCTTCGAAATTCTCCCGAGCGGGTTGATGGAAAAACCAGCAAATAGGTTGAAAATTTTAAAAATACTGTTGTTACTGCCTTAAATGTATGAGAGTGGGCAATTTACAGTGATTCCGTAAAATATTTCGAAAGAAAAAAAATTGACCTGACTCGGACACAAACCCGTGCCACGACATGGAGATAACTGGCCCAGCACCTCTAACCACTCAGCCACGGCTCTTCTTGATGTGCGAGAGCATTGCAAAGGATTTTATATGAAGATAAATTCTTCAGTTGCGTTTCTGTCCTAAACCTGGGTCTAAATGGAAGAAAGCCGTGACACTTTTCCCGCATTCTCTCTATAGTTCCAGAAAATAATTGCCTCATTTGGATCCCGAATATCAGTCACGCGATGTCTCCTTGTGAGTACATATGCGTTAAAAGCAAAGGCTACAGTGAATATTCTAGCATCACTAACCTCCCCATTGTTGCCCACTGCATTTTTCCCTCACCTTCCCTTACCTGCATAGACTGAATGACCTATGTTCAAATTTCTTATGAGCCATCTATTTTCCAAATTCTACTCATACTTTTTATAGCATTACATACATTACTCCAATTAACTGTACTACACACCTTAAAATCCAGGAAAACAAGTAACATTCTGTCCTAATTCTAAGTTTCTTTCCATTAACATCGGCATGACTCTTCTAGTATCCTGAAATTCTTTTTACTCTTCTAAACCTTAACTGGTTGTCACATGCATAGTCATAAGCCCTGTTTGCCACTCTTCTATGCATGATTCCAAGGATAGCCATTGCCTTGTGTGAAATAAAACTTATTTGTTATAAGAATTTGAACTGGCTTTAAGAACTTCTGACCATGCTCCCTCTTTGTAGTGTATTTTATTTTAATTTGATCGCAAATAAGGTATGCATATTTGCTTATATTTTATGACAGTTATCATTCAGTTGGGTGTCAGCAGCAAATGGCCAAGCAATTTGGATGCTATTCGTCGTGTCAAGGCAGCATTCCACCTCAAAATTGCTGACTCTCTAAGAGAGCAATTTAAACTTGCTGTGCAAGCCTATTCAGAATTTATTGATGTTTATCAGGTAAGTTGCTAATTTTATTCCTTAAGTTTTGCATGACAGTAATTCTTCGAGTATAAGTTGAAAAATTTTTGGCCTATAAAAACATACCTACCATTGACCAATACTAGAGTCACTCTTCATATTAGGTGTGTTTTGGGGTTCAATATTTCAGTGTATGACCAGAATATATTTATGCCTTTATGAATGGACCACGGAATATAGTCACCTAAAAATATTTTGTTCTTTTTTTTGTCCTAGCCCTGGTTATTTGATAAAAATCAATTCTATGAGTGTGATTTTATTGCAAATAGAGCCCAAAAATATTGATGTTCATAGATTGCCTGCAGTTGAGGCTTGAACCATAACTCTGTATACAGTGAAACTTCGTGAAATGTGTTCTGCAGTCTGCCACATTGTGTAACTCCAGTTTGAAGGAAGGAGTTTATTAATATTATCAAAGTATGTGGGATCTAATGAAGTAAATATTCTTTTTAGTCTTTAATTTATTTAATACCACTTCCATAAGTCATTTTTAGCTGCTGTTGCTGTTTTTAGTTGTCTTTGTTAACCCTTAGTTGCATACATAGCTACAAAAAACGATTACAACTTCAATACTTTCCCTTATTAGTTAAAAGTTGAATTCAACAGCATAGTTCTTTCTATCCTACATTAGTCCTGTTTTCACAGACAAGATCTTCAGACGTTTCTTTGGTAACGGCTTCGTCATGATATCAGCCAGGAGATGTGTTCTGTGGAGATCTGTTGAACTTCAAGCTTGCCTTCTGTCACTTTCTCTCTGATGAAAAAGTGCTTAATGGAAATGTGTTTTGTCCTGCGATGAAACTCTGGGTTCTTAGCCAGTCTCACCGCTGCTGAGTTGTCAACTTGAATGACTGGAACATTTTTAAGCTGTATAATTCCTCTTTCTCGATGTCGATCTGTGGCTCTTCTTTCTTCTCCTTTTCGTCAAATTCGTATCTATGCCCGATATCTTTCAATGGTAGCTTGACTTCGTCCTTACATTCTTTAATTCTCTCTTGGAATGGAACATCTCTTGACAGGATAACTTTGTGGTTAGTTGGAATGTAAACTCTGTATCGCTCCTCTCCGTCATATCCTACTAGGAATCCTTTCACTGCCTTCTTGTCCATCTTCTTCCTCTTTTCGGATGGAATGTGAATGTAGCAGGAAGATACAATGATACGCAGATGTTTGATTCTCGGTTTCTTTCCCATCCAGAGTTCATAATGACTGACTCCATCTTCTGATGATTTTCCTGTTCTGTTAAGAATGTAAATGGCTGTTGTCACTAGCTCTGCCCATATTGCATCCGGAAATTTAACTTCACTGTTTAAGTACTTGAAGGTCCTTGCCATCTCGACGATTGTTCGATTCTCGCGCTCACTGCCGCCATTCTGCTGAGGTGTGTATGGCGCTGTCAGTTTCTGTGTGATTCCGCTCTCTGCTAGAATGCACTTAATCTCTTCACAGTCGAATTCTCCTCCATTGTCACTGAGTAGCTCTTTAATGTTATGCCCAAGTGTCTTTGCATGTGCTAAGACTTGTTTCAACACAATTTTGACATCTGACTTTTGTTTAATTACGAAGCCATAACGAAACTTTGTGTAGCTATCCTTGAACACAACTAAAAATCGTTTTTTGGTGAAGGATTCGCAAAATGGGCCTACAACATCAGAGGAAAAAAGTTCTCCAGGTCTTGTTGCCTTTCTCCTAGTGCCTAACGGTAAGCGATGTGACTTGCCAAAAGTGCAGGGCTCACAAAATTCTCTAGCCATCTTCACAATGATACCCAACTCTCTCTTGAGCATCTCTCTCACATGTCGCTTGTCTTGGTGTCCCCATCTCTCGTGATACAGCTGCAGTGTCGAATTTTCTGCTTCAACAATGTTGACCCTTTCTTTTTTCTCGGAAACAGCTGGTTCAATGGCTGCCTTCTACAGAGTTCCGCCTTTCTCGCGACTTCCGCACAGTACTACGTTTCCATTGACTTCCAGCCAGCACTTAGTTGTCGTGGAATGGAATTTGCTATTTTCATTCCTATCTTGAGCAGCTAAAACAGAAAACAAGTCTCGAAATATTTGGATCGTACCAAGTGTCTCTTAGTGTCATTTTCAAGGTCTTTTCTTCAGTGAATGATAAAATTTCAACGGTGCCTTTCCCGATGGCCTTGATAGCTTCTTTTCCAGCGGCCTTGATGACGCAGGGACTTTGAAACTCCTGGAACTCGACAAACAGATCCGGACAATGCGTCACATGCTTCGTTGCTCCATTGTCGATCCACCATTCTGAGGAGACTGTCTCGACTTGAAAAATATCTTCACTGATTGCACCCAGGGCTACATTGGTTTCCACAGCATTGCTCAGAGGAGCGCTCTTCTTTGGTCGTCCATCAGCAATCCACTTCTTGCACAAAATTACCCAATGCCCTTGCTTCTCAAAAAATGAGGAAATTTGGCACATTTTCATTTTGACTTCTACTTGAGTCACATACTGATATGCCTGGTTTAGCACAAGGGATGTGTTCCTAGGGGTCATTGAGCTAATCGAATTTCCATTAAATGAGACAATTTTAACAATTGGAAGATAAGGATACATTTCCAGAAACTTAGATATTGGGTAGCTAAATTCTCAGAAACCAGAAATATATATTTCAATTAAAAGCCTTGAAAGTACTTGTTGTTATAATCATATGTCCTTACAAATATGTATCTTTAGGAATATAAGGTGCTTGTTTAATGTAATTTTCTCTTGTAAAGCATTTCTTCGAAAGCAGTTTTAAATTTCCCTCCCAGAAGTGAGTTTATATTTTTTTTTCGAGTGAGCTGACACCCTAAGTTTGGATCATCCTGCTAAGTCTGTGGAAAGCTGTCATTACTTATGGTCTGGCCCATCAGCTAGAACTTTTCTTGTCAATAATTTTTCTTTCTTTTGAAGAATATATAGAAACTAAAAAGAGTTAAGGCTAACAATCATGCCAAGTCGCATCAAGTGAGAGCAACTTTGTTGGTACTTCATGACTAGCTCGTCTCAAGGGGGGATTTGTATGGGAAGCACTGGGAAAGGTCTATGAGAGAGATGAATTTGCACAATAGTGAATTTGCACTAAATGAGGCATGACTGTATTTTAGTCAATATAATTGGCTGAAAATTAGACTTCGGCTTATACTCGAAGATATATGGTACCTTAATTTGCTAAAATTTTCCCACTACTGACGTGCTTGGATATTGCGTTTTTAGGTGAATAAATGTGCTTGTAAAATAGTCCATTCTTAAAGATGTTCATATTAATGTAACGTGCACCTTGCCTTTCATTTACAGGATGGTTACATATTCAGAATATATTTATCGTGTCCCCGTGAAATCTCTCTCTTGAAAGAATTCAGAGACACAGATGGTATGATCAAGTACAAATCCACGGAAGAGTCTGTTGCTCTCGAGAAAAAAACTGTGCATCTACCGAAATTAAGCAGTGCGTTGCATGGGTGAGTTTAATCCTTTTGTGTCTACTTTTCAGGTATTTCCTGTATTTTGTCACCTAAATCCTGTCTATATATGTATGATGCCGCCAATCCTCCTCCTTGATTTGTGTATTTGACACATGGATGCCCTTAGCCTCTCTGATCATTTTCACGTGTGCTGGCAAAAACAGTTCTTTTCCATTCTTTCCTATCTGTGTTTAGTTGTCATGAAATACAGGAAAGAGTCTTTTTAGTGAAACATGGTTCAGTGAAATTTTTGATGTTTTGAAATGTAACAGGTGGTCCCGCCCATCAATGCGTTTTTTAAATATTGATATGTATTTAAATCGTGAAAGATTCGATTTAGTGAAATAACCTTTCAGTCCTGAACTTCAGATTGTACAGCAGACTCTCGTTAGCACGTTCTTGAAGAGACCCGGGATTCTGAACGTGGTAACCAGGAAAACGTGCAAAACAGGGTAGGCATTCCATGGAAATTCAATTACTTTCTGGTTGGTTGCATAACTTGCAGGGGAAATTTATCATTCTGCTCATTTTAGCTCTTGACGTAGATAACTGTTGATCCTTTATTGTAAAAATAGTTCATTTTCCACCTATTCCGCCTCCCGAGAAAATATATACGATACCTAACGCTGATGCATACTCAATTATTAATTGTCGTCATCATTAATAACCAAACAGCACGTTTAGTGTATAGATGCTGCTTTTTTAAAGTTCAATGGCAAAGTTAGCAAAGCCACCTAGCAATATTTTTCTCTTCGCTCTTCCAATGATATAATTAGATCGGAGGACAGATGAATCCGCGGCGCGAATGCCCACTTCTCACTTAATAGCGCTTAATGTTTATATTGCTTGTAGTAAATTACAATGATTGCACCAAAAATGCTATATTTGTGTTTACCATGATGAACATTTTAATTTCATGAACAAATATTATAGTATTATAAGGATTGTCAGAAGTCCTTGAAAACATGAACAAATGGAGCTCCGGGCATTGGCAAAAACATTGTCTTTCCCGTGTGTAATGGCGTAAATTTGATTGCTTGTAACAAAACAAAAATGGAACTTCGTGTTCTCCACAAATATTGCAAACAAAAATGCTGATTCTGTTCAAGATGCTTTGTTTTATCATTTTGAGCCCTAATTCTATGATAGTAGAGTCCATTTTTATTTAAGTATTCATCACATTTTCATCAACTTTGTGACTGCTGACGAACTGTTGCCATCGCTTCTACTGTTTTTGCGAATGTTGGAGGATATTTGGCCTCTGCTTTGTCTTTCCCGGTGTTTTCTTCTTCCTTTCTGTTCATAGACATCATCTATTGACATCAATCTACTGATAAAAATACGCGATAAGGAGATTCACAGACTTTTTCAATTACATTTAGGAAGATAAAAGATTGTTTGGAATAGTTATTATTCATTTGTTACGTAATTATCTCCATAAATAAGGCTTCATTTTTAGTAGTCACATGTTCCAACAACCAACCTGCAGACATATTGGCATCACAGGTGACGAACTCGTCGAAGGTCATACCCTCCCCTTCTCCGAACAGCTGATCCCAGCCCTCAGGGGTGTGCTCATTTGATGCCTCATCACTCAGCGACGTAGAGTCGTCCTTGTTTGTGCTGCGATGAAATCTAGAGGTCCAAAAGCTATTTCTTATGCTCTTGGCTTCGACGGAGTCGCAGGCATGCTTCACTAAATGCATCGCTTTCAGAATATTTACTTTTTTTCCTGACTCAAGAAGGCTGGCCAACCTCTCATTGACAAGTAGTTTCCTGTACTTATGCTTCATACATCGTACGATGCCTTGATCGAGGGGCTGAAATACTCTCGTGCAATTTGGAGGAAAAAACACCACTTTAATATTTCTTTAAAATGTAGTTTTTTGGATGTGCTGCGCAGTTATCAATAAGCAACAAAATTTTACGATTTTATCCACCCATCTTTGCATCCAGTGCTCGCAGGAACTTTTTGAAAATTGTGGTGGTCATGCAGTGATAAAAGTTGCAATCGTACAACATCTAAAAGAAATGTTTGAAGCATCTGGGACGTTATTATTTCCCAATCACTTACGGAATCAGTTTTTCCTTTCCAATTTCATTGCAACATAGGACAGTCAGCCTCTCCTTAATCATTTTACCTCTATGGCACTTATCTCCTCTAAATGCAAGTGTTTTATCAGGAAGCAAATTAAAAAATAAACCCATCTCATCTTCATGAAAAATGTTATTCGGGCTGTAGTTTTTGATGATGACATAGATGATGATCACATGCACTGTTACTCATGCAATTTTGATTCCATAGGTGACAATGGTGACACCGATCAAACAAACAAATATCACAATATAATGACCTGAGGAAATGAACTCCCAAATGAGGAAAACGTGCTATTAAGGAACGTCCTAACGAGAGTCCGCTGTATTCGATTAAGTGAAATATGAGCTTCGAGTTATTCTTGGTTTTCCAAAATGGCAGAGTTCTTTTATAATTTGTCCATACAGTGTATGTCCAAAATTAAGCCCCACATTTCTTGTAAAATATCTGTCGTCAAAAGTGTGAGCGTTTAGACTATTTCCGAGCATAAAGAGAGGAAAACACTCAGAAATTTCATGGATAATAGTGCAAAATAACTGAAAATAATAAACAGTAATGCACTAATATTACTCACATCCGTTAATAAAGGCTCAATTTTTACTATTTATAAATAGTTTTTATTGTTTTGTTAATCTTTCTTCATGGTGATGATGTTGGAGTAATTTAGCAATTCCATGTAGACGCTATGGAACCCGCAGTACAACAGGATCATTTATTTTCGACAGGGTGAGAACATCTGAGGTAGCCATTAAAAAAAGACAAAAACTTTGCACATGTATTCAACAATAGTTGCAATAATATGGTAACTATTTTATTTTCTCATTAATTTCTTCCTTGAAGATGTTGTTGCAGCCCAATAGCATAAAAAAATAACTGACTAGGAAAGTAATTTGTGAAACAAATCAATTTTCATCTGTAAAGAGGCAAAATTTAGGATATTCAGCATTCATCAATTTATATTAACAAATGCCATCAATTTTAGAGCCTGATTCATTTTAGGGACTTATCACAGATGGCATGTGAAGGGTATTAGTGCATATAGTATCCATTATAGTAAACATTTGGTGTATTGAAATGGAAAAAATGGGGTCCCATCAGTTTAACTATAAATAGATCACTGTATGCGAATATATTGTCTTGTGTTCTCCTATTGACATTCATTTGTCTTGTGTTCTCCTATTGACATGTTTAAATTACTCAAGGGTATTATTATGGAATGTTGGTGAAATTTCATCCCCTGACCAGGCACGTAGCCAGAAATTAGCTTCGGGGGGGTCCTAAGTCTAGCTCAAGAGTATGAGTGCCCCTTGGCTAGTGGTCCCCTTGGTGATAGGCAGTCGCCGCTCAGGGAAAAAATTTCGGGGGGGGGGGCTGAAGCCCCTAAAGCCCCCCCCCCCCCTGGCTACGTGCCTGCCCCGAACTGATATTAGTATTATTATTATAGTAGGTTTTTGCTAATGTATTAATAATTGTACATAGTTCCATTTAGTTGAATATATGGAGTTGTAGTGCAGTTTGGTGAAAACTGCACTCATACTGTCACACGCCATTGGGGTGGATTGCTGTGTATTATGTATATTTAGAAGCATTAATTTTTAATTGAAAATTCAGGAGTAAATTTAAGAAAATAGCTACTATTGTAGTGAAGCAAAATGGCAGTTGTGCAGCGAAACCTTGTCAGGGCAAGGGTCCATTTTCCACATCTACATATTTTCATTGCCTACTTCAAAATGCTCTTTCAGTTATTTGCATTGTGTGAAGTGCTGTGAAATTTAATTTTTATTTTTACAATGAATATTAATAAAACAATATATGATCAGTGTAAATAGTTACTCCTGAAGTACAACTAAAGAAATGAAATGGTAATTTTGGCAATGGTAATGGCGACTTGTTCCTTACAACTTTTTGAAAATCCTCTTATGATCATTGTTGCTGTTATCCTAATTAGTGTTTACAGTTGTGTAACATGTTCACTTCTTATCTTGTGAGAATTGTTTCCAGAGGGAAGCCAGAATAATTTTCCATTTAATATGAGCAGTGAAGAAAGCTCCTCATCTAAAATCATTGTCATACTTGCAATATAATTCCATTTATAGCCACATCCTAATCTGCATATTAGCAACCATATGTACTTTCTAAGTGCTGTAGAGAAACGAGGAGGTATACAGAAGAATTGAAGAAGAAAGGGCACTGTGGAGCACCATACGCCAAAGAAGAACGCGCTGGGTTGGCCATGTTATGAGACACAACAATTACATAAGGAGAATAATGGAGGGAAAAATTGAAGGGAAAGTCCCCAGAGGAAGACCAAGAGACAAGTACATGGGGCAAGTCAAGAGGGATACGGGGAAGAAAAACCATTGGGAAGTGAAGGAACTGGCATGGGATAGGGCGAAATGTAGGGCTGCAGTATACCAATCCTAGGATTGTAATACTATGATGATGAAGTGCTGTAGGTTAAGTTTTTTCTTTTTGCTTCATGGGCCTATTACGATAATTCAATTTTCTAATTCAGCATATTCTGGGAAATGTACAGAATTTCAACATTGTGATTGAATAAAGATTAGTCATTTTCCTCTAATAAATAAAACTTAAATTACAACCCAGGTTTCGATGCTATTACATCATATTCAGATGATGATGTAATAGCATTGAAACCTTGGTAATAATTGAAGGTTATTCATTGACTGCCAAGTGGATGCGAAAATTTTTAGAAACTGATTTTCTTTTCTGGTCTGTAAAAGGTTTCCTTGTAGAAGTGGTACTTCCCCACTTCCTGTTGTACTTCCCCACTTTTAACTCTTACTCTTTAAATTGATTCTTTGATGGGTTGCAAACACTATCAGAGTATTTTACTGCATCTTTGTTTGAATCATAAATCATTATCATGATTGTAATATGTAGCTGAAACTTTACCATCCTCTCAAGTAAAGTGCAGTTATCTTGTTATAGATGGAATCGGCTTGGACTATGTAAAAATTCATTCTGAATGATAATATACAAAAAAATTTAATTTTCACCAACTTTTTATTTGGTACTACCAGTCTCAACGACTTGGCATCGTCAGGCACAAATTATTTCACACGTCCAGAGAAATCTATAATGCACTAGGGTAGGGTATGGGAGGGGAAGGTTTAGTGGGATGGTTAGAAGGATTTCAAAGAAAAAGGATACATATGGGAGTAATTCTGAACGATATGTACATCATCATTAATTGCTGTTATTTTGGCAATGTTGCCTGCCATGTGCTCTCCTTTCCCAACTGCTCATGTTTCAACACCTTCTTTTGGTGCATTCCCCTCCATGGTTCCACACCTGACACGGGCATTGTTGGGGAGAGAAGCATGGTTAGAGGGAGGTTGGGGTGAGGAGTGGGTATAGGCTATGAGTGGTGAAGGTTAACTGGTTAATGGTAGGTAAGGACAGTGTAGTGTCCAGGAGTGGGGAGGGATGTTTTTCAAATAATATATTATGTAGAATCTTTCATCAAAGGTGAAATAGGATGAAGATGGGCATTTTAGAAGAGCTGGAGATAAGAAAAGGGATGCATACGGGGATTATTCTGAATGATATGTACATACATTATTATTCAATGCTGTTATCTTGGCAATGTTGCCTGCCATGCGCTCTCCTAGCCCCACTGCTCCCGTTATAACATCTTCTTTAGGTGCTTTCCCCCCCATGATGTCACACCTCACACTGGTGACTGCCATTAAGTTTTGCCACAGCTGTATTTACCATAGCTTGATGCCTTTGTGAAATAGCGATTCCTTTGATTTACTCTGCTTACTATGTATGTGAATTTTCATATGAATGGATCCTGACAAAAAAAGCTTGCTTTCTTTAACGTGTCAGTGTGTTGCAGTTTAAAATGGATATTACCATTGTGTTATCAGTTATATCTTTATTCGTTATTCTCAACCAAAATTACTACTTTCCTTAGTTGCATATGCTTAATTGGTCTCAGAATCATGGCTTCATGTGTAATATGCTCATTGATATGGGATATGACGAAATTGATTAAATGATTGATTGTATGGTAAATACAAGCATGTAGTAGACAATATTGCATAAATATGGTATTTAGATACCTGGGCCAATAGGCTGACATGATAAAAACACCAATTCCCACTCGATCTCCGAGGTTAAGCATGGTTGGTCTCAGCTCAGTGATCCTCCCATGAGACCAAATGCTGTTGCCCCCATCTGCAAGTGGCAGACAGTGAGTGTGAAATGATTCAAGAAATGGAAGCATAATAAATTAAAGAACCACTGTTACATAATGAGTACCCATGAAAAAATAATTGGTGCTCTAATAGCATTTGTTCCATGAAATGTTTTTCAATTTAGAACAATGTATTGTTGCATTTTATATTCATGATAATATCTTGTAAATATTGTAAATTAAGTAACTTTCTACTGCAATCGGATAGATGTTTTATTTATGTCAGTAGTTTAATGTGCATACATATTTGCTGATTTGGATATCTTAAACTTCTGATTTTTTTTCTCAGGCTACAGCAAAGTTATGGTGCTTATGGCACTTCTTGCTGCCTCGCAAAGAGGTGGGTTGCCTCACAACTTCTTCTTTCTGATCAACACCTCCCAGAGATTTGTGTGGAACTCCTGGTGGCATCCTTGTTTCTTTCACCAGAGCCTCTAGTAGCTCCAAATCAACCACAAGCTGCTTTTCTTAGATTTCTCAACCTAATCTCAACTCAAGATTGGTCTTCTCAACTTCTCATTCTAAATTTCAATGAGGAAATGAGCAGTGAGTATAGTGCAAGTGAATTTTTCATCTGTCAAGCATGTTAATGGTATTTTTATTTGGGTCATACTCTGCCAGCCTCTGTATTCTACCAGCTTTTCTGACGATACCAGGACTAGCCACGGCATTACCTTTATGGAGGTTGCCACGGAACTCAATGGAATTTCATCATCACGATTGAACTCAGAGGTAGGTAGACAGAGTCGAACAAAATGAAGTAATAACAGCCTTACAATGGGATTGACTTCCAACAGGAACAATTATATTTAAAAAATATATTTCAACTCAAGTAAATCCGTAGGCTAGGTACCGTGAACTCTTGGTATATTCAGCTTGCCTTCAGTAGAATCTCCCCAATGTGGTCTTCTGGCTGGTCGAAAGAAAAGAGAGCTCTTCTGTTGACAGCACTTTTCGCCAGCCTTTGAGGGGATCAGCTGTTTAGTGGAGTTGTGGGGAGAGTAGTGGAGGTGCTGGCAAACTGTTGATTGGTTCACAACTCGACTTGAAAGTGTGTAAAAGGTGGCAGCACTATGATGTATAGTCAGGGTGTCCGGCGACCTGGAAAACCTTGAAAACCGGAAAAACTCGGGGAAATATTTTGTTCTGGAAAACTCTGGGAATACTCAGGGAATTTTTGTATTTTTCCGAAAAACCCTGGAAAATGCATGGCAGCCGATATCCATTAAGGCAGAGAGAGAGGTTTAACCTCCGCCTTTGCTTGCATTATACTCGGCTCAGCGTAGCCTTGCGCTCCCTGTTCATTTAATACACTTTACATAGCTGTGCGCCCGCTCGCAGCTTGTGCTTTGTCATCCCACACCACACTCCCTATGCGCAGTCTAGGGGGCCGATTGCATAACAAGGCAAATTCCACACGGAATAATTCCCATGTAAAATGGCCGCTACGAATGGAATCGGAATTGATGCCGAAATCTGTCACCGGAAACAGAATTTCACGCGGAAATCGAGATTCTGTTCGAAGAGCCGTACGAATGGAATTCTTGGTGTGGCCAAATTTACGAGAAATCTAAACGTCTGAGCATGCGCAGTGGCATTTCCCGCATTATACGAAAACCATTCGTCCAGCAACCTAAATGGATAATTGGGTATTGTTATATATGTAATTGATAATCCTTTCCAAATTATCTCCACCCTCCTCGTATTAATGTTTGCAGAAATGTTTTTGAAGGAGTGGAAATACATTTTGCGGTCACTTTGTATGGAAACCACGGCCCTCAGGTTCGTAGTCGACAGGGCCACGGTACAGGGGCAATCCAACCTAATTTAAATTCGTGTATAGTCCAAAAAATACAATTTTGTTTTACATAATTAAATGCTTTTGGGCGTTAGATCCGTACCTATCACAAAGCAATTAATTCACAGTTTCCGAAATGTTCATGTAAAGTACAGTGAAGCCTTTTGGGAGAAGAGGAAAGGTACCAAGGCCTCAAGAGAAAAAGAATAAGAAAGAGGTACATACTGCAAAAGTTTCAAGAGCTGCAAACCAAAACAACGTAACTTCTTGAAAAGCCGAGAAATTTGTTGCTGAAATTGAATCGGAAATGTACTCATTGAAAAATGTCACACCAGTTTCTTTTATTTACATGTTCTTTATCTAACTAGTCTGAATCTACTTTATTGTGTTCAAATTGCACCTGACTCAGAATTTTGCTGTCAGTTAACCGTTTTTGTTTATTTGTTGGTTGAAATAAAACCCGTAATTCTCCACATTCCTTGTATACTCTTACGTTTTTAACTCAAAGTAGGGACCGAAATTTTTCGTTTTTTCATGTTTGGAAAATTATGCCGATTTTGTTAGAAATTCATTAAAAATACATATGTTAGAAACAAAGTGCAGCAAGACCCTGGAAAATGCAAAAAATTTGCCCGGAAAACCTGGAAAACTCAGGGAAAAAAGAAATTGAGATTCACCGGACACCCTGATAGTATAAAATCTGGAAGGTGAAATTGGCGAAAGAATTGAGTGCTTGTGCTGACATGAGCCATATCACGTGCTTGTCTCGTCCTCTCCCCGGTACTTTGCGAGACCGCGTCATTCACCGTGTCTCTGAGTCACCGTGACGTGACTAAGAGTCTAAGTGACTTAGAGAATGCCAAAATTGGCGCAAGGTACCTGAGCTACCTGCGGGTGACTCCGTAAAGCTCATACCATGGCCACTCCTGGTATCCTCAAAATTTGTATAACAGAGAGAATACCTCAATGTGTTCAAAGTTTGGCTTTAACATGGTGGACTGTGGCGTTAAGTATGCCCTTTGGACTGCTTCATTACATTGCTAGTCCAGCAGTCTTGAACATCTGTTCTTTTAAAGCCCACAAAAATCCACAGGAGTGGAGGACTCCTGGATTTCCACCACGTCGTTCCAGCTTTTCGCGGCAGAAATCCCAAAAATCAAAAGAATCAACCTCCTTCCAAGCCCCGCCGAAATTTACATCACGACAACTAACTTTTCGTTCTTTTTTCCAATGAATGATTAGGCAATGAAGCGTCTTTGCACAATTTTCGTGCAGTTTGAACTTACTATGCTTAAGGCTTATGAATAAAGTTTTAACTTATGAATAAGGCTTACTATGAAGCTTCTTAGCGCATTTTTCTATATTACAGTGAAACCTCTACTAAACGAAATTCAAGGGACCGATAATTTTCCAGTTCGTTTATCGGGAGTTCGTTTGTCGGAGGTGCTTTTCACGTTGCATCACTCCAGGGGCAATGTAAATAATCTACTTCTTGTGCCTTGAATTTCAGGAAAAAAGGTATGAAGAACTCAATTAAAGGTAAAATTTCCACAGAGGATAGAATACTTTTATCCTTACCGCTCCCTTGCCTCATAGAAAACCGTGGAATAGCAACGAAGGTATTTCAGCAAGTCCTGCTAATTATACCATTTACTGCGATTTCTAAAGGCCGATTTATAGTTGGCATGAACGTCAAACTTTAACCATGAATTGTTTTCGCGTCGACGCCATCCTGTTACGATCGCCGTCAACTAGAATGTGCGTCGGTAACCATTGGTCGCCTTCATTCATCTTTGCTTGGATGCAGATGTTTACATGCAGCCGATCGCCAACATGTGTTGATTTGTTTACTATCTACAAAAGAGCGAGAACATGGACGAGTACGAGTATTATCAACTCGTAATTGATAATTGTAGTAGTGGGTTGGAACCTGTGTATTCAGCTCGAGGGTGAAGTACGCGTTGACGCCAATCGTAAACTGCCTTTATCTTCCCGCCCAATGCATCACAAACACGCTAGAATTAATGATAGTAGTTTCTTATGCCGCCACTTTTAAGAACTCTAACTTAACACGGTCACATCCGCGGTTCATTCAAGGTTTTTGAGAACTGCTCCGTAAATACAGCACGATATATTTTGGTTTTCGTTCCGCCTGCTACTTTTTTTTCGAGAATTATTTTCAAGATGGCGGCGAGCGAAAAAAAAACAATTATCACATTTGAAACGTTCGAATTAAAAAAAAATAATGTTACTACAGCAATAAAAATATTTAGGAATGCGCGCAACGTAAATGACCACTGAATGGGATTTCTTTGGATTAGATGTGTTTCAAGTATGCTAAAGAAATTTTCAAGCCCGCGATATGATAGTCAACATTTGACACTTTATAATTCAAGCATGGATAACAATTTTTGCAAAAGCGTGGAGAATAAATTACGAACTTACCTTGCAAATAAGTAGATAAATTACCAGACGTAATAATTGCCACTTAAGGCAAAACCAGGCTTCAATCGCAAATATTGTAATTATTCATTTAAGTATTCTACCAGCTGATTGGTATGTTCTTGGTGTTGAGGTCCGTAGTTTTAGCGAAAGAAAAGGAACGTCCGGTTAACTTTTTCGAGGTTTTATTCACGTGATCAGGTCATTTTGGTACAACACTTCTGTCACAAATTCAAATTACAATCCAGTTCACAAAAAAAAGAAATGAAAATCACTTCGCGTGACTTGCGCTGCCAACCTATAAGTTTCATTCTTTTCATTACCAACCAAAAATATTTTTAGCACTTGGACAGTCCCAATCTCACGAAATTGAACCGCAGTAACACTCGAGAGCAACCAGTTTTCACTCGAAAAGATAGAAATTATAAACTCACGATGATGAACCGCAGTAAAACTCAAGAACGCCGACCAAATCACTTACCACGCTGCTAACACTTGACGCAAAATACCGGAAATGCAATTAACTGAATAAACAACAACGACCTTTCTGATTGGCTTGTTTGTACGGAGTCTCTGATTGGTCCTAGTGGTCCTAGTCACTTTCAAATCAGCAAAAACGGCAAAAACTTCGCAACATATTCAAAATTAGCCTTTTTTTAAATACGTTATGAAGAGGTAAATATTATAATACAGGGCTAATCTTTCATTTCGTTTATCGGGAGTTTTCGTAGAGCAGGAGTTCGTTCATTAGAGGTATTTACCAATGCATTTAAATAGGAATTTGGCGGGACCAATAGCATTTGTTCGTTCATCGGAGTTCTTCGTTTATCGGGAGTTCGTGAGGTAGAGGTTTCACTGTATTTCCTAACTGGAGATCTCATCATTTTAGCGTGAGCAATGTATAATCATCAATAATATTGATTTATGCATACACTAAGGAATTATGCGACTTTCGTGATCATTTGCACCGGATATTGAAGACAGTGAAAATAAGATTCTCTCGCGGATGCTATGCGATGGATGCATGATATGCATTTTGTACAAATACTGATATGCCCGTTAATCTCACAAAATAACAATCGTTATTCTCCCTAAGATTCATCTTATTTGTGCGTGATTATTTCCAATACGATGGAGCTTATAGAGGAGTCCAGCTAAATATGTACCTTCTTTCAAAAGTAGATTGTACATACAAGCCACACACTTCAACGGTGAAGGCGATATACGAGGCGTATTTTTGAAGTAAGTACCGTTTTGAAATTAAAATAAAACTAGTACACTTTCCTTAACTATTTTATTTTTAGGTGAAAACCTATGCCTTAATCTATTTTTCTAAATAATTTACACTAATATTAAGGCAATTCTCGTATCGTAGATCCAGCTTTTGAATCCCTTCCTCATAGAAGCCTGCCGCCTGATTTGACAACCACTGTAACACGGTTGTTTTGGTTGCATCATCATTGTCGTGGCACTGACCACCCAGATGCATCTTCAAATGCAAATACAGGAGTCAGAAGGCACTAGATCTGGGCTGTACAGAGGGCGGTCAAGTTGTTCCCAGCAAATTGATCCGATGAGATCTTGAGTTTGATGGACGGGCATTGTCATGCAGCAATCAACATTTTCGGTACCCAGCGTGAGCAAACTTAAGATAATTTTAACGTTTTTGCGGCCATCTCTAAAAGCTCTAACTCATTTCCGCACCATTCCATCGCTCAAATTGTTTTATCCATAAACGTTACTGATCTGACGATGAATTTCAGCCACCTTCACGCCTTTTGCTCTAAGAAAACAAATCACAGCGCGTAAATTGCAGTCGGCGGGATTCTCAATCGGCGGAGGTATTTTAAATATTCACAAACATACATAAACACGGCCGAATGTTTCCGTAACAGCGTCTGTGGCTTCCTAACAGATGTAGGTACACAGCGTACATATGCCAAATGCCCACTGCAGCACTGCATCGGCCGAATTTAAAAACGGTACTTACTTAAAAAACATGTCTCGTAACTCCTTTTACCCTTCATCGGCAACTAACGATGCTGCTAACGATCACTACAATACAATAGTTTTCGTTTTCCACTCTACTATGCGAAAGCTTCATTTGTGGCTCTATTCAGATTAGTTTGCCTGCTCTTAATTCATTAAAACTCAGGATCCATTTAAAGATTCGATATTGAACTAAAATATGGTATATTTTTTGTTATTGTTTTCCCTTTGCTTTCGATCAAGCAAGGAGATTTTCATCCAAGCATTGCAGCTCCAGGTCAGGCCACGCACCAGGCCGGAATCAGCTGTGTCCCCCTCCTTTCCCCGTCTTTGCAGGGGTTACTCACCCTCCACCATTCTCCCTCTCCCAAAAACAGCTACGCAACCCATGTACTAGTAGTATTGTGCGTCACTTGAGACGTTGATCTACCTGGAAGTCAAGGCCAAGGGATGCGGGCGAGGAATACACATTGAATGAATCATCGGCTTTACGCCAAATATTCACATCTTATCTTCCTCCTCCCTTACCTCGACCGGCTGCGGGAGGACATGCCTTTGGAGAGTGGGGGGCTTTTACGTAAAGGGCCCAAGAGTTGGCATGGGGGATGGGCAGAGTCAAGTGTGGGACATCGCATCCTGATCTAGTGTTGAGGGGGTGGGACAGAGGGGGCACTCGAAGGGGCCTGATCTCCTGGAGGGCCGGAAAGGGGGCTTCGTTGTGAAGGTGATGGCTTGTGCCAACTTTGAAGAGTGGGGAGGGGGGGACACGGATACTTGAGGGGAAATATGACCAGTATGTGAGAGAAGGGAGGCATTTGATAGGTTTGCCGGAAGTGAGAAAGGTGATGGAGAAGAGTACGCCGCGGTTTTGGAGCAACAGAGATTGAAAGCTGGGTGAATTTTCCTGGTGGGGATTGCTGGGTGGAGTAAAACAATATGGGAATGTGCGGGCATTTCTATTTCGCATTTCCTTAATTTCTGGTCCAGTCTTATAAAAGGGAATCGGTGAATAAGAATTGAAGAAGAAATATGACAAATGAATGAATGTATACATGTTATATAACATACTTCAGCTCTTCTGTTGAGAGAATCACTCATTTAACAAAAAAACAGTTACTTATTTTTGCGCTTTGTTTCGCTCCATCGTCGCTCCCACCAAGGCCTATCATTTGGATAAATGCAAACTGAACTGGGAGTTGACGTCATTAACAATTTGGAATCGATGTAATGTATCCCAAGTAATATATTTCATTCTTATTAGGAGAAATCAGGACTTGGTCACTTTCGTTACAAGCCTCAAGTTCGTTTCGTTACAAACAAAACGAGTTTGGGCGGTCTACCATGAATTTTTACTTTAACCATTTAATTCTGCTCCTGTTGAATTTTCTTTGTATTTTTTTGCCAGATCCTAGAAAATCTTCCCAGCATTAGGATGTGTCGAAAAGGTCAAAAAGAGATTCACCTATATTGTGACAAGCTTTCATTGAGTGTAAGATGATGCACTGAATTCACTCTATTACCTAACTTTTTTGTTAGATTGATAATGATAACCTACTTTCTAAAAAAGTTAATTCTAACTTTTTATTAAAATAATGGTGAGTTGTTGGGATGTAAGTAATTTACCTACCGGCAATTATATTAAATAGTGAATTATAATACTTTACATAAAATTATTATTTGAATGACTCTGCATTTGACTCCGACATAACCGACGTTGGAAGTTTTGACGTTATAACCCCTTGAGTAAAGTGAATTTGATTGAATTTAGTGGCCACCCTAAATTACATATTGTAGGCCAAAAAAAGTAGATTTTCTTTTATATAGTTATTTATGCCAAAGTCTTATTCTAACACCTCCCATTTCCTAAAAAATCACAATATGTGGGAAAGTGTTATTTTTAAACTTTTTTCAATATCATGATTCTCATCTTGTACTTGGGCACGTGGCACACTAGTAGATTAAGTGAAAGAAAATGAACTCCTATTCCAGAATTTTGAGATGTGTCAGCTGTGAGCTCTCATTCAACACATGCATTTAATGGATTAATTGAAGATCCTTAATTGTCTCCCACGAATATTTTATCTTTCTTATGCTGGAAACATAATAAAAGATACACTGTTGTATGTTCCACAAAAGTTTACTTGACCGACCCAGGTTTCGACATGTACACTATGTCATTTTCAAAGGTGAAGATACACAGTTTGCGAGCTTATTTATACCTTATACAGAGGGGGGGGGGGGTTAAGGCAGGGAGGAGGTCGTATTGATGGTGGGAGGGGAAAGAGCTAACTAGGAAATGGATTCCTCAAGGTCAGTGGGTTTACGTGTTGACTCGAGGAGAGGAGTGGGAGGAGAACTGATAATAAAGGAGAGGAGTGGGAGGGGTACAGAAGGTCGTTTACCACATGTACATTTTTATTACGACATGCTCTTAAAATTTCTAAATCTTCCAGAAAGTCCAACTTTTTCCCTTTACACAGTTTGTGGAGAACTTTGACATTAAAATCACTGCTATTGGTTATGTAAATTTATATTTTCCAGTTCCAGAAATATTTCCACTGTCAAAGTTTAAGCTGATAAACTTCTTTTTCTGTAAGCATAATATTCTTTTATTTTGCACTAACATTTATGTATGATTTAATTGAATGTTTGTATCTTGATACACCATGTTGCAAGGGGTTAGGGAGATTCTTCAATCTTATTCTCACCCCTCTTAATTATTATAACTCTTTTATCTATCAAAATAATTATTGTAGATGGTCACTTAGGTGACTGAAATGCTATCATGGTTATTATTATTTATCCTTGATGATAAATGCACTAGCCAATTAATCTCCATATTGTTCTACAACCTAAGTGATGAGATAAAAAAGCAACCTAAGAGCCCCGTGACCTCCTTCTCATAGTTTTGCATGTGCTCTTGTGGTTGTGTCTCTTTTTGTTAACCCAATACTCTTCATTTTATCCTCAGATGAATGCTCATTTTTCTCTGAGATACTATCCAAGTAATTATTATGTACCCAACCTGCCCATTCATCACATGCCCTCAATCTCTTCAAATTTGTTTTCCCTTGTGTCCAGTAATTGCCTAGCAATGCTTTTTGCATTTTTCATGCTTTTATTATACTTAACTGGGTGTTATATATTAATTTTCTGTAGGGCAAGACATTTTGAGCTTGGAGAATAATTTTGGAAGCACTGAAAGGACAAGCCTGCCACCTTTGGTCATAGCCACTCCATATGATAATGTTGGTGATACGTGGACCAGAGAAGCACCCTCTGTGCAAGTACTCATCAGGCTTGCTCAGTTAGCACGACAAGCACTTCAAGTGATTGAAGCCAAAGTGTATAGTGGAGCTCTCGTGGGTTTTAAGGTAAATTTCAAGGTTTTTATCTATGGTAATATATGTGTGGTTTGTTTTTTATTCTTTAAGTATCTTCATGTGAAGTGGAGATGAATGAAGGAAAGGAGGATCCTAAGTCAGATATCTGAGTGTTGTCAGCAAGGTCTTCAATCAGCATTAACCACTTGGCTGGGGGTGACGAGATATCTCGCCATTTCTGCATATTTTCATGTGGGGGTGACGAGATATCTTGTTGGAAGTTTCTTACGTATCTTCCTTTGTCCTTCAAGTACGCTCTTAGGTCAGCAGATGGCACCTTCAGCAAATGTTCTGTGAACAAGACGCATTTCCGTCAACACCCACACGTGTATGCAGGGGTTGCATAACATTAACCTTTTTCGATATATTGTAAGTTCGATTATTGGGTTCACCGGAGCTGCATCAAGGGAACACAGGAGGAGGGATGGTGAGAATGAGTAAACTTCGACTTTAAGGTTTAAAGCATGTTTATTCTCTCGAATACAAAACCCGACTGCCCGTGCATGCCTGCCTTCCATCCGTCTGTCTCACCTGCATACCGCTGAAGCCAACAGTTGCACATTCCACTGCCCCACCTCCTGAAGTGTGGGCGGTGGGGTGGGTGGGAGGGAGCATCCACCCTAGTCGCCTGGGAATCTGCATCAGCACTTGCTGGCGGTGAACGGAAGGCAAGCGGAAAGTGGAAGGAATGGGGAGGGGACATAAAATATTTCGTAATTGGCATAAAAATATTTTTACCGTTTTAGGGTCACTGGCAATCATTGAAATCCCTTCCTCCATTTAGAGAAGTAATCTTTTCCTCTCCTTCCCCATCTAATTTTCGATAATGGAAGTAGGTAAAAATAGTAATAAAAAAAGTATGGAAAGATGATACATTGAGCTCTACTTCAAGATGTTGCTGCCACGACATCAAATGCAGGTTTTATAAATATGCCAGCAAATCTCTTACTCAAGGTTTGAAATGACATTGCATTACAAAATAAAAATCTATGCAAACCAAGGCTGCAATAAAACCTGCGTTTGATGTCGTGGCAGCAACATATTGAAGTAGAGCTCAATGTATCATCTTTCCATACCTTTTTTTATTACTATTTTTACCTACTTTGGGAAAATTAGATTATTCAAGCAAGACTAGAGAACTGCACGCAGTCGGAAAATCCACGGGATTTTCCTACTGCCTGGAGTCTAGCCTGAAACTGCCCCGACTCTGCCCACGTCATGTTCTCATCCGATTGTGTGATATAGATGTCCAACTACTCCCGTTTGCCACAGTTGTAGTTCATACCCCATACACAGTGGGCCCATTCCGGGTTTTCCCCATCATCCTACCGGACTTGAGGCTGAGGGAAAGAGCAGTTAGGGGGCGGTAAATGGTGGGTAGGGACCCTTTTGAGACCTTCTGAGGGGCTTAGTTCTTTGATGGAGCCACTATGTAGCTGCAAGTGGCATGTGATATTGAATGAAGATGTCGATTGCTCGTCCGAGGGCCAGTCGTTTTGCTCTCGTGCGGGCGCCCATGGGCAAGCGACAATCGCGACATGTGTGAAGAAGTCTTCAAACACAAACAGCCTCATAATGAACATTCCAGTTTTCTCTTTCTTCTCATAGAGCCGGATGAAAGCTTATCAGATTTCTCACCCACCTTCGTGTTTCAAGCTTCAGACACAATAGCCAAATTTCAGTGCAATAAATCCACTTGGGCCGCTTAGCGGTGACTTCTTCGTTTCCCACTTTAGCAGACCCTTTCACTGGTTATTTACCCTTTTTCATAGCTGGCGGGGGTGTTGTGTCCCAAGCGATCGTCCCTGGGTTAGGCGCCTACTTCCAGATGGACTTCCCCAACCCTCTCCGGGAAAGGGTAACTGTTCTATCCATTTGAAAAGGGTGGAAATTTTGTACGCTCAGTCAGTGTGAGTCGTCAGCTTTCTGTGTGTGGATGCTAATGGTGGGTAGGGACCCTTTTGAGACCTTCTGAGGGGCTTAGTTCTTTGATGGAGCCACTATGTAGCTGCAAGTGGCATGTGATATTGAATGAAGATGTCGATTGCTCGTCCGAGGGCCAGTCGTTTTGCTCTCGTGCGGGCGCCCATGGGCAAGCGACAATCGCGACATGTGTGAAGAAGTCTTCAAACACAAACAGCCTCATAATGAACATTCCAGTTTTCTCTTTCTTCTCATAGAGCCGGATGAAAGCTTATCAGATTTCTCACCCACCTTCGTGTTTCAAGCTTCAGACACAATAGCCAAATTTCAGTGCAATAAATCCACTTGGGCCGCTTAGCGGTGACTTCTTCGTTTCCCACTTTAGCAGACCCTTTCACTGGTTATTTACCCTTTTTCATAGCTGGCGGGGGTGTTGTGTCCCAAGCGATCGTCCCTGGGTTAGGCGCCTACTTCCAGATGGACTTCCCCAACCCTCTCCGGGAAAGGGTAACTGTTCTATCCATTTGAAAAGGGTGGAAATTTTGTACGCTCAGTCAGTGTGAGTCGTCAGCTTTCTGTGTGTGGATGCTAATAAGGGGGTGCGCGAAAGTTGAGAGCGGTGTGAACATACAGTGGAAGCCCGGTTTAATGAGTGCTCATAATCCCTTGAAAATCACTCGCTAAATCGAGCGCTCGTTGTATCCGAAAGTGTTGAATAAAGCCACCTAATTCTCATAGTCGTTCATATTTACAGTTTTTCTTTTGTTTCCATGGTATTTGCGAAGGTAAACAGCAAAAAAAGTCGTTTCAGGCACAATCTGGTGGAATATCAACTAATTTTAAGAAAGAAACAGGACATTTCCCATTACATAAAATATTAATTCCTCCAGTTTCGGTGTTTTTCTTCCAGTTCTTCTATTTTTCGATCGCCAAAGAAAGCTGTAAAGACACCGTAACTAATCGGAATTGAAATATTAGGTATGCTGTAGTTTTTGGATAATTTTGCGAGTATGTCATAACGATAATATCAACTTTGTCGAGTTTTTTAATGTTAACCAGTACGTCCATCAGTTGGGAAAATTGGCCTGAAGGTTCACTGAAATACGGCATGTACCGATGGCCGAAGATATTTCTCGCATAGTCACCTATTCCTAGCAGTTTCTATGATTCAAATTCAATTATCTACCGCAAATTAGTGTCGTCGAGTATTTATTTACACTAGAAAAGAAAATACCTCAGTCGATTGGCTACCACATCATGTTTCATGCAAGTGTAGTCAGCTTTCGCCTTTAACATTGGACCGTTTATGGGCAGTCCTGCAGACCTTTGCTGACAAAACCACTTGAATAGTGCAGATTCCATTTGAGGATGTTCCCCATGCCGCAAATGTTTTTGGCTGATAGGTTGTCCTAGTTCGGTCACTGCTGCACGAATTTTATCTTTGTTCTTTAATATTGTGAACAACGTAGATGACGACACACCAAACCGCCTCCCGATATCAGTCTTTGAAGACCTGTTACTTTCGCACTCGTCTATAATTTTAATTTTGGTTTAAGGGTCCAAAGATTTACGTTTCGCGGACATGATGCTGCCACACAAACCACATGAAACAACTCCGCCCCTCCGACCGAGTAAACTCCACCCCTCCGACCTAGTAAACTCTG
The DNA here is from genome assembly GCA_963573305.1 of Pyrrhosoma nymphula. Classification (NCBI taxonomy): domain Eukaryota; kingdom Metazoa; phylum Arthropoda; class Insecta; order Odonata; family Coenagrionidae; genus Pyrrhosoma; species Pyrrhosoma nymphula. The sequence goes on along the minus strand of OY754337.1, from coordinate 31,825,454 downwards.
TCCCTCCGACCGAGTAAACTCCGACCGAGAAAACACCGCCCCTCCGACCGAGTAAACTCCGCCCCTCCGACCGAGTAAACTCCGCCCCTCCAACCGAGAAAACACCGCCCCTCCGACCGAGAAAACACCACCCCTCCGACTGAGTAAACTCCGCCCCTCCAACCGAGTAAACTCCGCCCCTTACCTACATCACAACTCTCTGCTGCCGTGTGATTGGGCGCATCTAGTTGACGGAATGGTTTGAGTTTTTCAATCGCTCTGACAGATCGCTCTCATTCTGCTGAATGTTCCCTCTTCTACTCTCAACTTGCTTGTCGTCCGCCCACTCCCCTCTCACTGATGACTGGGCTTAACAAAAGAAGAACGTAAAATGGGAGCGCGCACAGCGTACTCAAGGCCGTAAATCACTAATGTTTGGACATAACTGGCTTTAGGTGTTGCAGATATGGCTCACATCTTGAATATTTAGTTTAATTAACAAATAATACAAAACAAAATAGTTAATTTTTGCAAGGAGGTGCATCGCCCTCGGGAGATATCTGTCGTAATACTGAGCATATACCGTGGAAGGAACTTTTTGGTCTCGCTATATCCACTTTATTTTACATGTAAAACATTGGCCTTTTGGCGGTACAAAGACAATCACTCGCTAAAACGGGATTCTCGCAATAAGCCGTACTCACTATACCGGGCTTCCACTGTATATTGGTTCTTTTCATTCCTCGGGAATAAAACAGAGCAAGTGGAACAATTTAGGTATCAAGGGAATATTAATATAGGAGACTGTGTTATGAAAACAGGTGTAGAAATTCATTGGTCGATGAAGCTCTTATGAAGATAAAGGAATTTGTGAAAGATACATTTTAAAAAAGTATAATTAATTAGGAGTGTGTCATGGACAACTAGGGAACTCCACCAAACTTTTTGTATACTACTTACTGTGTCCATTGCTGGAACTTTGATTCTCGTGCTCTCATGGCCCATCATTTCTTACCTGAGCTTTGATCCCTTTAAGTATCCCCCGTACTTACCCCTTAAAGCTGGTGTTTATTCTTATGCTTGCATAAAAGATTATTTTATTACCTGGAATTATGACTGCATAAAGATATGCAAGAAGTAGATGATGTTGAAGTGCTCTGTTTCAACAGCTTACTCCTCCCTTGTCTTGGAATGTAAGATGTGCTTTGGTGAAGCACTTGGCAGTTGAAACGTTAGTTCCTCAACACTTTGTCCGGTAGAAACGGGAGAAATTCTCTTACTATCCATGTTTACACAAGATTCACTTTCAATCAATAAGCTGAGGAAATATACAGTATTGTACATGGCTATGTTTACTTTTTGAGACAATTAATTTTGTAACATAATTTCCCTTCCATTTTGGACCACAATGTTAAATGCATTATGTATCATGTACCTATGTCAATGTTTCAATGAGTTATTCTACGAATTTTCTCCTGGCAGGGAGAAAGAAGATATACAAAATAATAAAAGTGTTATCATGTTGAAATAAGTATGCATCTTTTTAGCATGTTGTAAATTAAAAATAATTCCTTCTGCAATTATGAACTCATGGCTATTTTCTTTTAACAGCAAATCTTTCGGCCTTCCATGGAGCCTTATGACTTGGTGCTGCATTTATACCCTCATATGATTCCCCGTATAAATGAAGCTGTCGATCCTGTACTAGCCAGGAAAAAGGAGAAGGGAAATCACCCTCAGGTGCACACAGTTCTTGTGAAAGGAACTCTTCCACCTGTTGGATTTGACCCTGTCCAGTTATTCTTGAAGGAATTACAGGTGAGTGATTAAAGTAATTCTCATGACTTTCCTTAGCATAGCAACATCCATATTTTCTCAACTAGAAGCTGATGCCGACAGTCAAACCACTGAAAAGTTCCCTCGATTCTAGCCATTCAAAGTAGGGCGCACAGGTGTTATTTTTCCATTTTTTGAGGCCTCAAAATGGTAGACACACCATAATAAATTGCGTCAATATCAAAATAAACAATCCAAACCATGCCAAAATATTAGACACAGATTGAGTGATTTTTTTTTAAATGCGGGGCTGGATGGAATAGTAGGTAGGTAGTGTAGGTGGTTTATCAGGGTTCAAAATTATTGTGAAAGTTGACTAGTCACTAAAATTGAATCCTTGAAATTTTTTTCTAATTTTTTTTTATGATGAAGGGCATGGGTGAGATTTTGCATGAAATATTGCCAGGAGTACTTATTCCAATATCTCCCACCTGAGAGGATAAGGTCATAGCAGAAGCTAGACAAGACTTTTAGTCTTAAGTAAAAAAGCAGTTCATGGTAATGGAATTGACATTAGCAGTCATATGTTTGTCCATATTTGATTGCTTACCCTTGGAACCCATGATTTGTTTCTCATTACACCCTGATGTCATTCAATTATTCTTATGCAAAAGGTCTCAGCTGCTTGTTAGAGAAACCTTCTGCACAGCATTTTCTATACAGGCCGTGTAACAACAACATGTTTGGTTGCCCAATTAATGTTATTATAAAAATGCCTTTTATCTTCTGAAGTAGACTTTTGCATTTTTTCTTTCAATTGTTGATATAACTTAAACCCATTTTAAGTTGAATTATAATAGAACAAAATGCTGTATATGTTAATGGGAATCTGTACTGTTATGTGTTCTGGTACAGTGCAGCAATATTTCTATACATCTAGTGGCTGCTATTTACACTGTTTCACCTTTTGAATACATATTTTGTTTGACACTCTGCACCCTCAGGGCAGTGACCAGGGGGGGCTATCCGGGAATGTCGACAATCGAAAATTTTGTCCTATTTCGATGTCTTTTCGATTTTGTCATTGTTCTTTGTTCACAGACCGACTCAAAACTGAAGCTTTCGTGTCGATCGTAATTTTTTGGCGGTCGGCGCTAGCATCACGTCGGAAATCAAAATAGCATCATGGGAAATTCCCCCGCCCCAGCTCTGCAGCCAAACTTTTCAAGCGCTTTCCGTTAGTATTTTGTTGTTAGTGTTTTGGCAGTATATGCGAGTCAAATGAGGAATGCTTATTTACTTCTAACATATTTCCATAACTCGAGGTTGATTAATGACATTCCCGGCATGTATACTTATAGAAATCCTCGTATTTAATTTATTTAATGCTTTCATAGTTGTATACCTAGTGGAAAATCAGTCTTCTTCGTATAAATGGTTATTATCGCCATGCTATTGGATATGATCTACGCAATCAGAATATCACTCATCCAGCAGTGATTTCATTTGTAAATACTATTTGGATGCCTTGAGTTTGAGTTACTTAAAAAGGAATTCCTTTCCCTGTTGAGTTTCAAAGATATCTCAGCATGCCGTTGACGCTCATGTGATTACAGGTACCTTTCGACTTGCACACAGGTTGGACGCATATATTAAAAGAGTTTTGTACGAATCATTTTTCATGGATAACCTTCCATCCATTTACATTTTAAGAGGCATGGATGATGGCTGTAGAAGCGGGAATAGCGAGGCGGCGTTGGAATAAGGAGGAAGGCCGATGGCAAGGGAGCTATGGCTTTCCATATAGGCCAACAGGACTTCCCGTTGATATGGCGTCACGTAACAGTTGCCTGTGATTAATGAGAACTAAATTTTTCTGCCTCAAACTAGTAAAATGGACGTGCAAAAATAAATATTACCACGGAACTGGATAATAATGATAACGTTATTAACAGCCTCAACCGCCGTTAATTAATTAAGTCCATGTATTCGTGACAAAAAATATTGTTATTCTCTTCTATGTAACACACAAAAACACATGCTAAACTACACATAATTTATCATCCTAGGTTAAAAACTCACTGCCTTCTGTGGGTTCCATTTTCCTTAGGTTTACTTTGCTGCCAAATTGCAATAAAAACAAATTCAAAACTTGTAGCGGTGCGCTAAATGCAGAAGAAACGGGATACAAAACTGAGCCAACAGCTTTGACATCAGCTCATAAATTCGTTCAAAATGTCGTTCGATTGGGTCAATTTGCCGTTCATTGAATGCCTCAATGAATGAATGTCAACATGATGAACGTCGACATTCCTGGATAACCCCCCAGGTTTCAATACTTGTGGCTGTTGTCGGTTGCATGCATACTTTCAACTGCAAATCTGCTACCTGTACTCTTACAATACCTTGTGTCTTTGTGTTATATTTTACAGTGCTAGTACAACTAACAAGGAGACTTCGCCAAAATGATGTCAAGAACCAAGATGAGACCTTTTTTATGTGATAGTAGACTATTAGATAGGAATACGGTTGATGGGTTTGGCTCCATTCACCCTGGTTCGAGAGATAAATGTATTAGAAAAACTAAAGAATTACTTAACTAAACTAAAAATAAATTCTGCAACGTGCAATATATCTAGTAAATCTATCTTCCGAGTCCAATAACCCGTTAGACTAGGGGTAAAGCGCAGGATTCACAGTAGCTTAATAGAGATTGGTCCAATATTCTAGATCCGGAATTGGCATATTTTTTTCTTGTTTTCTAACTTTTACATTTTTAGTAATATGTATCAAAATCTTTAAACCTTGAGTTTTAAGTAATATTTAATTTTTTCCATCTTTGCAAATAATAGAAAATGCACTCATCACTAATATTGATAGCTAACTCACCCTCGCATATCATACAACCAAGATATATTCAAGCGGACTAGACAAGGCGGCGGTGCTGATGCCGACGTTCAGGAATCTTAATTTGGAATCGAGAGAATTTAAAATTGACACCAACGAGTAATGTCCCAGGTTCGAGTACTGCTGTGAGTAGTTTTTCTAATCTTCCAATCCGGTCGATTTGGAGTAATCCAAATGCTTATCTTCGCAATTGTTGCTTTTGCTATACCTAATTTGAAGAATTTAAGGAAATAGGTTCCTGAAAAATGTTTATAGACAACTAACCCTTGTCTATATATAAATTCGTGGTCACTGTGAAAACACCGAAATGTCTTGTTGAAAGTACCGAATTCCTAATTTCAAAGTACCGCTTTTCTCCCTCTCAAACCACCGAAAAATTCCTATCCCTACTTATACTATAGTTTAACCCAATATGATCTGGGTTATTATGCGACACTTCCCCTTCTAGCCATGTTATGACTGAAGACAATCACCTCGGTGGCAGAACCTGGAAAAGTGGCACTAAATTTAAAAATAAAATTTAATACATTTCGTGTACTGACATGTAACTTTAGAGAATTTCCATCCTCGTGAAAGTTTGCTGCAGTTAGGTGCTTCGAAGATTTTAAATTTTTCCATTTGAGTCTTTCCCAAGCAACCTGACAGTTGTAGAATATGTAGATGACCATACTTTTATCGATACATTAAAATCCATCTCTTTTAGATACTGGAAAACCCAGTCTCTTGCACTTCATTTTGCATTCGGCATCTCAATAACTCATCAAAATCACTTGAAAGCTCAGAAACCAGGAATAAAACTAGGATACTTAACAGTTGTCACTGGAAAACAAACAGTCATTTGACGGAAATGGCCAAAAACTAGAGATTCAAACAATAAAATCAATCTTGGTGCTTTACAGCTAGCTACGCAACCATTGCAATGGAACAACCCCATTGCAATAAGGTCGTTCACAATGATGCGAAATTGCAATTTAATTCACGAATTCGGTAGATGGATTGGAAAATACATTTTCGGTGGAGACAAAATTCTTCTATATTCAGCCACTCACTCTTAAATCAAAAACAAAAATTAGCGAAACTTGCCATCCACTCAAAAAGTTCGTGACAACATCAGAGATCCGGTTCAGTTTGTAATTCGCTCGCTGGAAAGCGAGGGAAGGGGAATGCTGCATAGTGCCCAGCGTGATTGGATGGAGCAGCGAGTGACTTCAAAACTTTTCATGTTGGTTCTTTTACGTGAAAGGGTTAAGAACCCCGATTTTTCGCCACCGATAATTCGAAAAGCAGGCGACAGATCAAAAAACGGCTCTGTTTATTTTTCAAACTATCAGAATTGGCATTTTAAAACTCTTGGCAAACAAGCCCACTGAAATGAAACAACTCAAAGCGGCTATTCACGCATGCACAGTCCGTCCCGTCTTCAAATCTGTAGTAGACTGTTATGAATAAAGCAGACCCAAAATAAAAAAATCGGAAAACCCATTGAAATGAAACAACTCAAAGCGGCTATTCACACATGCACAGTCCGTCTCGTCTTCAAATCTGTAGCACAGGGATTCCCAAACTACCTATGTTCCCAGGAAGGCTAATGGGTGTTCAGAGTAACCTATAATGAATGGCTTTATATGCTGCTACCTAAACGCAATGGTTTAATATATGTGAAGTCCACAAGGTGTTCCGTTAAAATTTCAGGATTTACGAAGTGTTCCATCGCAGGAAAAGTTTGGGAAACCCTGTTGTGGTAGATTACTTAGAATGAATGCGCATATTGCTTTTCCTTTGTTCGACTCACCTCGGAGCGGAGAGCCACCGATCATAGATGCCGATAGATGGTTATTTCACTAATTATAAATAGAAAGCACCATGGCGTGACGTTGCGTATTGCCAGTTAGCGCCGTAAATCGAAAGTACCCAATGTCATCCTCCCACCATTGTTATCGTAACACCGGTTATGCTACGATGAACTGCAAACTTCCGCGTACCTCAGGAATATTTTCACGTGAGTTCGTTTAGATCGAATTGAGAACATTTGCTTGCAATTTTAATGTTTTTCATGCGTTTGAAATGTACTTCCAACAATTCTCTCATCAAAAATGAAAATTCGCGTTTTTGGGAACAATTCGCGACATTTCGCAAGTTCAAAAGTGATTTCCCCAGTCAGTATGGAGTATGATGTAACTAACTACCACTCCTAGGACATTTTTGCCTAAATTCGTGAAATTCGCGATCGCGAAATTTTCCTATCCCTAGTTATTGGACTCGGAAGATAGATTTACTAGATATGTATATTGCGCGTGGCAGAATTCTTTAGTTTTTCTGATACATTTTTCTCTCGAACCAGGGCGAATGGAGCCAGAACCCATCAACCGTATTTCTCTCTAATAGTCTACTATCACATAAAAAAGGTCTCATCTTGGTTCTTGGCATCATTTTGGCGATGTCTCCTTGTAAGGAGAAGTCAATATTCACAAATCATAGAAAATAGACCTGACTCTAATGGAAAGGAACACACTTTGCAAATTTCGCTGCAGGTTTTTCATCTAGAGATGACATAAACTGTTGAAACCTGGGTTGTGAATAAAAAACTTAAAGAGTGAAATTCGCAATGCTTGTTCCTTTTCATCATTGTGAAATTTCACATAGGTACCCCTGACAATGTTTGTTTGTTTAAATACCTGACTGTTGGCACTAGGTCATGGAATAGACAATATGATATAAAAATACTGTAAAACATGACAGCCACCAAGGGTCTGTAAGAAATGGCCGTAAAATATGCCATTCATGTTTGCAGGAATTGGCATAGGAGCAAAAGGCTAAAAATAAAGGTATCTTGTAGATCACTTCTTGTAGAAACTTAGTATGGTCTCTTTTATTACATGTGTATTTTAAATCATTTCAAGGGATGAGCGGGAAGGCATTTCTTGTTTCGGGACAGGACAGGAAAAAAATTTTCTTGATAATTTCTGGACAGGAATCTGGAAAGAGCCGAACCTTCTTGCTTTCTCCCCCTTCCCAGCGTTAGCATCACACAAAAATAAATAAAACTGTATGTCTATAGATTCCAAAAAGTGTTTGCTATAACTTTATAGGAAGGGTTTTTACATAATATGATGTATAAAATACCTATAGCACAAAAATAAAAAGTTTCAAAGTAAAAAACCTACTTTTTCCTAATATTTTCTTAAATTTATCAAAAACTATTAGGCTTAGCATAAATATGTTGGGTATTAATATTGTAGAACATTTAATAACAAATAAAACAGAAAAAAATTGAACTTGATCTGATCATTAGCAACAGAGATAATGGGTGTCCCTTAAATATTGGTATTTTGAACTTTCGAGGGGGGAGGAAAGGTTCAAGGGGATTTTTGGGGACAGTTGTAAAAATGTTCCTCTGGCAGTAGTCTTATCAGTGGGGTAAAATTCAGCTTTACGCTATTTATTTCCCAAGCTTAATGTTTTGGGGTCTTCATTGACTGCCCTAATAGGTGTAGATAATGATGCATCCCACTTCATTTACCGCAAATGATACGTTTCCAAGAGTCTTTGATGATATTAAATTTTGCGATATATCGGACTATGTAACCATGGTTATCATATAGATGTATCCCAAGTAATTGGGAAATCATGCATTGTATTTCCATTCAACCGTATTCATTTCAATTGTATATACTTTTTGCTGCTTTTATTAGAGACTTGCATAAATATATGGCTATAAAAATTCACCATTTAAAATACATTTTGTCATATAAGGCACTCCGTAAAAGTTCGCGCTATGTGTAAGAATTTTTAACAAAATCTATGTTTGTTTTTTGAGATATTAGTTGTTAAACTTTTGAATAATTGATATTTTTCTTTTTTTTTATTTCCTTTCTTTTTGTTTTTTTTTTATTTAGAAAATATTCCCAGACTACCATTAAGTAATTTAACATCTTATTTGTTAATATTTTTATTGTAAAATCAGTATTGTTCATTTACGAGTAATGCACATTTTTAACCACAGTGCACGCGGCTGCTGCAGGGGTTAATTTGATGATTTTTTCACATCCCCATTATTGAGAAAATCTATACTTTTAATGTTTAAAAATCATTGTTTTTCATGGCGTCATTTTTCCATTAATTCTGGACTTTTTCCATCCATTTTTTATGCATTACATACGTTAATGTTGGATTTATATCTTTGTTACATATCTCTGCGCTATTGTCGTTAATAGGGAAGTTATGAATGTTTTAGTGCATGCGTGCATTCTCATTTTGTCATTGCCCCTGAAATTTCGGAAGTTATGCGACCTTTAGGACAGCTTGGCACAGTTACTACTAGGAAGTTCGTTTCATAATATGACAAATGTATTGAACCTGAGGGAAAATTGCACTCTTTTAAAATTTCAAAAGGAATATTATAGATTCACTTTAGTATCATTCTTATCATAAATGCTCTAAGCAACGTGTGATTGCTTTAAATTTCAAGGTCGAAAGTCGGGAAAGCGAAAAAAAAAATTTCCCGAAACAGTATTTTCAGGAAAGACCTTTCCCGTCTCGAACTTAGGGAAGGGCAAAAACTTGGGGAATTCCTGAAGTTTCGTGATTCCGCTCATCCCTAGTCATTTTACTGATGCACTAACACCTCTGCCACGCACCCTAGATGTGACTTTCAAGTCAGTATTTATGTCTAGAAGTTAGTGTACCTGTTGTAATTTCGAAGTAAATTCCTTTATTTATCATTTCAGGATGGATACAGTGAATATGCTCTGTTTTTTTATGACTGTTATGGTGGAAATTTTATTGGTGTATTATGGAAGCCCACAGCTTTTGAGGAGAAAGACATAAAGGTATCGTATTTGCATTTTTACTGAGTGTAGTCATGGTGTGTTATAACTTAGTATTCATTTAATCTATAACAGTCCATCAATGATTCTCTAAAACAAAATTAGTGTAAGTTGTTGAAAATGAAGTAAATCACAGGCACAGGCATTTCATTCCCAATCAGAAATGTTAAACTGGCATCATAAGAGAGTTGGTGTCTTCTATGATATTGCTGGTGAAAATTAGCTTACCAGGGGAGACTATGTACATTGGCTGGCTTTTTTTAATGCTGTATTTTGTGTGAGGTGCAGGAGGTCAATTGCTATGCTAATGTGTTGTGGTCTTTCCTGAAAATGCCATAGTTTCATGGTTATCAATTAACTTTCATCGTTAATGTTTGCAATTAAGATTATAAGTCTAGGGAAACCACACATAATTAAGGTACTGCGGTGGTCTAGTGGTAAGCATGCGAGACTACTATGACGAGGGTTACTAGATCAAGTCCACCGGTATCTGTTTTTTTTTCTCCTTCATTTGGACGGGATCAGAAGAGACTTTTCCGCTGACTTGTGAATCCTCATCAGAGGACTTCAGCTCACTTTTTCATTACACTTACCTCAAAACCTTACTCTAGTTTGGAAACCGCTAATTGCTTCACTTGAGAAGTGATGGACCGCTAATTTCATAAACTTTCCATCTTTTTTATACTCTCCAATCCATCATACACAACACCAGCTGATTCTTTCACCTGCATTTGAATCCCCAACTTTGTTTCTCTCACAGTATTTGAACTCCAGGGTTATTCATACCCCGGAAATTAGAATTACGAAAATGCAGGTGAAAGAATCAGCTGGTGTTGTGTATGACAGATTGGAGAGTATAAATAGGATGGACAGATTATGAAATAAGCAGTCCATCTTTGCTCAGTTGAAGAAATCAGCTTTTTCCAAACTAGAGTATGGATTTTGAGGTAAGTGTAATGAATAAAGAGTGCTGAAGTCCTCTGATGAGGATTCACAAGTTCTGACTCACAAGAAAAGTCTCTTGTGATTCCGTCCAAATGAAGGAGAAAAAAAACAATGCCGGTGGACTTGATCTAATAACCCTCGGCATAGTCGCACGCTAACCACTAGACTCTGCTGATTCCCTTGATTACATGCTGTTTCCCTTAACTTATAATCTCAATTGCAGACATTATCGATTAAAAATTAATTAATAACAATTAAACTAGGGCATATTCAGGAAAGCCCACGACACATTAACGTAGCAATGGACTTCTTAGTCCATTAGTAATCACCCCTTGTTAACGTCAATGCATAGAATAGAATCAACACAGTAATAGTTAAAATAGTCTTGCATGTTCCTATCCTTTATACCATTGTCCTCAACTGCAATAATGGAAACATAGCTTCATAACCCCTACTCCAACCCCTCTTCCCAGACCTTCTTCCCCACGTCGCTTATTTCCTAGCCCCTCCCTCATCTTCCCATCATAAGCCCTCCTCTCTCCTACACTCTTTCCCTAGTCAATGCTAACTCGCCACTTTCATAGCTCCCCAATCTATCAACCTTTCTCTAGACTTCTCTGCTTCGTCCTTTTCTTTCTATTCCCCTTCCCTGGCCCACCCTCTCCACCATACTCTCCTTCCCCCCATTTCCTAGCCTCCCTAACTTAAACCTCTTCCCTAGCTCCTTCCCCTCCCCTAGCCCCTACTCTGTTTCACCCTTTCCCTAGTCCCCTCTCATCCACCTGTTCCCTTGACCTTAATAATTTCCACCCCTTCCCTTTTCTTAACCCCTACTCTTATCCAACTTGTCCCCTTTCCTCTGCCCATCTTTTTCTACCCCTAACATCTTCTCCTCCACCACTTCCCCAGCCCCCTCTACTGCACCCTTTCCTAGCCTGTACTTCTTTCCTCCACCCCTTCCTTAAACCCTTCCCTCACCTCTTCCTTAGCTTCCCTCTCCTCCACCCTAGCCCCCTCTCCTCCACCCCTTCCTTAAACCCCTCCCTCACCCTTTCCTCCACCCTAATCCCCTCTTCTCCGTCCCTTCCCTATCACCATCTCCTCCACCTCTTCCCCTTTCTTAGCCCCTTCTCTTTTCCAACCCCTCCCTTCCCCCTCTCCCAGCCCTTTTCTTACCCCCTCTTCCCCGCTGCTTCCCAAGCTCTCATCCCCTGCACCCATTCACCAGCCACCCTCCTCTCCACCCCTTCTGATATTTCCTATATCCCTGAGTCCATTCCTTTTTCCCAGCCTTCTAGTTCTAATTATCGTTTTCACGTGAAAATGTCCTAAATTGTGTACTCATTAGTATTTTGTACAAATTTTATCAATTCTGTTCTTTTTTCACAGGTGTCGCACTTTAATGGCCGAAAACTCAGTGATCAAAAAGCTAAACTAGAGCTGAATACGGATGCAATCATTGAAGATTTCTACATTCTTGGCAAAGGACTTATTTCTAACATTTCTATGAAATATTTAAAGGAAAAATAATTTTTAATTCTGAAATAAACATTTTCTTGTATTTTCTGGACTTGGTATTTTGAAAGATTTCATTGAAGTAATTATCCTGGTTAACCTGCAGTATTATCGAAAATTTGTTATTTCAAGCACTACAATAACAGAAGGTGATGTGATTAAAGGGGGTAGTCAGACGAGTGAACTAGGGACCTTTGAAATATAAGTTTTTAACCCAAAAAAGAAGAAAGCATGAATCTGAAGACTATAAAACAAAAGCTTATTTTATAACTCAACAATGACCTACTGTTATTAGAATCATTCATAGTGTGTTGGATTTGAGAGCTAACTGGGCCATTGGTATTTGCAACTTACAGGCAACACAAGTGATGATGAGAGCTCTGATAGAAAGGAACTTAGTGTGGCCCAGACATTTTCCATCCTACAACTTTGAAAAGACATTTGAAAAATTGAATTTGGAAATTGAATACTATAGTCATGGAAATAGGAGTAGACTGGAGAGATAGAAGAACTTGATTCCAAATTTATAATTAGCCAGAGGGCATCTGTGAGGGTGACTAATGGAGAATTGGGGTGGGCAGCTACAGGCTGTGGGGTGATGCAAGGCTGCCTGCTGTTGTCATTGCTTTTTTAACACTCATGCCAAGAAAATGGGAAGAGAGGCATAGAAAGATCTGAGTTAGAAAATAAATGCACGAAATACAGAATGAAGATGACTTAAGAGAAAACAAAAGAAATGCGATTTTCTAGGACAAAGAAAGTAATGCTGGTCATAAAAGTATGTAGTAGGGCACTAACTTTAGCTGGTAGAACACTTAAATTAATCGTAGAGTACATCTGGGGAAAAGGACAAGTAGCAGGGATGTTGGCAGGAGAATTGCACTAGTAAAAGAGGCATTCAGCAATAGAAGAAAGCTGGTGACAGGGACCTCACGCAAGCATTGTACGGCACACAAGCAACCTAGATTTGTATGGCACAGAAATTCGACTCGACAGGATGAGAATTGGCTGCAGGCATCTTGAGATGTAGGTGTGGATGAGAATAGCTGAAGAGCAGTGTATGGAAAGGAAGATGAAGGATGAACAAGGAAGTACTTGATATGATGGGTTAGGAGAGGAACTGTCTGAAGGAGTTTGAGAAGAGGTAATGAGGGGCAAAAAGTTGCTGAATGCCATGATGAGAGGGAAGGATGTTTGGTAAGTGGGGGTGGGGAAGAAAAGAGAATATAGAGGATTTTTCCTTTGAAAACTAGCTTAACCAGTACTTTAACCTTATAGTAATACAGGTATTGTCACGTTTGAACCATACCACAGTATTTGTTTTTTAATTTGGTATAATTTTTGTTTAAATGCTTTGGTTTATTTTAGTGTACACCTGTCTGATAGTTGAAATGTTTTGGTTGCGAAGGTTTTGTTTTGGGAGGAGAGATGGGTTGTTAAGAAGGAAAGCAGATCTGGAAGCTGCTCTGCATGAGTAAAAAGAAGTTAAGAATAAATAAAACAGAAACTAGGTGTTTCTAATTTGTACACCCTGACGCTACAGTATGCCTCATTTAGAACAATGGATTTAGTCCTAAGAGTCATCGTGCTAATCGAATTTCTGTTAAACGAACATTTTAACATGGGGAAGATACGGATGCATTTCCAGCATCATGCAAACGGTAGCTAAATTCTCAGAAACCACATTTCAATTAAAAAGCCTTGACAGTACTTGCTGTTAAAGTCATTTATCATTAAAAATGTCTTTAAATATATTAGGTGCTTTCTTAATGCAATTTTCTCTGAAGTAAAACATTTCTTCGGAAGTAGTTTTAAATTTCCCTCCCAGAAACGAATTCCTATTTTCTATTGTTTGGGTTAGCTGACATCTAGCAGGAGATGGGTAGAACTATTTAATCATTCAGTGCACACCCCCCACTACGCGCAGAAACATTTTCGAATCAGACCACTCCTCCCTTGAGTTCTCATTACCCGTGCCCCTCCCCCACCACACTTCCGCTCATCCCTCGCCACCAGCTCGGTCAGTGAAAGCCTGGAGAAAGGCCGACTGGGATGCCATTAACCGCGCACTCTCGCTCCTGCCTTGGGACCTCCTGGAGAGCGGGTCCCCGGAAGACGCTCTGGACTTATTTTATGACTTTGTGCACGGTGTCACCACCGACTTCATCCCTTCTCGAAGGGTATCCAAGAAGAGACCCATATGGCTCTCAGCGGAAACATCCATCATACTAAAATATAAACTGGCAGCATGGAAGCTTTGGAAGTCCTTTCCCAACCCACATACATACGCCTCATTCTCACGCCTTCGCCGAATATCACGGAACCTCCTACGCCGTGACCATGATAATAGTGTGAAATTGATTACCAACCTTAAACGGTTCTGGTCCCTATTTAATTCGAGACGAAAATCTGCACGCATACTCTCCATCATCAAATCAGATCAGGGCCATCTCTCGGGTGCCGAACGAACTTCGGCCTTCAACGGTTACTTCTCTTCGAACTTCGCTACACCCACCCCACAAATCGATCTCCCAACACTTCTTCCGGTTTGCCCTCACTCACTCTCCATGGTCTCTGTTAAGAACGACGAGACCCTATCCCTCCACAAATGTTTACCTCCCAACAAAGCCACCGGAGTTGACGGCCTTGGCTCACTCTTTCTACTCCGAACCGCAGACACTCTTCATATCCCCCTGTGTAAATTATTCAACCGCTTTTTTGCAGCTGGTTCGTTTCCTTCAGCCTGGAAAACAGCACTCGTGACTCCCATTTTAAAATCCGGTGCTAAAGATGATGTAAGTAATTATCGTCCTATATCTATCCTTCCCATTCTTTCCATCCTATTTGAACGAATTATTCATGACCGTCTTTTATCATTCGCCATCCCATACATCTCACCTCAGCAGCACGGCTTCCTCCCAGGTGGCTCCTGCGCTACTAACCTCACTATATTGCATCAGCACATCACTGCTGCCTTCGAAGCCTGTTCTCAACTTGATGTTTGCTACATCGACTTTGAGAAATCTTTTGACTCCGTAAATCAAACCTTCTTAATCCACAAATTGGTTAATCGGTACAACATTCACGGTGCTTTTCTCTCTATCCTGCCCAAATTCCTCACTGACCGCACTCAGCACGTTGTTCTTGACAGAGCCTCATCAGAAAATCTACCTATCCTTTCTGGTGTCCCCCAAGGAAGAGTACTTAGACCCCTTCTCTTTTCACTTTTCATTGATGACGTTACCAGCTGCGTGCTTTCCAACTCTTGCGGAATTCTGCTCTATGCAGACGACTGCAAAATATTTAAAACAGTTGAGAATGCTGCCAATTCCCAGTCACTCCAGTCTTCACTCAATTCCCTTGAGGCCTGGTGCCTGCAGTGGCAACTTAGAATTAATACTCTCAAATCAAAGTACATACCTTTTTCTTTAAAACACACCATAACTCCTAAAAACTACACTATATTTAACGAAATTGTTCCATTTTCCTCCTCACATAATGACCTGGGTATTACTTTCGATCCCAAACTATCTTTCGTCCCGCACCTCAATAAAATAAAATCTAAGGCTATGTCAGTCGTGGGTGTGCTCTATAGATTCACCAATGTCACAAACCCCATAGCCCTGAAAACCATATTCACTGGATGCGTTCTCCCAATTCTCGAATACTGCTCCGTTATCTACTCCACTGCATGTCCCTCAAACTTGAAAATTCTTGAACCCCGTTAATTTCTTCATTTCCTTAGTCCATCACCGCGTACCGCACCTCCGTAATTCTTCTCGTACTGAAATCATGTCTACTCTATCATTGACCCCACTGGCCACCTGTAGGAATATCATTGACCTTACATTTATTTACACTGCGTTAAATGGTCAGTACTGTAACGGTCAAAAGCCGTTACACCTTTTGTCCTTCACCTGAACCACTCTTCCCCCCCCTCCCTTATTCCTTTGCCTTCCTTTATTTGGCTTGCTGAGGTGGGAGGAGTTGAGAGTGTGAAACCGCGTGAATGTGTGCATGGCTGAAATCACAGTGTGAGTGTCAAGGTTGAGTGAATGGGGTAAAAGCGCAGTGAAGAGAGATGTATGAGTGAGTCACCGGGTTTGGTTGATTTTTAAAGTGAAATAGTTGAGTTGTGAATTCCCCACTGTGTTCCCCTTCCTCAGTTCCCCTTATCCGCCACGTCCCCTTCCCCTCCACAAGAGTGGTATAAAAGGCGATCGCGGAACCATGAATAAAGGATATTAAAAAAGGAACACGTCGAACGATATCGCTGTGCGGAAGCACTGCCCGAGCCGGAATAGTTGGAAAGTGCGGGAGGCTGATCAGTTACGCAAAAAGTACCACGTCCGCTGTTGGACCCTACTTGCCCCCAGGATATTCTCGAAGTACACGGAGACCAAAGCTTAGCGTGCTGAGTCCGGAGTCTGCTGCAGAACCATAGGATCCAGTAGGACTGCCAGGTGCCTTCCACGCTTGACGTCCCGTGCCGAGAATCCAGAGTCGACGATCACGTAAGGTTGCTGACCTGACAAACCCCCCCCCCCATTTCAGCCTCCTAGCCATCCAATTGATAAAGGGCTCCCATATTTGCTATTGTGTTTCTTAAGGGCGAGTGATCGACGCCCAAGTGATAAAACAGACCTATAAGTGTTCAATTGGAAGCAGACGATTCCATTAAGATCGCCTGTGAGCGAAAGAAAAGCCTTTTTTTTGTTTGTGTGGCTAATCACCTGTTTGTTCATCATTCATTTTATTCATTTCATGAAGGGTTCATTTTTATTGTCTCATCCCTCATTTATCACCTCATCATTTCATTAATTATTAGGAGGGCATATTATTTTCTTGAATATACGCTTGTTTTGTTTTTTGAAAAAGGTTCTCTTTTTTTAATCTTGTCCAGCAAGCCGAATATCCCACAAACCCAATACCAGCGACCCATTTCCACCCTGCCCCGGCGGTAAAGCCAGGGAACATGATTAATTACGCACGGTCGGGGACCCGCCACCCGCTTATCCTCATTTAAAGAGGCTTTCAAAACACATTTCGTGTTGTATTAGGTGACGAAGGTTAGCCCCACGGATCTCGTGCGGGAGGGATCCGCGAGGACATTTAAAAGAAAATTATTTGTACACGTGTCTTTCGGCCCAAAGTAATCCGGGCGGGCCGTGGACCGTTACAGTATTGATCCACTGAAATACTCCCATACTTTTCACTTCACATCCCCGGCCGTGCCTTACGCAACAATCACCTTATACATCAACCTAAATTCCGTCTTTCTCTCTCCCAGCGATCCCTTTTTTACAGGCTTCTGCCTTGTATAACACCATTTCATCTGCCTGCCCTTCCCTCAATCTCTCTGCTCCCTTCGGATCATTCAAGCGCCAGCGCTTTCCCCCTGATTCCCTAACTTTCCATGTTGTTGTAGTGTATTGATTATGTTATTGTCTCTTTGTTTTTATTTGATACTATTTACCAACACATGTTTTTTTTCATATTTTATTTTGTTAATGCTGCAGATTCTAAGTTGTAAATGTTCAATGTAAAGGCCGACATCGGCTGTTTTTGAATGCTTAAATAAATCAAATCAAAATCAACAGCTACTTAGTGTTTTTACTTATTATCATAGTTTACGCTTGAAATGACTTTGAATGAAATAGTTTTCGGCAGAATCTATTAAAAAAGGACGAAAACCACAAAAAATAATTGAGTCAAAAATAAAATTAGAAAATATTTATGGCTCGAGATATGAACACAAATAGCATTTTTGTTTGTATAGGTATGGCGAAACTTGACGGCAGTCAGATGCATGAAGCTAGACGATGGGGAGGGGAAGGCGCGCGTGGAAGGGGTCGACAAAGGAGTGGCGGGGAGGGGAAGTCACATGGTGGGGAATGTTGCCAACATGGCTGTACTAAACTTTAGAGGGTGGGACAGTGTAAGCGGTACATTACGCGGCAATGATTTGCGATCCAAACTAACAATAAGCCGCAGCAAAGTATGCTGATAGCTTTCTCAATGCATCGGTATAACATTGAAAGGCTGTTTTTTCAGAATTGGATATAGTAAAGTGGGAAATAACTTAAATAGTTTTAATGAAAGCGTTAAAACATTGACGTACTCAGAGGAGGGGCCTATGGGGTTCGGACCCCAAGGACTCCAAATTTTGAATTTATTTAAAGAAAGGGCACTAAAGGAAAAACTTATATTTGCTATAGTAAAACAGATTAGGTTGATTTTATTTATTCCAAATAATGAAAACCTTTTCAATTGTTGTTTGCAATTTTCAAAGACAAAATACTTTGGGTATTGTATTCCTTCAGATATTTGCGCAGCAAAAATCTTTTTAAAATGGCTGTTACACTTCAGTCGAAACTGCACCCTTTGATGCCTAAACACGCAATTTTGCTAC
The DNA here is from genome assembly GCA_963573305.1 of Pyrrhosoma nymphula. NCBI lineage: Eukaryota > Metazoa > Arthropoda > Insecta > Odonata > Coenagrionidae > Pyrrhosoma > Pyrrhosoma nymphula. The sequence continues at coordinate 31,807,094 of OY754337.1, read as the reverse complement.
TGATTTACAAAACTTTCCATCCCCCCACCCTCAACCCCCGAAACGAAATCCTGGCTACTTCACTGATCATAAGAAACAGATAGGACAATTCGTCTCCCAATTCAAATTTCACAAAACACAAACGAACGCACACTCTTAGATACTCAAAAGTAAACCTATGATATTGGTAGCTGGAAATAAATGGTAATCTGTAAAGTAGTGAAGGTGGTGATAAGAGAATTTTTAAAAACTTTTTATTCTAAACAAATAATATGCGAACACAAGTTAATGAGCGTCATTCACTGTCCCACTCCTAACCCTCCTACCTGAAACTAGCGTTTGACGCTTTGGCGTTGTTTAAGATTTATTCTTATTATTTTTGTAAAAATTTTTATTAATTTAAAAGAGTTGTTATTTTGTTGATATGTTTATTTGGCTGGTTGGTTGTGAGGGGATTATTGACAGAGAAGAAGAGGGGGATTGTTTAGAAAGAGTGGGGATGTGCTGTGGACTCCTGTAAGAAATTTGCTTTGCATTGCGAAGAAATAAAGAAAATGCTGCATAAGGGATTGCAGAATTAATAAAAAGAAATCCGGTGTGACAAAATGAAATACCAAATCTTCTCATTTTCCACACAAGTAACCACGTTCAGGTTCAATAAATTCATTGCAGAGTGATAATGTCTAAATATTACGTTTCATAGGAAACGTTTACAGCATTTGATCACAACAAACATTACTCTACTTTTCGTCAAGAGTTATTACAAACCATGCTGCTCGTCGCTGCGCGCGATAAAATTCTGAAATCATACTTGCTTCGTAAAGATCCCAAATACTAGAAGCGTATTATAGGTGTGATCTAACTTGAAAAAAATAACAGCGCTCTTTAACTTTCTCATCGAATCTTCCGAGTACAATTTCAATGAATTTACCAAGATATATATTATCTTGAACCCAAATATGTATACTCCTTGATAGATCCTGAGTAATTGTGACCCCAAAATATTTAATGTTGACTCAACTCGGACTCAACATTGACTACATATGATTTCCTTATTATGTAAGATCGTTCTGGTGTATTTTCTTTCCACAAAAATGTACTGCGACACGTTTATTTACGTTTCATTCTAACTGCCATTTTTCGTACATTGCTACAAAACCTTTGTTAATAACTCATCCGACCTCAAAATCTCTCTATATGCAACCGCGTCGTCAACAAATAGTCTAAGTTAATGGTGAATGATAGTACTGATGTCGTTACTCTTGTCATGATATAATATATTTTTATTTCTTTATCATTGCATGTACAAAGTTCACTTGCATGAAGTAACGTGGTTATAATTTGTTAAGACATACTCGTATTCATGCTGAGCAACTTCAAATTTTGCGGCACTTCCTCTGATACGATTAACTATTTGAAAATTTTGATGTTGGCAATAAAAGAATGCGACTGAGACAACCCTGGCGGTCTCACGCGGAGACTGCCTTCTTCCCCCACGCGGAGCAAGATTGAGGATAGTGGACTCGTCCGCTGACAATGGACTTGTGTAAATGCCGTCAAGTTTCGCTATACCTATACACAGACACTAAGTGTGCACCACATAAAACTTCTATCAAAAAGGTAATACTAATTCGTTAATTATATCCTCTTTATGGAATTAACTTATTTACAGTACAGTCTATCAACAAGAATTTTCACTGTCAAAGGAGGAAATTTTGTTAATATTGTTTTCAGATGATTTTATTCACTTGCACTCGTTGATGCCAGGGTTTGATTTTGTAAAAAAATAAAGCATCTAATTGGATCCAACCTTTAACCCTTAGGCTGCGGGAAACGTACATGTACGTGTGTACCGGGAACTGCGGAGAGAACGTTCTTGTACGTTTTACCCTCTCTGTATACCTGCTCCCTCAGCCCTTTCATATTTTTATGACCCACACTCATTCTTTCCAGTGGTGGACATCTGGGAATCCACCCTTTTTACCCAAACCACTCCCTTCCCACGCTCTTTAGGAATCGCATACCACCGAAATGAGGCGCGACCCTTTCTTCTGATTGTTCACTCAAGAGGCTACGGTTGTCTCAAAAGTTAGTTGTCTTATGCTCGCGCCCGACTCAATTATCAACGGATTTTTTTGGTGTTTGGTATCAAACTAAACAGAAAGTTGCTATAAAAAATATTTTTATATTTGTTTTCAACAATTACACCTATAAACAAATTTTCAAAATTAGTTTCAAGTCCCAAGTCCCGGTGCCCACCCCCTGGGATACCGAGAAAAGGGTCGGGAGGGGATTACATGGGTCATAGAACTGCCCGGCCTCGGCCCGTGGGAAGGAGGGACAGGCTCCGTCCGAATATATAGATATTTGCTGCACAGGGTGAACGAAATGCGCTCTAGCTGCCGCAGTTTAAGGGTTAAAAGTGTCTTGCATTTAGCTATGTCAATCCGATCCGTCAATTTTCAGCAGGATATGTCTACTTCCTAAGCCTCGATGTTTCATGGTGATGCTGTGATCGAATATTGGATAATTCTTGCAAAATCTGTTGAAAGCTGTTATTATTTAAGGCCTAGTTTATCAATGAGAATCTTTCTTGTCAATAGTTTTTCTTCATTTCGACAAAAATATAAAAACTAAGAAGAGTCAAGCCAAACAATAATGTCAAGTACATAGCATGAAGTGAGAGCAATTTTGTTAGTAATTGTTATGGGTTCGCCACAAGGGAGGAGGAAAGTTTAGGGATTCCGGTGGGCAGCATTGAGAAAGTCCCACTGAGCAACATATTTGCACTAATGGAGGTTTCCCTAAACAAGGCATGACTGTAACCTAATTTTGGAATATGAAGTAGGATATATACATTGAATTATAAAAATATTATTAACTGCAACACTAAACTGCACAAAAATGGCTTTAAGAACCTCAGCATACCATATATTTAACTTACTGACAGTGAAAGGGTTAAACTTATGCAACACTCCAATGTTAAAATTGAATTATCATCTATTTTTAAGCTACAATACAAAAACTGACAAAATTAGTTAACAAACCTCTACCACAAATCAAACATCTACCATGCTTACAAAAATACAAAGGGAAAGCATTTTCTGCTTGGTCATTTTTCAGTAAAACTACAAACCGTATCCATCAAAAATATATTTTCTCATCTCCACATGGTAGGACTTGACTACAGAATGGGCCTTCTTGAACTCAATAAGGAATAAATCTAAAACTCATTACACATATTGATGCTACTCATAACCCATTAAAAATCACCATTTTATAGCGAAACCTAATGAATGATTATTTAAGGCAATAAATAGATGCATACATTACCACAATGTAGCATTTTAAATGAATAAATGACAAAGTAAAATAATTTAAAATTGATGAGTGATGGCCTCCATAATACACAGAGCATTTTTCCTTTAGGAACTGGATTTTCATCTAAAAATGTCACTCAAACTAAATGTTAAAAACTGGATGAAACACAAGATAAAAATTACATAAGAGCACTTAGAAATATAAAACCCCACCACCATCTAAGGAGTTGGTGCAAACTTGATATGCTGCACGTACACACTGGAAACCAAATGGCCACAACCTGCACATTTTTCCACACAAGGGAATAGTATTGTCCATCACTGGAGATTCTAGAACCCACAATCACAAATATTAGTTACAATTAATGTCTCATGAGCAGGTATCTTCACTGGAACTAAATATATGGCTTGAACATGAAAGACCCCCATTATAGAAATGGATAGGGATCCTTTCCAATCAAGCGAGTAAGTAACTGGTGCAATTGGACGTTATGAAAATAAATTATTTGCAGTTTTTTAACATTGCTGAGCAACTTGCCAAAATAGGTGGATGATTCTTTTTTGATGAGGCAAGCATCTTGAATACTTCACCTGCTTGGCTGGAAAGAACCAGATCACTTTTTTTTGGACCAATTTACCGATCAATAAACAGACCTGCTGCTTTTCAAGATGATTAAAAAAATAACACTGGGTACTTTCCTCCAAACTATGAGTAAAATGTCAGGACTGATGTCTGGTTACCCCTCACGAGAAGAAAAGGAGGCATGTCTTGAGTCAGAGCTTCTAACCAAGCCATGTACAAAGGAGCTGACACTATACCTTTACGAGGCATCGGCAAAGTCCTTAAAATAAAGAAAATCATACCCAAGTTGCTTATGTGCCAAGATAATAATTGATATATTCACTCAACATATTTCTCTATCTCTTTAGGTGGATAAAAAAACACCACCACTCTCATAAAAAGTAAAAAGCATTCATTGGAATTTGTTCACAACCCTCAAATGTAGTATATAGTTCAGAAAACTCAAACTATTCACGTGAATATGTGGTACATATTCCCAAAAGATAGTGACAACACAAGTGAACCAAATGGCTACAGGTGCCTCCACAGGCCGAGTGGTCATTTGGTATGTACAACAAGAAAAAACACTTTTGTGCTCATCATTTAATTTGAGTTATTTATGGCTAAAAAAAACAACTTTTATATGCTTCTCTGCATGTACTCACATGACCACTAAGTTGGCCTCCATTGAATTCTCCAACAACAACTCCCTCAACCGCAGATGGCGATTTGTCTTGTCTTTCATAGCCAGTAATTCTGCCTCAGTGATGGTTGCTGCACAGAAAATATGTAAGAGTTGTAATGATTACAAGTTAGGAGAAATTTTGGGAAATGTTTCAATAGCTCTCACAATGATATCGCCTTGTAAAACAAACAACACCTGACGTACGACTGTTACAGGTAAAACATTTTTATCACTGTTTAGTTACGTTTACATGACCAAATGAAACGGATTTTGGGCAGACCCATTTACTGTTTAGGTCTTTTGTTGAAACATTAAAAAGCAGAATAAAATGTTTCTATATCGTTGTTGTGCTGTTGGGGTTTTCCAGATCATACCTGATCAGGATGTAAATCAGCTCATTTCCTGATCTGGAATTTTCAGATGAGACATCTGAAATTTCCACAAGATATGGGATGGTAGTCGACTACGCAGATAATTAGTAGACATCTATTAATGATCTACCACAGCAAATCCCCTCTTAAACTTATGCCTCACAATTTAATGAGTACAAAACTGAGTCATTCTACCAAGCTAGGGCTGAAAAAGAGTCCTCATGTCCGCAAATAACTGGCAATCGTTGTTGGGCTAACAAAGGGCAACATATTTATGTAACGTTGACAAATTTCAGCTCAACAGACGTACGTAAAATTATTGCTCAATCAATGATCCTTCATTTACATCAACAGGTTTGAGTGTGCCAGTTGAGTTGTGATTAGATAATAAAATGATTGTTGAAACCACGGTCGAGAATAAAACTGTGAAATATACTGAGTACAAATTCATTAGGTGGCGTGTACCAATTCGATAAAGTTATGCCAGAAACCTTCGCTTTCATAATTTGATAAATTTAATACAAAAACCCATATGGGAATGATGTGACGGGTATGTATACATTATTATGAAAATAGTTGCAACAAATTATGCTTGCTTATGGCATGAAAACACAATGTTAAAAAGAATCCTACAGGTGAGGTCTTAGGACAGGCCGAGGCCCCTGGGCACACAAAAATTTGGGGCCCTGTAGAAAGTAAAAATAGGGAATGACAAGAAAAAATATTATTCTGTTATGATTTTATATTTACATATTATGCTTATGGTAGGGAGCGTTGTGACCTAGTGGGTAGAGTGCTTGGCTTGGAAAAAATATTATTCTGATATGATTTTATATTTATTATGCTAATGGTAGGGAGCATTGTGGCCTAGTGGGTAGAGTGCTTGGCTACTGATCGAAGGGTCCCGGGTTCAAATCCGGGTGAAACCTTTGGACGCCCCCGAACAAAACCAAATCCTCGGAGTGTGAGGTGGCCCAGGGAAAGGAACTGGCCCCCCCTACCCTGAATGTGTGAAATTCACACGCCTGTGGCTTAGTCCGGGGTGAGCTCTACCCTCAACTATCCAAACCAATCTTCGGGTTGAATCAGTGAGTGAGTGATGCTTATGGTGCAGTTAATTAGTTTTGCCAAATAATATGTATTTATTATTGATAAAATGTTCACTGTTCACTCTCTGGAAAAAATCGAAAATATGACAGTAATTTAAGTAGGTGTCTACTTGAAAAAAAAAAATTGAGCTCCTTCTTTTGTCTAAGCAAATATATCGGCATTTCGGGGGCCCCATGTGCCCTAATGGTAAAGACGGTATTGGGTTTGGTCATGGACTGCTATTGCTGCCAGGAATACACAGCACTTCCATGTGAAGTTCAGCTGGTTCATCCTGATTTGATGAAAATAATAACTTATACATATTTTGATTAAATAAGAAAATGAACCAGTATGGTTGTCCCCGTATTGAAATATGTACCTGAAAAGCACTAATACCAGGCTCTGGCATCAAACCATTTTGGATCACTTGACTTTTAGAAGTTTTCATGCACTTTATAAAGACAATTATTAATGTTTGCAATTGATGCACATAAATATGGATTACATATTTGAATAGACTTGAAAATTTTCTGCCATTTAAACTGCTCAAATAAAAGAAATAACTTTTATTTGAGTATGTTCTCCATTAAATGGGTTCATTACATTTAACCTTTGTTGGGAACACAGATAAAAATTTCCAACTACAACCTTTCTAAGTGCATATGTATCAGATATTTTATGAGGATATCTAATTACATGGACTAAATTATATTAACTGATTTACCTGAATTCCCTTCCTCATCATCATTATTGCCATCTTGAACAAAATCACTGATGAGACCATCAAAGAAAGCTTTAGTTTCCTCCTTAGGTTTCTTTGTTATGTCAGGAATGACCTTAAGAACCGAGTAATCAATGCGAAACTTTGCCAACAAACTGGCCATACTGCAAAAAAATTAATGCATAAAAATCAATAAAACAATACAAAAAAGTAACATGTTTATCAATTCAAGGAAATTTTCTTAGCTAGATACCAACCTCCTTTGCTCAAAATCCAATTCATCTTTTTTGTTGGCTAGAGCAAATACCCTCAGCTTGCAGCTTGACCAATTCCGTCTAGTGCTGATTATATATGGCAGCAGAAGGGTGAGACCTAAACAAAATAATTAATTGTTGCATACAGTCATACCTTGTTAACACAAGTTTGTCAGGCACGATTTCGGTATGGACATGGTAGTACTAATACTACAATGGGTATGGGGTCATTCCATGTCAAATCATCCAGTGAAAAAAATTTGGTCGCACAACCATTTTTGAAAAAATCCATCTTTTGTTCATACAAATCTATACATATGGCAGTTGAATGGGATCATTTTAAAAATTTTATCCCTCCTCATTTTCTTGCAACAGCCATTTTACCAAGATGGCACATGCAAATTTTTTATAGTTTTGCGGTTAACTCTATCCTTAACATCTCAAGAACTAATAATTACAGATAAGAGATACAGGCAGTGCCCGAGTTACGTAATAGATGCGTTCCGACACTAGCAGCATAAGTCAAAATTTACGGAAGTCAAAAAATACATCAGTCGAAAATTACTCTGTAACTGAGTCCGTGCTCTCAAAATTACGGTCGATTCGGAGAAATACAGGGAATAATTTTTGGCCAAACTTCATTCAGTTCACAGCAAAATTCAAGAACTCTTTATTGTCGGTTACCTATATTGTGAAATTCATTGGTTGGTATTAAACTTTCACTTGATAGTGATTCTTTTGTTTATGAAGTTCCCTTCTTGTATCTATACTTTCGGCGCAGAAAGTATACGACCCTGAGTTTGAGACTAAAGATCTCTAAAACGGCTCGGCCGATTTTTATGAAGTTGACATCAACATTTAGCTTGTTTCATTCCACGTTAAGCAACTACTAGAAAACTTTTTAAAAAGTATAATAAAGTTCATTTCTTGGGATAAAAGGAAAAAAGAGCCCATTTTTTGGCCCGCGAGAAGCTTTCAGGGATTACTTCAAAAATACTGTTGATTCGATGGCAGTCAAACTTAAGCACCTTATTTCTCAATCTTCTTTTTGTGCTTTTGTAAAATTTAAAAGCTCTAACTTTATTTCTTTAATGTTGAATTTATTTTTGCGGAAAAACTTTATCTCCCTTCTCATGGCATGTAGAGAGATTTGCATAACTCCATTGGCTAAACTGCTATAAAGTAAACCTTAACTCGAATGTATTTATATTTACATGGATCGTAATGCATGACTCGCGACAAAGCCAATGGTGTTACCCAAATCTCTGTAAATGCCGCGAGAATGGATATAAAGTTGTTCTGCAAAAATAAAGTCAACGTTAAAAAAAATTAAGTTAGAGCTTTTAAATTTTACAAAAGCACTAATAGAAGATTGAGAAATAAGGTGCTTAAGTTTGACAGCCATCCAATCAACGGGATTTGCATGGTAATCCCCTAAAGTTGGCCATAGCTTCACGTGAGCCAAAAAATGGGCTCTTTTTTTCCTTTTATCCCAAGAAACGAACTCTTATTATAAAGTTGAAAATGTTTTCCTGAAACTGCTTAACGTAGAATGAAACAAGCTAAATTTTGATGTCAATTTCATAAAAATCGGCAGTGCCATTTAAGAGATATTAAGTCTCAAACTCAGGGTCGCATACTTTCTGTGCCGCCAGTAGTAAGCCTATGTTGTGTGCAATTGCCATGCTTCAAGTTGAGAGTGATTTTGAATCTCATTATTGCTTTACTATAAATCACTTCATTACGAACTTCGTTTAGTAATTTATCTCATAAAAAATTATAACATTTAATAACTTTTATGTTTCCTAATTTATTATTAACCAAAATGTTTAAATGGCCTGAAAGTTGCACATTTCTTATCAAAATGCATACTATCATAACTACTAATGAAACAACTGCACCTGTGCGCAAAATCACGGTATCCTACTGCTACTTTAAGACTGCTTACTAGGCCAATTCACCAGTCTCAACTCTCTCAGATTGGCCAGCTCTTACTAACATTCCGGCAAATGTGCCCTGTGCAAAATCCTTGAAAGTAGGCAACCATCCTTACAAAACCGTATCTTTCGTAATTCTTGTCTTTTTTTGTAAGGTTGCCACTTACGTAAGTACGGATTGTAACTCGGGGAATGCCTGTACTGAATCCATACTATTTACTCATAGTGGATAACATTTCTTTTAGATTTTCTCTTTTAGTTTTACATTCCTTTATTTTTGAAATTGAACTCGAAGTTGGCATTTTTTCCTACAAAACTGAATTTCAACTCCAGAAAACTGTTTGAAGGAGGAAAGTTTTAGATTTGAGATCTTTTATACTTGAAATAATGAATTTCAAGAATATTCTTAAAAAGGCTTACACATCGTGGCACAAACAATTCTTCTAAAAGCAAACAAATATGGCTTTGCACTCAAATTCAGCCATTTATGGACTTTATTTTCCACGTTGGGTGAGCCAATAAAAATATGTGGATACGAGAATACTAAGATATGCATAAGTACAACATTAAGTTAAAAGTTGAAATTATATTCATAAGTGATTTATGGCTAGCAGAAACTAGCAGGAAATTGAATAATAAGTACACGGTAACACTCCCATTTTTATTGTTCCCTCGACAATTGGGTTCCGATGGGATATCTCAAACTCTCCCCCTCTCAACTCCAACTAGTTGGCACATCCATTTTTATATAGCTAAATATGTCATTCATTAAAAGTCACACTTCACCTTATCTTAACAATGGGTTACTCCTGTCAAAGTTACAATGCATTGGGTTAGAAAGGCAATGGCTAATTTAAGTAACATGATGCTAGGATCTCTGTAAGAGTAAGCAAGGATGGGACCTAAAAAAAAGTCAAGCTGACCTCCATCATCATAGAGCCACCATACATCAATTGTTCCCTTTCTTTGTCTCCTCTGGAACTGGGTGATGCGGTGAAGTAACTCCTTGGGCAGGTCTACTCCACCTGGTCCCCTGTAATACAAATATCAGTTGAAATTGTTCATCGGGCAATATTATTGTACAAATAAAATTGTACAGTGATTTTTACCAACTTCTGATGTGAACATAGAAGTGCTCTACGTTACTCTGTAACAGATTTTTTTTACTGAAAACAAAAAATTAAATATGTAATAAATAATGATAATATATGTACTGTTCTACTGAGTGACATACACACAAAAAAATTAGTCAACATGCGAATAGGGTCAAAATATATTAATTACATTTTTTTATTAGGAATATTTCCTCATCAATGTCATTGCATCAACATAATACAAGGGTGTTTCCAAAGAAAAATATTTCTTTGGTTTGCTTGATATTTTCAATTAAATTTGGTAAATTAAACAATTGTAATGATTGAAAGGCATTTACTGTTTTGCTCATACTGCCAAAGATACACAAATATTATTCTTTATTCTTGGATAATGGCCATGAATTTTATGGTACTTTTCTGGGTTTGAAAGGCTTTTCCTAACAAACAAAATAGTATCTCAATTATGTATATAACTACATATGTGTATAGCATTCATTTCTTTCTTCATTAGGTACTTGAAACTCCTAATGTGTTCACAAACCTCAATGTCAAACACATACCCTGCGTAAAAAACAAGTTAAAACGAGTTGGATTTAACTTGCATTTTTTTACCTGTTTCCAACTCGGTTTAACTCGTTCTTTCTAATCGTTTCAAGTCGGTTATGGCCGCTTTTTGCTTGGTTTAATGCGTACATTGACCTCGTATTATGCCGATTTATGTCACATTATGTCGTCGTATTATGTTGTATTATGCCAACCAGTAACTGTTGTTTCAGGGCAGCTTGGTTCTTCTTGAATCACCTTGTCTTACCTAGAGAGGAATAGGTTGTTTCATCTCGTATTGCATGGTTTCAGCTAGTAACACCATACCTCGTTCAGATTGTATTAACTGGTTTCCAATGTGCAAGAATAAACTCGTATTACCTAGCATTAGCCAGTTTTATCTAGAACAGGCTACCTCGATTCATATCGCATTACCTCGTTTGACCTGTACAAGAACCAACTCGTTCAATCTAGCATTAACCTGTTTCAACTGGTTTCAGCTAGTATCACACTACCTCGTTTCACATCCTATTAACTCGTTTCAAATGTGCAATACTCAACTCGTCTTACCTAGCATTAGCCCATTTTATCTAGAACAAGCTACCTTGATTCATATCCAATTACCTCCCCACTGTCTTCACTGCTCTCTCAAAATAAAAAAAATTATAATTTGTAATTAATCATTTTGAATGTGCTATTGTGCGATGGCATGCTATAGTACATTATATTATACTACCTCGTATCTACCTAACATTATAGTACCTATATCGCATTATTAGCACCCTTACGACTCTACACACCTATACTCGCGCCAATTTTTAAAGTATCGGCGCGGCGTAGAGAATGTCGTATATATGTAGTCACTTCTGTGGATAAATGTGACTTCGAGAACTATAATTATTAAGTGATAATTTCGTGATAGTTTGAGGAAATACCATTACATCTCGATAACAGTTGTTTGGCATTAATTAATGCCAAACTACTGTTAACCTACATTGCCACATAGTTTGAATGTAATGCAATATTACTGTGAATAGACAAGATTTTTCCAATTCCCTCACGTTAGCTTCAGCGTCATAGCTGGGGGCTGGCCAGGGAGGCGGCTGCCAGGGGCGCAACCCTCAGGGGGTGCACTTTGTAGACCCACAGCCTGCACACAAAATTAAAACATGATGCTAACTCACATAAAATACTTCATTGGCCAAGTGCAAAATATTTTTAATTATTTTTCCGGATCGATTGAACATCGGCAGGCTTTATGAAATTTAAAACTTGCTTTGAAGGGTCATTATGATACGAGATATGGTCATCAAAACATATATATTCAATTATTATAATTCAATTCACGCATTGTATACTCAATTATCGCAAATAATGAAAACATTACATAACATTGCAGAAGGAACTGATGAAAGGAGGATATATAGAGCTGATTCTGTATCTTCAGCTAAAATCAATTTACAAATGATTAATTTTGAAATTATTTGTTTATTGGTCGTATGGGATTATCTTCTTAGAAGTTTTAACAACATTAATTGCATTTTACAGGAAAAAACCGTTTCCATTGAGGATATTGCATCAAAACACATGCAGGGCCTTGTGGCTGTTTTGAATGATTTCAGAAAAAATCAAATAAAGTTGAGTATTAATTCAGCAAAAATCTAGCAAGCAAACTATCGATGGAATCGGAATTTTCTAAAAATACGTAACTAACTTGCAAAAATGTTGAAAGGAGAAAATTGCTGAATGTACCAAGATACACACAGAAAAAATATAATGTATAACGGAAATTTATTATGCAAAGTTCGGAGAAGTGTTTACTGGCTGAACTAAAGTCTCTCCGAATTGTTTGCAAACTTCCCATTTTTTCCAAACTTTCGGGCGAAGGATGAACCACGGGCTAAACATACCAGGAAGATGCTCCTTCAAATTCATTGGCAATTAATAATGGAGCTTGGCTATGAATCACAAATAGAGAATAGTTTCCTTTATACTAACAAGTGGTAGTGTGGTAGTTTTGAATGGTGATTTTATTTCCCTGTAAAGTTAAAAAAACCAATGTGGATTTCAAGGTGATTAATTCAAAGCTTGGGATTCCTAATTCCGTTAAGTGATAATACCTAATTTATATTCTACTCATTGAACAATTACAATTAACATTTAGGAGCAATTGCAGATCATTGAATAAAATATTAGAGCTGTCATATGAGTGTGTCATATCTGAATGCAGACCAGTTAAAAACCATCAAATATTGCAGCACAGTTACAGAATAGAATCCAGACCAGGTGCAGACCATCGAATTTTTTCCATTAGTACTCATGATTAAAGATAATATTTAGTACTTTTCTACAAAATGTTTTATTGAACGACAAATTTCGCCGATTTACGGCATTGTCAGGTAGAGAAGTTTGTGTACTTCTCACAAACTTCTGTACCTGACGATGCCGTAAATCGGTGAAACGCATCGTACAATAAACATTTTTGTATAAAAGTACTAAGTATTATCTTTATTCATGAGTTAATGAGATATAATTAAATTCTACGAAGTGAAGCCTGCCAATGTCAAGAATATTTTCCAGTTACCAGATCAGTTACAGACTATTTTCCTTCGCCTCTTTGAAATCCAGACCTTCCTGTTACAGACCAAAATTTAGCCTTTTGAGAGCGTAAGATACGAGGTAAACCAAGTTGATACGAGATCCACATCCCACGAAGTGAATCAAGTTAATACGAGAAGCGTGGGATACTAGGTAGAGTCACTTGATACGAGATCCATATTGGACGAGGTGAATCAAGTTAATACGAGAGGCTTGGGATACTAGGTAAAACCAGTTGATACGAGATCCACATCCGACAAGAGAACCCCCTTGAACGAGGTGAACCGAGTTTAGATAAGCTACCTCGTGTACAAGTTGAAACCACTTGAAACGAATTCCACATCGAACGAGTTGAAACTAGGTATTTCGATTTTTCACCGGGACTGCTTGTCATGCGTGTTGTATGTGTTTGCGGGGCTAGAGAGTTAAAATCATGTAAAACAAGGTGACAACTCTTACCTACGAGTTGATTCGAGTTCAAATGTAACTGGATTTACCTCGTTTTAACTCAGTTTTTTCCTCAGGGATCCCTTCCCTGTATTTTTCAAAGTACATTCTGTCTCAGTAGAGTAAACTATGCAATTATTATGAAACCATTCTCTTAACTTACTTTAAATGATCTGTTTTTGGCATCCTTTCCTCCTTCCTCTCTTTTTTTCCTCTCAGGCTATTCTTAAAAACTTCCGTAATATCTTCACGATCTGTTTCAGCTCTCCCTTCCTCCACATCACCCGTTCTGCTTTCGCTCATTCGCCCCTTACCATCTTCAGCATTGTTGCTGGGTGAATCGTCATCACCAATATCCTTTTGTCTCTCCAATCGTGGCGTTCCTGGAGATGACACGTCACTCAGGCTGCTGGCTGTAAAAAGAGAAGAATGAGAGAAGCATAAGACTCTGGACAAGTTTTGAGGATACTTGGATTAGCCATAGTGTTACCATTGGTATTACCTTTACGGAGTCACCCACTGGTACACATGAGCACAAAAATTCCACAGAGGAAATATTATTTGACTTTACCGGGACTCAAACCGGAACCCTCAATATCACACCACTTGAGCTTTAGCCTATTAAGCTACCAAGGAACCATTCTCCTCAGTGGATTTCTATGGACTTGAAAGGAACAAGATGTTCAAGACTATGTGACATACAATGCCACAGAAGCAGTCAAAGCGTGCACTTAGAGCCACCATCCAAGAGGTCAAAGACAAACTTTGAACACCATGAGGTATTTGCTCTTTTTGACAAATTTTGAGGACACTGGGACTAGCCATGGTATTATCCTTGCAGAGTCACCCACAAGTGCACATAACAGACCTGTCCTGCTTTGAACATCTTATACATCTAAAAACCACAAAAATACACAGAGGAGAAGGATGCCATGGTAGCTTAATAGGCTAAAGCAAATAGTGTGATATGGAGGGATCCAGATTCGATCCATGCTTTTTCCACTGTGGAATTATTGCATTCCATACAAGATTTAGCAGAACAGGGCTACCATATCCAGAGTACCACCTGGGTGGCCACCAGATTACTATCATAAAAATCAAGGAAGTGAGTTATTCTTGGGCTTCTGACTGGGTAAGGTTCTCCACCAACATTTTGATGGGAGACTTTCGAAGAAGATGGAAACGTCAGTGGAGATCGAGAACCTCACCCAGTTGAAGGCCGAGAAGAATTCACTTCAATCCTTCGCCAGGAAAGTATTAAATCCTACATCACAATCAAGGAGTTTTCCAGGTTTTCTATAAGGAAAATCATATTTTCAAGAAGTTTTTAGGTAATTCCCTGCGATGTCTGTTTCCAATGTGTCTAAACAAACTTCCTATCCATTTAAATGACCTCTGATAAACCCTCAGAATGGTGCTTTTCTCTTAGTCAAATTGATATGGATTGGAAATATTACGGTATTTCCTGGCCCATAAGATGCACTGCTATTTTATGGGTTACATTTTAGAAGAATACAATTAAATGTCAACAACTATTAATGTTTATAATTTATAGGAATAAAAATTGAATTGTTAACTTTAAAAAATAACAGAGACATTAAATCTATTCCTTGTAGAATCCCATAAATAAATGAATGATGGGGAGCACACCTTCAGATCGCTGCCTCAACACAGCCTGCCGTGTAAGGGTGTAAACAGAGAGATAGGGACCACTGATGACAATGCAAAATCGAATACATATAATAAAACATGGCCTTACCCTCAGCCCATTAGATGAAGGCCAATTTTAGAACACAATTCTGAGGAAAAAAATGTGCATCTTAAAGGGCAGACAAATACGGTAAGACACAGGGAAAATAACTGCATAGATAACTACATCATAAAATTAAAAGCAGTTTTTGTACTACCTACCCTCGACCTGATGGTTTTGCAGTGGCATAGATACGAATTTTTCATGGGGGGGATCAATTGATATTTTTGAATTGATGTTGCTTATTTCCCATGGGCATTACTAAATTTCTACCCATATTTCTGTGTAGGTAATTGTTGAGAGACAAAATTATTAGAAAGCTGTAACCAGAAAGAGTTTTGTCATCAATTTGAACATGGATTTGGAAAACAAATGTCAGGTCCTGGCTTCAATGAGCCCACTTATGTGGAAGCCCAGGCTAAAATGTCTTGCCTGCTAATTATTGATGGTGTTAACTGTAGAATAGACCAAACAGGTATGTATGTTTTTTCTTAATACAATTGAGTCTATAAAATGCTTTATCCCAGAAAAAATAGCCAAAAATCTTGGTCACCCATGACATGGAGAAAATGGGGGAATTGACCCCCATTACCTATACCCCTGAGGCTTGTATGTTCATCTGATATGGAGGTTGACCTCGGTATAGAAAACTCTGCAAATAAAGCACATGAATTTTAATTTGTATTCCACCGGAGATTTCCATGGCATTAAAGCGAATGCTCCTCCATTCTCAGGTTTTCACCACATTAGTTGTTTTTTCAATGTGCCAAAAGAAGTATACAAAAAAAGTATTGAAAAACAGCCTGCATGGAAAAAAACAGAGAATGGAAGAAGAATTCTCATTGGGTTGAACACAGGATCATGTCCACCATCTCTGCCTGAATTGTTTCGATAAATGAGTTGCATCATCATCTTCCCAGCTCCAGATGAGAATGATAAGTGACTCGTTTCTTGAAACATCAGCAGGATGGAGGACATTACCTGGTTTTAAACCAGATTAAAATTCGTCCGCAACATTTGCCGGAAAAAGCACGATGTGCTACATTCAGCAAAGAAATTTCTTTCCAGAAGCAGCTCTGTAGCTTCCTTTGATGCAAGAAATAGTAAAAATAAATGAGATCAAGGAGTAATAAGAAATACACCCAAGTGAAAATATGCAGGTTTGAAGGAAAAGTGAACCAACATTGGTCAAGTTACTCAATGTCATTAAAAAGATAGGCATCTCAAAGATAGGCATCACGATCCTCTCAGCAACTTTATACAAGACAAGGTTTGCAGGAATTCCCAAGTTAAGCTAAAATAAAGGAGAACTCTGAGATTTTTAATGAGATTGAAATTTGATGGTTCCTGAGATTTTAGGAAGGGGTGTCCATCCTGATCATTCAACCCATATTTGAGAACAAATTATTAGTTAAAAAACACAATCTATGGCTGTATAATGAATTACACAAGGGATTATTCAAGAGAATAATAATATACCTTAAAAACACTTTTTTAAATCTGGTCTTATTTCAAAATGCACTATTTTCTACTTTTTAGTCTTCACACTTTTATTAATTTAACACTCATTGAAATTTTCTTTAGCTCTTTTAAATTCTGTTACTACTCTTGTCTTAGTGATTGTAATCTTTGTTTCTGAATGTTTTGCAATGCTTCCAATGTTTTGCAATTCAATGCATAATGCTTCATTAATGTTTTCTCTATGAACTTAAATCAAAAATATTTTATTAAATTAAATCTGACAACGGGAAGGGGTTCAAAAATTGGGTAATAGATATGCGATTAAACTCACGAAGCAAGTTAAAATAAGACCAGCAAAAATATTATACAATTTCATGAGAATTTTAACATGCATATATGTGCATGTGATTTTTAAGTGAGAGAATCTGTATCCTAAAAATTGTAAAACAGCTATGTACTAAAACTGCACTTCAAATGCAGGATATCAAGAAGGGAAACTGGCTTCATTATTCGAACACTCACACTTTGATATGATCTTCATACTGAAAATTATTATATTAGAAATCTTGGGGTAGCATTCATCAACATAATCAGCATAGTTTTGAGTTCATACTTGTACACAGTATGGTTTAACACAATTTTTTGCAAAGCAAAATTGCTAAAAACACATTTTAATATTGTATCCAGAGTTAATCGTTAAATAATATTTATATTTATTTTACAAGTAAATAATGCATACACAAATTAATTCAAAACATACATAATATCATGAAAGAGAACCCTGTTAGTTCAAAAACAAATCTACAATGAGCAAGACTCATATTTCAAACAGCTAGGCACATGCTGAAGTAATATTCCATGAGGATGAAAAAAAAAGGAAAACATTTTTTTTTTTAAAGATTTTCGCAGCTCATGTTTATGTTATTCAGGTTTCTGGTTCTGTGATTAAATTATTTTATAGTATACGACAGTTTCGCCGTACTATGCTGCAGGCTTCGTTGGGCTTTTAAGAACAAGAATGGTCTTTTTTCAAAAAGTAAATAAACAATTCCAGCAGTTGATGATTTTGAGAAGTAAAAAAAAGTACAGAAAGAAAACTCATACCGATCGATATCTTCACGCACACTCACACCACCATCCACAACAGAAGGCTTCTGTTATCAAGACCCTGTTTGATCGCGCCAGAAAAGTTTCCGATCTTGATTCCATCACACAAGAAATACACCATTTGAAGAAGGCATTAAACAATAATGGTTTTAGTAACCAATTAATTGAAAGAGTGACATCAAAAAAACCTACAGAGAAGGAGACTCCTAAACCTCTGGGGTATGTTATGCTGCCTTACATTGCGGGTACGACCGATCGCATAGGTAGAATAATGAAAAAGTATAACATTATCACAAGATACAGCACTACCTCCAGAGTACGAGATCATCTACGAGGAACTAAAGATCCTTTACCACCCACAATGTATGAGGGTGTGTACGAACTTCTCTGCAGTTGTGGTAGATCATATGTGGGACAAACCAAGAGAGCAATTGGATGCCGACTAAAGGAACATGAATGTGCAATCCGGAAGAAAGACTGGTATCACTCTGCCGTGGCTGAGCACACTACGTTAGAGGAAGGTCACGCCATTGACATCGAGACGGCAAGAGTACTACACAAAGAAAGCAGTTACTTTCCACGGCTCATAAGGGAGGCGATTGAAATAGAAAAAAGACCAAATAATATCAATAGAGAGGATAGTTATAAACTCCCTTATACCTGGAAGAGACTTATTCGAAATTAAGTTTTTTTTTTTTTTACTTCTCAAAATCATCAACTGCTGGAATTGTTTATTTACTTTTTGAAAAAAGACCATTGTTGTTCTTGAAAGCCCGACGAAGCCTGCAGCATAGTACGGCGAAACTGTCGCAAAATATAAAATAATTTAATCGCAGAACCAGAAACCTGAATAACAAAAGGAACACATTTTTGGAAAATAGACAATGGATGCGCAATGGACACATGGCGTTCACCTTAACATGGAGAACCTGGGTTGCTTCAGACCAGAGTTTACAAAACTCCGGGACTTATATTTCAAATTTTAATTTTTCCACTCGTAAATATCCGTTCTTTGGGAAAAAAGTACTCCAAAGTAAGTGTTAGAATAACAGCCCTACACAATAACAAAGATTATATGCAGGAATAAAGTTTCCCAGCAAACTCCTTTTTGTGTGAAAATCGGCTTCCTTTCCCATGTCACTTAATTCTTTGGATTCAGCCAAGATGAGAGCCAAAAACTACTCGAGTAAAATCTGAGGAGAAATAGACATTCCATCATCCTCGGAATGTGTGTAAGGACCTGAAAGGTTATTTAAGGGGCATAATTAATTGCTCAACACCAAATAAGATCCCCAATGCCTCATTCAGGCAATCTACTAAAAATTTCCCAAACTAGTACTCCTGACTTATTGAAAAATATCAGATTTTGACTAGAAATAGGAAATTTCCATGCTAATTTCTCATTTCCCATGAATTTTGCCAGGTTTTCTAGGCCTGTAGCAACTTTGAGAACACAAGGCTAATGATAGCTTGCACAATAATGGTAAAACTAGGAGTCAGTAGCCTGGGAGAATTGTGGCATCATGGAGGGGAAGAAATGCATGGAAAGGGTAGGCAAAGAACTGAAGGGGAGCGGAGAGTACATGGTACAGGCAGAGCTACCATCATTGGTGCATTTAACCTGATGGGGCAGGAAAGAGAATTTTTATGATCCTTACAAAGCTGCAACAAATTAAACTAATGGAGTTCACAACCCATCAGAGAATTCTTAAGGTAGGTAGCATTAAGTTAAAGGGTGCATCAATTGCTATAGGTCATTTCGCACCTTGCACAACTTATTATTATCAATAGAAATTAAACTCGGAATGCATTATAAAAGTATTACTGATGCATGACGACTAATATAGAACATCACATAACTTAAATCATTTTTGATAGGTCAGACTGACATAAGAAATAAAATAATTCGACCTAGGCGATCAGGGTCATTCCCTAGAATGTGTTCAAAATTGCCTCTGATCCCTAGCGAGTCGTACAGGTCCCGGTATTTGTCACACTTCATCAGGAGCTGTTTTACCGTGAGAGGAAAGTCCCACCTGTCACAACATGGTGGTATCTTCTCTTCTGTGAAGAGGAATGAGTGGGTCAGGGCACAATGCCCTATTATCAATCTCGTGACTTCTTTTATCTAACAAGAGGTGGTGGTACTTCTCTTTTTATAAGAGGTGGTGGTGCACACAGTGGTGGAGTTGTGGGGGCAGGGTAATGGGTTCAGTATTTCCACGGGTGATTAAGGTGAGGAGGAAGGAGGATTCCCAGTAGGGTGTTTTGCCCGTCATTCCCTGAGCGAGAGGGAGACTTCAAGGAGAGGGGAGTGATTCACAAAAATGATTTTGCTTACTAGATGCTCATCCTTCAGGTTCCTCTTAATCTTCAATTCTTCCCATCCATATCCCTCCCCTTCTCCATCTGGTGAAACTATTTGTATGTACCTTGTACCTACAATAATTAAATATCAATGGAAAGATACAATGTTTTTCTCTCTCACTTTGTGCCCAATGAAATAAATGTCCCCAATCTCTTCTTATTATCAGAGTTTTTATTATATGTACTTCTTTTCTCTCAAACTCTTCGTAGGACTTCTTCGTTGGTGGTTTTTGCTCCATCCATTTGATCATCATTCTTCAGTAACACCACATCTCCTTTACCTCCGATCTCTTTTGATAGGAAGCTGTTATTGTCCAGGTTTCGCTAACATAAAAGAGCATACTCCAAATACATATATCTTTTAATAAAGCGCTTCCATACTTCCAGGCTAGAGTTACCAGCTGTCAGCAGACTTTTCTGGTGTAATGCCTTCATTGCATCTTCCATTTCTGGTGATCCTGCTCCCCAAATAACAAAATTGTTCCACAAAACACAACCTTGGCTTTCTTAACACTAATCTTCAAGTTTATTTCTTCATTGTTTTGTCCATGAAGTACAACATTTTCGTTAGATCTTCTATCTTCTCTGCAAGAATTGCTTTGCCATCAGCAGAATGTAGCATGCTGATTTTTTCTCCATGCATTCTCCATTATTACAAAGGGCGATTATAGAATATATTTTTGAGAGAAAAAAGTTCTTCTCGTAGGCCAGGAAATACGGTATGTACCTTACATGATGAAGAGTTCCTCTCACATGACGGTCTTAACTGAAAATTGCATTGAGTACCACTGACATCACACCTATTACAAAACTGTCTCAGAGTCCAATTTTAGGATCGGCTCAATTAAAAAAAAATCTACATACCACAGCATTGGCAAACAGGCAAGTGCATTGAACTTGAATGGAGGTGATAAAAAGAGTTTCATACTGAACCAACTCCACTAGACATAATGGGCATAATGTGGCACATTCAAGCTGCTTGCCTGTTAATCAACATCGTATGATCTCTGGAACCGTCAACATGGCAAGTAGGAGAGAATATGCAAATTCAGTCCAATACTATTCTCGTGGAAACCATATTGTTTACGAAATATTACATTAAATATATACGACCACAGCTTGAATGAGGTGAAAGCGTTACACTCCTCAGCACATACATTGACTATTGATATGAATTCTTGTAACCCTCACATAATTCTTCACACCATTTTTCATAGCTGGAGTCACTGATATCGGTTCTGCATTTCTAACAAGTATAATAGGCATCTAAGTCACACTCCTAGTGTATACACATGCACACTAATTTTTCATTTATGATTCCTACCAGAATCACAAAGCAAATCCATAAATAATACATAAATACCGAAAAACTAGTAAAATTAACACTAACTAGTTACAATTATCCACATACAGTCAATTTCTACTTAGAGGATGAGTCTAAATAACCAAAAGAAATTGTCATGCACCATAGACAAGTGAATGAGTACTAAAGCATAAAGAACAGTAAAAATACAAGACTCACCCCTAGTTGTTATTTGACGTAATCCTACACTGAGAAATTTGTACAATTCTTTGTGGAATGGATAGAAAGAAAAGAGAAAGATAATCAAACATTTAAAATACGCATGTACACTCAAATTCATCCAAGAAATGGAAAGAAATATTGGAAAGGAAGTGCATAACTTTTGAATTTATCATCAGGGTTGCTACAGACCAGAGATTATGAAATTCCAGGATTTTCCAGGTTTTACAGGCCAAAATTTCCACTTTCCCAAGAGAAAACATCCGTTCTTTGGTAATTGTGCAATTAAAATAAAATACTAGAATAGGAGCACCACACATAAATGCATGTACTATATGGAGAATAAAGTTTCCCAACAAACTGAGTGCTGCCAATATCCCTCTCGGGGGAAAATCAGCTTCTTTTCTGATGGCATATAATTCTTAGGTCTTGGCCAAGAAAAGGGCCACAAATGACCTGTACACATTCAGAGGAGAAACAAATATTTCGTCTTCCTCAGCATGAGTGTACAGAAAAGGAACGGAAACTTTAATTTTATGGGCACAATTAATTATTGAAGTCCAAATAAGAGCTACAATGCCTCATTCAGGCGATGCCTACAAGCCCACACACCAACAGTGTGAACCAAAAATGGTGCTCCTGACTTGTTGAAATCAGCTATTCTACATTAAATACTTTATTTCACAACCCAGGTTTCGATGCTGTGCAGCATCTTCAGGTGATGGTTGCAGCAAGTCGAGAGATGTTACCACAGTCTCCTCCTTAGGGGCCATTCAAGTATTACGTAAGACGTTTTGGGGAGGGAGGGGGGCTTTTCTCACCTTGTCTTATGTAGGGGGGTGAGAGGGTCTGAGACAGCCTTACTTAAGATATTACATAGTCACTTCTGAATTGGTATTTTTATCACTTTTTAAAATTATTTTCAGAGGAAAAATCTTACTTTTTAGAATCACTGCCACAGCTGTACACCTGAATGCATGCTAAACTATAGAAAAATGTACAGACAATTCGTTGCATTCCTTCGTTTGGAGATGTCGCATGTTCTAAAATCACATCTTTTGCAAGTTGTGCGTAAAGAGAATTGCAAAATATTGTTATCGTTATCCGGGACGAGGTCAGTTTTTGTGCATTTTTGACATAGAATCCCTCATATTTTACTACCTACGTCCATGATTACAAAAAATGTCTGATAACTTATGTAAGATTGAGAAGGGAGGGGGGAGGGTTCGTGAAATCATACTTTGTCTTACATAGGGGGGGTTAAAAAGTGGTAAAATTGCCTTACGTAATACTTGAATAGCCCCTTGAGGCATTCCCTCTCTCGGCATAAACTTGTCATATCCAAAGCTTACAAAAGCAATGCAGTTGTAGTTTTGGAAAGAGACGTGTACACAAAGAAGTGTGAGGATTTCAATAGCAGTGAAAACATAGTGGAATTAAGCAAGGATCCAACACCAGAGTACCAGAAAGAGTGTAAACGATCCTGATCCAAATGTGAAGTGTCAATAAAACCCAGTGATTGGCCCATGTTTGTGCAAATGAATCCCATATGTCCTAGGTTTTTTGGTTTGCCAAAGATCCACAAATACACCTGATGATGTTGCATAGCAGGGAAACCTGGGTTGTGAAATAAAATATTTTATGCAGAATAGCCGAGTTTTTTCCCTCTCTTTTCAATATGGGAAGATTCCACCAAGTCAAGCCTGAGACAGTCTCCTTTCTTGAAATCAATCAATTTTGTCTGGAAAAGCAAAGGTCAAGGCTAATTTACCACTTTCCTGGGTTTTCCAGGACCATTTTCAATATCCATGACCTTTCCAGGCGTTCCAGGCCTGTAGCAACCCCATTGCAAGTATAAGACAGGACACCATCAAATGAAAAAGCAGATTAACCCTTTCACTGCTAGCATATTCCAGGTAGGTTTCGCTTAGATCGACAGGATCATTTTTCTTTATTTTTTTAATGTGGTAGTCTTTTATTCTTTTCACAATTATTTACCTTATTAAGATTAATTTTTCAAGGATCAGAAATTCATTT
The DNA here is from genome assembly GCA_963573305.1 of Pyrrhosoma nymphula. NCBI lineage: Eukaryota > Metazoa > Arthropoda > Insecta > Odonata > Coenagrionidae > Pyrrhosoma > Pyrrhosoma nymphula. The sequence goes on along the minus strand of OY754337.1, from coordinate 31,783,250 downwards.
GGGAATTGCAGAAGGAAGTATGATACATTTAGATTGCACACTGAAGGTTATAAATAATAAATCTATACTGATATAAACATAAAAGACAGCCAATATGGCAGTAAGTGGCACATTTTTATACGGGCACCAAACGCATATTGATCAGCCTTAGCCAGTAAAAGGGTTAATGAAATGGAAAGAAATATTTGGAAGGAAATGTGTAAATTTGAATTTCTCAATTATAAGAAGAACAATATTGAAATTAAAAACATAAGATTATGCATTGATTCTTCCCATTTAAACAATACAGCAAATTAGCAAATATTAAAAAATATTACTAGACTTAATCTATTGCTAAAGATGCAAATTTTGCCTCCTTTTTTTCCTGCAGAGCAATATTCTCTTGAATATCAGTTGAAATCAGAAAAATGAGCTAGATTGCCCCATAGCTGGATTCATGAATTTACAAGACTCCATTTGGGGCATTTTAATTTCATACTCCCCAGGAAAACAATTTAACTCCCTGCAATTAGAGAGTTTAGACAAATTTGCTTTCTAACGGCCTATTGCAATTTTTTGTGAAATTTGTCAAACAATTGGGTGCATATAACACATAGTAATAAAAATGTAGGTGGTTGAAAATATCAAATTTTCATTTGGGCTATAGATAACACTTGATGCATAATATGTAACATACTGTACCCTTAATTATTAAACACTACTGTAATGAAATAAAAACTGTACATGTAGGTATTTATCTACAGTCAAAATGAGTCTTTAATGCTTAAACCTTTGAAAGCAAAGTCACTGTCCCCACTTGATTCAAACAGTTCATGCAGCAAATTGATGTCAGGTTCATCTGCAGCATATACCATTGGTAGCCTTCCTTCCGACTCAATTATTTTCGAGCGATGACTGGCGAATGAGTTACATGAATACAATTGTAAAATGCTCTTGTCTTAAAATTGAGATGTTAATTAAAGAAAGCAATATGAAAATTCACACATTTCATCGAGTTTATATGTGCATTCAAAAAATACCTCTCTGTATCATAAATTAGGTACTGAGAAGGACAAAGTTATTTTAGTTTTATCATCTCAAAATTGTTATTTCAGACTCACAAGTATACTAAACTAGATGGGATAAAATGTACCTACGTAATCCAGATTGATACTATAGGTATTGTGATACAAACTTGACAAGAACATGGACTGCAAATAAATAATATCAATATAAGAACATACACTTATCAACACAGAAAAATAGGGACACCAGCTAAATCATTTTTCAACCAGTGTTTCATGAAAAATGTAGCAAGCCATTTAAAAAAATAAAGGATTGAGCATGACATATAACTGCAAACTAAAACAATTAGAACTTTCTATGACGTTTCAAAACACAGTAAACTACAACATGAGGGTCAATGAATGTTTCAATCACAGATTTCTGCCACATACCTACTCTGCTAGTATGTGCAACTAAATTATTTTGTCAATAATCTATTACTGATTTCACTCTAGTAATATTACTTCGATAAAACTTATCTGAAAAGCTGAAAGCTCAATTTGGTGCACATGGTGTATCTTACCTTATAACTCATATTTTCACTCAGTAATTAAAATATGTATAACCATTCCACCATGGTGTAAAGCAGCCTAAGTCAGAATCATTAGATTGTCAAAAAAAGAGGATAATTTCAAATTCTTTTCAGTGATTCTGAATAAGCATGATGGCATACACCTTGCCAACACTTTAAACTACATGACATTGGAGTTTGAGAGATGAACAGGGAAGAGAAAAGGTGCACAAAACCACACTGCATGTGGCTTTGCATAAAGCTCTAAATTGGATGGAGAAATTCATCACTCAATAAGAACATACTACAGAGAATCTCTAATAAAGAAACCTAACAACAGTGGCAATTGTATATCTATTGTCAGTACCTATCAAGAAAATTTTCAGGTTTTCCATTAGAAAAATCATATTTTTCAAAGAGGTTGTAATATATTTTGGGGTCGGTTACTGGCATAGCCATTTCTTTCCTTACTTTTACTTACATTTACTAAAACATTTCTTTTTTTACTGTATTTGACGGCATATAAGATGCAGGGGATACACACACCCTTATATTATTGGAACACATTGTGGAAAAACATTTACTACCCATGCAAAAGCTAAGCACTGTTTAAATGACAACCGATGATTTTGTGATTAGAATAGTCTATTTTTTTTTTAATTTCATGAGGGAGCATTTCTGCAACATTACCAATATACAGATTTCACTTTTTTGACAAAGCCATTACAAGTATAAGGATAAAAAGATGAAGCTAGCGAAGAGTTTTATATAGAGTGTAGCATTGTATGGGACATAAACGTGGACTCTTGAGGAAGAAAGAAGAGAATAGACTTCAGGCGTTGGAGATGTGGGTGTGAAGGAAGATGGAGAAGTGCAGTGGATGGAAAGGAAGACAAACTAGGAACTGCTTGGTATGGTGGTTGAGGAAAGGAAACTTCTGGAGGAGATTAGGAGGAGGCAGAGTAGGTATGTGGTTGGATGATGTAATGAGGGGCGAAGGGTTACTTACTGATAGAGGGGAGGATGTTGTTTAAGCAGGGAAGGGAGAGAGGAAGAAAGAGAAATTTTTTTTCAGACGGGATGAAGAAAGGTAGGATGGTGTCACGTCATGTCAGTCTTGTCTCCTGCCAGTGATAGGGTGATTCTATGCTGAGCTAATGGATATTGGGATGGAATTGTAAAGGAAGAAGTACAAGTTCGACTGCACAGGAACAACTTCAACAGAGACAACAGCTACAGACTGAGAAAGACAAGGGATTACTTCCTGAAGCAGACAGTAAGAGGACTTAGATGACCAAGAATGAGTTTGCAGAAAACGATTTTGGCAGAGAACCAATCAGCAAGCACCTGACTATCCAATGCATGGTATACAAAATGACAGAATGGCATTTAAATCCAGGATCCCTGATGATGCTAGGCTAGTTGCCTGGCGAAGTATTGGAAGCAATGGATAACCTTACCCGGAGGAAACCCTGAGAGCTCTTCCATCATCACCTTCACTGGGAAAGTTTGAAGTTTGAGTTTTTAATGAACAAAAGTGTTTACATGGATTATTCGCATAATATGTACTTCATGAAGGTGTGTGAAATTTCAACTGAAAATTATAATGCAATTTCAACCACAGGTCCTTTGGCAAGAATGATAATGAAGGAAATTGTTAGTCCTTTGACTTTATAGTGATCTTAACTGAATTCAGTTATGAGTATCACTCACTTTTATGATTAATAAAATAAGGTTGTTTTGGATGGAAATACATACTGAAAGTCAGTAAAATTTTCCAATTTCCATATTTTCTGTCCCCTTTTTACACTCAATAATATGTAGTAGATTGTGGCTGTGGCCTGTGTCTTTTGCCCACGTTTTCCACGCCTTGAGCTGGCACTGGTTATACCCATATTAAAACCACAAAATGGATTTTGAAAAAAATGGATAGTCGCCATAATACACCTGAAAGATAAAACTCTTGACATAATGGTTCAGCTGGTTGTTTATTCAGGGAGGTAACAAATAATTCAGTCCATATGCATGAGTTAGGATGGTTAGAAAGGTTATTAAAGATAGGGATAGTCTGGAGGATGGAGGAAGGGTGGAGAGAAACACAACGCCAGCATTAGCTAACTCTTAACTACAGGTGTTCTCGGTTTAATGTCCCATCAAGTGGATAGAGAATCACACAGTGATCTTCATATAGCACCCGACTCCATTGAAAACTCTCCACCAGTGACAGGATTAGAACCATAACCCCCAGGTTGGAAAGCCAGTTCTCTACACACCTCACCATCCTGATCTTCTGCAGACTAATGAATTTCACAATGAATTCTGATCGATAATCAAAATTCACTTGAAAAGGTTTTAACTAATATGTATACTGGTATTTGGGACAACTATGATCGAAATATTCTGACGAAATCATCAATGCATAATGCCACCACTGCATTCTTCAATGCCAATTGCTGACAAACAGTAAATATTCTGAGTTAAAGAACAAACTTAACAAGCTAGAGCTGAGGGTGACAGCAATCCATTTGAGGAACAGACAAAATTTGACACTCCTGCTTTTAATATCTGCATGCACTGCCAATTTTAGCCACTATGCCAACCAATCAGGTAGCACAACCACAACTGGTAATGCAAAAAAAAAATAAGTGGAGGTCACAAATTTTGTCTGCACATATTTCATTAATCATGAAGCATTTTAATCATGGAAATACCTGAAAATATCCAAACAAGAAAAAATGAAAGTTACATTTTAGTTTCCTTACCTTGTGACATCTGAGAGAAAGATTGATTCCTCGGTAATGAACACTGTGACCCTGTCCTCGTATCCAAATAGCCCTTGTCTACCTCCAAACCCCCCTCCCCTCCAGTTCCATTGATGCCAAGGCCCCTTTTTCCACCATTTGCCATCGCCCCAGTACCATTCGCCTCCTCTTTTGCATCAGAAGTTCCAATCAGTTCATTTGAATAGTCCAAACCTTCACGGATTCGGAGTATTGCCACAGCCATGTGCAAATCTAAGGCCTTGCTGCAGATACAAAATACAGAAATTTAACAAGTATTCTTCTTACAAGGCTTGGGCCAATACCAACAGGGAGTGTCATGCTCAGATCATCCTATTCTCCAATACTTCTATACTTTTTAGTAGGTATTTGTAGCAAGCAAGCATCACTTGTGGGGTAATTCAACCAATGCAAGTACAACCCCCAATGGAATTTGTACAGCTGATACACTCGTAAAGCACCAGATCCTACTTTCTGAGAGAATAGTTTTTTTTTCTTTTAATTGAACACAGAAAGATTACTCAACAAGATAATCAGGCATGACTTCCACGTATTCTGAATGGGTGCCACAATGAAAACATGCCACAGGCAACAAATTCGAGAAAGAAACTCACTGCATCACATTGAAATACATGATCAAGTCAGCTCTAGGACACTCCCTCCAATCAGCCTTGAATCCCATGAGGAGGATGTTTGGACGGAGTTTACCGATGCCAGAGGCTTGTAGAAGTGCCTTGGCACCATCTTCAAAAGTAACTTCATCCACATGGTTGTAGAAGCCCTTGACTCTGTGCGCACGAAGCCAACTCTGTCCTTTGTGGGTCAGAGAATTGTGTACACGCTGAGGAACTGGTCCCTGTTATTGCGAGAGAGGAGCAGCTTCATTAATATTTTATGCAAGGCAGGATAATCGTAAGGAAACTAAATTAATGAGATTTTCTATAGAGCATGATTATTTAAGTACAAGCAAGTTAGCCACTTCCTCACCAAAGTCAAATTTACGGTCATTTACACATTTTCATGGTCGCAAAATCACCATTTGAAAGGTTTTCTTGGAGTTAAATTCAGAGTTATCCAAAATCATATACACAAGTTGCAAGGAATGATAGTTTGAAATTTTATGGAAATATATGGTAAGTACATAAATCATTTACATCTTCATTTCCTTACATCTTTGAGTCTAAGTCAATTCAAATATAAGTTGAAGCTTTCTTTACAGGCAGAAAATATCGACTAAAATACGTGACTCAAGTGTAATTCGGGGTGAAAATAATTGCTTAATCTCCTTAACAAAACAAATATTTGATGCCATTTTTCTCAAGGTAATTTTCAACGATGGCATGTTAAAAGATGTACTACATGTCAGTATGATCAGTATATTTACGGCCCCAACATCACCAATAGCCAACCTTCACGCAAGCAGTTTCATTACGATTTATGCACGAAATTAAAGGTTTTTTTCACAGTTTTTCGAAATTCATGGCTAATCCATGGTTTTCACAGTTACAAGGTTGTGAGGTAACCTTGTAGTAGCATGGACTGAAAATTGTGGATCAATTTACCAAACTTCCTGGCACAAAAGGAAAGGCTTGAGATGGGTGAGGAGAGGAAACAGAAAAGAGAGGAGAGAAATGCACTTAAAATCTCGTAAACAAGTGTGTTTACGAGATTTAAACTCTCCCTGTCGAAGGTCGCCGGGATGACCAAAATAAATGCATAGAAGTCAAAATTCCTTTTCTTTTATTGAAAATTAAGATTAATCCTTAATTCAAATGTTTCATGAAAACACTGAAACAAAAACATGAGATAAAGGAGAGAAACTTCTTGGACACATTATGCAGCATGACAGCCTCCAGAAAATAACAATGGAAGGGACAGAGAATGGGAAGAAACAGAGAGGAAGACTTAAGTATAGAATGCATAAAAAAATAGTGAGGGATGTAATGGAGGTAATTTAATGGAAAGGGAGTAATGAAGACTTAGGAAGGAATAAAGCAGTACGACAAAAAGAGAATGGAGTGGAAAACATAAGTGGAAATTATTCTTTGGATTAATGACTACTGATGATTATAATAAATCAATTTATTGGCCTAGTAGGTTCAAACATAAGGCAGTGGAATCCGGAATCCAGTGGGATTACAGCTCGCTTTGCTAGCTGGGATAGTGACGCAACGCTGTGCAAAATTCCACTGAGGAAAAATCATTCGCCTAAAGCAGAACTCAAACCTGGAATCCCTTGTTATCGTGCAAAGTGCTTTAGCCAGTCAAGCTACTGAGGCCAGCCTTCATAGCTTAACTGGCAAAAGCACATGGCACGATAGAGAGATTCCGAGTTCAAGTCCCAGTCAAGGTGAATGACATTTCCTCTGAGGAATTTCGTACTTATGTGCACTTGTGGGAGACTCCATAAAGATAATACTGTGGCTAGTCCCGATATCATCAAAATTTGTTGAAATGCTGTTTTTTGTAGCCTAATACCCTTAAAATTCAATGTTGTGGCAATCCCAGAGTTTTAGATAGCATATACAGCAATTTTTATTGAAACCAGTGCTGAAAAGGATCTGAGAGGCCAAGGAAAAAGACGAGAAGCCTAGCTATATAATAGCTATACAGGAAGGCTAGTCTACATAATGCAGACCAGTTGCATTGGATGACATGCCCTGAGGATGATGAACAACTCATTCATCGAAACGTCGGCAGAAACAGAGAGTTTGACCCGGTTGGAAACCCAAATAACCACCAGCATCACTATATGCCAGGAAAGCCTTAGATCTTTCAGTAATTTTTATTGATTACTTTTATTGAAAGAAATTTTTATTTCTTTTTTGATGAAGTAATTGTAATATTCTCCATTTAAATGTTTTGGGTAATTTACCCAACAGTACTAAAAAAATATTTTTCTTAAAAATATTTAATTATATAAATAAAGTCAGTATTTTTTCTCTAACAAATATATGTTTTCGAAAATTTTCTTAACCTTTAAAATGTAACATATATGCATTACTTTCCACCACTCAATACCCAAATGTACTATATACTAGTATTAAAAATTTGACTTAATAGGATAAATATATATATGATTATTGAAATAAATGAATAAATAAATATAACATTTAACAATACATGACATGGCATTCGCAGTCTTTCACCCAACCTAGAATTTGCTGGCAATTAAAGGGTTTAACATTCATAATAAAATAAAATTGCATCCTTCACCCTGAGTAAGCTCAAACAACATAAAAAGATATCTCTTAGGCAGAATTTAATGGCAAGAGTTTAATGAGAATTAGATTGGAGGAAAAACTCCCAAATGAAAAACCATTAAGATGTTATAGGTATTTCCAGAACAGGCCATGACCCTTTGTCATGACAAAAATTTCCCCTTCACATGAGATATGCACAATATCTTAACATTTGAGTTGGATATATAAAGGGTTGATAACAGAGTTAAGGGAATAGAAGGACCAGAGAGCACACTCAGTTTCACTCAATCCTCTCATCCTCTATCCAAAAATGGTCTTTGTTCACAACGCACTGATGGTATATTTGTTGTTTTTCCTTCTTAGGGATAACCCTAGGGGACAACCACCATGCCAGGAGTTAACTTTATCTAAAGGAAATAAAACTTTAGAGCTATCTCTAATGGGTCATAAAAATCGAAGTGGTCATTGGATGACTCAATTTCTGCTGAATTCAAAATCTTTGCAGCCTCAAAAAAACTGGATATTGGACTTGAAGCAGGGCACTGATCAATATGCAGGAATACATACATTACATATAAAAGGATCTCTCATAGGTAAGAATTTGATTTTCATGAATTATTTATTTATTTATTGGGTAGATACCCTTGCACCCTCAAGGAGTTGACATATTGGCACATGCAAAACTTCTTCTTTAAACTGAAATCTCTTATTTACATCAAGTAAAGAATGTTATCTACTATGAGAACCAGTACATAGAGCCATAAAAACTTTTTCTTTTTAAGTTGAAATTTTCAAAAATTAGGTGTGAGCTTTGAAGGAGTTAAAGGGCAAATGCTGTGTGAGCAAAATTATGAAATAAGATTTCTGAAATTTAAAGACGGGGACCCTAAAATTAATTCACCCAATTTTCACCACCTCCATATGACAGCCAAGCAACCATTTTACAGTGAACAAAACTAGAGATAATTCTACCACCAATGTCTTACTACCAAAGGCAATCTTCTACAACAATTCGTATTTTTTCTTGTAGTACCCCCACTGAAGCCACATGACTATGAGCTATTTCCTGGAGTTGGCTATTATAAGTTCCACCATGAAAACAAAGTAACTTTCCTGGAGGCATCTTCGATTTGCACCAACGAAGGGGGACATCTAGCAATCATCAATTCACAGGAAGAAGCTGATGTTCTCAAAACTTTATACAAACGAAACCATAGAACTGCTGGCCCTTGGTCATTTATAGGATTCTATCTCCCTAGACAGGCACAAGAATTTATCACAATATATGGTAAGTATTAGATTTGTAACTGAGAGACAGTGGAAGAGTCTAAACTCTAGGGAAAAGAAGTACACACATATGTAGTTCAGTGTTCATGTATATATGTCCACTTCTCAATATAATTCATGGATTCAAGCGTTAAATTGTGGAAGTGAGAATTTTGTACTTTTTTTTAAATAATGACACATTTCCATGTCTTATAATATCATCATCAGGTAATGATTATCACAACACAACAGTATATATTGTGATAAGCCTGATGATGATGTTATAAGACATTGAAACGTGTTGTCGTTTAAAATAAATCTGTGGTAAAATACAAAATTCTCACTTCATTCCAATTCTCAATTCAAAAAGATATTATAGATATCTCAGTGACAAATACATTACTTATTTTTCAGGGCAACCACTAAAGGAGACAGGATTTCTCAAATGGCATCCAGGAAATCCAAATGGAGGAAATGAATTTTGTGGATGTTTTGTGCATGATACTGTGACCATAGGAGATATTACCTGTGAAAGCAAACTTGCATTCTATTGCGAATATGATCTCTCATGGGGTAAATTGGGAAATACAGAAGTGTAACATGACTTCACGCAATAGCATTAGCTCTCTTTGAAGCGACACTATCATCATTACTTTATCCAATAGCATTCAATTTTGTGATTTGCCTAAAATAAAGGGAAGGCCGCTGCAATACAAGTCTGTTTCTTTTGCATGTTTTCAATTTCTTGTTCTACAGAAATGGATGCTATGTCAATGTTGAAGCATATAATTTCTTCCCAATTGGAAAATAAACCTTGAACTTCAAACCTTTTCATTTATTCAATTGACCTAAGTTGCAGTGATCCAAAAATCCCTTCTTCATATTCACTCATGTTTTTCACTTTTGATTGCCAACTTCCTGAAAGCACCATATTATTAAGCTGTACAGATTGAGAGAGGTTTTTATTTGTCAAATGGCCATTTACAAAAAATCGCAAACTGAATTCATGTATTAGTACATACCTCTATAACTGTGCACCATCCAGTGAGCCACTGCAAGGGAATGTGGCATGGGGTACAAGGCATAGGCATGCACAGGATTTTGCTATTGGGGGTGCCAACGATAAAAATTCCACCTTTGAAGGGGAAGTAAGTGAGATTGCGATTTTCCTAGACGAGATGCAAATTCATATTTACCGCAACTCCTACAACAAAATTAGAAAGCCCCAATATTTGTGTAAAATCTATATATTACATTTCTGCTTTAATTTTCGATGTTAGGATAAGATATGTCTTAAAAATATTTTTTTAAACTGCAATTAAATAAAGCTTTGATAATACTTGTATAAAATAACTTAACTAGTCAGTTATTTACTGTTTGTCAAATAAAAGCAGAGTAACTATAAGGTAGAAAATTCGAATTAAAAAATACGAAAAAATTTTTGTAATCAGCTTTATCAGAATAATGTTTTTAATAAACTAATACTATACTACTACTCGTTTTTTTGCACCCACAATCAGACTCTGTACCCTATTTCAAAGAAGTACATGCAATGATAGTTTGAATAGTCTTATTACAGATCAAAAAATAAAATCAGGCCTTTAAATATTTTTAGATTGATTAGTTTTCCAGTTCTTTTCAGCAGGACTCGCATTCTCCTACGTTTTCTGTTCTCGTAAACTTTTGGGGTTGCCGCGGCACCCATGGCATCCACTGTGCACACGCCTATGGTGCAAGGGCAACAGCCAAAAAGGGAGAGTACAGGGAAGAGAATAGGAAGTCAGAAAGTACAAAAAGTTAGATCAGTTTCGATGGAGTAAGGTCTCCATATGTTTCTGTAGTAATCATTTAGGGTTGGTGAGAAAAGAGAATTCTCAAGCCTATCTGTATGACAGTTAATTTCTCTCATATTGTAACTTTTCCCTGAGCCATAGATGGAGTGTAGGGGTCAATTATATATGTTGTGTTAACCTAAAATTGGAGAGATACAAATTTTTCTATGGCTCTAAGCATAGTGGTAGACCCAAACATTCTGCTTTATATATAAGATTCCTATGCTTGGCAGAGGAAATATTTCCTATCCTTGTTCTTTCATTTTTGTTATTAGGTATTCAACAAATATTTTCCATAACAATTTCAAAATTTAAACCTAAGTTTTTATCTACAAAGATTGGTAGATCATTTAAGTTATCTACAATCAATAACATAGGTACCCATCTGCCATAAGTCTTTTTGAAAGTAAATGATAATATTGAAGGTACATGGAGTTAAAAATGCATTTGTGGGGAAAAATACTGAGAGCATACTTTTAGTTTAAAGTTCAAGCATGCTGGGCTTAAAGGAGGCAAAGGTGTTTTGAAACATGCTGATATTCATTTGCTACCTGTAGTTTGTACTACCTGCATAGATGCCACTGATGCTATTGATTCGACAACACAAAATTGGAAGTAAACAAGCACTTAATAAAAAAGTTCAGATTAGAGCAAATTCTAAAATGGCAGTGAAGCTTGAACCACAGCAGCAGAACAGAAGAGAATTGTCAAAGCAAGGGAAGTAACAGATCTGACTACTTCACCAAAAATGCTGCTTCCAAAGAAATCTCTGACATTTAGACATTATATATTTCTTACAATAATAACATAAGTATGTTGTTTTCATTATAAATATTTAAAAAACCACACACTAATTTCTATTTAATTTTTACATTATTCATTACTTTTTGGCTATTTTGCCAACATTATAGCCTATTTCAGCAGGCTTTACAACTAGTACACAAATAATTCTTGAAATCCATCTCGTTTGTAAAAATTTATATTGAACAAAGTCATTGTTCATTCTCCCAATTAAATTCAATGAATACAAATGTGTTTTACATGGATTTATACTTCAACAAGACTGAATGACTGGTGTTGGTTGTTAAGGCATCATGAGGCACTATGAATTACCTAATCATAGATTGTCATGTAATGAAATAATATTTAATTGCCGAAACCGGTAGTTCAGTGTTGCTTAAAATTAATCGGTTTTAAACACTAAGTTGTCTACAAGTAACTATGGAAATATTCCATATTGATCATATTCCTTTGAATATACCTACTTAAAATATGAAAGAAAATATATATAAAATGGGAGAGAAGGGAGAAGTACGGGTGGATGCTAAAGAATAATGTGGGCCATTGTTCACTATGTGACCCAACAAAAAATATTTTTTCCCAGTGATGGCATTTCTTAAAAAAAAGTATATGATTGTAAACATATAAAAGAGGGCATGTCAATGCAAACATTCAGAGTTGAATTTCATATTTCATTGAGAACTAGTGCCATCTAAGGTTTAAAATGGCCACAGCAGCATATAATGCATTAATAACATTTTGGTTGTTGTTGCATTTAAAGAGCCATCCACTCGCCCAGATGATGTGCCTGGAGCCAAATGCATTGACCAAAGGAAATAAAACAATTGAATTTTCAGTGAAGAGCCACCAGAATCAAACAGGTCACTCAAAAACTCAATTTCAGCTCAATGGTGAGTCCCTCCAGCCACTAAAAAACTGGAACGTGGATGTGAAGCACAGCACACAAGATTACGCAGGCGTACATTCCTTCTACATCAAGGGGGCTCTCACAGGTGAGTAATCATATATATTATTACGGAAAGGTCTTTTTCTGTCATTCTGTATATGCTCCGTTAATACTGCACCTACAGTGATAAATGAGGTATCATTTTAAACGTTGAATCACCGGCTTCTGACGAAAAATACAATCTCAAATTTCACTATTTACCCATTAATTTGACTTAAAAGTTTCGATTTTTCCATGTCGATTCCATTGTGACCAAATTTTCGATAAGACAGTTGTATGTAGCATTTTCTAGAGTTCGCACTTTCCGTGATATTTATGTTTGTGCTAAAGAAACTCATAACCAAAAAGTTACAGACGACAACATTGTTACTTCTAATATTGTCTTTAAAGAAGTTTTGTAAATTGCGTGCCATTATTCAGTAACAGACGTCATGATTGTTCCTACTGGTACCAAACTCTCTTGCCTGTATTTAATTCATATGTTTTGTATATTTTTGCAAGAAAACAAGTATAAAGAAAGTACTTTATGATACACCTTCTTCTCAATTTAAAACCGAATTACACCGTTTCCTTAACATACTTATTCTCTGATAGCGTGAAAGTGCGAAATTTTCGCACGGGTTACCTAGTTTTATTAATTCCCATCAACTACTCATCATTTATCTCCAGAGAGAGAAGAGTATACAGTGCCAACCAGTGAAATCATTTTTTCATCTGGAATTAAATCATCATGTAAAATTTTACACCATTTTAATAACAACCAAACATGGTTTTGACACATTGCATCATCTCCAAAGTTGATGGTTATGTTGTTATTAAAACTGGGAGAGATTAAAATTTACTTTTGTCTTCAATTCCACAAACTGATAGGTACAAAAATGTCTGTCCATATGTTCCTTAGTTGGTTATTTGGGGAGACTACTTATACATACTACTCCGCGAGCTGCTGCAGGGGCGTTTGGCAGGGGGTGTTAGGACACCAGCCATGAAAGGTGGGGAGAATAGGCAAAAGTTGGGGGGAGAGGACAGAGGTGAATTGTGCTGTCATGCTGTTTGTTATGATCACTAATGGTGAGTGGAAAGAAGGAATTTTTGTACCTGCCAGTTCGAATTTCAGTCAGAATTATAGCGCAGGGATAAAAATAATATTCTGTGTCATACCGTAATGCCCCTGATTTGAAATTTTCAAGTAATCTATGCCTAGTCCGTAGCCTCTGAGTCTCTATTGGCTCCAAACCTAATCCTTCCATCTGTGTGACAGAAACTCATTTGAATCATTCATTTATAATTTTATTTCAGTTCCTCCACCCAGGCCACTAGATTATAAATTATTTCCTGGTATTGGTTACTACAAATTTCACTATGGCAGTAAATTAACATTCCAAGAGGCTTCTTCCACATGCACCAAAGAAGGTGGACACCTAGCAATCTTAAACTCAGACGAAGAATCCAACGTGATCAAACCTATATACGCAAGACATCCCAAGGATGGAGGCCCCTGGTCTTTTATTGGTTTCTATTACAGGAATAAGTCTCAGGATTTTGTAACAATATTTGGTAAGTGCAGGGTATCATTTAAATTGGTGTCCTATTACTGAATCAAGAAGAAGATCCTACAACAACAATGTTGTTGCTTGGTGAATTCCTCTACTTCAACCCAACACTTTTAAAATTATTAATGGGTATTATACATTTATTCTCTTCTCATGGACTACAACCTTGTCGTGGTTGAAGGGCTTGCGTGCTCCGATGACCCCTAGAGCTGCACTGGCGGGAGCATTGCTCCTGGTAGGGCCACCCATGCCAGATTGGTCGAAGGTTAGGAGACAGACGAATGGTAGTCCGCGCAGCGTCTGTACCTCAGTGAGGCGGCTGCAAAAGGCGTCTGACCCCAGTGGGGCGGCCTCTGAAGTGATGGTGTCACGTAAAAAACACTATTGAGTAAGGCCACGGAAGACTATCTCAATTAAAACAAAAACCTTGAAATTATGGACAGTTCTCAATTGATAATGAATCCTGGCAACTACGGGACTCGGCCAAGAGGGCCGGGTGTCGTGCCCGGCAGCGGTGGGAGCAAGGCCCCTGCGGTCGTCATCACACGAAATCCTTGCTCAGACGTAGCAGCAGCAGAGGAAAAGAAGATAAAGAAGAGGAACGAAACTATCAGAATAGGCACGTGGAATGTTAGGACTATGCTGAGGGCGGGGAAGCTAGAGAATATAAAGCAAGAAATGGAGAGGGTGGGTGTAGACATCATGGGTCTGGGTGAAGTAAGATGGAAGGATGACGGGGATTACTGGATCGGCGACTATAGAGTAATTTATAGTGGAGGGAATGAAAGTCAGCGCGGGGTTGCATTCATAATGAAGAGGAAACTCGGTAGAAAAGTAGTGTATGCAGAACAGGTGAGTGATAGGATAATAGTCGTGGAGCTAAAAGCGGAACCAACGAATTTAGTTATAATCCAGGTTTATATGCCTACCTCTAATCATAAAGAGGAGGAGGTAGATGGGGTGTACGATCAGCTAGAGGAAATAATTGGTAGGATACCAGGAAGTAAGCACCTGGTAGTAATGGGGGATTGGAACGCGGTGGTGGGTGAAGGAAGAGATGGGCGGGAGATGGGCGATTACGGGCTAGGAAGGAGAAACGACCGGGGCGAGAAAGCTGTGGAGTTTTGCCGCAGAAATAACCTAGTAATAACGAATACATGGTTCAGACATCATCCTCGACGTAGGTACACTTGGAAGAAGCCGGGAGACACAGATAGGTTCCAGATAGATTATATAATGGTACGTCACAGATACAGGAATAGTGTTAAAAACTCGCATACTTATCCAGGAGCTGATGCAGACACAGACCACAACTTATTAGTCATGAAATGTCGGGTAAAACTGAAAAAGATAAGAATGGGAAGGAGGGTACGAAAGTGGAATACGGAGGCATTAAATGGGGAAATGAAGAAGAAGTATCGGGAGAAGGTGGATGAGAGAATGGGTGAGGACCATGGAGTTAAATCAGTCGAAGATGAATGGGGAAGTTTGAGAAACGGAATTATAGAAGCGGCGAAAGCAACGGTAGGCGTAGTGAGTGCAACTAAAATTAGAAAACCGTGGATCACGAAGGAGATGATCAGGGAGATGGAGGAGAGAAGGAAATGGAAGAGCGTAAACTCAGAGCTAGGTAAGAGAAAATACCGAGAATTTAATAACAGGCTTAGAAGAGAAACAAAGAAAGCAAGAGAGGCGTGGTGGAGAGAACAGATCGACGCGTTAGAGAAATACCAAAAAGAGGGAAGAGCAGATGCATTATATCGGAAAGTAAAGGAACTGATGGGTGGTAACAAGGGAAGGGGAATTACAACGATAACAGACAAGACGGGAAAGATGATCGTAGAACCGAGAGAGATCCAGGAGAGGTGGAAGGAGTATGTTGAAGAGCTCTATAGTAAAGAAACAAGGCCCAATAGGTTAGATATAGAAAGGGAAGACGACATCGACAGCGATGGCATCGGACCAAGTATCCTAGATAGCGAAATCGAAAGAGCTCTAAGAGACATGAAAAGGAATAAGGCGGTAGGAATAGATGACATACCTGCAGAGTTTTTAAAGAGCATGGGGAAGAACGGAAGAGGAAAACTTTTTGCGCTTATTCGTAGGATTTATGAGGACGGAGTGTGGCCGGAAGACTTCGCGAAGACTGTACTAATTCCTATACCGAAAAAGAGTAAGGCAAAAACTTGCGAAGACTATAGGACAATAAGCTTAATATCCCACGCGGCCAAAGTAGTTCTGAGGATTCTAAACAGAAGGCTGGAGAAGAAGGCAAATGAATACCTGGGTGACGACCAGTTCGGGTTTAGGAGAGGGACGGGAACGCGAGACGCTATAGCGGTGATGAGGACGCTAGTAGAAAGAAACCTAGAGTATAGGCAGGATGTTTTTGCATGCTTCGTAGATTTTGAGAAGGCGTTTGATCGGGTGGAATGGACGAAATTAATGGGAGTGTTGAAGAAATTAGGAGTCGATTGGAGGGACAGGCGTCTGATTCGGAATTTGTAAATGAACCAGATGGCGCAGATTAGGGTAGCCAATGGAGAATCGGGATGGGCCACGATAGGACGGGGAGTGCGGCAAGGGTGCCCACTATCACCGTTGCTTTTTAACGTGTATTCAGAGGAAATGGTAAGGGAGGCATGGGGGGAGGAGGAGGTAGGAATAAAGGTAGGAGGGGAGCTGATAAAATCAGTGAGATTTGCAGATGATCAAGCATTAGTTAGTCAGTCGGCCAAGGGGTTACAGTCAATGGTGAATGCATTAGAGGTGCAGTGCGAAAAGTATGGGATGAAGATCAATCACAAGAAAACGAAAGTAATGAGATTTTCTAGAAGTAAGAAGGCGGGGCTGAATATAAGGGTGGGAGGGCAGAAGATAGAGCAGGTCGAGCAGTTTACGTATCTCGGAAGTATTTTGGAGGCGAATGGGTTTAGTGGTAAGGACATCAGATGCAGAATTGCGCTCGCTAAAGAAGCATTTTCGAAGAGAAGGGAATTGATGAGGGGGGGTCTGAGAAGAGACGTAAAGAAGAGGCTGGTGAAAACTTTAATATGGAGTGTGGCGCTATATGGGTCGGAAACGTGGTCATTGCGAAGGGAGGATGTGCGTAGACTTGAGGCGTTTGAGATGTGGGTTTGGAGAAGGATGGAGAAGGTTAGCTGGATGGCGAGAAAGACGAACGAGGAGGTATTGGATATGGTCGGAGAGGAGAGGAAGCTTGTGGCAGAGATTCGGAGAAGGCAGAAGAGATGGATGGAGGAGGTTTTGAAAGGAGAGGGCATGCTGAAGAGAGTGATAGAGGGGAGAACACTGGGGAAGCGTGGGAGAGGAAGGAAAAGGATAGGAATTCTGGACGAAATAAGAGGAGGTAGAAGATATGAAGAATTGAAGAGGGATCTAATAACTTAGGAGGGAAAGCGAGACAATTTCTATTAGGTTGGGATACAAAATGGGGACTGTCCAAGAACCTATCAATCAGCTGGTAGAATACTTGAATGAAATGAATACATTTATTAATAATGGTTTTGTGTGCACATTCAACAGCATAAGTCAACCAGGGAAGCTCGTCCATTCCATGAATAAAAACAAACTCCATGGTAAAGAGGATTGAAAATTGAAAGAGTAATTCCTGTTTCTGTAGTCATAAAAATGAAAAAAGCAAGCTGCTTACAAAATATGAAACATATTCTTGTGACCTAACTCCATTAATGTCATAGCATGAGAGAGCTTCCCATATTTACCAAAACTGTTGACTGCATATCAGAGTCATGGAAAAGATGCTAGCATGCCAATAAATTACTGAATTAACTGTATTTTCTGAGTTGCAAGATGCTCTTTTTCCTCCTGCCAAGAAAACCGCCGCACACCGCTCTGCATGTTGTTTCCTCAACATAAGGGTCAAACTTTGCCTAATTCCTTGTTGAAAACAGCATGATACAAATCTTATCATGAGACATGAATAAATATGAGAATGATGACGTTTAGGATCACACCATATGGCTATATTTGTTTCAGTACTTAGTGAAAGATTGTTCCTCTGTTTCACAATAAAAATATATGCATACATAAGATTAATAACAACATTATTCATATTTTTTTAATTCTGTGGCCATGACTAAGGTGCATCTTGTATGCCTGTGTGTCTCATAAGCTGGAAAATTGCATAATTTATGAAAAGATAGTATGTACATATCTTCATACACATATGTATGTACTACCCTGCAAGCCACCACAGGGGCCTGTGGCAGGGGGAGATAGGGCACAATCCATTAAAAAGGAAGGAAAGACAGGGAAGGAATTGTAAGTAAGAAATAACAAAAAGTGAAATACGTATGTTTCGATGGAGTGGCATAGTATTTCACTCTGTTTTTGTAGCCATCAATGTTGCATGGGAAGAAGGAAATTTTATACCTATCAGTTTGACAGTATATCTAACTATTTATACATTGTGATATCTCTCTCTACATCAATTAGGATGAGGAAGCTATTATTATTAATAGAGGTGGTAAACCAAGTAAGGCATGTTTAGATGAACATAAGAATGCATTAGAATGCAAGAATGAATTAGAAAACCGTGGATCATGAAGGAGATGATAAGGGAGATGGAGGAGAGAAGGAAATGGAAGAGCGTAAACTCAGAACTAGGAAAGAGAAAATACCGAGAATTAAATAACAGGCTTAGAAGAGAAACAAAGAAAGCAAGAGAGGCATGGTGGAGACAACAGATCGACTCGTTAGAGAAATACCAAAAAGAGGGAAGAGCAGATGCATTATATAGGAAAGTAAAAGAACTGACGGGTGGTAATAAGGGAAGGGGAATTACAACAATAACAGACAAGATGGGAAAGGTGATCGTAGAACCGAAAGATATCTAGGAGAGGTGGAAGGAGTATGTTGAAGAGCTGTATGGTAAAGAAATAAGGCCCAAAATGTTAGATATAGAAAGGGAAGACGATATCGACAGAGATGGCATCGGACCAAGTATCCTAGAAAGCGAAATCGAAAAAGCTCTACGAGACATGAAAAGGAATAAGGCAGTGGGAATAGATAACATACCTGCAGAGTTTTTAAAGAGCATGGGGAAGAATGGAAGAGGAAAACTGTTTGCACTTATTCGTAGGATTTATGAGGATGGAGTGTGGCCGGAAGATTTCGCGGAGACTGTATTAATTCCTATACCAAAGCAGAGTATGGCAAAAAAG
This sequence comes from Pyrrhosoma nymphula, assembly GCA_963573305.1. Classification (NCBI taxonomy): domain Eukaryota; kingdom Metazoa; phylum Arthropoda; class Insecta; order Odonata; family Coenagrionidae; genus Pyrrhosoma; species Pyrrhosoma nymphula. The sequence goes on along the minus strand of OY754337.1, from coordinate 31,764,110 downwards.
TGCAAAGACTATAGGACAATAAGCTTAATATCCCATGCGGCAAAATTAGTTCTGAGAATTATAAACAGAAGGCTAGAGAAGAAGGCAAATGAATACCTGGGTGACGACCAGTTCAGGTTTAGGAGAGGGACGGGAATGCGAGACACTATAGCGGTGATGAGGACACTAGTAAAAAGAAACCTAGAGTATGGGCAGGAAGTTTTTCCATGCTTCGTAGATTTCGAGAAGGCGTTTGATCGGGTGGATTGGACGAGATTAATAAATGAGGGGTCGATTGGAGGGACAGGCGTCTGATTCAGAATTTGTATATGAACCAGACGGCGCAAGTTAGGGTAGCCAATGGAGAATCGGGATGGGCCACAATAGGATGGGGAGTGCAGCAGGGGTGCCCACTATCGCCATTGCTTTTTAACGTGTAGTCAGAAGAAATGGTAAATGAGGCATGGGGGAGGAGGAAGTAGGAATGAAGGTAGGAGGGGAGCTGATAAAATCAGTGAGATTTGCAGATGATCAAGCATTGGTCAGTCAATCTGCCAAGGGGTCACAGTCAATAGTGAATGCATTAGAGGTGCAGTCCGAAAAGTATGGGATGAAGATCAATCACAAGAAAACGAAAGTAATGAGATTTTCTAGAAGTAAGAAAGCAAGGCTGAATATAAGGGTGCGAGGGCAGAATATAAAGCAGGTCGAGCAGTTTACGTATCTGGGTAGTGTCATGGAGGAGAATGGGTTTAGTGGTAAGGACATCAGATGCAGAATTGCGCTAGCTAAAGAAGCATTTTCGAAGCGAAGGGAATTGATGAGGGGCGGGGTCTGAGGAGAGACGTAAAGAAGAGGCTGGTGAAAACTTTAATATGGAGCATGGTGCTATATGGGTTGAAAAATTGGTCATTGCGAAGGGAGGATGTGCATAGACTTGAGGCGTTTGAGATGTGGGTTTGGAGAAGGATGGAGAAGGTTAGCTGGATGGTGAGAAAGACGAACGAGGAGGTATTGGATATGGTCGGAGAGGAGAGGAAGCTTGTGGCAGAAGTTCGGAGAAGGCCGAAGAGATGGATGGAGAAGGTTTTGATAGGAGAGGGCATGTTGAAGAGAGTGATAGAGGGGAAACACTGGGGAAGTGTGGAAGAGGAAGGAAGAGGATAGGAATTCTGGACAAAATAAGAGGAGGTAGAAGATATGAAGAATTGAAGAGGGATCGAATGACAGGCCATCCTTAGGAGGGAAAGCAAGACAAAAGACAAGCGAGAGCTGATTGGTAGGTTCTTGGACAGTCCCCATTCTGCATCCCAACCTCATAGACATTGTACTCTCTCTATATTCATGGGTACGCCTTCAGAACACCGTCATAAAGCGTATCGGAGCGTCTCGCAAACTCCTTTAATAACGCATGCGAAGGTGCTTCGAAGGTTGTGAACGATAAAGGTGTTTTAGGAAACGCCTTACGAGGCGTTGTAAGGCGCTCTGAGAGTGCTGAAAAGCACCGTCCACAGTGTTGCGCAGCGCTCTTAAAGTGGCCGCGCTGACATTGAACGGATGCCTACAGCGCTGTCGCAACACCTTGGAGCGCCTCGCACGGTTCCTCTCTCAAAATAAAAATAATGATAATTTACAGTTAATTATTATGAATGTACTATTACGCGATACCATACTATAGTTTATTAAGATATCATACCTAGTTTCGACCTATCTACATTTTACGGTTCTCACACCCGACGTCGATATCTCCGCGTCTAGAAAGTCGTATAAGTCTTATTTACTGGCCGGTTCCGTGCGTTAATGTGACTTCGAGAACTAATTATTAAATGGCTATTCCGTTATAGTTTGAGGAAATACCATCACATCGCGATAAAAGTTATTTTGCATCAATTGATTAAAACCTATATTGCCACATAGTATGAATATAAATGTAATATTACTGAGAATAAACAAGATTTGTCCTATTCCCTTTCCACTTCCAAGGTGTTTTGGACCAAAGACTTATTACATTTAAGCACTCTGATAACTGCCTTTTGCTAGGTGCAAGTCAGATTTGTGAACGAAGTCCGAATGAGAGGCAGTTCCTTGAGATAAATGCCCTTCAACCATCAAGGTGTCTTTTTTATCACCACATGCTATTCAAGGGTTGGTATAAGAATAACAACTTCTCCTTATTCTACGGGCAATAGAAATGACGATTCAATTGAGTACTCTGATTTTGGTAAAATTAGCGGTAAAAGTGAGCTTTCGTCCCGCACGGTCAACATTTTTTATTAGCTATTTGTTTGTCTGCAGTTTGTGTGCTGGTTGAAAATATTGTGCTCTCAGATAATGCCGTTCTTTCAACTGAAGATGTTATCATCCAACATATTAAAAAAGTAGAAAATATGCTTCACTGCCATATTAGAATTTGCTCTGATCTTAACTTTTTTATTAAGTGCTTGAGTACTTCCAAGTTTGTGTTATTGAATCAATATGAAAAGTAGCAGAAATACTGAGTAGTCGCGTTGTCCTATAGGAGCGGGAAAATCTCCATGAATTTCGCTTGGGCAATGAATACGATCAAGATAATCTTAATAGTAACTCGAAATTAACTTTAAAATATATTTCTCACTCACATTTCGAATGATACTGCCTTCACAGGAGGAAACCTTCAGAATTATCCAAAAAACTTTGCCCTCGTATCACTTTCCCAACCTTCTGCCCGCCATTTGACCTATGGCCCCTACCTCCCTCTATCTCAGTCCCAAGAGCTCATTCTCTGGGAAAACCAAGGTCTCAAGGCCACTACTCCGATAAGACAGTCGCATTATACCCGAGGACAAAGGTTTCCCTTGATACCAAAAAAATTTCGCCCTCAGCTAACTCAAAAGACTGAGTCGGCCGAATTCCCGAACAGTTACCTACAAGTGCTAATGCACTTGCTGAGCAAACTAAATTAGATTTCAAGGGTTCGAAACCCGTCCTAGTGAATGAGGTAGTGGTAGGTGAAACAAGGAGTTTACGACACAGATTATGAAATCGGTAGGATACGCGCTTTCCCCATTCAAAGGATGCCCTTTCCTAAGACCGAAACTATAAGCGTGTTTAACTCAAACGCGGCGAAAAATTGGTCAAGGAAAATGAATGAAATTAAGGAATTCCAAGGTAGAAAAACGCGCGAAGAGAACTTATTCGGGTGGCACTGCATAAATCAAGCGCGAAACGAAGATGCTCTAATTTTACTAAGCAAAATAATAAGATAAAAAAAATACAGATGAGTGCCAGCTGATCGAATTCGATCCCTTAAGGAAGCAAGAAAATGAGATGACATAAAACCTTTTTTCACACGTGAGACAGTTGAGTGGATCCTATTCCATCATATTAGGGTAGCCTATACTATCTATGTCCATCAATGTTAAAAACAAAGCCTAGACTGAGGCTGAAATTGGAAAAAAAACGTGAAAAGTAATGTGTGGTACAGGGGTGATACATCTTTCTCAGGCTTCAGGAAAATAAGGACATGGATCAAATCACTTAATGTACTAATAAAAGTTGTAGTTTCAGGCTTAATTTTATGGAATAACATCATAAATGAAAATGACTGGCAATTTTCCACAAGAATATATTTAAAAATCGACCGGTTTCGGTGTACAACACCAACATCAGGACAGGACAGGGCCACCTGATGATGGTGTTGTACACCGAAACCGGTCGATTTTTAAATATATTCTTGTGGAAAATTGCCAGTCATTTTCATTTACTTCATGTACTGTCCACCGAACGCTATTATTACAATTCATTTCTAAACTTTTGCAGAAGCTTCAAACTCATAGTTATAAAGTTTTCGGTAGACAGTTATAAAGCAATTGGGCTTATTTTATTACGCAATGTGCTGTTTCACCACGGCATAAGCATTTCACAGTGGTACACACAGGGTCGAACGTCAAAATGGAGAAGAGAAAAGGCAGTTGTAGTGAGCTAGGAGTATGAAAAATATTCTAATTCTCTAATATTCATGGCTGTGAGTGTGGAAGGGTCTAATAAAATGATACTTTGAATTATGGAAAAGCAGGAGCAAGAGGAAGAATTTTGTTATCTGAGAAGTATGATCACTGGTGAAGAAATAAGTAAGAAAGATGCAGCACAACCCAGGAAAAGAATAATTTGTCAGAAGAAGAGCCTATTGACACCTAGCAACACAAGTATAGAAATAAGGAAGCAATAATGGAGCACACTAGGTATAAATGGAAGAGGGTAAAAATCCTCTAGATTTTTACATGTTTAGGGCCCTATCTACCTATAATATTTCTCTCTTCATTTCTGTGTATGTCCTAACCTTCTTCATCCCATTCATTAAATCTATTCTCTTTCTTCCCCTTTCCCGCTTACCCAACAATCTCCCCTCTATCACAGCCTGCAGCAACCCTTCGCTCTTCATTACCTCTTCCAACCACATTCTCTGACTCCACCTAATGTCTTCCAGAAGTTTCTTCTCTTTTCTCAGAGTCCATGTTTCGGCACAATGCTAGTCTCCATAGCAAATTCTAGCTTGAAGCTTCAACAGCCTCTTCTCAATATCCTTTCACAAAGCCCCATTATCAGCTCCCTCCTATTGCTGAATGCTTCATTCACAATCACTATTCTCCTCATAATGTCTTTGCTATTATTTCCATTTCCTCCTTAAGTAGGTACTATGTACTCAAGTAATTAAATTGCTCAACTTGCTCCAATGCACGATGCAAATTAGGAAGGATGTTAAAATTAAGACTTCAGTAGAAAGAAAACGATTATCGGATAGGAAAGTGGTGCAGACACCAAACTCGGATATAAATAGATAAAGCATTTCTCAAGAGGAACTAGGAAATAAAAGAAGTGGTGCTGAAGGTTACAGGACTCATCACCATGGATGCACCCTTAATGAGATCCATTCTCACCAAGGAATGTAATGTCAATCAAAAAGGTGCAATGAAAAGACAATTCTGAAATTACACAAGAAGATATTGAGTAGGATTTCAGAGAAAGAGAATTACAAGCAGTGGGGATAGTACTCCGAAAATTATCATCCCATGGAAAAAATTTCGTTTCAGGCACAAATTCATGGAAGTGACTGATTTCTATTTTAATAACACAACTTCGAACTTTTTCATACTTCATAAATATCTGCAACTGGTTTCACCTTGATGCCTTATATCATCGGACAAATGTATCTTGGTCTTTGGGCAAATAAAAACCATTATTATTATAGGTATCTTTAGGCCATGTAATGCTTTATCAAAGTGAAATCAGACAAAATTATTAATAAAGTGAGAAAAAACATGAAGTTGTATCATTACTATGGATCTCATGGAAAGTTGAGGGTGACCAGGTTGATGTGTTTGCTTAGGTACCAATTTCCCATACCAAGGGACTGGGTTCAAATCCCGGCAATTTAGCATATTATTCGGTGGAATTTCAATCCCTATATGGGATTTATGTGGAGAGCACTTCAAGTGTAGCTCCATCCATCAGATGGAACTTAAAAATGTGGTTCCATTGGTGCTTTGCATTAAGAATAGGCTAACAATAATGCTATTAATGGGAATATCCCATTATAGAAAGAAACTTAAAATATTACAAAATTTTACACATCACATTGCAATATAATAAAATTATCACAGAAACACTTTGAAAAAATTTCCACAAGTTTTATTCTACTGACCTAGGTTTCGGCAAACACTGCCATTATCAAGGTGCTCAATCATTTTTACGAAGTGTTTCTGTGATAATGCAGTCTGTGACATGTTTCCACAAACTATTGCCAGATACTTAATAATAAAATTATAAAAAAGGGAAAAAAACAGAGATAATATGTGTATAATGGGGAATACATCAAATATGTTGTGAAACATTACATTCTTTAAGAGACTACAGGTCGTTTAAAAAAATAATGTACAAGACAAGGTAATTACTTTGAATTATATAATTTCAACATCAAGTCAAGACATTTTTTCTTAAAAGTATGAAGTCAATAGAGTAGGTCCAAATGTGAAATAATGGTGTTGTAAGTACAGATCATTATAGTAAATGGTAAGTGATATGAGAAGTTTCTGTGGCAGAATTTTATGCAAAATAGTTTGGTTCTCTTCTGTTGGAATTGAAAGTTCTTTCAAAAGTTATGAATCCAAATTTAGGTTTTTCTCAGCCATTCTTTCATTGCCCAAATGATCCAACCATCACTAACCCACCCCCAGCAATCCTTCATGTTGAAAATGACTTCAGTTGCCAAATCAAACATGCATACATAACCATCACATAACACCCTTTAGGGGTAGGCAAAGTAAAGGAACTAAGGTATTTTTGTAAGGCTTAGAAAACACCTGGCTCTCTTTTAATAGCTTCCTCCACAATACCCCATTCTTGCACACCTCTTTCGCTTCTCTTACACTCGTGCATTGCCTCATAACTATTCTCCTTTTCCTAAGATTCCTAATATTTCTCCTCTTAATAGAGCCTCTTCCACAACATTCACTCGATTGTCATACATCTGTTTCATTATTCATCTCTCATCCATTCTCTCATCCAAGGCCAAACTAAAGAAGTAAAGAAGTACATACCTTTCATACACCTCCATTACCGGAGCATCTAATCTACATTCCTTCGTGAGCCACTCATTCCTAACCGTATCCCCCCTACTTTTGATGCAACCAATTCCCAGGTACTCCATTCCCACTGTACATATTCAGCTTACTCTTCTGCTAATCCTGACATACTCAGATTTTACTGGGTATTTGCAATTAAGTTTTGTGTTAAACTCAGGAAATCAGGTCTGAGACAATAGCCAAGATTCATAAGGCCTTCGGTGAAAAATTCCTGTCCAAGGCACAGATTTACTGCTGGTTTAAATTGTTTGGGGATGATAGAGAAGACAGGGAGGACAAATCATGCTCTGGACAGCCATCAGCGAGTCAAAATCAGGAAAATTTGGACTACGTGCAGGATGTTTTATACAATGGCAGACATTTTAGTGTCAGAATGACAGCAGAAATGTTGGAACTTCGAAATACTGTTGTGCAAGAGATTGAGAGTGCAAGAAAAAAGGCTTTCCGGCATCCACAAGGATATCTCCACTACTTGGGTCCTCCACCACGGCAATGCGCTGAGCCGCACATAACTGCAAGTGTGGGAGTTTTTGGCCAAGCACAAGGTGACAGCCCTGCCTCAGCAACCCACAAGTCCTCACCTGGCCCCAGCCAACAACTTTCTGTTCCCCCACATCATCATTCATCACGGCCTGAAAGGACGCCTATTTGAGACCACAAACAGAGTGGAACTGGTCACAACAAGTGCACTTGAGGAGATCCTGATCCTGACTGATTCTGAGAGGTGTACAAAACTTGGCAGACACTGGCAATGGTGTACATATGCTCAAAGGTCCTACTTCAAAAATTGTTAACCCTATGTAGCCAAAAGTTCAATAAATTATTTTCCCCCGATTTAGTCTCATTACTTTCGGGTGAGACCCTGAATACATTTTCATGTCAAGAACCCTCAAAAGGCTCAAACTACTCCTTATTACCTGCTCCCCATTTTATCACCAATAAATGTTTTAGGTATTCATCTTTCAGACACACTTGCTTGGTCATCAAAGTAGTTGGAGAAGCTTTCAGTTAGTCTTTCAGATTCAAAAACTTTTATGTACCTCGACGTACTCTAACACCTCCATGGTGTTGGAGTAGACTCCAAAATGTCTTGAGGGATCATGTTTCAGGGAAATGTGTACCTGCCTCACTAAAGGTATTTACTTTGCAAAAATTGCATGAGCCTCAAATAAGTTACGAAACATGGTGCAGTCGTGTGGACCATTTTAGGAATAATTTTCAACATAAATGTGTCAAGTACATGTGATTGTATCCGACCATGCTGGTTCATCAGGTACACCTGAAATTTAATGTAAAATGGCTTCAAGGTACGTAAGATTACTGCAGCCTGTAAACTTCACAACTCCTATACACAAAGCCACCCATATGATTCCAGGAACAGCCTAGTGGGTCGAACATTAACCCTTTCCTGCCGGCGACTACGAAAGGAAAATGTTTTCCGTGCTACGGGTAGCTTGAGAAAATTTTAAACCTCTCTCTGCAAAGCACTTTTTTAGGGTGGAGTGGCCCAGGTATTCTCGTCCCTCCGATTTGGGACCCTACTCAACGGGGCGCCCGGCTATTACCCCGGCCACTGGACTCGACCCTCCAACCCTTTCTTAGCGGGAGTCCATGGTCAACTCATTGCATTAGCAGTGTTCTTTAAAATTAAATATTGTGTATGATTTTCAACAATTTACACTAATATAAGAATAAATTACATTTTTTTAAGCATTATAGAATTTTAAACGGATTTCTAGCGTTGATAATAACAAAGTTAGGACTTTTCCATTTTTACAGCTAGTTAGGACGTCTCGAAATTTTCTTTTCTTTCACGTGAGACATCAGTGTGGGAGTGGAAGGGATGGTTTTTCCAAGTATGTTATAAGAGAAATCGCCAGGCAGCCAAGCTAATGTTCAACCAAAAATGAGTAGCTAACATTAGCGCACCAGCGTAAGAATGATATTGGCTATTCAATATACAAAACCTAAAAATACCGGCATATGAGTAATTACTGATGAAGAAATCGGAAAATAGAGGACATATAGTAAAAATAGGCATTCAGATTGTAACAAACACGTACGATATAGACAATGAAAGGACAACATTTCTCTTTTTGCGTATTTTTCATCGCATATGAACACACAAGGTACTAAGGCTTTCACACAAGAAGTCCGTTAATAATAACACTAAAATTTCGTTTAAAAATTGCTTATGCACAGAAAAAATGAAGAATTCACTTCAAAGTATAAAAAATTGGAGTATGCAATAAATTTTTCTTTGCAAAAATCATTGTCAATTCAACCACTTCACCATGGACTCTTGCTATTATGAGGATCGTAAATGAGGAGGGTCGGGCCTAATGGCCAAGGAATAGCTCTAAGGTCTCGCTAAGCTGGGTCTCAGGCAGGGCCTGAATACCTCCAACCATTGCTACCTCAGCGGTCACTTCTCTTCCCCCGCGACAGCTATAGCCGACGTCAGTTCGTTTGCGTTGAAAAATCCACGCCAGCTATAGCCGACGTTCGGTCGTTTGCGTATGAAAATGCTCGTCGGCTATGGTTGACGTCCGGCGCGAAAGGGTTAATATGTACATATTTCCATTATCCTTTTCAAATAATGTTTTGGGCTATACATTAACTTGGGTCCCAGTATCTAGTATTATTGTTATTGGAATACCATTCACATTTAATTTATTCAAACCACTTGTTTATACATATTTATACTCTACTTCATGACTCAACAATTTCTACTTCCAAAATTAGTAGAATTTCTTTACAATGTTTACAGTTTCTACTTCTGTATTCTAGTATTCATCGTGGAATTCCAGAAGCAATTGAATGACGGAGAGTGGTGATGTAGCTGGCGGGTGGGGGAGGGGGTAAAGGGGGTGGGTCCATGGGGTCCGGATACACCCCCTTGAAATTGTGAATAATAAGATTTATTTGTCCAAAGATCATCACATAAAGATTAGGATACTTCAAAATACATACATAATCACAATAAAACAGTATACATATATAAAGCTGCCATAAACTCTCATAATTAACCTTTAAGGACTAGCGTACATTTAAATGTATTCACTGCCCCCTGTAAATGGTTTACATGTATGTATTCATCTTATAAGCATTGACTTATCCCATACTTGTAAGAACAAGTCCCGGGATTAATAAATTATTATTATTATGGGATGTGGGGTCCTACCGCCGTGTATGCAATTTCTTGTACACTGGATGTGGTATTTAAACCCATAGAGTTTCTACTTAGTGTTCAAAATCAAATTTGGCCGGCAGCATCCAAAGTGGAAATTTTCATCTGTACGATCAAGGTTCAAATTGAGTGATATAATTTTGAGACTGAGAGAGCTTTAACCCTTTCACTCCTGTGGAATATTCCTTTTCCTATCTCATAAAGCTCGCATCTAATTTTTGAAAAATTCAACTATTTATTTTACAAAATTGTGAGTCTTTTGTGTTAACTAGTAGCCATGTGTACATTTTTCCAGATACTCATTACAAAATGCTGTTTAAATAACAAAAATAAAGTAAGGTATAGCAATACATAATAATTTTTTATACTATGAAGTTTAAACAAATGAACACTTAGCATGAGCCAATACATTAACACCTTGAGCTATTTAAAACAAACTACGGAAGCCAATACATATTGGAACCTTCAGCTGTCCAACCCTCAGCAACAGAAAAGACAGGATTAGGTCATGCAAAATGGAAATATGTATGAGTTAATTTTAAAATTAATGAACCAGATATTTCTCTTTGACCTGTTTTTCATTCCCAGCATCACTTGGAAAAAGCAAAATGAATAAGGGATTCTTGAAATTTTATCAAGAGTTCAAGGCTTTCACCAAGAAAAAAATGTCACTCTAACCTATATATAGCAGGATATATAATGTGGTTCTAGAAGTGTCATATGGATACAGAGGCAGAAGAGAATTCTCAGTTTCACGCCATCTCATAGAACTTTCAACAACAATGGTCTCTATTCACTGCAAACTTGTAGTACTTTGTATGTTTCTGCTTTGGAGCAAAAATTCTATGGGCCAACCATCATGCCAGGAATTAAATGGATTATCAAGAGGAAATAAAACTATAGAGCTGTCAATCACGGGACACAGAAACCAAAGTGGCCATTGGATGACTCAATTTCTGCTCAATGAAGAATCTCTGCAAGCTCACCAAAACTGGAAAATGGACTTGAGGCACAGCACCAATCAATATGCAGGAGTGCATTCATTTAATTTAAAAGGAGCTCTCATAGGTAAGATAAAAATTCTTTCTAACTTTTTTATTTTTTTAACTGTACCTAATCCACGTACAACAATACTGAGTATTTTAACTGAACTCTAAACAAAAAAAATTATGCAATAAGAATTGAACGCAAACTTCAAATTGGAAATACGTAACATCAACTAACGAATGTATTTGTATAAATATTTGCTATTTCAAGGTTGGTCAAGTTTTTGGAGAATAGTGAAATTGCATTACTGAAATTCTTCAGAGAGTGAATTTATAAGGGAGAATAAATGGAAGAAGTAATTCTTGGTTGAAGCTTGCGTGGGTCATTGTAGCTGTATAGTTCTTTTTTTTCGAGTGTACCAAGCGTACTTTTCCAGGCGTGTTGTTACCCAACGTTTCGTGGCCAGCAACGACAGCGAAACGTCGGGTAACAACACACTTGAAAAAGTACACGGGGTACACCCAAACAAAAAGATCAATACAAATGGAAGAAGATCAAAAATTTTGCAAGCTTAATTCAAGGATTAGGCATGTAAATTATAGCCTGAGTTTGGGTGTTGCATGATGGTGTGCATAGGCGTATCCAGGGGGGGTTTTGGAGGTTGTAACCCCCCCCCCCATTGATAAAAAATGTAAAAATTATGTTTAACACATGCTATAGTACACCTATAGATCACCTTCCACAACATAATAGAACACCTTCAAAACGTCATTTTAAGATGTATATTTTTCAAAATTCTCTGACTTTTACATGGGGTGTATTCCATAGCCCCATATCCCAGTGGTAACCCCCCCTTCAGACGCTTCTAGATATGCCTATGATGGTGTTTATTAGAGGAAAAGAAGTTTGGGACAGCAAATGGTGCTATGGTGCTGTTTGAAGATTCGCAGGGATGGGAGGGCAGAAAACAATTGTTAGTTTCAAACCACCTCAATTAACTATAAACAAAACTGGCCTCCACGCACAGCATACTTGTAATACTTTGGTTGTTTCAGCTTTTGAGCAAATAATCAATGAGCCAACCAACATGCCAGTAATGAAATGGATTTTTCGATAGAAAATCAATGAAAATAATGCCAAATTAATTAGTGTATGTACATATATATTTATACATATATGTACATATAATAGATAAAGAGATTTTGGAGAAATAAATTATGATTAGAGACATATTGGTATCTATTGACATATTGAAAAATGGGGAACCTTATACATCATTACTTTAGCTAAGAAATGTTGGACAGTAATTTAGAGTAGCAAGATACAGTGGAAGCTAACATAAACCATATCAGGGAGCAAAGTCAAGGAAATGGAAGAAGAATTATAGAATTGGTAAAGGATGGCCAAATGACTTGGATAGTGGGGTAGAGCTGGGATGGGGTGTGGTGTGTTTGGCATTCAAAGACCCCTCCTGGCTGCTCAACTTTTGTGTAAAATATTTTTATGAAAAAATTTAGTCCTGATCTCAATGTAGTTTAGGTATGGTCATTATCAAAAAGAGCCATATTAAAGTTGCACACTGGCATTTCTTGTGGGATTCACTACATTTGCAACTCAATGTAAAAGAATGGAACCCTGTTCCCACTCGTATGAAATCAGCAGATATCAACTCAAATAAAATTAGCAGAGAAGCAAAATTAGCAAGGGAAAACCTCCTAATATTACGAACAGCCAAAACTAACAGAGTACCAGCACAGTGAAAACAGTAGTATCAACTCAGGTCAATAGAGATTCAACACTGCTGAAATCAACTGTATATACGAGGGCAGACTTAAAAGTAAGGTCCCCAATTTTTTTTGTCATAGAAAATGACTTTTATTTACATTGTTGGATACATTGTTGGAAAGGTCATGGCTTCAGCTATTTTTCGATGTAGTCACCCTGGCGCTCGATGATTTTCCTCATCCGCATGATGAACTTTTGAATACCGTCGTCATACCAGCTTCCGTCCGCATTGCGAAGGCGTTGACCTCCTCTTGCACCTCGTCATCCGTCGTGATCTTCATCCCTCCTAGATGTTTCTTCAGGGTGAGGAACATGTGGAAATCACTTGGTGCGACGTCGAGGCTGTATGGAGGATGCCCGATCACTTTCCACCCAAACTTCGAGATCAGTTCCTGCGTCTGACTAGCCGTATGCGGTCGCCCGTTGTCGTGATGAAATGAGACCCCCTTCGTCAGCATTCCTGAACGTTTGTTCTTGATGGCGCGCCGAAGCTTTTGTAGTGTGTGGCAGTATCTTTCCTTATTGATAATGGTTCCCCGGGGCATGAAATCCGCCAACAATAATCCTCACCCTGAAGAAACACCTAGGAGGGATGAAGATCGCGACGGACGACGAGGTGCAAGAGGAGGTCAACGCCTTCGCAACGCGGACGGAAGCTGGTATGACGACTGTATTCAAAAGTTCATAATGCGGATGAAGAAAATCATCGAGCGCCAGGGTGACTACATCGAAAAATAGCTGAAACCATGACCTTTCCAACGATGTATCCAACAATGTAAATAAATGTCATTTTCTATGACAAAAAAAATTGGAGACCTTACTTTTAAGTCTGCCCTCGTAGCATAATCCAGAGGGACACAAGAGAAAATGGTAGTGTCTACACAGGTCAAATCAACTTCAACACAGTGCCAACAATATAGTTGCAACAAATCGCAAATGAATTACACACTGTGTTCAACACAGTGAAAAATAGTTTCAAATCAGTTTAAGTCCATATTTTGCAATTTCAATATGCTAACAACACCAAATCAAGGCAATTTCAACAGAGATTTTTTTGCTGGAATGGATGAGAAATGATTGTATTGGTAACTTCCTTGAAACAACTAAGGGGAATAAAGAGGGACATGGCTCAAGTTTTAAGAGGCTCAACAAATATGTACAATTAAATAAATTTTGCTGTCAATAAAAAGGTCCAAATCTTAATTTGAAAGCTTGAGATTCAAAAAGTATTTATTCAAAGTTGCAGTTGTAATGCATAGAGTTCTTTAAATGGAAATTGCCAAGAAATATAACCATTTTAGTTTAACTTATGCTCCCAGATATAGCACCATCCTGAGGTATTCGTTGAAGTGACGTAAATGTGAATAAAATTTGTAACATTAATTATCTGTATCGTGGAAGGTTATTCGGGATTTCCACCGGGTCAGGTTCTCCATTACGGCTGATGTTTCGATGAACGAGTCATCCATCGTCATCAGGTCATGATCATTATCGGCTCAAATATTTTGTAGTCCCATTAAAGAGGAAGATGCAGGATAAAACTGGTGAGGCAAGATCATCGATGCAGAGTTTTCAAAGGCATATTCCTAGCACACTATCTCTAGTTACTCCAGTAATTTTGTTGACATGTCTGGTATAAATGAACAGTGGGAAAAAGTAATAAACTAGAAAAATGGGTATATTAAGGTAATTACCCCACTTGATACCTCATAAGCACAGAAATGCCTCCTTCCCTAGACACTAAATACATGCTCTTGCTCATTAATCCAATTGAATATTACTCCAAAGACATGGACACTATAACTGAATCAAATTATCTCCCACAGTACCCCCACCAATACCGCATGACTATGAACTGTTTCCTGGAGTCGGCTATTACAAGTTTCATTATGGAAGCAAAGTAACATTCCAGGAAGCACATTCTATTTGCAATAAAGAAGGTGGGCATCTAGCAATCATGAACTCACAGCAGGAATCTGAAGTTATAAAAACTATTTATGCACGACACTCTGAGGCCGGAGGACCATGGTCATTCATAGGTTTCTATGACAGAAATAAGGCACGAGACTTTGTCACAATATATGGTAAGGATAAACATAATACTAGTTTGACCTAAAGAATACAATAAGTGTTCATGCTCTTACATAAATAAGGTAGCCTATTGCCAATTTGCATGTTGATTCAGTCCTTAAGAGTGTTATATATAAAGTTAAACTTCAGTCCCACATAATTTTCTTTACAGGCCAATCACTCAAAGAAACTGGCTTCTCCAAGTGGAATCCAGGAGAGCCAAACAATATTGGAGGAAATCAATTTTGTGGATGTGTTATCAGAGAAACAGGACTTTTGGCAGATGTAGGCTGTGATATTCCGATATCATTTTTTTGTGAATATGACCTCTCTTGGGGAAGCATGTGGAGTAATATTTAATAGCAAATATAACTGTGACTTCAGCCACTTTGTCAAATTCCTCTTAAAGTGCAGATAATCAATTAAATACAAATTCAAATAATTCAAAATTACTGCTACTGCAATATTTTATGTTAGTGAATCACACATTTGCATGACTTCCTTAAAACATTATGCCCCAAAGCTCATGTCACCCATAAAAAGAGCATTATTGATATATATATATCGTTTCGTTCACTCACTCACACACCGCCATTAGGCAAATCAATATATAATAATTTGAACAGAAGGTGAAAGAAAGAGATAGGAAACATGTAACTAAAATTGGACGAAGACACTGGTGATGTAGAAGCCCAAGCCGAAATCATGGTAAACCTAAGTGTCCTGGTAGCTCAACTGGTAGAGCACTCGGCGCGAAATCGGGAGGTTCCGGGTTCGAGTCCTGGCCACGGCACATTTTTACCCACTGATTTCTCGGCTTTACAATCTTCCACATCACCAGTGTCTTCGTTCAATTTTAGTTACATGTTTCCTATCTCTTTCTTTCACCTTCTGTTCAAATTATATATATATATATATATATTGTAAAGTATTATATATATATATATAAATTATGATTATATGTACTCCCGGGTAATGGTTCAATGCCATTTTATTGGTAATACAATTGTAAAGTAACTCTATATTATAATTTGTAATGACAATAAAGCAATGTTACAAATTACACAGAGATACCTTTTATATATCCATCCCCTGCACTTCTCCCACTTTGAACATGTTGCTCTCTACAAACTGTTTACCCTGCTGATTAAGCAGAGGACAGCGAGCAAATCAGATGCACCATGGGCATCAATACCAATGATGAATACAATGCCTACTGCTCACAATCGCATACGCAACCCTTATTCATTGACACCTTTTGGATCAATGTCTCCCAATGACTTAAGTTACACCATTCCTTCGCCATGAAAGCCCAGACTTAAGATTACAGCCTGCTTAAGGAAAATTTCAGTACCGAGATCACTCAAAACTTTCCTGAAGTTCCTATTCCAGCCTGCACCATACCCATGATATAATCCTGAACCCCGTACCCTAATTCCTGCCATTCAAGGCTTACCAATCACCAAAATCAAATTCTCACTCAATTCTCCTCCACTTTTAGGAAAATCAAACTGGGAGTGAGTCGAAAAACTTATTTTTCCAATAATAGATACCCGATATTTAGAGATGGTGATTTTCAGCATTGTGAATTCTAAGTTTTTCATTTTATTATAATTACGAATTATGAATGAGCATTAAATAATTTTCAAAAATAAATAAGAATAATATTCAATCAAAAGTATTATTATTATTATGTAGGTAATATACTGGTAAAGATATGGCCCGTAGTTGTCAGAATTCAATTCTCTGTAACTGACTTCCATGTTCTTGTTACTCCTCACATTCTGACACTTTCTTCTTCTTTGGGATAGATACCAAGACTGTTTTCAGGAAGTCTTCTGGCCAGGATTCATTTCTCTGTAATTGACTTCCATAATCAAGCTAATTGATAGTTGGGAGGGCTTCCTCTTCCCCCCCCCTTCCTTACGATATATTTAACGGGACACTATCACGTGTACTACCTTTTATCTGGCTTCTACCCTTCCACTGATCTAACAGTGGAGGCCCTACCATAAGTAAAAATTCATCATATCATTTGTTAGAGCTAAATAAATGCTAATGCTAAATGCAATGGTCCATGAGCTTTAAGCTGCATGACCTCATTTTTGCTCATACCCTTAAAGTGATTTCCTTATTGATGTAATGAAGAACTGTGACGTCTATCGTTCCTGAGCACCATGCAACGTACACTTATGAATTACAGTTAGTCCATGATTCCAAATGCTGAGCAACAATGCAGGCTAACCAGCTCCACTTAAAAAATGCTCTTCGATTATGCCCATTAATCTGGCCTTAACATCGACATGCACCATGAAAATCTGTCTTGCTGGTGAAAATACAAAAAAGCGGTACAACCAATCAAGTGTGGAATAGTATAGCATGGCACAAGAATGCAACCAAACTTAGGCCCAAGTTGTAACAACATCCTCATTAAGTGAAAGTAAACTGTTTGTGACAATCATAATCGTTTATCGCAAATGTTTAAAATCGCCATCTCTACCTTGTCCTCACTCAAACCTTTTGCTGTGACGATCTACCTTCAGTATGCTGAGGAGGGCCACTTTGTTGCCGAAATAAACATCATGCTCACCTCCATGCTATTTACCCTTCCTAAACTCATTGACTTATGGCATTAGCCATTCATTCTGGTGTTTTTGTGTGATCAGTGTGTGTGTGTGTGTGTGTTTGCACTCCATGAAGACGGCAATTGGGATTAACAACCTCGTGAACCACTTCGTGTGTGCCTGGTGTAAGCTGAGTCACTGGCAAGGGATTAATTTCCCCCTTAACTTCCTACTTGAGTATGTCCAGTGTGGGTTTCTCTTAAAATATTGTAAAACACCCCATCAGAAAAGCATTAGCCAGTAAAGTGAATGAGTACCCCCTTGGTGTTGAGTGGTTGTGCCATATTACCAAGTTGATCCCTGGATTGGGTAAATCCCCAGTAAATCTCTCAACAGCCCCCTGTTTTTTAACCCATTCTTTAGGGAAAGAAAAATGTTTACTTACAGATAATATAGTCAGTACCTTTAATTAACCATCTCTACCAATACTATGTTGTGATAACCAGTAAAAAATATTGTACACATAATACAATATGAGAGAGTGGCAGCTAGGACTGAAAAATATCCCCACACGAGTTTGGAAAGATTAATTAAATCGATTAAAATAAACCTGGCATAAATATTAATGATTTATTCAAAATTATTTGATGTCAATGAAAATTCTTTTATAGAAAAAATACATTGCTTACGCATGCTTGGTTTCAATGCTCCCCTTCACTTAAAAGACACTAAATTCTCTGAGATGAATAACATTTCTGAAGCAATAGCCAGGTTTTAAATAGTGGATATTGGATTCAAACCAGATTGGCTACTGCATATCAGGTACCGGATATTGGGTGACATATCAGGTGATAAATTTCCACTGTGTGCGACGGAACTCAATGGGAATTTGTTGCCGTGATTGAACTCACAGAGGCAGGTAGATGGAGTTGAACGAAATGAAATAACAACAGCCTTAGAATGGGATTGACTTACAACAGGAACATTTATACTACAAAATATATAACAAATCAAGCAAGTCCGTAGGCTGGGGAATGTGAAGTCTTGGTATAGTCAGCACGCCTTCGGTAGAAACTTGCCGATGTGGTCTTCTGGCCGGTCGAAAGAAAAGAGAGCTCTTCGCTCACAGCACGGCGCACAAAGTCTTTGAGGGGAAACAGCCACTGAGTGAAGGAGTGGGGAGAGTAGGGGAGGTGCTGGCACACTATGGTTGGTGGAAAAGTGGAGTGTGTTCACAACTCTAAGCACGACAGTCTCCTGCGGCTCTGAGTCTCCCACGCTATGAGTCTGCCAGGTGTAGAGTATGCCAAAATTGGCACAGCTGGACGACAAGGAGGATTTGGTGGGGTGACGACAGATGAGAAATAGAGAGAAATAACCCCTTATTGTTTCAGTCTGAGGGCTTCCAAGCTATTGTGCTCAATGTTTCATAAAATAAAAAGAAATAGAGAAAAAATACCCTCCTACAATGACTCCAGCTTATCTGACTGATACATGGCGGCCTGCTATATCGGTCCGACAACCGATATATAGGATGATACATTCTTAAGTGATAAATTAAACCGCAGTGCATAGTCAGGTATAGTTCTCAAGTGGTAACGGTATTCTGACCAGTACAAGCCACGACAGCTGATAGATAGAAGCAATAGACACTGATGGTGCAACTAAAAATATCTTGGCTACTTATGAAAGGTGCACATATACTTTAAAATTTTTCCAGTTAAAAACACAATAGGAAATATTCAACCTGGACATATACAGCTTTATCTAGAAAAAAATTATCAGATTCTGCTTCTATGAAACTAATATACTGATCATTGAATATCGGCAAGCATGCATTGTTATCTGAAGTTATTATCAGCTCAGCACTACATAATACATCAGTTGTTCCAGGAGTGGGTGATTCTGTTTGGAACGAGACTCCAAGCAACCCACAACATGTCAATGCTTATTCATTTATCTCATTGCGAGCCTCACTTGTTGAACTTGCATCATAGCTAGACCCATTCTAGAAAACTATTCACCCTTATGGTCTTCATTTTACTCCTCATATTCTCATATTATTTTATCTAGATACCACCCTCAAGCTGCCGTAGAGGTTTTTGGCAGGGGGTGTTAAGACACTATCCATGAAAGAGTAATGAACATGTAAAAGATGTGGGAGAGAACAAAGGTGAATTGTATGTTATCAATGTCTTAAGTTAGAGTCTATACATCTCTATATATGTACAGCGATATCCTTCAACTGAAAAGAGAATAATGACCAGGTTTGTCCTAAGAGCACATTTCTTTCCCCTCTCACCCCTGAGAACTGACTGAATATTGAGATCATTGTGTTTATCTAAATCTACGTACTATGTACCAGGTGAGCCACCGCACACAAGTGTGGCAGGGAATGTTAGGACACCATCCATACAGGGGAGGGAGTAGGGAAAAGGAGGAGGGAGAGGAGAGAGGTAAATTGTATCTTAGCCATGTGTCTTGTGTTAGCATCACACTGTTTTTGTTATTATCACTAATGGTGCATGGGAAGAAGGAATTTTTCAGTCAGTTCGGCAGTATACCTCTCCAATTTTGTCAACCCCCTCAGTTCTATAGATATAGCATTGGGTTAAAATAATATCCTCTGTGTCGTACTGAAACTCAATTTATCAAGTATTTCAAGTTTTTCCTAACTTGTAGCCTCCTAGTCTCTTAACAGTTCCCAACCTAATCCTTCCATCAAGTGAGTGACCTGCAATCATTGAAATGGTTCAGAAAATTTTTTTAAAGAATGGTGCTATTTAAAGTACAATATTAACTCAAATACAGCTAATAATGACATTATTAAATTTGAACTGCTCTCCCTTGAGTAATGCAGAATACAAGCTGACATACTTTTTCTCCACCGATAACTCCGAAATGAAATAAATTGTCTATCTCTCTGGGAAAACATCACCATTCTGGTTCCTTCCAATTACACAAGACATTCCACTTCTTTTACTTTGCCATACTTACTGAAAAACTACACATATTTTTACCCTAGTTCAGAATGGAGAGAGCCTACAGTGTACTCTTTCAGAGAATGGATATCTTTAATCTATCAGTAAAACTTTTCAAAAATCACACTTCTCTGCTATTAGGCCAATTATGTAATTTGCTTCATTGCTCTTTATTTGTCTAAAATTTTTATATTGTTCTACTGTTCCAACTATAATGTTCTATTGATTTTTGATACATCTATTTGCCATTAATTTGGGGTATATTTAATATTTCAAGTAAATGGGTGTTTCCCGTTAAATAAATAAATATTTTTAATCAGGTCTTGAATGGAGAAGTTGTAAATAGTTGGCTAGTCCTCGAATTGGTTGTCCGTATTTTAATGAATTCATTACTGGCTTTAATTTAAAGGAAGGGCATAGTGGCAAACATTAGGAGGATGATTACACTCCTGAAAAAGTGTTCAGTAATGGGAGAGAGCTGATGATGGGGACCTAGGATAAGGATATAAAGAAGAGGCTGGTGAAGGGTTTAATATCGTGTGTAGCACTGTATAGGGCACACAAGTGGACTCTGAGAAAAAAAATGAGAAAATGATGCAGGCATTTGAGATGTGAGTGTGAAAAAGAATGGAGAAGATGCAGTGGATGGAAAGGAAGACAAATGAGGAGGTCAAGGGTCAAGGAACACCAGTGGGATTTCAGGCTCGGCCAACCTGAAAAATCTGGCATGGCCAAGCACAGCATTTCTCAGGACATCCCATTTGCTGGAAGAAGACAAAGGTTCTCTGCCACGTGGAAAGGTTCTGGGAAAGACTGACCAAATAAGTAATTGAAATCCAAATAGCAAACAAGACTATGAATCATGATGCTGGATACTCTCTCAGCTATTCCTGGAAGCCAGTGCTAAGAAACATCCGAGAGGCCAGACAAAAAAGGTGGGAATCAGCTGACCAATCACACGACACCTGAGCTACAGCAAAGCATATATTTTCCGGACTAGTTGCATTGCACAACATGCCCTGATGACGATGGATGACACGTGCATTGAAACGTCGGCATAGATGGAGAGTTTGACCCGGTGGGAAGCTCGCACAACCTTCAACATCAAATGAGGTGTTTGATATGGTGGTTGAGGAGGGGAAACTTCTTAGGGAAGATTAGGAGGAGGTAGAGCACGTGGTTGGAGGAGGTAATGATGGGAAAAGGGTAGCTTAAGACTGTGATAAATGGGAGGATGATGGGTAAGCAGGGAAGGGGAAGAAAGTGAAAAGGTTTTATGGATGGGATGAAGAAGGGTAGAATGTATGCTGAGATGAAGAAATAAATATTATTGATATAAAGGGCCCTGCATACGTAAAAATCCACAGGATTCTACTCACTTTCATTTGAACCTACCTTAACTTGTATATTGCATTAAAAATGACACTTACTAATAAATTAAAGATGATAAAGAATACTCCACATTGCATCCTTATTTCTTGCCCTTGCAAAAGGATCTTGATTCAAAAAGGTTGTATTCACTAAGGCCCTTCTTCTCTTGGACAACAACCTTGTTGTAGTGGAAGGGCTTGCGTGTTCCGATGACCCTTAGAGCCGCACTGGTGGGAGCAATGCTCCTGGTAGGGTCACCCATGCCAGATTGGTCGAAGGTTAGGAGAGAGATAAATGGTAGTCCGCGCAGCGTCTGTACCTCAGTGAGGCGGCTGCAAAATGTGTCTGACCCCAGTGGGGTGGCCTCTGAAGTGATGGTGTCACATAAAAAAACACTATTGAGTAAGGCCACGGAATACTTACTTACTCTTACTCCCAGGGCCATCTATATCTTAGGCGATATTTAGCCACATCAACAAATCTCCTCCACCTGGATCGATCTCCTGCCTCTCTTTCTGTTGCTCCAATATTTTGCATATCCGTTCTCACTTGGTCCCACCATCTTAGCTGTGCTCTTCCTCGGGGTCTTCTTCCTTCAGGAATCTCATTCAGTACCTCCTTCAGTAGACATCCCTCCTCTTTCCTTAGAATATGTCCAGCCCACCTGATTCTTCTTGCCTTTATTTCACTAGTTATGTCTGGATGTTTGTATAGATTCCTGATTTTTCTGTTGTGTTTTTTTCTCCATTGTCCTTCTTCCTATGTGGGCCCATAGATTTTTCGCAATATCTTATTCTCGAACACTATTAGTTTTTCCTCATCCTTCTTTGACAGCCTCCACGTTTCAGATCCGTAGAGTAGTATTGGGGATAATATTGTTTTATAAAGTCTAATTTTGGTTATGTGCAACAGGGCTTTTGAAGATAGAATTCAGTTGCATGTATGTAGACATCTGTTGACCAGGTTTAACCTGTTTTGTATTTCTGGCTCTAATGCATTGTTATTTGTTAAATTACTCCTAAATAATTGAAAAAAGCCACGGAATACTATCTCAATTAAAACAAAAACCTTGAAATTATGGACAGGTCTCAAATGATAATGAATCCTGGCAACTACGGGAGTTGGCACAGGGGGCCAGGCGTCGTGCCCAGCAGTGGTGGGAGGAAGGCCCATGCGGTCGTCATCACATGAAATCCTTGCTCAGACGTAGTAGCAGCAGAGGAAAAAAGGATAAAGAAGAGAAACGAAGCTATCAGAATGGGCACGTGGAATGGTAGGACTATGCTGAGGGCGGGGAAGCTAGAGAATATAAAGCAAGAAATGGAGAGGGTGGGTGTAGACATCATGGGTCTGGGTGAAGTATCATAAGATGGAAGAATGACTGGGACTACTGGATCGACGACTATAGAGTAATTTATAGTGGAGGGAATGAAAGTCAGCACGGGGTTGCTTTCGTAATTAATAGGAAACTAGGTAGAAAAGTAGTGTATGCAGAACAGGTGAGTGATAGGATTATAGTAGTGGAACTAAAGGCAGATCCAATGAATTTAGTTAAAATCTAGATTTATATGCCTACCTCTAATCATAAAGAGGAGTTAGTTGGGGTGTACGATCAGCTAGAGGAAATAATTGGTAGGATACCTGGGAGTAAGCACTTAGTAGTAAAGGGGGACTGGAACGCGGTGGTGGGCAAAGGAAGAGATGGGCAGGAGGTGGGCGATTACGGGCTAGGAAGGAGAAACAACCAGGGCGAGAAAGCAATGGAATTTTGCCGTAGAAATAACCTAGTAATTACAAATACATGGTTCAGATATCACCCTCGATGTAGGTACACTTGGAAGAAGCAGGGAGACAGAGATACGTCCCAGATAGATTATATAATGGCTCGTCACAGATACAGGAATATTGTTAAAAACTCGCATACTTATCCAGGAGCTTATGCAGACACAGACCACAATTTATTAGTCATGAAATGTCGGGTAAAACTGAAAAAGATAAGAATGGGACGGAGGGTAAGAAAGTGGAATACCGAGGCATTAACTGGGGCAATGACGAAGAAGTATCGAGAGACGGTGGATAAGATAATGGGTGAGGAAAATGGAGTTAGATCAGAGGAAGATGAATGGGGAAGTTTGAAAAATGGAACTGTAGAAGCGGCGAAATCAACAGTAGGCGTAGTGAGTGCAACTAAAATTAGAAAACCGTGGATCACGAGGGAGATGATAAAGGAGATACAGGAGAGAAGGAAATGGAAGAGTGTAAACTCAGAGCTAAGAAAGAGAAAATACCGAGAATTAAATAACAGGCTTGGAAGAGAAACAAAGAAAGCAAGAGAGCCGTGGTGGAGAGAACAGATGCATTATATAGGAAAGTAAAAGAACTGACAGGTGGTAATAAGGGAAGGGGAATTACAATGATAACAGACAAGACGGGAAAGGTGATCGTAGAACCGAAAGATATCTAGGAGAGGTGGAAGGAGTATGTTGAAGAGCTGTATGGTGAAGAAATAAGGCCCAATAGGTTAGATATAGAAAGGGAAGACTATATCAACAGAGATGGCATCGGACCACGTATCCTAGATAGCAAAACGAAAGAGCTCTATGAGACATGAAAAGGAATAAGACGGTGGGAATAGATGACATACCTGCAGAGATTTTAAAGAGCATGGGGAAGAACGGAAGAGTAAAACTTTTTGCTATTATTCGTAGGATTTATGAGGATGGGGTGTGGCCGGAAGACTTCCCGAAGACTGTACTAATTCCTAAACCAAAGAAGAATAAGGCAAAAACGTGCGAAGACTATAGGACAATAAGCTTAATATCCCATGCGGTGAAATTAGTTCTGATAATTATAAACAGAAGGCTAGAGAAGGCAAATGAATACCTGGGTGACGACCAGTTCGGGTTTAGGAGAGGGACGGGAACACGAGATGCTATAGTGGTGATGAGGACACTAGTAGAAAGAAACCTAGAGTATGGGCAGGATATTTTTACATGTTTTGCAGACTTTGAGAAGGCGTTTGATTGGGTAGAATGGACGAAATTAATGGGAATGTTGAAGAAATTAGGGCTCGATTGGAGGGATAGACGTCTGATTCAGAATTTGTAAATGAACCAGATGGCGCAGATTAGGGTAGGCAATGGAGAATCGGGATGGGCCACAATAGGACAGGGAGTGCCCACTATTGCCGTTGCTTTTTAACGTGTATTCAGAATAAATGGTTAGGGAGGCATGGGGGGAGGAGGAGGTAGGAATAAAGGTAGGAGGGGAGCTGATAAAATCAGTGAGATTTGCAGATGATCAAGCATTGGTTAGTCAGTTTTCCAAGGGGTTACAGTCAATGGTGAATGCATTAGAGGTGCAGTCCAAAAAGTATGGGATAAAGATCAATCACAAGAAAACGAAAGTAATGAGATTTTCTAGAAGTAAGAAGGCGGGGCTGAATATAAGGGTGAGAGGGGAGAAGATAGAGCAGGCCGAGCAGTTTACGTATCTGGGTAGTATTCTGGAGGGGAATGGGTTTAGTGGTAAGGACATCAGATGCAGAATTGCGCTAGCTAAAGAAGCATTTTCGAAGAGAAGGGAATTGATGAGGGGGGGTCTGAGGAGAGACGTAAAGAAAAAGCTGGTGAAAACTTTAATATGGAGCATGGCGCTATATGGGTCGGAAACTTGGTCATTGCAAAGGGAGGATGTGCGTAGAGTTGAGGGGGTTTGAGATGTGGATTTGGAGAAGGATGGAGAAGGTTACCTGGATGGCGAGAAAGACGAACGAGGAGGTATTGGATATGGTCGGCCAAGGAGAGGAAGCTTGTGGCAGAGGTTCGGAGGAGGCAGAAGAGATGGATGGAGGAGGTTTTGAGAGGAGAGGGCATGTTGAAGAGAGTGATAGAGGGGATAACACTGGGGAAGTGTGGAAGAGGATAGGAATTCTGGACAAAATAAGAGGAGGTAGAAGATATGAAGAATTGAAGAGGGATCTAATAACGGGCCATCCTTAGGAGGGAAAGCGAGACGATTTCTATGAGGTTGGGATGCAGAATGGGGGCTGTCCAATACCAATCAGCTGGTAGTATACTTGAATGAAAAAATCACTAAGAAATCACATTACGTCCTCCACAATGCTAGAAAAAGACTCCTTAATAATTGCCTTAACTCACATTTAAAAAATACAATTTTAGGGATTTCATTTACTGTCTGATAACCTGAGTATCACTAGGTGAATTATATGAACTACTTCAATTCCTACCTTATAAATTCACGGTTGAGCAACTGGTTAATCAGGAACGTCCATCTACTGACTTACTTATCTGCATAAGCATGCATCTTCTAATCAATGTGGGATTTGGAAGTTGAATTTTTCATCTAATGTCTTTTCGCTAATTATGCCTGCATGTATTGTTATTATGGTTTATTATGCAAAGAAATATGATTTTTTTTGCAGTGTACGCTCCAATAAAAGCATAAAATTGACTTATAAAGCAAAGTTCAACAACAGAAAAGATGCGATTAGATGGTCATGCAAAACTGAAATACGAGATAGTTTTCATAATATTGCACCAGAGATTTCTCTTTGACCTGTTTATCATTTCCAGCCTCACTTTAAAAAAGCAAAAAGAATAAGGGATTCTTGAAGTTTATCAATAGTTCAAGGCTTTGCCCCAGAAAAAATGTCACTCCAACCTATTGAAATATATATGGATTGCTAAAGTACTGATACAGAAGGATATATAAGATGCTTCTAGAAGAGTCACACGGATACAGGGCCAGAAGAGAATTCTCAGTTTCACGCCATCTCAAAGAACTTTCAACAACAATGGTCTCTATTCACTGCAAACTTGTAGCACTTTGTATGTTTCTGCTTTGGAGCAAAAATGCTATGGGCCAACCATCATGCCAGGAATTAAATGGATTATCAAGAGGAAATAAAACTTTAGAGCTGTCAATCACAGGACTCAGAAACCAAAGTGGTCATTGGATGACTCAATTTCTGCTCAATGAAGAATCTCTGCAAGCTCACCAAAACTGGAAAATGGACTTGAGGCACAGCACCAATCAATACGCAGGAGTGCATTCATTTACTCTACAAGGAGCTCTCATAGGTAAGATAAAAATTCTATCTAACTTTTTTATTTGTTAAAAAAGTTCATAGTCTGTGCCTACATACATCAATATTGATAGTTTTAAATGAACTCACAGCAAACATAAAATACTGTGGAGCCTCCGTAGTATGAAATTCAATTTCTACTTTCCTAAAAATTTGGTCCTAAAAATTTGCCTTTTTACTATGCAAATAGAACACCAATGTTTTTTTTATTTTAAGATTTTTTTTAAATTCTTGTTTTTTTTATGCGAAGATAAAGCAATCATGTTACCATGCAGTTGAATCAAACTTTTCATTATTAAAATAGGGCAGTTTAATACAACAAACTTTAAATAAAAACAAGTTATTACATCTCAACTAAATGCCAAACTTATTTGGAACGTCAACAATTATGTAGTGGGATTGGTGGCACTTCAGTTCTTTGCTGGCACTTACTAAAGAACATTCCAAATTCTGAATTTTATCCATTTCTTAGGGTAGATATCAACGTCATTCAATTTTTTATCTTAATAGAGCAGCGTCTATAGATTCAAAATTTTAGTAATTCTTAATCGGACTACTAAAGGCTTCTTTCTTAAGTTTAATGTAGAGAGTTTTCCTTTTACCTTAGCAATGATAATCACCTTTTAATGTCTTTTTGGCATAGAAGAGCAATTGCATTTTTTCTTTATGAATTTTTCAATGTTAAAATGATAATATAGCTTTTAAATGGAGACAATGTAGTGGTGAGAATGAACGTATGAGGGCAGCTGATAAAGTCTTACATTTTCATATAGTCATGCATGAATTAGTGAGTCCACTGAGGAAATACAATCATCTATGAAGCAATATGAAAGGTATGGGGTGAAGATAAGCCATAGAAATGTGAGGTTAATGAAGTTCTCCAGCACTAGAAAAGTTGAAGGGTATGAAATAGAGCAGGTAGCACAGCTAACATATCTATGGAGTATTTTGAATAAGAATTTGTTAGGTGCAGACTTATGGCTTAAAACTGTATAGGCATTTACCAAGATAGAGAGATTGTGGTGGACCATAGGCGGATTTATGGGGGGAGCACGGGGGCACGTGCCCCCCCCCAGACGCTTAAATAATGGACAAGATTTTTAATACTGTCCCGTTATAATTACGTTCGTTTTGTTTAGTGTATTACGGAGCCTCATTCATTTTAGCCTTAAGCACAAGTCAAGAAGACAGATTCGCTAGTCAGCGCTCAAAAAAAAACATCGCCCAAGTGGGAAGGAAGACATTATGTCAAAAATGAACGTTAATGAAGTACTGGACATCTTCAGCAGGAAACATAATAGAAAACTGCCGTTATTATATATGTAACTAATTAATATTTTCAAATTAGTAATCTCTATATTAAAATAAAAAGTATATTTCGTACATTAATTGTTGTATGTTGATTTTTAATCCCAAATTTGAGAAGACCGTTTGCCCATCAGACCCTTGTGCCCCCCCCAAAGAAAAATCCTGGATCCGCCCCTGTGGTGGACTACTACTCTACTACAAAGCCATTAAGAAAAGATTAGTCAAATATTTAGTATGTAGTATAGCATTATATTGCTCAGAAATGTATTCTTGAAGGAGAATGTTACATTTGGTAATGTAGGAAAGAAAATTAGAGGCAATAATCAGAAGAGGCAGTCAGAAAGTAAACATTCACTTTGTAATTTTTCCACACAATTTATTTTTCCTCTACTGGTTTTAACATTTTATAGAAAAATTTTAAATAGGAGCATTTTATAAATTGTGTGGGAAAAATTTGGTAAATGAGGTTGTTCCCAGTTATTCCTATAAATAACCCCTGATTTCTTTCTGGGCCAATTCCTCCCAATTCTCAATCACTTCTCTATGACTCTGACCTCAGTCCCTCTCATAGTTCATAATCACTTGTGTTACTCCCCTCTTCACTTGACCACCTCCTGTTCAAGTGCATGAATATGAGACTGACTGCTCCATATTTCACTTTTCATAATGAAGTGGAAAAATTGAAACTGGTGGAGGAAAAATAAATTATGTGGAAAAATTACAGAGTAAAAAAGTAGGCGGAGGACGAATAGAGAGATACAGCATATTGGAGTTGGTCAGTGACAAAAGTAAGGTCATGGAGGGGAATAAAATGGGGAGGAATTTTAGACAACATGAAATAGTGGAAGTAGATGTTATGAAGGACTTCAGAGAGACCAAATGAAGAGCATATGGATAGCTTCAAAAATGTGTTTTGCAGACCACATGATATTAAAAACTAAGACATTGACTGTTTGACAACCTAACAATAAATAGATTGATTTTGCAATTGATGAATGTGCAGATGGTAAATTAATTTATTAACACATTCTATGCATTAACTGTACACATGGATCTTGAAAAGATTAATTTTTTAAATGGATATTTTAAGCCCGCAAGTACCCCAAATACCCCAAAAATATACTGATTCTACCTTTTATTGCCACTTGATAGATACTTAGGCTTAATACTCCCATAATATATTTCTGACTACATCAATGAATCTACTTTTTTCTCACAGTACCCCCACCAATGCCACATGACTATGAACTGTTTCCTGGAGTCGGCTATTACAAGTTTCATTATGGAAGCAAAGTAACATTCCAGGAAGCACATTCTATTTGCAATAAAGAAGGTGGGCATCTAGCAATCATGAACTCACTGCAGGAATCTGAAGTTATAAAAACAATTTATGCACGACACTCTGAGGCAGGGGGGCCATGGTCATTCATAGGTTTCTATGACAGAAATAAGGCACGAGACTTTGTCACAATATATGGTAAGGATAAACATAATACTAGTTTGACCTAAAGAATACAATAAGTGTTCATGCTCTTACATAAATAAGGTAACCTATTGCCAATTTGCATGCCGATCCAGTCATTTGAGTGCTATAATGTAAACTTCACTCCCACATAATGTTCTTTACAGGTCAGCCACTCAAAGAAACCGACTTCCTTAAGTGGGCTTCAGGAGAACCAAACAATTGGGGAGGAAGTCAATTTTGTGGATGTGTTATCCGTGATACAGGCCTTTTGGCAGATGTAGGTTGTGAAGATAAGTTATCATTTTTTTGTGAATATGATCTCTCTTGGGGTAACTTGTGAAATATTATCTGACAGCATATAGAACTGTGACCTCAGCCTCCAGTTAAAGCTTATTTCATCAGCAGAAAACAAAACCACCAATTATACAGGATAGATTAAGATACAGGAATGTAGAGCCAAGATCTCATTCTTTCGCCAATATGAGCCCTCGAGTAATTTGTGAACTTCATCTAAAATTTAATATGACAGTGAGCTTAGGTTCCACACTGAGCTCTCAGCAATTGGATAAAATAAAATCCAAGACAATCGAAAAAATTAGATTCAATTACACCTTCTACATACTAGGGGTTAAGGAATCACTGCTATTCCACCCTATCCCTTGATAATCCCCTCGCTGTGCAGTAAGAAGCTTTCATACGCAGGTATAAAGTTTTTAAATGCTTTCCCTAGAAATGCAAGTTCCCACAGTTCAAAACTAGGCCATATAATTACTTTTGAGGACATTCAAATCATTTGGGAAATGCATTTTCGTCTATTGCTCGGGAAATGAAATTTAGTTGCATTTTTGTTTATATTCCTTGCCAACAGTGTTGTTTTTTTCCTTGTACCTTTTAATTGTGTATTTTACGTTTACTGTTCTGCCCTCTTGCTGTTTTTACTCCATGCATTTTGTGATCTTATTCATTTTACACCAACAGTTTATTACTGACATAGGTCATTTTATGATGAAGAATGGACATTTATGAATTTTGTGACCTGTTCCATATGTGTAACCAACATGTCAAATTAGAAAACAAAAAAATTATTACAATTAATCCTCTAATACCCTTATCATGAAGGAATTCATTCAATTTAAGCCTGAGACTGTCACCTTCACCTTATAAATTAATGGATCTGTTGTAATTGGGGCTTGTCTTACATGCACATGCACCTTATATGCCTTCAAACATGGTAATTACTAATTCTATTCAAGAATTCTCATGTCGTGTACCACCAATGATCCTCATTTCAACATATCTATGATTTTATTTTAGACCACTATTTCCAGCCATGTAAAGAGTTATATGTAAATAAATGTTATTGAGTTTTCTATGCCTTGTTTTTTATCAATGTTTGGAAAAGAACCACTACATAGACTTTATATCAGCATAACACAAAGTGCTTTGGGAAACTTTGCCCCCCCTTTCGAGAATGTTGCCATTTTCATCATATTGTAGCCAAGACTCATTTCCAGGCATTGCTGAGAGAAAAGCTTCAATCCCATTAGAGAATCTCTTGTTTTGAATTTTGATATGTTCCTTGACCAGGCAGTCTCTGAAGAGTGGGCAAGTATCCTTGCTTTGTCAAACTGGATGGAATGGCCATGTCCCATGCTATGTTTAGCAATGGCTGATTTTCCCAGCTTTAGATGCCCGCTTGTGTTTTTTCAGTCCCATCTTGACTGTGAGTTAGGTCTTCCGCTCCTGTCTACCGGGTCTCATGCAAATGCCCAAAGCAACCAACTGCAGTGTCATTTCTATGGCATTATTACATTTTGACTTTAATTACAGCAGTAATTTGCAAGTATGCAACTAAAACAATAAGATGGAAGGTCAAAGAACTGTCATTACCATTCAATTTCCTCGGTAAATTTGCTTATTGCTTTGTTTTTCACAAAAATTATTTTTCAATAGATAAAAAAATATGTACTGTTAAACATGCTGGAGCTAGGTTCTTTTGGAACAGCTGTGTTGGTCGATTTTCATGACAACAGTTTCTCCTCCATTACAGGAGGCGTCTTTAGGTCGAAATGATGTCAATTCTAAGTATGCCGGAATATATTGGCAGATTTTGGCGCTGTGATTCCCACTCAAGTTGGTCCTGCGTTCCTATTGGCTGAGGGGTAGAAGAGTCTTTTCCACATCGTGGCCAACAAGTATCCATCTTCTCTGCTGAAATTTTCCAGTTTTTTCATTATCTCAATCACCTTGCGTATTACCCTAGGGAAATATCTGTTTTCCCTAGCGATCACTCTGGTGTTGTCAAGTTTAATGCTGTGCCCCAGTTCCAACCAGGCATGCTCCGCGATGGCTGAGAATCGGAAATCTTTCTTCTTCATGGCTTTCTCATGCTCCTTGATTCTCACTTGCACCAATCTGCCTGTCTGGCTGATATACACTTTGTCACAGGAGAACTTAACTTCATTGATACCTTCATACAATTGCAATGAGAGGCGATCTTTGGGCTTAGATAATATGTCCCTTGTCTTCCTGACTGCCTTGTATCTGGTAGTCACTTTGTGCATTTTCAGAATCCTGGCAATTCTCTCCGATATGCCTGCTATGTACAGGGCAGTCCCTACGGATTGAGGGGCCCTGTGCTAACGAAACTTGGGGGGGCCCCTAACTTTGCATTCCCTAAATGATATAGTAATATCTTTTGAGCATATTTCATGGAAAGAAGGGAATTAACCTGCAAACTGGCTAATGATTTCAAGAAATTTACATATAAATTATTCCTAGGCCTCAGTCCACATTAACTCAGATAATTTAGAGGCTACTGTATTTATTAGCTCTTTCCCTCTACAAAACAAATGTAGCATATTTTATTCAGAAAGAATTTTAGACACTATATTGAAAAGGGAATTATCATGTATTAAGTCAGTACATAGTTAGATTGGCTTAGGATGAATAAAATGCAAATAGATGTCATATCATGCTCGATAGACTGTATCTCATGTTAGTACACTACAAAACTTGGGGTCTCTTGGTCAGAAATATTTAATGCATGAATTGAAAAAGCACACAGGAAAGCCACATACTTAGATGAAAACTTTTATGAGGAAAGAGATGGTGTAACACAGCTGATGTAAAGACTGTGTCAGGAACTGCATATGTAGTAGGCTATGATTACTTGAAAAATTCATATCACGCAAATTACAGGCTGACACAGAAGCTATCAATTTAATCCCATACTGTATTTCTAGCACAGACAGAAATGACAAAATAACACAGATACACTAATAAATATGTAATCACAAAAATTTCTGTGATGTAGATTTCTCGGGTTTCCATCCAGGTGATGTTGGTAACATTCATCTGTGTTATTTTGAACATTCACCCTGAAGACAATGGCAGACTATGCTGTCGACATGTTGGTGCAACTCACCAACATCACCTAGATGGAAACCTGAGAAATCTACATCACAAGTATTCACCAGGAAAGCCTTAAATCTTACACAAAAATTTCTACTTCCTATGACCATTAATGATTACACAACCAATTATCCGGGACTACCATCAGTTTTTAGGCTTTATATATTGAGTGCAGGTACTCTACTAGAGAATTCTATTTGGGACATAAACCAGGGAAATTGATGGAAATATACCTGAGGAAATCTGGGTTATATTTGTTAAATGTGCCAAAAACCTTCAACTGAAGAACATTTACACACAATATACTCAACTGAATCAAATTACTTAACTAAATTAGCTATGATATGTACAAAAGGGTAACTGCACACAAACAATGGGACTCAAACAAAAAAATTCGATTGAAGAAAGCAATTTCTTTTGAAATTTTAGGTCAACTTTTATGGAGAACTCAAAAAACTTCCACCAGCCACTGCTTACTAACTACTCCGTAAACTGCTAAAACAGTAGGATACTCGAGAGTGCTAATCTCTATTAGCGACTGCAATGCCAAATACAAAATCTCATGTATCATTTCTATACTCAAGGGAATGTTTTAAAACCAATGCATATGAGGAATTTGAGTGATCTGTTTATCTTCTTTGGCCTCTTTCTTCCGATAAAAAAGAAATAATAAGAAGTCTTCTTTGGCCTCCTTCTTTAAGTAAAAAGAAAGAAGAGGATTTTGATATTTCACCAACAGTTCATGACTCCAAAGAAAAAAATAAGTCACCTTCACCCAAGATATAGAGAAATACTGATAGAGCAGGATATATAAGGCACTTAAAGAAAAATCAAGGAGATCAGAGAATAGAAAATATTTCTCAGTTTCACATAATCTTGGAGCACACACTACAAGTATGGTCTCCTATCAATGCCAACTTGTGTTATTCTCCATGTTTCTGCTTTTGAGGAAAAACCCACTGAGCCAACTATCATGCCAGGAACTAAACGAACTATCAACACGAAATAGAACCTTAGAGCTTTCCATCACAGGACACAGAAACCAAAGTGGCCATTGGATGACTCAATTTCTGCTCAATGAAGAATCTCTGCAAGCTCACCAAAACTGGAAAATGGACTTGAAGCACAGCACCAATCAATATGGAGGAGTTCATGCATTTCATATTAAAGGAGCTATCACAGGTGAGCATTAGTTATGTACTACGAATTCTTACATTTATAGAAACTAAATAACATACAACCATTTCCTGCAAAGCATTGTCAAAACTAGCTACAGTTTTTCTCAATTCCTACCCAATTCACCCCAGAGAGAAAAAATTAATTACCTATTTGCTCCAGCACAAAACTTCCATGCACACACTTTGTAATTTACCTTATGTAAGCAGTGAGCCTCTATAACACTTACAAGATAAATTTTCACTTTGTTGTACAAGTTAACTGTAGATAACTTAACATATAATTTTCTGTGCCTGTGTACAATTTTGCCTTCACATTTTTTTGTAAATGCAAGGCTAAGCAAGCTTACTTTGGAGAAAAAATGTGAGGGTATTTTTTGTTGTTTTGGAAAAAAGTAATTACTTAAAAAACTTGAAAATATACACTGGGCTCTGTTTATATGGCCTAAAACCACTGTTTTTGGAAGTACACAGGGCCGGAAGCACCCATTAGGCGAACTAGGCGACCGCCTAGGGCGGCACTTTCCCGGGGGGCGGCAAAAAATGGAAAAAATGAAAAAATTATCTACGCCAAAATAAGTATTTTTAAAATCTAACGAAACATAAGTGAAAACATTTTTATAACAGGTAGGGGTAGGGGTGGGAGGGGGGGAAAGGAGGGGAGGGGCGGCAAATGTAACCTTTGCCTAGGGCGGCAAAAGTTCTAGCGCCGGCCCTGGAAGTACATATAATAAAACATCACTCTGGAAAGTTGCCAATAGTTGAGAAGGCACTAATTATAAAGTTTTGTATGGTTATTTATTACACAGGGGTGGCACAATGAAGGTGAAGTTCTTTTATAAAGCCCTATTAAGAAAATATCAGGGTCAAATGGGAGTTTAGGCCTACTAAACTCTCACTTGTATGTCTTCATGGATTAAGTTTCATTGGTGAGGATTAGACTGTTGTTACATCATTTAATCAACAAAGCATTTGGATTTAAATAAATAAATCATAAAAAACCTCGCCTGAACTAGTGCGTAAATCCGGAGTGTGCAACCCACAAAAAGTCAGAAGTCCATTTTTTAGCATTTGGGAAGGACATGTAAAATTTCAGGGATGAAGTTGCATACATGATTGTTCTGATGTAGGAGTTTTGCAAAGAGTGAGGTAAAATCCTTATTTTTTTAACTTCTGGCGTGTTCTTTGGTGCGTGTGGTGAAATTTCTATCAGTTCAAACAATTTTTGCCTTATTGCAGCCATTGCATTTTGTTTTCTGAATTCTTGACTAGAGCTGTCTATCTTGTGTGTTTTATCCATTAACTAAAAGTTTGGTAAGGATATTATCATTAGGCAATCTACCAGATAAGGAACATTTAAATGGAATACATTTCAATCTCAGAGCAGAGAATTTTCTGTATTTGCAAGCATTGAAGCTACATAACTTCTTTTTTTTCAGCTGTGGTTATTTCTGGGATAAGGAGACGAAAACTGCCATCTTATATATTTAAGGAGCTACAGTTTCATGTATCTAACTACCTGAAATAACCCATCTCATTATTAATTTTATTACCTAAGTTTGGAATTGAAATAGCAAAAACTGCAATTTTTAGGATTTTTTTAGGGGGACAGTAGCATGCCAAACTATTCAACTTTTTTTAGGAAGCACCCTAGCACTAATATTCCACGTCAAAATAATTTGAAGTCTGGAACTTAAGTACCTACTTTTCTTTTTAGCGGGTTGTAAAAATGTAATATTTCAATATTTTTCTAATTTAAAGGCCAACACTTGACAAGGTGGACACTTGTTTAAAAATCTGCAATTTGCATAAAATAAAGGACTCAGATATGAATCAACAATATGAAATTTGGGTATGAAAATCATGCTTGTTTAAATTGATCATGTTGCATGATTAGCTATAAAATATTATTTAGGGTTTAAAAGTAATGATACATTTTAATAAACTAGTGTTCCATACCTCGTGTTACCAGTTCATGTGTGTGTAAAATTACAACCCCATATCCAATGGGGTTGTAACGGGGTTAATATCCAATGGGGTTAATATCCAATGGGGTTGTAATTTGCAGTGGTTAGAGTTCCAACGCAGCAAAATTTGATCATTTGGTCAATTTTCACTATCACTAAAAATTTAAATAAACGGTTAGAATTAGCTCGTATCAGAGGCCTTAAGGGATTTCAATGCTACAAAAGAGACAATTTTTTTTTTCAAATTTCGTCGAGAAAATTGATTTGGTTGTGCACCATTGGATGCCAAATTTGACGACAATTTTCAAAGAAAAAAAAACAACCTCCATGAAATTATTGACGATACAAGGGGTTGAAAGTGGGAATATTTTACCAAATTTAAAATGCAAGTTTTTTTGTAGCTATAATTATAATAATTCCAGCACAAAGATAACGTAAATTGGCAAATGCCAATAAAATAATTTCCACCCCCTAATTATAATACTACTAATGGCGTCTTTATTGCAAGTGAATTTTAGGTCTACATAGTCCTTTCTTACAAATTAACTCGTAAATACAACACATTTACACCCATGCCCTGAATGGTGAAAATCCACCCAGGCAGGACTCGAACCTGCGACCTTCGGGTTGGCAGGCAAGGACGTTACCACGCGCCACCGAGGCCAGCAATAAGGGTAAAAAAGGATAAGTAAACTACCCCTATAAATGAATTTCTCATATCGGAGTGGTTCCAATGCTAATTATTGACAAATCGGGTCTTGTAAACACGACGGCATGGCACTAATGGTAGTGCGACTACCCCCTCATTTTTTCAAGAAGGATGATTCTACCTTTGGAAGGCAGCCTAAATCGGCACGAAAATAGCCACATAATGTAGCTTATTGCCACAAAATATAATCTGATATTCTAAGCTTGGGCTGAAATAAACAGTTACTCTTTACTCAAATTGATGAAGTGGAAAGAGAATGACCTTCTATGAAATCCATTTTATGTCCAGCATTATATGAAAAGAACTAAAGAAAAGAAAAAAAACTGCAATGTTTTCTGCCATGCTGTTTTTTTCAAGATCCAGAAGTTGAAAAAACTTTGTCCACTATTTAACACTACCACACTGCAGATAATAGTCTACCTTTTGAACGTCTAAAATCTCGGGTTAAACTCCAGATCATTCACATCAACTTCCAGTAAAAATGCACATAAAATTCATTTTTATTGCTTTCAGGCTTGTTCCTTTCGAAAAATTAAATTATGTAGAATTAATGATGGTACGAACTCAAGAGAAGTGTCATCAGAAAGTTAATTGAATGAACTTTCTTATTTTAATCATTAAATTCTATTTTCGATTCGACGAGAACTTTTGCAAAATATTACAAAATTTCCTAAAATTCAGAACTGTTTTCAAAAGCATTCCCTTATCAACCCATAAAACTGTTTAAGTGTGTACAAGGGTGAAAGGCTCTAACGGAATCAATGAAGAAATCAATTTGATCTCGAGCATAATTTATTTATTTTGCAAAAATAAATTTGTAGAGAATCGTTCTATGAAATTGCAAGGATTGCCAAAAGAAAGAAAATTCAATGCAAGTTCCAATTATTTAGGAGAAATTTTTTCTTCATATACAAGTTCTATAAATAAAGCACTGTTCAGTATTTCAAAAGAATTTGTTAGCATGAGTGGCAGCAGATCGAGTGAAGCAAGGGCAGTCAAAAGGCATAGCCCTCTAGTTTGATACAAGTGATCAAATGCTCAACAGCTCTAAACTTTTTATTTACACAGTTACTCAGTTTCTCATGGTTGACTTAGCTATGGCTTTATTGCCTCCACTGCTGATAACTTCCTTCTCTCCTCATCTACATACCCTACACTGATTGATAATGCCATTATTATTTCTAATGAACCTGGTGTCAAGAAAATCACCTCTGCCTTAATGCCCAAAAATATACATAATTAATATCTGCTTTAATACTCAGTCAGTTATATGTATTTCCTCATTATAAAACTGAAAATAACTTTCTAGTCAAGTTCAACAATAATATCATCGAGCAGGTTAACTATACAAAATTTCATAGCATGCATCTCAGTGACAACCTCTCTTGGGAACTCCATATTGACACTCTCTTGAAAAAACTTAGTTCTGTGTGTTATCTTCTGAGAACTTCACGTACTTCAGTTATTATTGTTGTCCTTTTAATCCTATGGTATCTTTTACTCATACATGACATATAACATAATACTTCGGTGTTCATCCATGCATGCAGTAAAGATTTTCAAATGACAGAAAATATTAGTCAGGATTATTACAAAAAAGCCATATTGTTCCCCATCCAGACACATCTTTACAAATTTAAACATTATTCCTTTCCCTAGTGTATACATCATGTTCTCAGTGATATATGTTCGGCAAAACCTGTTCATATCTGCTTTAATACTCAGTCAGTTCCCCATTAATGCGGATTTCCATCAATATCAGACTCGAAGAACGAAATTTCTCCATCAAGGTAGTGTTAGGATTAGTGCATCCTGCTCTGGTCCTAAAGAAATGGGCATCAAACTATTTACGAAACTACCCAATAAGATAAAAAACAAAATCATTGCGTGCTTTTAAACATAATGCTCAAAGTTTCCTTCAGGAGAAATTGATTTACTCTGTAAATGAATATTTACATGACTAATCAACCTGAATATCTGCATTGTGCTCCTTGTACCAAACATGACATTCTTAACCATTAGCTTTTTGCTTGGTTTTCATTGTCACTGTATTTTGATTGCACATACATCATCTTCCCGTATCTTATATAATATGAAAATGTGATCTTTGGACAAATAAATAAATTATTAACAAACCAAAATTCACCAAGGTAAATCTGTGCTTAAGATGCACCATGGAGTTACCCAATTAAGTGGCTGTAATGCCATACAGGAACCAGGGTTGCTACACACCAGAGATTATTTAATTTCAGGACTTTTCCAGGTTTTCCAGGCCAAAATTTTCATCTTTCCATATGAAAATACCCAATCTTTGGTAAGTACTTGTTTTAAAAAAGGCACAAGAATAGGAGCAACATTAATTATCAACTGTTTCATCGGGGAATAAAGTCCCAACAAACAGAGTGCCGCCAGTATCACTTAGAGGGAAAGTCGGCTTACTTTCTGATGGCATATTATTCTTAAGTCTTGCCCACGATGAGGCCCACGAAGATCTTCTACAAAATCTGAGTAGATACAAATATGACATCTTCCTCAGCATTAGTTAAAAAAATAAGACCAGAAAGTTTATTCAGGGACAAATTATTTGATAAACACCAAATAAGAGCTTTACTGCCTCATCCAGGCAACGTACTAAATACTCACCAGTTGACACACCAACAGACAGTGCCTAAAATAGTACTCACTTATTGAAAACAATCACATGTTGACTTAGAAAACCAAATTTCCAGACTATTTTCTCATTCTCCATGACTTTTCCAGGTTTCCAATGCCAGTTTTAAATTTCTATGACTTTTACAGGTATTCCAGGTCAGGAGAAATAGGTAACCCAGAGAAACACTTTGTCAGCACTGGTAGTGAATTTTTTAACACTCTTATACATTTCTAGTAACCTCCACCACTAATATTTTCTCTGACATGTGTAAACCAAATGATAAAGCAAATTGCAATCAAGGCTCTTTATATTCTGCTGTGCCCCTGAAGCAAACAATTTTTTCTCCTTCAGTACCACCACCAATGCCGTACGACTATGAGCTTATTCCTGGGGTAGGCTATTACAAGTTTCATTATGGAAGCAAATTAACCTTCCAGGAAGCACATTTGACTTGTAATAAAGAAGGTGGGCATTTAGCAATTATCAATTCACAAGAAGAAGCTGATGCTCTAAAAACTATATATTTACGACACTCAGAGGCAGGAGGACCATGGTCATTTTTAGGTTTCTATGACCAAAAAAAGACGAGAGACTTTGTCACAATCTACGGTAAGCATTACTGTTAACTGTGTAACTGGCTAACACACGTGGCCAACAATTGCAAAATCTGGGTTCAAATCACAATCAAGTCAAATGATTTTTTCAAGGCAAATTTCTCCCTCTTTGGTGTGTATATAAGCATAAATATTAAGCTTGAAAGAATGTCAATGGGCATTGTGTCATGCATGTCATCCTAACCTTGTGGTTATTCCAATTGTTTAAGTGCACTTGATTGTCCACTCTCCCCCAGGTCAGCCACTACAGGAAACTGGCTTCACCAAATGGCACCCGGGACAACCAGAAGATGTTAAACACAATGAATTCTGTGGATGCTTTATTCGAGATACTGGCCTCCTATGTGACGTTGGCTGCCTAGCTAAACTATCGTTCTTTTGTGAATATGACCTCTCCTGGAGTAGTTTGTGAAATCAATGTTGAAGCAATAAGTGTGAGCCCAGCTCCCTAATTAACTCTCCATAGCTGGAAAATAGAAATCCATATGGCACCTGTAAAATTATGATAACTGAAGAGAGAATTTTTCATTTCCATCTAGTTTAAAACTGATTAGTTACACTCAGTTACAGCTAGTCTAAAATTCTTTTACAAACTGAAACACCCCATGTAAATCATATGTGCATGCATTGCAAATCATATAGATGTTCAGGTTTTGCAAAAGAGTGACTGACTGATATAATAGACTTGGAAACCATGGTACTGCTAACAACTGGATCCAATCCCATCAAAACAATAGATTTCAGCAAGTTGTCATCAATGCAAATGGAAAATGTTTTTCTTCTCATAAAAAAACATCCCACGTACAACACAATGACATCTCTTGGGACATCTGTGGAATATCCTGCCGGGACATTGTGATATCCTAGGGATATCCATGTATGTCCCACCGACCACAATGGGATGTCCATAGGATATCCAAATGTCCACACATATGATGTCCCTAAGATGTCTTCATGAGATGTCCACGGTATATCCCAGGATGTCTCACGGATGTCTGACAGATGTCCCGTCAGGAAATTAAATCAAAACCAAGGGAGTTTGGAAGTGGGGTGGTAGCAGAGCAGCAAAGCAGTGCAATAAAATGCCTTGCAACTGCACTGGCACATAATCCACACACCCTAGTAAATACACAATGAGCTAGCACACCCTTGCTGCCTAATAAGCTTGCACTCCCTTGCTATCTCCTCTTAACTCTTCCCTGCTCTCTCAAAATAAAAAATGATAATTTATACTAAATACTATTAATTTACAACTACGCGATGGCATGCTTTAGCATAATCCTACCTTGTATCTTCCTAACAACATTGTATCTATCTCGCATGATCAGCTCCCCTACGGCTCTACGCCCATATTCTTGCACCCGACATCGATATGCCAGTGTCAAGAAAGTCTAATATAGCTGGCCACTTCCATGGGCTAATGTAACTTCGAGAACTAATTATTAAATGGCAATTCCATGCTAGTTTGAGGAAATACCATCACATAAGGATAACAGTTATTTGGCATTAATTAATTGAAACCTATATTGCCAAATAGTATGAATATAAATGCAATATTACTGAGAACAAACAAGATTTTGCCAATTCCCTCATGTTTGTTCGCATTTCAATCAACACATAGGTATGCAACTAACTTGCGGAAATGTGGGAATGAAAAAATTGCAGATTGCACCAATAAACACATAGAAATAATAACAGAATACAACTAACACAAAATATAAAAAATAATAACAATATAACAGAAATTAATTACGCAAAGCTCTTGAGTGAAGTGTTCACTGGCTGAACTAAAGTTTCTCTGAACCGTTTACAAGCTTCCCATGTGAATAAATTCTTCGCAGGTTTCCCACCAGGTCAGTTGTTCAGCTAAAGCCGACATTTCAATGGCTAACTCTGTCATCGTCTTCAGGGTGTTGATTGCTGGGTCAAAATTCGTCCGGGTTTATATATATCCTCCGGCCGTGGGTAAGGTCGTTTCTGATTGGCCGTCATCGATCCTGTTGTTGTTTTTTAGCGCAGTACATGGCTGATCGCATATTCGATAGCGATACTGGATACGCAATCAGCCATGCAGGGAAACCAGTTCTCAGGAAAATTAAGACGGTGCGAAAAAACAATGACAGGATCGACGACGGCCAATCAGAAACAACCTGACGCACAGCCAGAGGATATATAAACCCAGACGAATTTAGACCCATCACTCAACGCCCTGAGGACGATGGCAGAGTTAGCCATTGAAATGTCGGCTTTAGCTGAACAACTGACCTGGTGGGAAACCAGCTAAGAATTTATTCACATTGTGCACCAGGAAAGCACCAAGTCTTATAAGTTTACCATTTTTGCCAAAATTTCAGGTGAAGGATGAACCATGGGCTAAACATACCGGGTTGATGCTTCTTAAAATTCGTTGACAATTAATAATGGAGCTTGGTTATGAACCACACAAATAGAGAATAATTTCCTTTCTCCAGTTCTCAAAGCAAATATTTTTCAATTTAAAAATTATAGTTTCCACATACTATAAGTATCAAAGGAAGTCTAGTGGATATCAACCAAGAACAAGTGAGTTTCAACCAATATCAAGGCAGTTCCAACATACTTAAAAACTGAATTGATAAGAAAATGAAATAAATGATAAGGAATTAAATGATATGAAAATGAATGAAATGATATAAAAATAGATGAAAATAAGCAAAATAACACAGAAAGAAAATGTCACTGAAAGTGGATGGAGGACGATTCAGAGCAATTTCAGCATAATCAGGAGATGGCAAGCCTAGCACCAGGTAGAACACAAAGTCCATGAAAAAGCAGA
Organism: Pyrrhosoma nymphula; assembly: GCA_963573305.1. Classification (NCBI taxonomy): domain Eukaryota; kingdom Metazoa; phylum Arthropoda; class Insecta; order Odonata; family Coenagrionidae; genus Pyrrhosoma; species Pyrrhosoma nymphula. The sequence continues at coordinate 31,721,336 of OY754337.1, read as the reverse complement.
ATTCAGGGTGTATATTGGAACTTCATATTCCATAGTTCAGATAAAATCTGATACGTGGGGTACAGAACGTTGAAATAATAATAATTATTAGTTATTTACGAGTCAAAGATGCAATAAATCTCGTCAATTACCGTTAAAATAAAAACTACAGATGTGAAAAGACGAGATGTTTTCTAAAATAAATCTCTTGATTGCTGGATACGAATGATGTCGATCATAACAAACAGAAAACCCACCAAAATTCTCTGCTCATCACAATGGTTTAAAATCAACGCTCCGGAAATCCAAGCAATCTTTCTAAAATTACTCTAGGAAATCATTGGGAATGGGCATTAATTGACAGTGACTCATTTTTCAACTAAAATTGGGGTAGATGAGAACGTTGCTTATGAAACTTTAACGTGTTAGGTCTACAACTTTCAAAAATTACCTATACTTTGTGCAAAGAGATCTACATTTATGAAATTTAAAAAATTGTATTAATACGTAATTATGTAAGTAGCACATTTAATGCAATGATTACAGACCTCGGCAGAAATACAGAAACAACAAAAATCATTTATATGCTTGTGATGATGAAATATCTCAGAGATGTCCATGGGACGTATTCAGGATACAAGGAGTATGAAGTAAATTTCAGTAGATATCAACTATAAGTTAATTTCTGAGGCGATCCACACATGAAAAGGATAAACATACACTAAAACGTTAAAAATATCTAAAATACAAATATTTTGACAGGATATCTCGGGGATGTCTAAGAGATATCCCTGACATTTCTTTGATTTCATTGCCCCTTCAAGTCATCAAAACAATCCAAATGAGATTTCATCAATTAGCAATAAGACTACTTTCCTCAGAAAATTTTAAATTTGGTTGTTAGAGAAAAATGATGCGGAATACCTGTTAAAAACAATGGTGTGATTCTTGTATGGTATGTGTTTTATTTATTCAAGGAATGGCAACCCCAAAACAAGAAATTATTTCTTCTGGGGTGTCTAATTTCACCCCCATTTTTGATTTGTTAAAATTGTGTATATTTTTGGGTGAAATAAACTATTCTATTCTACATCAATGGGATGCTTGAGACTAAAATGGGATATCCCAGGGACGTCGTGTGCTGTAAGCTTTGTGACTCAGGGTGTCCTCCAGGGTTCTGTATTGGGAGCCATTCTACTTTTGATTTACATCAATGACCTTCCAAACATCCTTTCCAAAGCTATGGATGTATATCCAGTTCCTTATGTAGTTGACACTTAAGTTGTTTTCCCTTCTCATAATCTAAACAGCAAAATAAATAAATGTAAACTTATTTATCACGACATACGCAATTGGTGTCTCAATAATCTTTTAAGCCTAAATGTTGAGAAATCTCAGATAATTTATTTTAAGAATAAAAATTAACTATATATGTAATAAAGGAAACGGTTGTAGTTTCTAAACCGTTGTAGGTAAACTAAGTTATTTTAATTCTTCCGTATGTATGTTATAATGATATTGTAAATATCAATGATAAGTTGATGGTCTTTCTTGAAATTGAAATTTCTTGGTCTACACCTTGATGCCTCACTAACGTGGGAGTCAGACAAATAGCTGGGCCAAAATGTTAAGTAGCAAATGTTTTTAAATCAGATCAATACCATTTACTGTGTCATTGGATGTACTGCTGACTTTTTACTATGGTGAGTTTAACATATGGCATCCTGTTCTGGTGCTTATTACCCCATGTTTTCATACCCACTATTAAATTACAAATCAGGGCAATCAGATTGATTACCAAAGAACATAACGTTGTACCATGTTGTCCCATTCCTTTTTTTATGTGATGAGTAACCATTTCCATGTATTTATATTATTCTGTACTCACAGGCACACAAACATTTTTAAATTTGATAAAAATAATTCAATTCATGGTCATAATGCCAAAGGTCACAACAATCTACATGTTCCTTATGTTCGCACCAGAGCTGAATCACTTTGTCTTAAGTCAACGAAGCTTCACCTATTTATTGCATTGCCATTTCAGTTCAAATGTACCTATCCATAGCAGTACTGTGCTCAAATATAAAATGAAGTGTTTTTTTTGCCTGAAATGATTTACTATAGCATTGATGAATTTATTAACGATAAATCTTTGTAATTAATCCTCTGCTTGTGATCAGTATATAAACTTGACTTGTTCTATATCATGTATTTTTATTGCTGGACCAAAAAAATTTATTATCATTATGTATACTGATTTATAATAATACATACTTGCACAGGAAGAATACTTAGGCCATAAAGACATGTAACATCTATGTAGTGCCTGCATACACAGTATCTAATATGAATAATGTATTCCCAATTACAATATCAGCTTTCCTATCTGTATCTCACTAAGCTTATCAAGTACTTACGTAGAAGAGGATTAAGTACGTATTTGTGAACAAGCCAATATTCCAGTACAAAAATAATTGTGAGAAGTATTTAGGATAAAATTATGTTAATATGATTTTGTACTACCATTTAATGTTTTGTTAATAACCATTTTAATTATTTAATAACCGTAAGCCAATCTAATTGAAACTATTAAGTAAAATAATGCAGATTGTTGATATAATTTATATCACAATTAGTAAATTAGTCATAAATCAGCCTAAAGTAAATGTGTTTTAAAATACCTGTGATGCAATCTTTAAGGAGTTTGGCTGTAAGTCAGTCGTAATATAGATATGTAAAGGAGTTTCACATGAGTCAGAATATTTTCTGACAGTAAATAAAAGTAAAACTGAGATAGGCTGAGCTTAAGAAAGATATCATATAAGGGGATAGGGGACTGCATCTGTTTAAGTCTAAGGAGTTTTACTCTCTTCCATTGAAACCTACCTTAACCAGTAGATTACTCCAGTAAATAATAAATAATATGGTTTAGTATAGGAAGCCATCCCCATATGCTCTCATTTTTTTATTCAAATGTCTTCATCTTCATAGTTAGAGAGTTGGCACTCAAGCACAAGTGGAGATTCTCAACAATTTACAAGGGAAAAAATATGGCCTTTTAACAAAGAGGCCTGTACGGAAATATGGTACCCAATTGTTCAGCATGCGCATATGTTGTAATAGAACTTGAGGCACATATGAGGGTCTCATGAATGAGAAAAATACAGTAGGTACTTTAAAAAGAGCATGAGAAATCTACTCTGAGCACTTACCTTAAGTATATGGCCACAGATCATTAATGAAAGATTCTTGGTGATAAGATAGGCAAAGTCAATCAACGGCGGTCTGAAGTTGGGCATTCCGGAAAGAACCAGGATTTGCGGTCGATAGTTTTTCACATGATCTTCCACATTGTTTAACTGTTGCACTGACACTAGAGCATTTTTGTACGTTTGTGCTTGAGTTGTGGATCCCCAATTCACATCTGTCAAGAAAGGTAATATGCTAAATTTCAGTTTTTTTAATTCACAAAAACCAAAAAGGTCACACCTACATCTACATACTCCCTCATGAGTTGCTGCAAGGATGAGTGGCAGGGGGCACAAAATATAAAGATTAAGTGTGAGTGGCAGGGGGCACTTACCATAAAGATTAAGTGTACGAGTGATAATTTGTAATTTGACTTTTTGTAAAGGTTTTTATTGCATCAATGAGGAGCAAGTGTTTGAACGTAGTGCTCTTGGTATCAAGATAGAAGACACAGTCTTCTACATAATCTCTATTTATCGCTCTCCTTCAAGTGACTTCAATATATTCCTTAGTAAATTTGAAAATCTGGTAGGAGCAATCAATGGCCCAACTGAAAAGCCATACTTGATAATTACCAGTGATTATAATTGTGACTTCCTAGAGGATTCCAAAGCCAAACATGAATTTGTGGATTTATTGACTTCCTTTGGTTTATACGCCTCTAACTATGAACCAACTAGAGTGAGTGCTACTTCTCAAACTGTTTTAGACAATATTCTGACAAATATAGACTTGATGTATGTATGTAAAAAAAAAGTTATCTCTTCTCATATATCTGATCACTACCCACTTTTTTCCGAAATTACACTTCCCTCCTACTATGATCGTATAAAATACTATAAGCAATATTTTACTGACCAAAATATTATTGCCTTTTGTAACATGCTGTGTTGTCATGACTGGTCTGATTTCTATAGTTTGTCAGTTTTTGAAGACTGCTTTAATAATTTTTATACTACTTCAACATTTGTTTTCCACTACTTAAAATTTACCAGACATTCACCACCATCTAGTAGTCCTAAGAAGCTGTGGGTCACAGACGAGATTAGGTGGCTATCCAGTAAGATGAAAAATTTAGCTAAATATTATAAAACTACACAGGAACCAGTTGAACGACTGTAATACACACTGCTAAAGAAACAATATCGTCATACTTTCCGTTCTGCAAAAAATCTTTCAATGACCGTAGAATTGTAAATGCTGATAACAAAGCTCTTTTCTGTAAAAACTCTGGAAAATTATCAAAGAAGCCAAGGGTCCCACGTGTGTTCAACATGATCTTCAATTACAGGACTCTGGTGATATAATAAATGACTATGCAAAAATGGCAGATAACTGGAATGATTTCTATCTCTCACCTAAAACTTCTCTATATAAAGTAAATTCAGATAACCTTTTTTTAATTTCCAGTATGTACACTTAATTCACTTTTTCTTTTCCCTTGTACTGAAATAGAATTAACAAACAAAATCAATATATCACCTAATAAAACAAGCTGTGGATTAGATGGTATACCTTGCTTCTGTCAATAAAAAATCTTTTAATTTAATTAAGAACCAATTATTTTTCTTAATTAATGAATCACTAAGACTTGGAATATTCCCCAACCCCCTTAAGACTGCAAAAATTATACCTCTCCACAAGGGTAAAGGAAGCAAACTGGACATGAATTCTTATAGGCCAATTTCTCTTTTGAATCAATTTGGAAAAATCTTTGAAAAGGTCTTTTATAATCGATTGACTTCATACCTTGAATCCAATCATCTGTTATCCACCACTCAACATGGATTCAGAAACTCTAGGTCAACTACAACTATCATATGGTCAATCAAATATTGTCAGATCTGGATAACAGAACTGAAAATTTAGGATTATTTTTCGATTTCTCAAAGGCCTTTGATCGTGTTGACCACCAAATACTTTTGTTTAAGCTGGAATGTTATGGCAAAGAGGCATTCCATATCAATGGATTAAATCCTATTTGAGTGATCGGTCCCCACATGTAGTGCTCTCTAAGAATGGTATGCAATTCATTCCTCCTAGCAAAGAAATTGCTCTAGGCGTACCCCAGGGTTCTATCCTGGGTCCGGTATTATTTTTTATATACATTAATGACCTGCCCAGTGTATTAAAATCTGTCTCTGGAGTAAAACCTATTCTGTATGCTGATGACACATATGTTATTGTGTCTGCACCGTCCGTAGATGGACTGGTTGCCAAAGCAATATGGGTAACTGAAACTCTGTTAGACTGGTGTCGTAACAATGTTTTTGAGCTCAACCTCAATAAATCCAATCTCATTAATTTTTCAAATAAAAATAAAGCTCCTGCTGAAATTTCAATTGTCATAGATGGTAAACACATCCCCCAAAATTCCAGCACTCAGTTTCCCGGACTAGTACTGTGTCCTGAAGGGAACATATATATAATATTCGTAGTAATCTGTGTTCCATCTGCTTTCTTATTAGGAGCACAAGACATACTATTAGCATAGAGGTATTTTTATCAATATACTACAGTGAATTTTACTCTCGTATCATATTCAGCATTTTGTTCTGGGGTTCTTCCCCTCATGCAGATGTAATTTTCCACATCCAAAAAAAGGTTATAAGGCTTAAAAGCAATGCTTCTTACAACTCAACATATCACCCTCTATTTAAGAAGCTGCATATCCTACCAATTCCTTGCATTTACATTTATATCACAATTATGTTCACAAAATACCTATAATATTTCACAATATCCAACCAATGATTCGTTTCACCTTCATTACACAAGATGCTGTAAAGATCTGCACCAACAGTTTGTAAGAACCCATTATGCAGCTTTAGGCCCAAAATCGATGGGATTGATACTCTTTAATAAGCTACCACCAGAATTGAAGCGAGTTACACATAATTAAAAAGTTAAAATTTAGATTAGTTTAGTTTAAATTAGAAGTTAAAATTTCTACACATTAAACTGTTTTATTCATTATAAAGAATTTTTAAATATGTAATTTAGTGCCTGTAATATTATGTATGTACAGTAGATTCCAATCGGGCCACCGGTTATTTGGAACAGCCGCTTATTCGGGACAAATCATCAAGAACAGAACCCAATTGAAGAAAGTCCCTGAGTTTTCTCCGGTTAATTGGGACAGGAAGCCGCTTAATCGGGCCATGTATTGGCTGTATTTGCCTCCTACTCCTTTGAAGAAATGCAAATTTTTAAGCTCTTGTAAATCATTTGGTACATTTTCTGTGTGCATTTGAACCAATGCCCAATGAGGGAATCTATTCCCACCTTCACTGTCTCATTCAGCATCACAAAACGAAGTCAATCATGAAAGCACTTTCAATTAATGCTTCACTGTTTGTACACTCGCCTTCGTTCTCAGGTAGTCCAGCTAGAAGGGGATTTGGGTTTTGTGCTCACGGAGCTGCATAAAGTGTAGATACACAACTTGGCTTCATTAGTGGTGTATACCATTTAGGTGAAGGTTAGGCTGTAAGCGATCTGTCATGAGATAAAATGTTTTGAGGAAAGAAGGGTTGAGGTGATTCCCCCTATTTCCCAAAATTGCTCCCGAAAAAGATCCTAATTCAGGTTAACATGCCACATAAGGATTTTTCACTAGCTGAAAAAATTACAATACTGGACCGAATTAAGGACCATCCATCTCAAAACAGTCTTCATTGTTTGGCGGAGATAACAAGAGTGCCAAAATCAATGAAAGCTCGATTAATAGAGCAGCAGGGTGAACTTAGATTGGAGAAGTAAAGAGAAACAAGGTGCTACCCAAAAACGCCAACGCCAAGGTAAGGATCCTGATGTCAAGGACGCTCTTAATCAATGGTTTTATATTGTTAGTGGACAAGGAGTTAGTGTCAGTGGACCTATGTTCAAAAAGAAGTCGGAGGAGTTAGCTTTGAAGCTTTGCCATACTGATTTCAAGTCAACAGATGGTTGGCTATCTTAATAGATGAGATGAAACGAAATAAAGTTCAAAAATGCTCACAGAGAAAAACATGGTGCTGATTTTGCAAGTGCAGAGGAATGGAGATGTAAGAGGCTACCCACCCTACTTCAGGAATTCTGTGCAGATGACGTGTACAACGCCGATGAAACCGGCCTGTATTACCGACCCACAAGCCGGATATACCAACCCACAAGCCGTCCGAACGGATAACTGTTTTGTGCTGCTCAAACATGTCGGAAGTGATAAAAGGAAACTTTTGGTGATTGGAAAAAGTGCTAACCCTCACTGCTTTAAGGAGTTACAAATGAACAGCTTACTGGTGGAATATTATGCCAAAAAGAATGCGTAGATGACTGCAGGCCTCTTCAGCCATTGGTTTAGCAGTTGGGATAAGGAACTAGCGCGAAAATCGAGGAAAGTGATTCTTATTTTGGATAATTGTACGGCACACCCTAATTGCTATAACGTCTTAAAAACATTCAGTTGCAATTTTTACCAGCCAACACAACATCTCTTGTCCAACCAATGGACATGGAATCATCAAAAATTTGAAAAGAATAAACCGCGCAAAATTCATTGATCACATTCTAGCATCAATAGAAGATAATCTTCTGACATCGTCTTCAACTGCCAAGTAAGTGAGCTCAAAGGTGAACGTCCTGCAAGCAGTAACGTTTTTGGCAGATAGCTGGTGAGAAGTCACCAGTAAAACGATTAGAAATTGTTTTATTCATTGTGGTTTTAAGCACTCAAGTGCAGAAATATCGGAAGACCTTGAATGTGAAAGTAAAAATGAATCCGTTTCCGAGCTGCGTCAAGTAAAGAACATTGAGGACTTTGAAAGGATCAACTACAATATGGACTGTTATCACAACAATGATAGCAGCAAAGATGATATAGTGGAAGCTATAGTAGCTAAACAACAAGGTTTGGTAGAAGACGAGGAGAGTGATGGAGATGAAGACATCTCAGAGTAGCCGAGTGACTTCTGCAGATGCCAGGAAGTTTATTGACGGGTTGCAACGCGACTTCATTCAAGAGGGCAACGAAGGAAGTCCGATGTCATCATTAGATGCCTGTGCCATGGGTGAAGAGAATGAAGCAGAACACCCTGGACAAATTCCTTCAACGAGGAGCTACACATTAAATAAATAGTAAGTACTCCCTGGTTTCTATTCAAATGAAGCTTTAGATCATCAATTATTCTTATCTAACATTCCATCGTAAATTCTATATCTAATCACAAATCCTTCTTTTGCAGGATTTCTTAAAGGGAATTTATCCGAAGTTGATCGATGCCAAGAGATTTTTTTTGACACAAGGTTTTTTTTGACAACTGTCTTGTTTCTTTCATACATTAATGATCTTGTATATAGTTTTCTACACATAAATGGTGCTACCCCCGTGTTATATGCTGATGACACCAACATTGTTCTCACAGCACCTACTTTTGGAGGATTGACAGAAAAATGTAAACAGGTGAGTCATGCTTTACTTACCTGGTGTCATCATAATTCTCAAGATTTAAATATAGGAAAGTCTCACCTAATTTACTTTGTAAATAAAAATAAAGCAAGCAAAGTACTTTCAATTGAAGCTGATGGGAAGGTGATCTCACAGGTACAAAATACCAAATTTATGGGCTTCAATATCAATTTTCAAATCTGTTGGGATGAACACATAAATACTTTAGCTTGTAAGTTAAGCTCAGCCTGCTATTTAATTAGATCCATTTGACCCACTGTTTCTGTCGATGTTCTTCGAGGACTCTACTATGGAGAATTTTATTCTCATATAGCCTATAGCATCATTTCCTGGGGTTCATCCTCTAAGGCCTTGGTCATTTTCAGGATTCAGAAAAGGGCCATTCGGCTCATGAATTTTTCTAAACACAACGCCCCATGCCGTCCCCTGTTCAAAAAATTGGATATATGTATTACCAGTGCCATGTGTATATATTTTTCATGTACTTGTAAATACAAAACAAAATCTTTCTCAGTATGTTAAGAACTGTGATATTCACCATTATTCTACGAGACAGATTGATCAGCTGCACGTCTTATATGTACAAACTCAGAATGCAGGTGCTGGTCCAAATTGTATGGGCCTTCAACTCTACAATAAACTGCCAGCTGAGCTTAAGGCTCAAAAAAGTGTAGCTGCATTTAAGACTAATCTACTAAGGTATCTGAAATCAAAAATGTTTTATTCCATTGATGAATTTTTTAACAATGTTTGACATGTGTCCTGTATCCACTGTATGCATTTAATTTCTTTAACCTGACGTGTCCTATATCAGTGTAGCCTTTGTAACAACTTGATATCTGGACAAATAAAACATTATTATTATTATTATTGTTTCCAAAAATGTTTAAAATGTATGTTTTCCTATCAATTTATTGGTTAAATACTATTCAATTAAACATTTTGTGTTTTAATTGTCATTGAGCTTTCTGACTTTCATTTCAACGCTTATTTAAACATATTTACAGAATACTTCGGATAAACAGGACAGCCGCTTTATTGGGACAAAGTACACCGGTCCCGATGTGTCCCAATTAACCGGAATCTACTGTATACATTATTTGTCTGTATATATGATGTGTCCTATATTTGAATGTACAATGTATATCGCAAATCTTTGGATAATAATTTATAAAAAAATTATGTAAGGGTATCTATGTATTTCCTTGTTATATTTGACCATGTTCTATATCTCTTGCTGGACCAACAGAGCAATAAAGAATTATTATTATTATCTTTGCTATTAGGTGAGCTGGGTTAAGTGCAACCTTAGGGTAAGTGTGCAGTCAGCTTTTATAATGTTGTAGGGATAAGGGGGTATGCAATTAACTGTAGCGGTACGTTGAGAAGGTGCAATGGTGCAACTTTTCACTGCTAAGGCACTTGCCATTGTCAATCATTAACCTTATGGCAGTAGAAAACCATAGTCAAAACTACAGAAAAATTTAGCGATATGTGTGAAGGTTTTGTTGTTCACGTTTGTCATTGGTTCATGCGGAAAAAATAAAACTGGTAAGTACTTATTACAACACTCTTGCCCCACTCATAAATACTTATCATGGTGCACTTGCCCCAAAACTGGTGCAAGAACACCCTGGAGACAAAATTTTCTAAAGAGTGAGTTTTTCTCTTATTTGTTTTTACTTACACAAATTTATTTATTTAATTACCACCGAAAACAGCACTCATTGGCCTTTATATCGGGGTATTAACATTCAACAATGGACAATCACAAACAACCATGCCCTGGTAAGTTAAAAATCCTCCCCAGCCAGGATTTGAGCCCGTGACCTTTAGGTTAGCAGAAGAGGATGTTACCCCACCGCCACCGAGGCCGGCGACCTCAAATGACCTCATGCATCTATAGAGAACAGTTTATATGTCATATTGCCATAGATTCGAATTTTAATACAAATTTGGAAGCTTGTGGGAGGAGAGTAAACTAAAACTTGCAATTTTAGAGTATATGCATTTTCCCCAGCTCACCTTAAATTTAACTCCTCCATCTAGCATTCAAAGGCAAATATTTGAAAAAAATTTGTAGGATGAATACACCAATATATGCACACAATATGACAGAAAAACATTTGACGAACCTCTCCTTCCTTCTTCATTTAAATACATATATGTACATATTAATTTTTTTATAGTATGATATTTTACTAGGCTTTGAGGCTTCTATTCAAGGTGATTAAATTATTATGACAGTTGGGACCACTGTATACAGTTGATCATTTTTTAAAAGATATTTTTTTAAACCAGGAAAAGAAAACAATATGATGATGTAATGGTTATTTTTTTTGTCTCACCCTTATAATGGTATTAACCTTATGTGCACTCACAGTGGTGACCCAATCACTGATATCCAAAGGGTAATTCAATTATTGAAGTTGAGGACCTAATGCCCAGTTCATCTGGATACACCATTTCTTCCTTAACCCTTCCATTACCAGACAATTTTAGGCAAGGTGTGCTGAGACAGCAACGGCCATATTCCTGTATTTTTTATGTTGCAGTTCTACAAATTTTATAAATTATTAAATTCACTTATTCTAATAATGCTGGCTTTCAAAAGATTTTTTAATACATTCGGGAACTGAAGGGTGAAAAATAATGTATTTAGGTTGTACGTATTCTGAAGCTAGAGAAAATTAACAAATTCATATTAATACAAATTTATATTAACATGTATCTACAAAAATACTGGCTCATATTATGGCCGGTGGCAGTTTATGCAGAGGGCTGATATATTGGCTCACTGTCAGCAAAATGGCCAGACAAAAATTGATGTGGGTTTTCAGACTTCATTCTAAAAAACAGCAATGCCAACAAACTCAATTATAACTTTAGTGCAAATATTACCTGGCTTTCTATAGGTGACTATTAAGTACAGGGCAAGAACCACAGCCAAAGTTAGCAGAGCAGTCCACCAACTTATCAGGAACATCACGAGGACACAGAGTATAGAACCAGCAAGACTCATCCACATGTTATAAAACTGCAGAAAATAATTTGAAAAAAAAATTAATTATAACGACCAAATAAATTCACAGAGAATGGATTTCAATCAAGGGCATATGTCTTCAAATGAAAAAAAAATCACACGCAAACAAAAAGTGGCAACCAATATGTAAATGTGAATTTCAACACATTTCGTACAGGCACCTTTTGGGGGAATAAGTGACATATGTACATACATTGTTTTTAAAATATGAATACTGGTATATAAAGTTCCTCCTCTTTACTAAACAGGACAAAATCCTGTTGACAAAAACAGTTTAATTGAAAAATTTAATGTCAAAGAATCTTAGTGGTATCAAAACAATAAGTCATTTGATTCGAAAATAATTTCACTTTGTAAAAATTCCACACTAATTTTTATTTATTCCGACTCGAATATGAATTTTATTTGAAAATGACGGTGTAAAGTCGAAACCTGGGCCAGAATAAATAAAAAGTACCAGCTGGAGAATTTTACAAAGTGAAATTATTTTCAAATTGCGATGTGGTTCCACCAAGTCAAGCCTAATAGTTTGATAAATATACAATAAGCTATAGAGAATCCTGCAGATGATTTTACAGAGCAGTGACAAGGCCTACAATACAACAAATTTTCTAGTAAAATTCAATCAGTTTCTCTTAATTTGAAGACATAAATCAATTCCTAACCTTCATGGAGGACAATGAGCCAGCGTGATTTGATTCTCAGTTAAAAAACACAAAACAGAGAAAAGATACCATTTAGTGATGCCAAACCATGCAGATACTGGAGTGACTATGTTTTTGGGCCTTCCTCCGCATCTATCCATATTCTTGTGGACAATATTTCACCGGCCTCCAGCTGGCTTCTTCAGGTCCGCTGAAGTGTCGATGCAGTCTTTCGTCCGTCTTTTTATGATCCTCCATTTTTGTGCCTTTGGGCAGAGGCATGTTCTGATTGGTCCCTTCTGTTGAAGACTCATTTCCATGAGTAAGCAAGAATGTAACAGTCTTCTCGATTGAAATTATTGGGCGTTTTCACTATTTCAATCGTTTCCCTTAAGTGTCTAGGGAAGTAGCGGCCTTCTTTTGTCAATAACTTGGCCTTGTTGACGTCAATGCTGTGCGTGGGCTACTTCCACAGATGCTCGGTGACCACTGACTGGTGGAGTAGTCCATTTTTCACGGCCCTCCTATGCTCTTGGGGCTGGCATTATTGAGCTCTGGAGGTCTGTCCGACGTAGGAATGGCCCCAGCTGCAATCGATTTGGTACACTCCTCCACACATTTCTTCCAGAAGGTGATTCTTGAGGTTCAGGACGATGTCTGCGGTTTTTGTGACACACTTGAACCTCGTCGTCACGTTGTGCTTGCGGAGGGTCCTCGCACTTCTTTTGGTTGTTCCTGCGACGTATAGCAGGATGGCGTAAGCTCTAGGTTTTTCAATCGAGTCCTCTTCGGCTGAGCTCTTGGCGGTCCTTTTCAGGGCCAACAGTTTCTTCTTTTCTTCCTTTTTTGCAATCTTCAAAATGGTATCTTGCCGGAAGCCGTTCCACTGGAAGGCCTTCAAGAGGTGTTGTATTTCTTTACTCATGGAAGCAGCATCGGATAGATTGCATGCCCGGTGGATTAGGGTCTAGATGACTTTGGTCTTCTGTTGCGGGTGGTGCTGGAGGTCTGCGTGGAGATAGCGGCTCATGTGGGTGATTTTCCGAAAAATGGAATGTCCTAAGGACCCATCTTCTTTCTTCTCCACGAGTACATCCAGGAAGGGCAGACGATTGTCCTTTTCCATTTCCATAGTAAAGGTTATGGCACTTTTTTGTTCATTGAGGTGCTGTAGGAACTTCTGTAATTCATCTAATCTAAGGGGCCATATCACAAAGGTGTCGTCCACATACCTCACAAACAATTTGGGCTTTTTGTCATGAGACTGCAGAGCTTTGCGTTCGAAATCCTCCACAAACAGGCTGGCAATTACCAGGGAAAGAGGCTAGCCCGTTGCAGCACCCTTAGATTGTCTGTAGAATTTCCCATTCCATAGGAAATAGGTGTTTCTCAGGCAAAACTCTACCATCTTGGGGACGTCTTCTGGAAGGCCATCAGTGGTGGTCAGAAGCCAGCTGGAACGCCGGCAAAATATTGTCCACAAGAATATGGATAGATGCAGAGGAAGACCATAAAACCAAGTCTCTCCAAGCCAAAGACTCCGCGGAAGCCTTTACGGAAACATTCAGATACTGTTATGAATCTTTTTAAATTTTCCATGCACTTATTAAAGGCAGTCACCAATGTCTGCGGTTGACAGATACACATGTGGGCATGTAAGGACTTCTGACACCACCACCACTGATGCTGGCAAATGATCTGAGTATTATTCCATGACATTAGAAGATCAGGTAAAATCAAGGAGTAATGCATTTTCTTGGTTTTAAGGATTCACCAAACTAAAAATGCACTGTGACTTCTTGGGTTATATTTTAAAAAATAAAATCAATGTACTCAAATCCTAACAATGTATGGGGTTAAAATGTACATGTACAATGTATTAGCTGCGTTAAATCCCTGGATATGAAGGTAAGCTGTTCAGAAGTTATAAAATGTGTCAAGATTTACACGACTGTCAATATGAAACTAACCCTTACGAAAAAGTACTGGTGAAATCCATCAGTTACTAGTCAATTTTTTCCAGTAAGTGTTGAAATCCATCAGTAACTGGTCAATTTTCACCAGTAACTGATTTGATGGCAATATGTAGGTGTTTCAAAAAAAAACTGATCAGATTTTCTCAACAGTAACTGGTGCATTTTCACCAGTAACTGGTAAATTCAAAAAACTGATCTGCTGCTCTTCAGTTATTTTTCAGTTTTTGGGTACCTATGATTTTTTCTAGGGAAAAGTGGGACATTGTTTAAATGCATATAAATTTAAAAAATAAGTTATGAAAACATATATTTAAAAAATGTTTACTCAATGTCAAGTACATATGTACTCACAAAAACTACTGAATTTTTTGGCCAATAAGACCCAACCTAGTCTCATTATTTGACAAAAAAAGAATCACTTCGTCATCTTTGTACCATTTCAAACTTTTAAATTAGCCCCACTTCATGGAGCTACAACACGGCACGACCTTAACATTGACCATATAAGATGCAGGGTGGTCTTCCAGAGGTTTCTATGGATGAAAAATCACGTAGGCCGGAGTAAGATGTAACCCAGAAAGTACTTCTTTATTGCTGAATACTAGCACATTATGAGAAAAAACACCTACCCTCAGTCCATATGATGCAGGATGATTTTAGATAACGTACGTAGAAATTGCCATAGGAAAAAATCCACTTGGACAAGGAATCGAACTACGGACCTTTGGCTTGTTGAGCTTATGCGCAGACCACCACACTAACCAGGCTTCCTGATCCTTAAGCAATTTTTGTAAGAATTCTAGGGGACTGTATGTTCAGATCCATGGTTTGATTTCTAGTCCAGGCAGGTTTTTTCCTCAGGTAACTTCTATGTATTCTTATCGCTGTTTTAAGCAGAGATGAAATATCTATAGATCACACTTCGAATTAAAAAATGTGCATCCTTTAGGCCATGATACACGGTGATTCCCAAATAGTCTATGCCCAAATCCAAGAGAATTTCCAGTTTCTTTAAGAAATTTTTCTGTGTTTTCAAGGGAGTTGTGTTTTTCAGAAAGTTTTCAGAGTTTTGTACATCAGATTTTTGGCCATATAGCTGAGAGAGTAGAAAACTGTTTCGCTGATGTGAGTTTAAGCAATGGAAGAAGGTATCCACATAAGATACATTGGAAAAATGTATGACCAGACGTTAATAAACTGGGCCAAGGAATTAATAATAATTCTACCTCACACTCTTTGTCCAAATTATGAAATAATGGGGAAATTGAGAATCACCAAAAAATCTTTCTTGTGCAAGGTAAGCATTGACAAACACACAAAAATGGCTGGGAATCTCTATTTTGCTTCCTGTATAATTAGATGATTATGATATATTACACATATCACAATAGATAATTTCTCATATACTGTACCTACGTGTGAATAGGCCACACTTTGTTTCCTAAATTTTTGACAAAAATTATGGCGTGGTCTGAACTCAAGAGAATGAACAATTTTACAGCAATGTATCACAATTATCTGTTTTTACATACCTTTTGACTATGGAAACTCAAATCAATGTCTTTATTTGAAACTGGCAGCCAGTGCTTCTGTTATTTACTAGAAACTTCACTATCGCTAACAGCATCACTTGAGTCTTCATGCTCAGATGTTGCAAGACATGCTAAGTTGTCTCCTTACCTCATCTGCACATAGTTGCATAAGCAAGGAGTGGCTAACACACGCATGAGGTCTAAATGCATGTAAATATTGTACTACTATGAGTAGGAGAGGTGGTATAAACCAAGTTACCTTGAAAGTTGGTCTCCATCCAATTGGCTTAATTAATGAAGCATGGAATGTACTGAAGTTAATGAGGGCATAAGCTGCCAGGAAGAAGTTAGAGATGAGAGGTGCAATAGCATTCAATTCAGCTGAAAAAAAAATATTTTGTCAGTACATATAATAATTTACATTTTCATCTTCCATGCAATCCAATGATTACTCACTATCCCAGCTTACCAATCAGTATAAAAGCTACAGCAATGAAAAACGTAAGAATGTATCCTCTGACAGGCTCATTGTTTTTTCCATATCCACGTGCAAACCATGTGATGTACGGGTACAGTTCATCCTTGCACAGAGCTTGGAAAACCTTTGGTGCAGATACAAGGCTGGCTAATGCAGAAGACAGGGTGGCAGCAAAGCAACCAGCGTAAATTATGGGTCCAAAGGCAGACACCAATTCCATCACCTGCAAAACAAATGGCAAGGCATTTATGTAGTTTGATTTGAAAATATAAAAACACCATGTGGAAGTGAATTCAAAATTTAAATTGACCCCATAAACATTTACTATGCTCTCAGCAATTTTCATGACATATACCTTTGAGCATGCATATTGAAGATGGCATGAGTTTTATCTGCATAATGCATTGTTGGTAAGGACAAAGTAAGCTCATTGTTGGGATGTCAGATACCATATTTTGATACCATTAATAGTGGCGATTGAGGTGGAGCCTAATGCTTCTCTACTCTGCAGAATTTAATTGCGAACAAAAAGAAGACAGGGAGTTAGTCATGTCACTGGTGTGTATATTTGAGGGATGCCTAAGAATACTGACAAGGAGACATCGCGTAACTGATGTTAGGGATCCAAATAATGCAATTATTTTCTGAAACTATAGAGAAAATTCAGGAAAAGTGTCACGGCTTTCTTCCATTTGGGCCCGAGTTCGAGAGAAAAACGCAACGAAAGAATTTCCCTCCGTATAAATCCTTAACTATGCAAATGTCTACCAACAGAAGCCGTGTCTGAGTGGTTAGAGGCGCTGGACCAATAATACACGTTATGTGGCACGGGTTCGAATCCCTATCCGTTCATTTTTTTTTTCTTTCTTATATTTTACGGAGTCACTGTACATTGCCCAATCCCATACATTTATGGCATTAACAACAATATTTTTAAATATTCAGCCTATTTTCTAGATTTTTAACAACCCCCTTGGGAGAGTTTCGAAGCTAATTTCAGGATTCTTGTTCAACCGATAAGAGGTTTCACATGCCGACAGGCCTAATATGTTTAGATTTGAAAATACAAGGATACTTCCGGGAAAAAGGATAATAATAATAATAATAATAATAATAATAAGGGTACGAAATCCGGACCACCAGCCTCCACGTGGCGTACCTGGCAACGGCTCTTGCCGGCTAATGGTGGACGTCTGCGTGTGGGGCTAACCACCCTACACGCAGTAAAACTGGTTCCCAATAGGAATACAGAGAAAGCCACCCACAACCGGCCCCTCTCGGATGGGGGCCCTAGTACAGTTGGGTGTGGCAATACAAATACCACCGTAACGGGAGCCCGGATGCAGTGGACGGAAGCCCTAAGGGGCGACCTCCTCGCATGCCATGCTGCCAGCGAGCCCGAACGCAGGGGTTATATGGCAAGGATGCACTCTTTGTGGTGTGAGATGCATCCAGAACACGACCACCTATCGCAGCAGAATCTGCGCGATTATGCCAACCACCTGCGAAAAAAGGAAACTCTCCACCAACCGCCAGTTCAGAGGAACACACCACCGGCCAGACCACTCTCCCCGACACAGGCAGCCTCTGCACCACCTGAGGCTAGAACGGCACTCATGCCGCTGTCTATGTCAAATGGAGAAGAAGCTGGTCAGGCCGTCGCTGAACTACGAACGCGGTTGTTAAGCACAATATCTTATGATGATGGACAACCTAGGCCGAGAGACATCCACCGGAAGATCTCTCTGCGGGGTAACCACCTGCCCCAGTTGAATGGTCTTATCGACGAAATCCTAACGGAAACGTCGGACCTTTGGACGGTAAATTGCGTGGTCTATGCTGCTGCCAAAATTATGGCTCACTCCCAAAAGAACACCTCTTGGGAGGACAAAGCAGCAAAGAGGCTTGAACAGTTGGAGGCCAAGATCACGCAGGCGAGACAACAGGCGTCGAGAATTCAGTGTGTGATGGAATACATCTTATCTGGGCGAACTTTCACTCCTAAAGTTCGGCGCATAGCGCGCAGTCTCAGGTACAACCATCACACGCTGAATAAAAGCGTGCTGCTTACCATTAAGCAGCACGCGGTCGATAGAGTTCGGGCACTCACCACGGCCCGGAAAAAACTCCTGAAGAAGAGTAGGGACGTGAGAGAAAATGCCACCTTTCTCCTTCAGCCGTCCCGTCTCTTTCGACCACCTCCGCCTGTTGTTGAATCTCCGCCACCCGTCCAAGAGGTTGAACGTTTCTGGAAGGAAATATACGAAACGTCGAAGCCATTCAACGGAGACACTCCGGCCATAGGCCTCTTTAAAGAGGTTTGTGACCGCCACCTACAAGATGTGGATGGACCTCTTTCAGTCACCGAAAGTGACGTGAAGAAGGCCTTCTCTGGCAAGAAGAATTTCTCGGCTCCAGGAATGGATGCCGTGAATAACTTCTGGTGGAAGAAATTTACTTCCACCCACCAACACCTCGCCAGAATCTTCACGTCCTTTCTAAATGGTGGAAAACCAATTCCACCTTGGCTGACTGAGGGACGCACGGTTTTAATACCTAAGAAGGGAGACTTATCCAATCCAAAGAACTACCGCCCTATAACCTGCCTCAACACTGTATATAAGGCGTTCACCTCGATCTTGAGCGACCTTATCCTACACCAAGTCCAGCCGGTTTGGGAGGAGGTGTACGAGCAGAGGGGCTCAAAGCGAGGAATCGCGGGATGCAAGGACAACCTGCTCATTGATAGGTGCATATGCCAGGATGCCATCCGGCATAAGCGAAACCTATCAATGGCCTGGGTGGACTACAAGAAGGCTTTTGACACCACTTCGCATGAGCTATTGATCGCCATGCTGAAGTTGATGAAAGTCCACCCTGAGGTTGTGTCCTGCATCCAACGCCTGTTACCACTGTGGAAAACGCGCTTCGTTCTGACCTCAGGCAAGCGGTCAGTTTCCACAGAGTTGGTAACATACCACCGTGGCGTTTTTCAAGGCGACAGCTTGAGCCCCCTACTGTTCTGTATTTCCCTCCTACCCCTGTCCCTTAGGCTGCGACGAGGTAAAGGATACATGTGTGGTGTTCCAGGTGACAGGAAGCATAAGGTCACCCATTTGTTTTATATGGATGACCTGAAGCTGTACGCTTCTAATGCGAAAGACCTTCGCACTGCCCTGGACACCGTACTGGAATACAGTGAGGCTATAGGAATGGAGTTCGGATTGGACAAGTGTGCATCCATCCACTTGGCGAGAGGAAGATTTTCGGAGATCAAGGAAGACGTGCAACTTGTTGACGGGAGCGTCATTCGTCACCTCGAGGACGATGACAGCTATGAATATCTCGGCGTCCCCCAGCGCCGAATGCAGGAGGTTACAGCAGTGAAGGAAAGGCTCACCGCCAAATACAGACAGACTCTCAGGAACATCTGGAGTTCTGAGCTGTCAGGCAAGAACAAGGTTCTTGCCACGAACATGTTCGCGGTTCCTACACTGCTGTATACCTTCGGATGCATGAAGTGGAACGTCAACGAGTTGCAGAACCTCGATAGGGGAACGAGGAAGATGATGACCATCTATAGAAGTCTTCATCCGAAATCTTCCGTCGCCAGATTGTATCTCCCTCGCAATGTAGGTGGTAGAGGACTATTGAGTCTGGAATGTCTCCACAACAGAGTTGTCCTGGGTACAGCTTGCCGAGTTTTGAAAAGCAGGGACCCCCTGCTCAATCTCGTGAGTGATCACGAGAGTGCGGGAGCAGGGGCGTTTCTCTTCCAGGCGGCAAAGAGGGCAGCGGACGAAACCGGTCTCGACTTCGACCCGTCATCCGACGGAAGCGACAATGACACGACCATCTTGTCATTGAAGGCAGACGTCCTCAAGCTCGAAATAAAAAAAGCCGAGCAGAAGGCCTTGCTCAAGGAGCATACCGATAAGCCCATGCATGGAGGTTTTTATCGAAACATCGAAAAGCATGGGCTATCGAAGGAGCTAACGTTTGCCTTCCTACGCTCCGCCGGTCTGAAGTCCGAGACCGAGGGTTTTGTCCTCGCGTGCCAGGATGGTGTCATAAACACACTCGTGTACCGCCGCATTATATTCAAGGCGGAGGTTGCGGACACGAAATGTAGGGCGTGCCGAGCCCAGCCGGAGACTTTGAGTCACCTTCTCTCCGGCTGTAGTTATTACGCTAAATCAGCATATTTAGCTCGGCACAACGCGGCCCTACGAGTGTTATACTTTCATTTTCGACATCATTATGGCATCGACGAAACACCTGTGCTGCCCTATGCCCCTGGAGATATTGAGTCCGTCGTGGAGAACGATAAATGTACGATCTGGTGGAATTACTCCTTTTCCACCACCAGGCAGTTGGAGGCGACCAAGCCTGATATCGTTCTCCTCGACCACCTCACACGCTCCATGTTCGTGATCGAGTTTTCGGCTCCGGCTGAAACTAACATGGATGCGAAGGAGGTGGAAAAACGGACGAAATATCAAGACCTGCTTTTCGAACTTCGACAGATGTACCCCGGACACTCTGTGAAACTGGTGGTCCTCATCATAGGTGTGCTCGGTGGAGTTAAGGGCTCGCTGCTAAATAACATCAAGTGTATTCCGTCCTGCGTGGCACAGGCGGAATTACTAGTTGCACGCATGCAGAAGGCCGTCATCCTGGGGTCACTCCGTTTACTGCGGACGCATGACCCTACCGCAGCGTAGCCACACATCTGATGGGCGTCGGACGTGGCTGCGATTACTGCCTAACCCCTCTCGAGTCTTCGGCCTTTATGACGGCAATGAAACCTGATGCTTGCCGGGGACTCGGAGGGTCATGTTACAACTGTAACAATTAAAATAATAATAATAATAGCAGGGGCGTTTCTCTTCCAGGCGGCAAAGAGGGCAGCGGACGAAACCGGTCTCGACTTCGACCCGTCATCCGACGGAAGCGACAATGACACGACCATCTTGTCATTGAAGGCAGACGTCCTCAAGCTCGAAATAAAAAAAGCCGAGCAGAAGGCCTTGCTCAAGGTGCATACCGATAAGCCCATGCATGGAGGTTTCTATCGAAACATCGAAAAGCATGGGCTATCGAAGGAGCTAACGTTTGCCTTCCTACGCTCCGCCGGTCTGAAGTCCGAGACCGAGGGTTTTGTCCTCGCGTGCCAGGATGGTGTCATAAACACACTCGTGTACCGCCGCATTATATTCAAAGCGGAGGTTGCGGACACGAGATGTAGGGCGTGCCGAGCCCAGCCGGAGACTTTGAGTCACCTTCTCTCCGGCTGTAGTTATTACGCTAAGTCAGCATATTTAGCTCGGCACAACGCGGCCCTACGGGTGTTATACTTTCATCTTCGACACCATTATGGCATCGACGAAACACCTGTGCTGCCCTATGCCCCTGGAGATATTGAGTCCGTCGTGGAGAACGATAAATGCACGATCTGGTGGAATTACTCCTTTTCCACCACCAGGCACTTGGAGGCGACCAAGCCTGATATCGTTCTCCTCGACCACCTCACACGCTCCATGTTCGTGATCGAGTTTTCGGCTCCGGCTGAAACTAACATGGATGCGAAGGAGGTGGAAAAACGGACGAAATATCAAGACCTGCTTTTCGAACTTCGACAGATGTACCCCGGACACTCTGTGAAACTGGTGGTCCTCATCATAGGTGTGCTCGGTGGAGTTAAGGGCTCGCTGCTAAATAACATCAAGTGTATTCCGTCCTGCGTGGCACAGGCGGAATTACTAGTTGCACGCATGCAGAAGGCCGTCATCCTGGGGTCACTCCGTTTACTGCGGACGCATGACCCTACCGCAGCGTAGCCACACATCCGATGGGCGTCGGACGTGGCTGCGATTACTGCCCAACCCCTCTCGAGTCTTCGGCCATTATGACGGCAATGAAACCTGATGCTTGCCGTGGACTCGGAGGGTCATGTTACAACTGTAACAATTAAAACGTCATAATAATAATAATATTTATTTGCCTAGCGATCAAAAATACAAAAAGAGAGCAGTATGTACAATGATATAAGGCACGTCAAAAGACAGGAAAAAAAACAATAAAAAATACCCATACAAAGATACATTCAATTCAAAACAATGAAAACCATTAATTATGCGGGTACAGAAAAAAAATTGTCGAGGATGAGTGTCGATTGGTTGTGGCTCTTTCTCAAGGCGGTAAACAATGAACGGATTATTACTTTTTAATTTACAGAGATGCATGCACTTCAAATTTCCCAGGAACTGCATTCGAATAATGACTTTTGTGACTCAATTTTTCGTTCAATAATGAACATGATACATATAAGAAGAAAAGAGATCGTAACTGTTTCTGAGGTTATGTAAAAAATAGTCCCTATGACCTTTCTGCGGAGCAACATATTATAGCACTAATTATTAAGTACTGAAAGTTTCCAAGAGAACCATAAGAAATTGCTGATTTAAAAGTATTTTGACAAGTAGCAGCACTGCTGAGGTGCATATCTGGGTTAATGAGCAAGGGAATGATGAAGGCTGAATTCACGAGGATCTATTATTTACCTGGAAGCTATTATGCAATCCCCATGCACATTTTTCTGTTCGATTGGCACAGATGTAAGCTGTGCCATTGTAGAGCTCAGAGATAATACCGCTGGCATCTCTTTCCATGGTGCCACCAGCCATAACAGCAAATACCAAATATGATCCGGTTGTGATTACAATCGCAAGCAGTGTCCCCTTCGGTATGGCTCCTTGAGGGTCCTGATGAAAGACAACAGAGTCAGTTCATATTAAATGCTGACAATAAATTACCAATGCAAGGTGGTTCCTATTCTAGTAAATCTGAGCTTTAAGGTGCACATACTTTATGCTCTTGCGGCATTAGTTTACATCCAATTTCCACAATTTATTTCAATACATTCAGCAAAAAAAAACAGTAGCTGATATAGCTTTACAAAATGATGGAAAAAGTCAATGCAGCATCAGAAAATTATAGACTTGTAAGAATGAATAACTTTAACTAATGTGATTCCACATTTTTTATTGAAATACAACCCGGGTTTTGACATTCAACGGCATCTTCAAGTCCAGGTCATAGCCAAGTCATGACGTTGAATGTCGAAACCAAGGTTGTATCTAAGTAAAATAATGTGAAATTTCACTCTAACATGAATCGATTCTATAAAGTTATACCCTAAACCACCAATTATAGACCTGTAAAGTGGACTTCGTGCTGTCCACCATTTTGCCAAAAGTCAAGTTTCTCCAACAGTCATGTTCAACAAATGTAATGATACTGAAATGATATCAGTAGAATTGAAATTAATACCACTAGAGCACACTAGTACATGCATTCAAAGTATGTTTAAGCATTACTGTTTATGCAATACATATTTGAAATTATGCAATGACTGTAATCCTACACCCTCCATTTATTTCTAGCTATGAAACCAAGGCTAATGATTCAAACATTGAATGCTGCACATAATGGCCAGCACACGCATATAAAACAACTTCAAATGCATGCAAGTCACCTCAAATACTACAACCAATCCATCAATTCCATCAAAAAAGTTATATCATGAGAAAAATTTTCCTTGGAAATACACTAAATACAGCCGTAATAAAAACTATGGTTTTTAGGTCTTCAACTGAAAAGCAAATAATGCTGTCTAACATAAGCCCCTAATTCCATAAAACATCCATAGCAGAGATAGGATTCAAAACCCACGACCTATGGGTTACCAGGCCAGAACAACACCAACCTGTCCACCAAGGCCTGCTCAATGAATATACAAGGACACCTAATTTCACTATGGCTTTCATATTTTTACTTACAGCAAGATCTCCAGAAATATTGGCACCAGCAAGAATACCCGTTGCAGCAGGAAAGAATATGGAAAATACTGAGAAAAAATCGTGGTTCACGTTATCCGCATAGCGATAATCAGACCAGAAGTTTTCTCTGAGCAATTCTACTGCAAAAAAATACACAATAAATGAGCTGTTAACAAGGATGGAAGAAATATTAAGCTTTGCATTTGAAAAAAAAACTATGAGTCAACAAAACAGTCCAATTAAAAATGGCACATTATTAAATAAATTATTACTGACACACTATTGGTAAATATTATTATTACTACACAGATATTCTAAACTACTAAAATGATGAAAGAACACTTTAAGAATAAGGAGTTATTTGCATTAACTTTAAAATCTACACATACAGGTGGTGTCCCTTAACCCATTCGCCTCTTAATTTTCCATGGAATTTCAGCCCTTAAAACTCTTAATGAAAATTAAAAATTTTTTTTTTAATTTTCATTAAGAAATTATATTTTATCTCGGATTATAGATTACAGTTAAAATGAAATTTGGTCAGTTTTTTTAAATCAAGTATTCTCTTAGAGTAAATTTATTTTCATCCACAATTAAATATTATTTTTAGTTATTTTATAAACAATATAAAAAATACAACTTTGCATAATATCTTGCATATTTTTTTTTCTTTTGATAGAAATTAGCTTTAAACTTCAATTTCTTTAAAATAATGAATACTTCTATCACTGAAAATTTCATTCCATTTCATTGATTATTTCTTATTTTAATGCAATTTCAATATTAGTGGACTCCGTAAAAAAAATTGAAAAATCATCTTTCATTTGTACTGGTCCCGGAGCGTTTTTCTCACTCTAATCATAATAATTTTTTTACTGCTTTGGTTAAATGTACATAGAAATAAAAACCTCAATAAATACAAGTACCTACTTCAAAATAAATTATAAATTTAAAATACTGTGAAAATTTCTCTGCACTTTTGTCAAAAGTATTTATTAATTATATATATCACAATTTTTTGCAAGTATTTATTGGTCATTTCAAAAACAGAAAAATATTCAGTAATGAGACTGATCGTTAATATCAGTTACTTAATGCACTTTCGCATGCTTATTAATAAATTAATTTCTTTTTAAAGGCAATCATCAGGCCTGCAGTTGAAAAGTATGATTATGGATTTTATTATTGAGTTTGCAAGAAAATTGCCATCACGTACACTAAGGGAAAATGTAATATAGAGGATTCCCCACATAAGCCAAAACTGCTATGAAGATCTCAATAACCACAAAGCTGCTAGATGGTTGAGGAGTTGAGAGCAAGATGAAGAACTTGCACTCCCCCCTCGGGTCCCTGAAAAACACAGTCAGATCAACAAGAGCCTGAGCCACCAGTCTTATCACCCCCTTCCCATCCCGCTCTATCCCTCTCCCCCTTATATCTCCTTCTCCCCCTCCCTTCCCCCTGATCTCTCCTTTCCCCCTGACCTATCCTTCCTGCCCTTCCCTTTCCACCCAATCTCCCCTCCCCACCCTCCATGCTACCCCTGATCTCTCCTTCCTGCCCTTCTCACTCTGCCTTCCTTATGAGTCGCCATATGCCCCAACGAGTTGAGGGAGGTTGATGACGCTTCTGCCACTCCTCTCTCAAATAAGGGCAGGTGAGGTGGGTAAGGGTGCTTGTGGAATTATTTCAGTGAACTTGGATAAAATAAATAAATATACTACATAGACTTGGTTCAAATTATGCATGTATGTACATATTAATTAGCAGTGGAAAGAAATTCTATTGCTTACAGCTATAGCCAACAAAGCCCCTGGATTCTTCCTCAGCATCAAGAGGTCCAATGAAGGTACCAATAACAAAATCTAACATGGCTGCCAAAAGGACAAAAAGGAGTACCAGTTGTGCCTGAAAAATAAATTTTATAAGTAATAATAACAGGAATTGGAGGTATCATTAATGACCAAATAAGTATATGGACCCTCATCTACAAATAAACATTAAAACATAATGTCAAATTCACAGTAAAATTGTGTAATAATTGCTGAGGTAGTGAATTTTATTACTTCTGGGAAAAAGATAACAATTAAATTATTTCTGGTGAACTGGTTTTGCACCAAATGTTAAACTGGTGCAACAGCTATGATCTTATATGAAATAGTCATAAAACAGACACAGTATTTTTCCAGATAAAAATGATGAACATGATTAATTATTGTTGACTATATATAATGGTATGTAGGCAACTTAAAATTCCTAAGAATATATGTACATATATTGAACAACACCTTAAGTTGGATGCACTCAAAATAGAATGAGTGGGAAGAGGAACTGAGAATAGAGTTGCCTTAGATGCTTGGATGTGTGCAGTGTGCATGCATGTCACAAATATATGCAAAAAGATTATACTATTTTTTATCTGGTATCTGTTTTAAAACACAATTAGCTTGAATGTACTAAAAACTCTTTAATGGTCTTTTTTCTTCTCAAAGTTTCTATAGAATCATATTTTGGGGTATTTCCTCTTTATTAAACAATGTGTTCTTAATTCAACATAAGTTAATGATATTGTAATCATTTGTAACATGCCTTATTGCACTCACTGCCAACCTCTTTTTAGGTTAGGGGTTCCAACTGTACCTTTTGTACACTCAAACTAACAATATGCATATCGGAATCTTAATTTTTTTACTTCATTATAAAATATTGTTCACACATGGCACATTCTGGAGAATTCCACTAACAGAGGAACCTCAATCAACTCTATTTTATCCATTCAGTATTCCACGTATTAATAGGTAAGTGCTTAGACAGTACTTTAATTTAATTTAGGTCTTAGATGCCTTACCTTAGCTTCCCACTCCATTCCAACAACAACAATTCCAAGCAGCAAGATGATGGTGATAGAACCAATTATTCGAATATCATGCATTTTATCACCAGATATGGACATTTCAAATGTACCAAGAAGGTCCACCATTGCTTCACAGAAGCCCACAACATACATGGCACACGCCACCGCATTCGCCAATGAAAATATAAGACCAATTGAGCCTCCAAATTCAGGCCCTAGTGATCTAGATATCATGTAATATGTGCCACCTGAAAGAGAGTTTTCACAATTGTGAATCAGTTGACATTCCAACGTAGGCATTGATCACAAATAGCCACTACAGCTGCACTAAGTGAATAACAAAATGCTCATGCACATATACACATTCCCTTAGTACAAAAGAGCTTGAAAAAAATGTTTCTACAACAATTTATTCTTGATCAAATAGCATTAAATAAAAACTACCATCATAATATGACAGAGCAAGTCAACAGTTATCAATCTGAAGATTGATTTTTTGCAGCTCTACATTCCCCTCTCTTGTCACCCAAAATCTTCATTCCTACATAATTGTGCACTTTAAAATCCTTCATATATTGACCAATATTCTTTTTCATTCTTGGCCTTCCTCTGTAATTCTTCCCATACATTAGTCCTTCCAATATTGTTTTCAATAAGCAATTTTGCCACAAAATAAGCCCAATAAACTTGTCTTTTCTTCTTCTCAAAGTTTTTATAACAACAACATATTTTCTCTTCAACTCTTCGTAGAACTTCTTCATTGATGATTCTCTCCGTCCATTCATCAATCATCATTCTTCTTCATTCTTCAATAACACCATATTTCCATTGTTTCCAATCGCTTTTAATCTGCAGCAGCTATTGTCCATGCTTCATTGCCTTCTCAAAGGATGCTCCATTGATACTATTTATTCGCAAACGGAAAATTTTCACCTTTGCCCACTTATAAAAGAAAACTTCATGGCAAGCACCAACTGAAAGCTTGTTTCCCAATATTTAAGCAATCACAGGGTGTTTCACATTTAGTTGACAGCATGGGTAGGCCTCTGACACTCCTTTAACATTAACATTACAACATAAGTGGTAGTGAGCATCACCGATCGCAGCCCTCCAGTTGGGCACAGGGGACCGGATAAACGTATTTGGTTCTTCTATTATTCACCGGTTTTTACTTTATTTATATTTGTGGTTATGAAGGGTACATTGAGTAAAGGTACGAAGATTTGTGTCAAGGCAGTTGAGGGTTTTTAATGTGAATATTGGTGGCATATGCATTCATCAAAGAAGAAGTGGAATTATTTTGCCACTTTGCAGAGCAGTAATTGTATGGGTGTGAGATTGGATGCACCAACCTCATTTTTTTTAGCTTTCTAAAAGAGGAATAAAGATAATCTGGACAATGTTAGTTTGATTTTCATCAGACACTGAATTCCTCAATTTAACCTCTTATTCATTCTTTATCCATGCTTCATCTGTGGTAAATTAGTTCTTATGATGTTGAATAAATATTTGCATCTGAAATATTTTAAGTTGTGTTTTTTAAGCAGAAAATATAGAGAAGCTGTTTTCTTGTTAAGGGGAATACCTACCACAATTTTACTATATTGTAGGCATTGTCATTTGCATTAACTGCATTATTCTGTGTATTTGTTATAACATAAAACTCTAGCCGCATGTGTTTCTGCAACTTTATATTACACTAAACATCTACAGTTCCACTCTTCTATGAGATTTTTGATCAACATTTTCCACTTTAATTGGTGTCAGGAAAAAATGCTCAAGTCGTGGCATATTTTCATTCAAAATTAATCTAAGGAGAAATATGTCAAATTGAGTGATTTCGTCAAGTACCTTTGAACGTGACTGAGCTATTAGATCAACCAGGTTTTCAATTTACCATATTTCCCACAAGCTCATCAGATGGCTCGACTGTAGGCTTCCTCTATTGTATTCTACAGAGCCTTATGGGTAAAAAGAGGAATCTCTTATGGAGATTCATTTCCTATGAAAATCTCTATAAGGCCTGACGTGCAATGTTGCCAATGTCAGACGGAAAATTAAAATACTGCCATGCAGTATACTACACTAGTACACTAACTGCACTTTCAGAAGGCTTCAAATATGCAAATATTATCTCCTAAATTAACATACTCAAATTTAATGCAGAGTTGGAAATAGATGCGCAAGAGGCCTATAGGTGAGTACTCAAGGAATAATTGAAATTTTTGAAAAAGAGGACTTGAATAGTGAGTCCAGATGTGCATGCACAAAGAGGCAACCACAGCTCATAAACCACTTCCAAAATGTTTTCTTTTCATTTTTGTCTTCTTTAAGGTGGCTCTACTGTAGATGGCTTACATGTTAATTAATTCATGTTCTGGCTACCTACAAAAAACTTGCTCTATAATCCATACAGCCAATAAAATCATACTTATCAACACTATTTTCTTT
The DNA here is from genome assembly GCA_963573305.1 of Pyrrhosoma nymphula. Taxonomy (NCBI): domain Eukaryota; kingdom Metazoa; phylum Arthropoda; class Insecta; order Odonata; family Coenagrionidae; genus Pyrrhosoma; species Pyrrhosoma nymphula. The sequence goes on along the minus strand of OY754337.1, from coordinate 31,691,840 downwards.
TTTGCAAATTGAACTTGAAATTACATGGTGTTAAATGTGAGAACTGGCAAAACATGGGGGAAAATATTGTTTTTCAATCAAATTCAAATGCCATTTTCGTGAAAAACTGTTAATTAGAAGTAAAGACTCATAGGGAATCAGATAAAATTAAAATGTTCCCACCTTAGCACACAATTTTTTTATCTATGTAATAGCAAATTACTGCAAAAATTGCAGTCAAAATGTGGTAACTCATTAGAAATGGCACTACAGTTGGCTATTATGGCTGCAAAAAGTGTTTGATTGAATTGATTGTCATGGATTGTCAAAATTGATTGTCATGGACTATCTGTAATAATCTGTCATTTACTATAGAAGAGAAGCTGGACTATGCCATGCCGCGCCAAGCTGGCACCAATCAGGTGGCACCGGCCATCGAAACAACGTCCTTGCAACCGTTCACAATACTGTGTGTACCGTGGTAATGTCACTCCCACCACATCATGTCAACCATTGTCTATGCAGACATCCCTCCAACCCCCCAACCCCCAATGTGGACCTTCATTGACAACCCTTGTACCCCCCCTGTTTGGTGTCTACAAAGATTATGGACAGCCCCTAAGGCACGTCATCTTTGAAAGAAATTATTTTTAAACAAAGCAATCAAAAGGGTAGTTGTTTTGACTAACGACGTTGAGATTGAACATCCTTAAAGCTTCTGAAAAAAAGATATCAAAAAATGGGGGCTACTCCTTAATTGTTACAGACAAATTTCACTTCATGTACTTACTTGAGTTTGATAATGATTTGCTTGTAAGCACAAAGTAGTTCTCGGTCCTGAACCCTCTTAGAGTCAGGATGCAAAACAAAGTTGCATTATGTTTCACAACCCTGTTTGGAAACTATGAGGGTTGCTTCAAAAGCAATTCATCCTTTTTCATGAAGTTAGCTCACTGTATGAGATAGGATCTCCACTAGCTATTTCCAGTCTCATGATTGCTTAGTCTCAAAAAATAAAACTCACTGTTTCAAATTCAGGTGTGCACTTATGCAACCACACCCATTAACCCTGCGATGAGATAGTAGCTCCCTCTGAATGAGTCACACGGAAATGCAACCACTAAATGATAGTCTAGTCGCAGTTTCGACCCATTTCGCAGAATGTACACATCTCAAAGTTACTGATAAATCCTCCTCAGGTGCTATAGACTTCCTCCACCTTGCGTCTTTATATGAAATTGATGGGCCAACTACTTCTAACAATTCATAGAAACCACATTCACTCGTCCAATGATATTTGAAAAACAACTTAATAGGGTACTCACATAAATCTTCAAACCAGTTGTAAAATTGTCTTTTCAATAATCTATGACTTGCGATGTTTCTGCCGTTTAGCCGTGACCGATGCTTCCTCTGTTTAGCCCTTACATGATGCAAAAGATCAATCAGGTGAGTGGTTTCAATGTCATCCACTGAAAAACTACTGTAGGATCAACAATTTATCCATCATAGCGTGAGCACCATGAAATAGCAAGTGGAGGCCCTGCTTAAGAGTGCAACTTTGAGGGCATGGAAGAAGGGGTTCCACTTCCCCATCTGTTGTGTCACCATTCCATTTATGTAGCAGCAAAATGACAGTCTGTGACAAGGGAAATGAGGCATGGAAGTGCAAAAGGAAAAAATGTTCAATTGAATTAATCCAAGTGGAAGAAATTGTATCCATTGACATTCCCTGATGCTTGCAGAAATTTTATGGAGACTTGATTGTGAATGGTAGCACAGTGAGGCGACAGGTGATTCACTGCAGTAGCGGCGAGAGTAAAGTGAAAGTCAAGCCTCATTAAGGGAGGCCATGTCCAGCTGTCATTCTACAAAATGAAGAGCATCTCGATCACCTTAATTGAGCTGATCACTGAATTTAAACTTAACATTAAATGGCACAGTGGATTGAATTCAATACTGGCTTCAGTGCATATGATACAATGTTAGCTACATTGAAGTATCAAAATATTATGTGCCACAGAAGAAGACAAACTTTGTCATGCAACATGACTATGCCAAGCCCCATATCATTCTGAAGACAGTGCAGCATATTCGGTAATTCGTCTGGAATATCCTTTCACAACAGAGGCTGCATTCTGCAGGAGCTGATTTTTTAATATAGAAGCATGCAGCCTATTTTTGTTCACAGGAGCAAAATACAAAGCCAATGGTGGTGACCACGTAGAAAACAGAGATTAATCCCTTTGAAAACTTTGTGCTATCAAAGTGTTATTGTGCACCATTTAACTGTCACAGTTTTCATGGAAATAAATAGGTGGGATTACTTATGGAGTAACACTTGTACACAATAGGACTCTCTTCCCCCTCTCCTATAACACTGTGTGTCAGATTTATCAAGTCATCAATTTCGATGAATACTTTGCTCCTTGTGTATTTCAGCCACTTTTAGAGTAAAACCACTTATTGCTTTGTTTAATTAAGTGGCATAACCCCATTACTAAACGAGATTTTTTTTAGCTTCAAAAGAATACTATCAGAATTATATTAAATTTGCCTCCAAGGACATCTTGCAAACAGCACTTAAAATATTTGAAAATATGTACATAATACAAATCCCTTGTGCTTACATTTATTATTTGATTCTCTTTACTAAACAGAATATGCATCTGGTCAAAGCAAATACACACATTCATTATCATTTCACTAGAACACAAAATGATATTCACCTAAGCCACCATCTAACTTCACTGACACTGAACGGTCCACCAACCACATAGGTATCAAATTGTATAACCAGTTGCCAAGTTAAAAAAAAAAAATTCACTGGTTTTGTAATTTCTAAATAAAACTCAAGAGATACTCTAAAGAAAAATACTATTACAGCATCAAAGAATACATGGTGAAGTGCTAAATATATTTTTGTAATATGACAGATATGGTATAATAACAAATTATTATAGACATAAAACACACAAGAATTTTACATCATCACATCAGTTTCACATGCATCTCACAAACTGAATATGTACATTTTTATATATTATTTTCACAATCGGATATTAGACTAAATGTTCACACAAAAGCATCGGAATATACGTACAGCTACAAATTTATAAGAAAGATGTTATTCACATAGTTAGTTCAAACATACCTCCTTTAATTTCTCCATTAGTACTAATTGCAGACATTGAAAGAGCAGTAATGGTTGTGACAATCGAGGTGGCGATAATTAATAACATAGCCTCTCCTGGAAAACCAAAATTAAAACTTTTGTTAGAAGCATATACACTAATTTAACAAGAATTGTGCCAATGGGCTGATCTAGCAGCCATTGGTACTTGTGCAATAACTGCCACCGCCCAATAAAGCAGCTAAAATATTTATACAAATGTATCGTGAATTTTAATTGCCTTCACAATTCATTCTAAATGCATGGCTTTTCACAATTCAATTCATGAGTGTGTACTTAAGCTTTGAAAAAGGAACCTTAGAAGAATCATTCAACATGTGCACTGATTTATAAAAATTTAAAAACTAAAATTTTGAAAACTACACAAAAATTGCTAGGCAGTCTTAGCACAATGTATCTTGGAATCAGTTGGCAGTGAAAGGGTTAATTGTAATAAGTATCAGTATATCCATACCATACAAGGGTGTTTGATAGTTTAATAAAGGGAAAACAACATATATTACAAGAAAATGTTAACAATGAAATGCTGAGGTTTTATTTTAGAGGAATGAAAGAAACCTTACGATGAAATTATCTCATTCGGATATTGTGGTATTTTAATGGTTTCATAGTCATTTGGAGCACTTCTATATGTTCAACTATTCTCTTTAACTCAACATTCCATTAGGTCAACTGATTAATTTGCACTCCTAAGGTAAAAGCGGCAGCTCACTAGCAGTACAACTCAGGCATTCTACATATGCCTTGGATCCTCTATACCAGGGTTATCCAACTGGCGGCCCGCAGTGCCATTTATTGTGGCCCACGAAAGGTTATTAGACAAAAATTCAGAAATTTATTATTATGTCTCACATTGTTTCTTATTGTTAATTTAAAAAATAATAATTTATTACTATATGGCCTGCAACCATATTGAAGGTTAAGTTGAGCCTTGAGGCCTTGCAAGTTGGACAACCCTGCTCTATACCAGCAGTTTCTGTCTAGGCCAGTGTGTGTAAAAAAAGGCAAACTATTGTTTAACAGAAATTTTATGCTTGCAAGTGGTAGGGGGAACTTAGTTCATAATAAATACATACCGGGGTACGATGTGTTCAGTCCTATTTTTTTATAAACAACGGTCAAAGTCGCAAAATTCAGTTTTCTGCTCATCTAATTTTCCAGTTGCGTTTTGGAGAAAATATGGTAGGTGGAAGCTGTAGGTATAAAAAAACCTTTACATAATTTCTTTTAATACCTACAGCTACATAATTTAAAAAAAATGCTATCTCCATTCCTATTAGTCATAAGAGGTTTCTTTTTTTTTAATGCGTATTTTTACCAGATTTCCAGTAAACCTAATTTCTAGGGTGTAACATAAAAAAACAACAAAGTTATTCCATTTGTTTATAAGCAAAAAAACAGTATTTTTAGCAATAATTGAGGAATAAATGGATAGTTTTTTTTTACTTACCTTATAGTTCTACCCTTCAAAAATCCATTTCACTTTGTAAAATGTCTGTAGCAACATCACCTGGGCAAGTGGAATTGTTTAAAATTTTGCCCTCCTGGATAAATAATTAACATTATTTTAAAAATATTAAAACCGATCTGGCTGAACTTTAGCACACCTATAAAGGCCCACAACAGTTACAATTTTAAGGTATTATAAGACACACAGGGTCGTTATTGTAAAAGTTATTAACAATTACAAAACACTGCAAAAAAGAGGGTTTTTACTATTATTCATTAAATTATTTATCGATTTTGACTTATTAAAAAAAATTAACGATTTTTTAAATACCTACAGCTTCCACCTACCAGATTTTCTCCAAAACGGAACTGGAAAATTAGATGAGCAGAAAACTGAATTTTGCGACTTTGACCATTGTTTACAAAAAAAATTGGACTGAACTCATCGTACCCTGGTATGTATTTATTATCAAATAAGTCCCCCCTACCATTTTCAAACATAAAATTTGTGTTAAACAATAGTTCATGAAAACGATTAATTTTCTTTACACAGACTGGCCTAGTCATAATTTTCTTTAAGTAGGTCATTTGAGAACATACACACAGTAAATATTTTTAGAAGACTTGAATTATTCTCAAAAAACAAAATGATTGCTAATAAATTTTATGAAACTCAAATCGAAGTACCCAGAAACAGAAGTTGCTACTTTTTCAAAATTTTACCAGAAAAATAGTTTCTGCAAATGTTATAAACATTCTTACTGAGACTGATTTTGTGGTTTGATGATATTGTGGCTGTATAGTTATCTGAGGATGCAACTGATAATTAGTGTTATCTGAACCATTGAGGATACATGGGTAGGTTGGTAGCAGTGTTCGGTAAATAACCCAAAAAATACAATTGGGTCAGATTACAAGGACTTCAGCACAAAAGTAATCAATTACAAGTTTATAAAACTTTACATAAAGTAATTAATTACAATCAGAAGTAGATTGCAATTATTTTATACATACCAACATAATTGCAAACTCTGGGATTACCACAACATTGCATTCTATGAGTGACAGATTTAAAAAAAACAGCACTGTGGCATAATTTTACACAAAAAAGTAAATGGTTGGACCCGACTTAATAATGCACTGAAGCTGCTGAAGGTTAAAATAAATAGACAAAATAAACAATTGTGAACAAATACTCTTGCAGTTGATAACAATGAAAAGCTAGAGTATTCGGCATAATCACTTTCTGACCACGCACCATTCTTAGCGCACCAATACAAGAATACTGGCACCAATTACAAATTATCCTGAGATTAACGCTTACACAAATGTTGAGATTACTTTGGGAGTAGATTACAAGAAAAATACAAATTGAAAAAGAAACAAGTATTTATTAAGTCAAATGCAATTATTACCTGTAATGGGATTGCTTTGTAATCGATTAATTCCCATCACTGGTTGGCAGTCATTCTAGTTCTGAGTTAGACTATTACATAGTTTTCTGCATCCAAAACCTCAGTTTTATCAGTTACATATTATGCATTGTATGTACATACAATTTTGTTATGTTTCACTGGCAGATGTTGACGATGGATCTGAGGTAAAATAATTATGAAATAAGTTTGTTCTTCTTTACATACTTGCATTTGGAAATTTTAATAATTGCATGATTTGATATTAAATTGGATTTTTTGTTACCACCCAATTGCTCACTTGCAACTATGTACATATTAATAATAATAGTATGTATTGTGTTTCAATGTTATTATCATTGCAAAACATGCCTTCATGAAGAAAGTAATACTATTTCCGATTTCATAAAATAAGTGACAGTAATAACTTTTAATACAATTGTTTAACCACAAAAACACTGGAACATTTGGAGACATAAAATCTCCCAGCAGCTGGAGTCGTCAACATCTGCCAATTAAATACACAAAATTTTAGGTACATAGAATGCATTATACCTGATAAAACTGAGGCTTTGGATGCAAATAAATATGTAATAGCCTAGCTCAGAACTAGAATGATTCACATCTCTACTTTGGAAATGTTCTTCTAGGGTTTGTATAATCTAATTTTAGCTATCCTCCCTCCTTTGCCAACTGTTTTAATTTAACTGGAAAGAGTCATGCCATCACTTTTTATTTGTATTCACATATCGATTGTGAAAAAAGGGCTGATAATACAATTGCCTGAGAATCCTAAAGATTTGGTAGTTGAAAATTGGATGAAGTATGGGGCAAAATCTAGCATGACAAATTAAATTGCCATTGGGCAACAATGGCTCAAGCAGCATAGATTGTAAAGTCCTATTGATTTTCCTATGAAGATAATAAACCTATTGGGTAAATTGGCCAGCAAACCACGCATCAGGCATGCTTTCATGCTTTTGAGGCATTCCTTAAACACAGAATTTGGGTTACTAAGTGGCTATTAAAAAGTTAATATAAAACAGCACACTTTTATAGCAGCAAATGGCTGTCTTACCTCCCTTGATTTGTCCATTTGTTGATATTGCAGACATAGAGAAAGAGGTAATTGATGTCACAATTGAGGCAATCAAAATTATTGTACAGCTGCCACCTGTCAAATTTTTATTTCCGTAGTCAACTATCAGACAATGCATGAAACCAAAATTGAAAGCTCTAAAGAGGCTCAACTAGGATATTTTTATGCTATTTATTGACTTTTCTACTCATAACTGGGCAAGTTAAAGACGAAGTTGAAAGGTCAGGGTAGACATTTTAACATCCATCAAAGACATATTATGAAAGGACATAGCTCGAATCATTTCAATTCTTGCTCTGGGGTGGGGATAGGCGGAGAAAAAGGAAGATAGTGCTCTAAATGTAAAGAGACTTTTGGTTGAGACAGTACTGATGCTAGGTTGTATATACTGGTGTCTTGAAAGGTCAAATAAAAAATATGTTCTTTTTCTGGTCTTCAGTATATTGCCACCAAAATTTAAATAAAATTATTCATAGATGAGTGGGAGCATAGACATTTACAAAAGAGACATGCTAAAAATGGATGGAATGAAATGCCATCACAAAGCAGCATTAACTTCTCCTAATCCTCATATACATATAATCAACATGGGTGTGATCCATGTGGAGTGCAAAATCACATAATTATGTATCAAAATATTTGTAAATTACACTAAAATTAAATAAAAGTAATTTCCTTCTGTTTAATTGATACATGGAAAATAAAAAAGAGTTGGGATGTGGACAGTAGAAAGAAAAGAGCAAAAGAGAAAGTGAAAAAGTACTGGAAAGATAAAAACGAAAAAGAACTGAAATGATGAAACCATCATTTTATGTGGTCCACAGATGGCCAAAATAGAAGAAAGAGGAAGAATTAATCAATGATTAGTATGTTAACTTGGTCATTGCAAAGAGAGGATGTACGTAGACTTGAGGTGCTTGAGATGTGGATTTGGAGAAGGACGGAGAGGAGAGGAAGCTTGTGGCAGAGGTGCGGAGAATGCAGAGGAGATGGATGGAGAAAGTTTTGAGAGGAGAGGGCACGTTGAAGAGAGTGATTGAGGGGAGAACACTGGGGAAACATGGAAGAGGAAGGAATAGGATAAGAATTCTGGACGAAAGAAGATATGAGGAATTTAAGAGAAATCTACTGGCAGGACATGCTTAGAAGGGAAAACAAGACAATCTCTATGAAATTGGGATGCAGAATTGGGACTGTCCAAAAACCTACCAATCATCTGGTAGAATACTTGAATGAATGAATGTATAATATATATTCCTTCTTATATTTGCATCATCTTAAGCTTTCAGGGAAGGTGCACCATCTGAGTCAAGGATAAATTGAGTCGTGTAGGACTCTAAGAGTGACAAGGTTTTCAATGCCTCACTTGATCAGTGTAACTATGAACACTGCCTGTGCTCCAGGACAACCAAAAGTTAAATAAGAACTTAGAAGAAGCAATTTTCCACAGATAAATTGTATCTTCTAAGTTCTTATTATGTTCAAATTCCACAACATCTCGTCTGATACCTCACATTTGACCAAAGTTTGTCCAGTTTAACATGCCAGAAATCTAGCCACCTTATTTAATGGTGCGGTATATATTGGTATCTTACCAAGATTACCCTAAAAAGGTTTTTTGGGTAAATTACGATAACTTCAGCAAAAAGTAATCAATTACAAGTAAAAATTACTTTTTAAAAAATATTTAAAAAACTGAAAAAAACATGGCTTTATTAAAAACGTTCTAATACGTAGAAATTAATTTTTGAGTTGTCACAACTGGCCTACAATAGGCAGAAGATGATTATTTGAGACTAATAATAAAACAATGGTGGTGAAACCAACATTCATGATACAAAAGATTTTACCATTACTACATAGGTAACGTGGTAAAAGATCTTTAGTGCAGGACCAGGAATTTCCAGCGAGCTAAGCTTGCCTCAACCTTTACAGTACCTTATTTGTAGATAATTATTTTATTTTATAATAGTTTTATTTGTCCAAAGATCATATGTGACAGTGGAACACAAATACATAGATATAGGACACGTCAGGAGAAGTTAGATGGAAAATGAGCTCAATACATATTTAAAAGCATAAAAAAATGCTTGCATTTTAAAAAGTATAAAAAGTAGAAATTAGTAAAGTATAAAAAGTAAAAAAGAGAAATGTCTTTAGTATCACAAGTTGTGATCAGGACTTGGGTGTTTCCAGTGAAAAGTCTTTTGCATCACAAATGTTAGTTACCCCCATGATTTTATTTTTAGTCACAAATAATCAAGTTCTGCCTGTTGTAGGACAGTTGAGACAGCTCAAAAACTACTTTCTACTGTCTAGAAATTTTTAAAATAAAATCATGTTTTGTAAAAAGTCTTTTTTGTTTATTTCATTTTTTAGTTTTTAATAATTTTGGATCAATTTTTCATTCAATTATTGTTGTTATTTTTTGGATAAATTATTGAAAAATTTACAGTGAAAATTTTGACAAAAAAAATGGAACGATTTTTTTGTCAAGTTAACGTTTAAATTTTACGCTAACTTGTTTAAATCGAGAAAATATTGAAAAAGTTTCAAGAAAATCAACTAGGTGGAAGTGGGTGAAAAATTGATTACAAGATTTGACCCAAATAAACCATGATGTTAAGTTAAATAAAACCACATAAAAAATAATGAATTACACTTGAAAGTATATCAAATGAATGTAATTGAAAACTCAGGGATTACCACAACATTGAATTCTAAGAGTGTTAGAATAAAATAAAACATAGCATTGTGGTATAATGTTTTGTGGAAAATGTGTCTGGTGTCTACCCAAATAATAATGCATTAAAGGGGCTGACTAAACAGTCGTGGTTGAAACAATTAGTTGAAATAAACGATTGTAAACAAAAGCTCTGGCAGTATATAACGATAGAAAGCTGCAGTAATTGACATTGATCACTGACCTATTACGTGCCGATTACAAGTTATCCCGAGAGTAAGGATTACACAAATGTAACAATTACTTTGGGAGTAGATTACAAGTCAAATTACAATTTGAATAAAAAGTAATGATTGTAAGTAAGAGTAAATCACATGAAATAATTACTGTGAAATCGTTACTGGTAATCAATATTGCTTGTAATCAATTACTACCCATTTCTGATCATTTGTGTATTATTTCCAAATAATATGATTTACGACATGAAAGGGCTAGGGTATGAGAATGTCAATCATCATCTACGGTGTTCTCATTTTTCTTAAAATATCATCAGAACATATATTTCATTAACGCATTTACCCTCAAATCATCTTAAGTCTCTTAAAACTACCAAAAAAGTTGCTTTGCACTATGTTACCACAACCCTAAAGATATGAACTTAATCAGAGAAATCTGACAGTTATACATGAAAACTCACCAATTCCTGCTTGAGCAACAACCCAGGAGAGACGAAGGAAGAGCATGACACCCCAAATGTTCAGCAGACATCTTACCAGCACTCCTTTAATCCAGCCAAATTTTATCATTCCCTCACTCTCACCAACATTATTCTTTGCATTAGCTGCCTGTGTCCCTGGCTGCCAGAAGAGAAGAAACAAAAAAGATTAATTTGAAAACGGCCAATTAGAAAAACCTATGGGTTTAGAAGAAATACACCAATCAATTTTTCAAATACATATATGACAGGAGGAGTCCTTAGTGAGCTATTTTGCATAAGACTGCAGCACTGTTGAGGCAATATCATGATCAGCAGCTGAAGGTGAAAAACGTTTTCCATACTAACAAATCAAGTCTTCCAATAGAAAAGGACGTGTTTGTATTTGACTTTAATGCTAATAATAATGGACTAAAATCAAGGAACTGCCTTTTACTGTAATAGAATGTTGGCCTAGTACATGTCCATAGCTGAATAATTAGCTTGTAGTATGGGGAAGTACAGACTTCATTGCTGCTTCTCTAGCCCACTCAGGGGAGGTTAAAATATCAATGAGGAACCTTTTGAGAATACCAAGATAGAAACAGCATGGCATTTATTTAATATGCAATGCAACCTTTTATTTCTACAGACTTACAGTACATATTTATCATTTAAATACATATTTCCACAAATATAAAAAAACCTCAATAATTTTGTGGCTAAGTGTTTCACAGGATTCTTAGAAGAAAAATGTTTAGAAAATCATATCTGTTATTCACACAACCCATTAGGTACCAGTGATGATGTTCTAGCAAATGAGATAGTATTATTATCATTATTATTATATTATCTCATCTGCTAGAACATCATCTCAAATATGGCTTTAGAGTTTACCCAAGTCTTAGAGAAAGGGAAACTAAAATAAATTGGGAAATCAATGTGTCTAATACTAGAATATAATACGATTGGTAAGAGGTTAATAATAAAGGTAAATGCGATAGTAATATGCAATGCTCAATCCATCGAGGGCGAAATTAATTCACATTAGTTCATTTTTAATAAAAGTGAATCCTTTTTAGTAGTTTAAATCAACTTGACATACACACATGACTGCATGCAATGGAATTTTCCAGTTTTTAAAATATATAATTTATAAGATAAATTACGTTATTTTCTTTCTAATGCGTATCTTTCATTTATTCCCTGTATAAATGAAAATGGAAATTACTTTCACTCATTACTATGGCATGGTAACAATACAATACACAGGTCGATAAATTCTTCGTAATTAGGGTTGCCACCTTTTGATAAGTGAAATAAGGGACATGCTCTTAAAATTAAGGGACATTTCACAAAAATAAGGGGCACTAAAAAATAACTCAATATTAATAATATAAGAGGATTTTTACATTCCATATATACCTGTGTATAATTTTAATCCTTTTCTCAATATTTTGTTACAGAACAGGGTAAACTCATTTTTTCCATGTAAACTTGGAATTTGATTTTGCTGCCTTCAAAACTTCTGCATCTGACTTGATCATGGAATGTAATTCTTTACAAGACATATTCATGTTCGTTGAAATCAAGAGTTCACTTTCGATCAGAGATACTGAACACCTGTTCCTCGTATCAGTCCATTTATTAGACATTATTGAGAATATTCATTCAACGAACGCATTTGAACCAGGAACACTAAGAACAAACGACACAAGTTTTTTTAATTCCACTAGTTCAGCTTCTTTATGTTCATCAAACACTGCCACCCACTTTCGTGACGCATCTTCTTTACTCTCCAGGATGTCCGAAGAAATGTTAGCAACCACACAGAACTCTTCATAGAGCTGCTCCACATCAATGTCTTCAGTTAGCTGCAGGCATTCAACTGCATCTTTAATAGATGAAAAGTTAATTTTCTTCTTCAAGTTAAACATCTGTAGCTTCGTTGCAACGTTGTCCTCAGAGAAATCATAGGACTTCTGAAGATATCTAAGGGCTTCATCATAGAACTGCAAGAAACTTCTTTCCAACTTCAGTTTTTCTGATGGAGGTATAGTTTTAATAGCGTTTTTCACAGCAATTCCAAAGAAATGGTCCTCTTTTCTTTGCTCTATCTTCTTCTTTAGCAAGTACATAGCATCATATGCTTCAATTTGAGAAATGGAGTCTCTTTCTAAATCTTTGATACAATCTACAAAAACTTTTGCTATATTGCTGAAGAACAAGAGATGGATCTCAAGCATGACATCTTTCATTTCATCCTCTGCATCAAAATATTTAAGCAAAAATTTAGGACAGTCTTGAAGCGATTTGAAGTAACTTTTGATGGCAGGCCAACTGTGGATCAGTCTTTCTACAGCAGGTGCCAAAGAAAGCCAACGAGTTATCATGTGATGCAATATTTCTTTCCATTCTATGTCTACAAACTCAAAATATCCTTTAATTCTTCTCTGCGCTTAGCAGACAGTGAAAAATGTCCATACACCTTCATTACTACAGTTTCAACATCAATGTCAAGGTTGTCATTTGCACATTTCATGGTATTGTGAAGAATGTTAGCAGAACAATTTGACTTAATTATCCTTCCGTTTGAATCCTGAAAATGCTTGAAAACAGAGTTGTGTTTCCCGTAGTTCACGTTGGTGTTGTCTGCAGCGTATGCTGATATTTTATCCAAGGTTAGGTCATTTTCTTTAACTATTTTCATGATGTTTTCATGTATGGAACTTGCTGTTTCATCAGCACTTTCATAAAAGTCCAACAGCTTGTTTTGAACACCACCTATTGGTGTAAAATATCTTACATATAGAGGAAACATTTTCCGGTTTCCTTATTGCTGGCATCAGTCGCAACAGAAAAAAGCATCCTTTAGAAATGAGTTCTAAAACCACATATTTAACACATTTTGGTCCCAATATGTGTCTCGCTAAACATTCCTCCTTTGTTCTCCCACATGAAACGCCTTTAGCGATACTGGAATCTCCAAAAATATCAGAGTTTAGTTTATTAGAGCAATCCATACTCGCGTAACAGAGGTTATGTTTCACTGTGTGGAATACAAGAGCTAATTCTCCTGCAGTAATTTTGTCCTGTTGAATTTGTGGGTTTATTTTGTTAGAAAAATATGAAATTAAAGTTATTGTTTTAGATTGCGATATTATATTTGTTTTGTGACCTTCAGTTCTGGCATGCTGCTTTAGGTCTGACTCACATCCATGGGATACAGAAAATTCATGTGAACAAACAATGCATTTAGCTTTACAGCGGTCTCATATAACGAGTTTAACCCACGTGTATGAAGATTCCCAACCAGATTGATATGATGTTACACGTTAAACGTTTCAATTTCTTTTTTGGAGTCTTGTTCAAGTTCTTGTTTTCATCAGAATCCGGCATTTTAACAACTGAGTTCTTCGATTAATTCAGATAACTTCGTCTTCACAATCACAAGTTCACAGCACCTGACTACAGTACTATTCGAAGAAGAGTGAAGACACTTTCACGCTTCCGACTTATTTATATTATATTCGTAATACTACATAAATACGACTTTATATAGCACTACACAGGTAAAGTTCCACACACTCAGCATTTTATCCCGTTCACATTCTGACCCAGCCGCCATATTTTCCGCAGAGTTGATGGGCGAAACGCAAATTTCAATTCTGACTATAATTTTCGATCTGAAATTAAAGTAAACCAAATCAGAGTTCCGCTGAATTTCTCGAAACCAATCGATAGCTTTTGACTGTCGCTACACAATCGAAGACCAAATTGGCGCTCACCATAGCGCGCTCACTTACGTCACGAGTTTTCACTTGTACACCGGCGCCGCATGGTGGCGATGGAAGAAATCATGTGACCCGCCAGCAGGCTAAAGATACAGATGGGAGCGGGGAAATTCAAATATATAATAGTGGTGTTCATATACAATTTGCATGATGCGAAATATTGTTTACAATGACCCGCAGTTTACAAAACAAACCATATTTTTTTTCGAAAATGTTATTATTTCCTCTGATATATTTGGGTAATTTCGAGTGAAATGATCAAACATTTTACTTGGGTAGTACGCTAGAAGAAAATGGGCAGAGTTACAAAGACATTTGGATGAGAATAGCGTTGACGAAGGAAGAGATAAGTAATAGAAGGGAGCTCTTGACGAGGTCCTTGGGTAAGAATATAAAGAAGAAGCTGGTGAAGAGCTTGATACGGAATGTAGCGTTGTATCGGGTAGAAACGTAGACTCTGAGTAAGAAGGACGAGAATAGTCTGCAGGCGCTCGAGATGTGGGTGTGGAGGAGGATACAGAATGTGCGGTGGACGGAAAGGACGACAGATGAGGAAGTGCTTGAAGTAGTTGGCGATGAGAGGAAACCTCTGGATGAGATTAGGGGCAGGCAAGGTAGGTGGCTAGAAGAGGTAATGAGGGGCGATGGGTTGCTCAAAGGCCGTGATAGAGGGCAGGGTGTTGGGAAAGCAGGGAAGAGGAAAAAAGAGAATACGTTCTTTGGACGGGATGAAGAAGGGTAGGGCGTACGCTTAGACAAAGAAAGAAATAATAAGGTAGGTAGGGCCCTGCACGTGTAAAAATCTGGAGGCTTTTGATTGACTTTTAGTAAAACCTACCTTGAACCGTAAGATTAATTTAATGAATGTATACATATGCCAACATACCCTGACGCCTGATATTTCTTGAATATTATATTTTTGTAGATGTTCACGAGATGTGAATAAGCCACCATTTTCCCGATACTTTTCCATAAGACTTTTCTAAGCTACATTTTGAAATACGGTTGTCACTTAAAAATTAGTTCCTTCTGTTTTCACAGTAATTCTACAAATTTAGTCACAGATCGCTTGCTAGGGCACATAATGTTAAAAAATTGGTGTCAAATGTTAGCTAATCTGTTGCGATACCATATCAAGTTAATAAGCATGCAAAAATGTAATGATCAAAGACGAAAATACGACAGCTAAACAAAATGATTTCATTATTTCTAAATATTTTTTATTTTTCAAAACCATCTCACTCATTACTATTTCTTCGCCATTAAGTGTTTCTAAAAATCCTCACATTTTCGACTTAAATTAATGTCCAAAGTTCCATAGACAGTAAAACCTGTCTCAGGCGGGATTTGTACTGACCGGAAACCTTTATTACCCGGGAAACGTTTTCGTCAAGGTGGGGGTTTATGGGGTTATCATGCATTATTCACAAACATCTACATACATAGATACTACTACTATGATTACTCTATGATACTACCCAGCGATCCGCCGCGGGGGCGTGTGGCAGTAGGCGCTAAGACACCACCCATGAAAATGGACGGGAAATGGAATGGGATGAGGACAAAGATGAATTGCATGTGAACGGAAAACCTCACTGTCACCCTCTGTTTCTGCTATGATCACTTATTTTTCAAGGAAAGAAGGAATTTTTGCACCAATCAGTTCGGCAGAGAGTCTCTCTTATTTTGCCGCTTCCATTGGTTTTAGAGTCCATTTCGTGGTCAAAACTCCGTGTCATATTGACACTCCTCTGAACTGAATTTTTCATATAATTAAGCCTAGTGTGTAGCCTCCCGAGTTTTTGATGGCTCCCAAAGTATAGTCCTTCCATCAGCTGTCATACAAAATCTCTCCACTCTTAGAAATTTTTTTAACGTAGCGTGCAGCTTTCCTTTGTATTTTATTTATGCTGCGAATTAAATCTTTCTAAGCAGGGTCCCACATGCTCGCGGCGTGTTCGAGACGTGGCCCAACCAGAGCAAAATACCATCTCTCTTTTACTTTGTCATCGGAGAACCTTCCAACCATACGCTTGGTAAATCCTAGTGTCTTTATGACGGATTCTAGAGGATATATCCTCACGTCCATATTAACCTGCATAAACCGGTAGATTAACTTAATAAATAAATGAAATAATCCACATAGTTGGTGTTGAAATTATCTTTCTAGTGAATATGGCATGTCGTAAGCAAGTAATTTATTGCTCTCAGCAACGGCAACAGCGTCAGTTCTTTAAGTTAAGGACGCATCTTATCTAATTGTTAAATCTTAAGATTCCCCTTAGGATGGAACGTGTGGTTAGGTATCCTTCTTCAAAAAGTTTACATTGCTAACAATTCCTACTGTCACAGCATAAATTTCACCTCACATCTGGAGAGATAAAAATGTGTGCATCGCATACATCATATTACGCATGTTGTTACTGTGACATCAAATAATTGACGCGAATTTTATTTTTTTAAATGCTTATCTCCTCCTTTGGTAGTAGTCATGATTTGGTCAGCTGTAAAATTTGTTTTACAGTGATTTGCACCTTTAATTTTTCTGTAGCGCGTTAAAATCTGACAGATTCCACACAAACGAACTATCACTTGAAAACTATTTACCTTGACTTAAATAAAGATGCACGATTTGATACTTCCCCTACGAACGATTTAAGTGAATTCTTCTCGGGCTCCTGACCGGGTTAGGTTCTCCATCTCCGCCGAAGTCTATGATGGCCCTGAAGACGATGGAAAAGTCTTCCATCGAAACTTCGGCGGAAATGTTATGGTAACCTGGTCAGAAGCCCGAGCAGAATTAACTTTAATGAAAGATACATTTCCTCTTCTTAAATTGTACTCATATGAGCTATCAGGGGTATATGGTGTGTTACCCCTCATTGCATAAAAACAATTTCAATATCTTAAACTTACCTCATCAGTGAAAGCAATACTTTTTGAGCAATACCAGCAAAAAGGTGGCATTTATTGTTTGCTTTGACTGATGCAGTCTTTGAGGGAAACTCTTTGTGCAGATGTTTACAGTAGTTTTCGTAATGCAGAGTGTATCGTGTTCGCTGATTCAAAAGGTCCTCATAATTCAAAATCAGGTTTTCAAATAAAGAAGAAAAACATTTTTAATTCGTCCTTCATGGCAGAAATTTCATAGGTAGCCGAGCAAGTCTGCCATGCTTTGTGGGCTTCTGTGGTGGGTGATGGCCTTGGCACAATGTCATGTTTCCCCTTCACCCTTTCGCTAAAAAATAAGCATTTAACTCTGTTAGCCTGCCTGTTAGCTCATTCCACCACCACTTTGGTGGTGACAAGATTCAAAACCAGCGGCTTGCACTCGAAAAAATTTTGCCTTGCGGGTCTGTTTCGTTATTTACGACTAGAAGATGGTTCTCGTTGAATTTCATCGAGAAGAAGAAAAAAATAAAATCGTCCCATTGGAGTAAAATATTCCTGACATTGTGACGCTTAAAGTGAATATACCATGCAGCAGTCATTAACCACGCATGGGGAGAGTTAGGAGTGAATAATACCCTATCTAAATTCTCGCTGTTATTTTGTTATATTGATTATTTAACAATGCCATAAGTGCCAATGCCGGGCATAAGTTCCCATTTAGAGGACCTCCGTTGCGTTTGTCAAGCAAATGAAAATTCCTATTATTGAAATAACGCAAAAATGCACTATTTTAGAGCCACAAACTCAAAAGTTTAGGCAAAAGCAAAGGGCTTACTTAACTCAAAAGCAAAAATCAAAAACTTAATTCATCCAGTCATCTGATACCTAAAATTCCAAGACTATATCAGGAATGCAAGTACTTGAAGAAAGTGAAAAAAATAAACCTCTGCATTGAATCCAATGCTTTTCCTATGGAAGTGAAAGTTTGTTAATAAAGGACACACACAGGCCCACGGGGGCCCTGGGGTATCTATCTATTTATAATAATTCTAGGTCCTAAGGAACACGTTTGCCACATTTTGTGCGAATCCGTCAGGGGGTTTGGGAGTCTAGAGCGTTCAAACAAACAGAATTTCAGTTTTATAGATGTGGGTTGGTATTTGCATGAAAACTTGGGGGAAGAATTATCGGCGCGGCGCACCGGTAATTCTTCTCCCAATCGTCAGTCTGAATTTCGGACCGCCGCGGCGCGGTCCGAAATTCAGACTGACGATTGCATGCGAAAAATCGCGAGAACCCTTTATACCTTGGTAACCAATTGTTCGTGACGTCATGATGTACCAGTCCATTTGAATAAATAATATAACTATTCAAATAATATGTAAATTCAAATATAATTCTATATTAATTATTGAAATATTTTTTGAACGTTCCAGTACAAATTTATTTTAATTATATTTAAATGCAACATTTTGTAAATTATTAAATTTGCTAAATTATTTTTGACGCTGATGACGTCATTGTTGTTGCTGAACTAGGCAACTTATGAGAGCCTACGAGCAGTGTTTATTTATGGTCGTAAAAATTATTTTTTCAATTTATTTAAATATGTACTTTAAGAGTATTTGTAATTTATTTATATACATTTGTATTTTACGTATTCATCAATGAATTAAATACTTCATTTTAATAAGTATTTAATGTTTTTTAAATAACAAAAAAAGTATTTAATGTCATATGCGATCTCAAAAATAGATTTGTTCCATGGGAGGTTCCATGCCTTCGCAGAGGTTGGTGGGTAATGTGAACAGGGCACAAGGTATACAGGTCGAGAGTACGGCCGTGAGTAGTAACATGTTACTAATTGTAAGAGCCTTCGCTCTTGTTCCAGCCTATTTACTTCCATTCTTAACAATGATGTCTTGTTTTTACGAATTCCCAAGTCTCACAGAGAGGGTAGATAAAATGAGGTGGAGGATCATCGGCAGAAGATCGTCTGATTGGAGAATAAATGCTCCGCGTCACGCTCGAGCGACATCTCCGGTTCGCTGGCCGCGATGGCGGTGTCCCTGCTGGGGCGGGTGTTCGGGGTTAATGATGTAACTCTTACACCGATTATTTCTGGGCTGAAAATCGAGATCTGTAATGTCCGAACCGTGCCATTTTGTAATTATTATCACTACCGGCCGGGTCTAAAGATGCCTCAAGGTGAAGGCGGTTGCAGATATTAATGAAGTGTGGAGAAGTACATAGTTGTGATATTAAAATGAATATCAGTCACTGCCATAAATTCTTGCCTGAAACCAAATTTTTTCCATGGGATGGTTGTTTTCTAAAAGCCATCCGCTATGATTATGAGTCTCTTTTTCTGAACACGAACTCAATATCTTTGTGCGTCATTTCAGTATTGTCTTTTGATTGACGCATCCATTGGTGGGAATGGATCTCATTAAGGGTGCATGTGTGGTGCAAGGGTCCTTTAACCTTCTGCACCTCCTCTTATGTCTGTTAGTTCCTCTTTAGAAACCCTTGATCTCTTCATATAAGCAATCCATAGACTGGTTTGATGCAGCTCTCTGCTCCACTTTCGTATCAACTAATCTTTTATTTCTACCGATGTCTTCATTTTTATATCCCTCAAAATTTGCCTCGTGTACTGGAGTAAGTAGAGAAATTTAATATAATTACTTGAGTAGTATTTTAGAAGAAAACTTGCATAGTAGCAATGACATTAGGAGGAGAATAGCGCTAGTGAAAAAGCGTTTAGCAATATGAGGGAGTTGACTACGGGGACTTTTGGTAAGAATATAAAGAAGAGGCTGGTGTGGAGTTTAACATGGAGTGACTTATGCTGAGATGAAGAAAGAAATACTAGAGGTAGATAGGGTACGGCATGTGTTAGAGTCCGTTGGATATTCTCTGACTTTCATCATAACCTACCTCTAACCGGTAGATTACTCTAATGAATGTAGCGTTGTGTAGGGCATAAATGTGGACCCTTAGAAACGACGCAAACAGGCTGTAGACGTTCGAGAAGTGAGTTTGGATGAGGGTGGGAAGGTGCGGCGGTCTTAATGGAAGACAAACGAAGAAGTGCTTGGCATGGTGGGCGAGGGAAGGAAACTTCTGGATGAGATTAGGAAGAGGCAAGGTAGGTGGTTGGAGGGGGTAATGAGGGGCAAAGGGTTAACTAAAGATTGTGATAAAGGAGAGGATGCTTGGTTAGCGGGGAAAGGGAAGAAAGAGAGAACATAGTTTTATGGAGAGTATGACGAAGGGTAGGACGTATACTGATTGTGAGATGAAGAAAGATATTTTATTGTAAACAAGACCCTGCACATGAAAAATTTAAGATAATTTTTACTTACTTCCATTTACTTACTTCCATTTAAAACTACCATAACCGGTAGATTACCTTGATGATGAATCGTTAAGGTATGTTTTAATGAAAGATAGTACAAAATCCTCTATATTTTTACAGGCGCAGGCACCTATCTCCGTAAATGATTTCCTTTTTAGCTCAGTATACGTCCTACGTTTCTTCATCCCGTCCATAAAACCTATTACTTTTCTTTCTCTTCCCCGCCTACCCAACATCCTCCCTTCTTATCATGGCCTTCATTATCCTTTAGCCCCTGTCTCAACCACCTACTCTGATTTCTCCTGATTTCCTCGATTAATTTCTTCTCCTCGCCCACTATACCAAGCACTTAATCATTCGTCTTCCTTTCTGTTCATCGCACTTTATCCATTCTCCTCCAAACCGCATCTTGGACACCTTGCACCTTCTTCACTTCTCTGAGTCCACGTCTCAGCAACATACAACACTGTATTCATCGTAAATCTCTTCCGAAAATTTTCAATTTCTTTCCCCACAGTTATCGAAATCCTATCCATTATCAACCAAAGCAATGTTTTCGATTTGGTTCTGAAATTGCAGAAGACGATAGTTAGATACTCACTGAGAAGAAATAAAATAATTCGCCTGGAATAGGGATCGAACCCCCAGATCTCTCGATTTTTCGCCGGATGCTGAAGACCCAAGCGAAAGCAAAGGATCTGGCCAGGTACAAATGTACTTCAAGCAAATCTTGAAAGATATTTTTAGTCAAGCCGAGGGGAAAATATTCCAAGCGTCACGGAAGGATTTCATTTCCAACTTTTCATATAGAGTGCTGTCACGACAGTACAAAATTTTTCAAGGCCAAAAGAACGTGTTTTTTCCACGGATACCTCTGAGCGTAACGGTAAGACACGCAAGACTCCATCTTGGAGAGACTAAATTCCGTTTTACACGAGGCATCACACTACACAGTTTGATGTGTGATTGGATGTGCAGTGGAAAATGTGCCGTGTAAAGCGAAGACTTGCTAGAATGACTAGACGGATGCATGAACGAAAGACGGGATAATAGCCCCTGCTCTAATTCCGTGCCCGCGGTCTCCCAACTTCTGCACATCAAACTGCGCAATCAATTGCCTTGCGTAAAACGGCAGTGACAAAAGGGGAGGGAGATAAGTGTCTAAAGTAAAAGAAATTATTAGTGCGTAGGTTTCCGCCGCGTCGATGAGTTGGCGTCTGCATGGTTTCCGGGATTTCATCTCGTTCGTTGCGTTGTCTGGGCAACAGTTTCGCTGAAGTTCCAGTCAGCTTCTTCAGGTAGAAGATGAGGGGCAATGGTTTTTTGCCCACCTTATGTAAATCTTGTTGCTGTTCTATGATTTAATTTTTACTTAGCGCTCTTTTCCAAGTGCCGTGTAGAAAATACATTCAACGAGAAAGAGTCTAAAAGAAATTATATCCAACGAGACGATTTGGCCATTGATGTTTCATCATTTAGGCTCAGAACACTCCGACCATCACCGAAACTTTTGGAAAATACTGTAACAAGTAATGTGGGCTTATATTAAGTATGTCGAACAGCAGATTACCCTAGAGGCTTGTCATCTACGGATCTCGTGGGAAAAGAGATTGCGGACGACCTCAGGAGCGAGGTAGGGATCAGCTTCCGACCTAAAGCAGAAACTTGTCCTCCTTGAACGACGCGGATGAACTCCACGGAAAAATTAGTGGAAACCATGCATCAATCGGATCGAATACATTCCCAAGAGCGGCGATGGGTGTGGAGAAGAGAAGGCATTGGTGGCGTGACGACTGATGAGAAGTGGGAAGAAATACCCTCTTATTGTTCCATTCCGAGGTCTCTCTTGCTATTGTACTCCGCGGCCACTGCAGTAACAAGAAATTTAGAAAAAATCCTCACGTAGTTACAACTCAGGGTCACCCTACGGATACTTAGCGGCCCGATATTTTGGTCTGACCTGCGATATATCGGGTGATACGCTCCAAAGCGATTACCTAAAACGCGACGCATGGTCGGTTGCGGTTCTCAAGCGGTAACGGTATACCAACCGGTGTATCGGCCGCGATATTTAGAGGATGGAGTGGAACTGCATTATGAACTTAAATAAATAAAAACTTGGTTATGTCCACTGAACAAGTTGTTATACAACGGTTTTCAGGTACAATCATGGTACCCGAGGATGGCTCTCAAGGCCGTTTTATACGGTACATTAATTTGTACAATCTATCGTGCGAACGCATACACAGTCAAGTGTGCAAGAAAATATTGTACGAACGACTGAATCAGACTTAATGTCGCTTTACACGATGAGTGCAAGCGCACAATTTTCCGTGCAATTAATTTAGCGGTAGAAATCGATCGGAATTCGCGAGTGTTTTTTTATCATGTTTATGTTTCACTCATGAACATATGTTTCACTCACGTATTTGACACCTTGAAAAGCTAATCACCTGAAATTCGGAACCTCGACTCGACCATCTGCCTACTGATTATACTACCGGTTTAGTCAAAGCTCTCTCTCTCAAAGGACCCTTCTCTCTGCCTTTATATTCGACATTTGCATCGTTTCATTTTTTCTCTTCTGGATTTTAGTGCGACAAGTCATTGACGTTTCTCGCCGGATCTCCACTCTTGATAGACTCATTTCGTAGGTTTATTTTGTGTGTGTGAAAAGTGTTATTATCAAGAGGTATAGTGGAACACGGGACACGTTTCTTTAGTCCCTCCACATTTTCCTCCCTTGTATTTGTACCAATATTTAATTTTTTTTCACGATTTATTTACTTGCCAACCAACAAAAATAAAATGATTATTATTATATCACGCGGGATATCAAGAACTGTACTTGAGGACGCGACCAATCATAATTTTGGGGGAAAAGGACACAATCCCAAACATCGCGATTGCACCGAAAAACCAGAACACCAAATAACACGACGAAATGGCGATTTAACCATTTGAGAAACTTTGAGTAAACTCTTCTCGGGTTCTCCACTGGTTCAAACTATTCATAATTGCCGACGTAATTAATTCTTGCATTGAGAATGAGTGATGAGTCGTCTCTCGAAACGTCTACAATTATGAATAGTTTAAACCGGTGGAGAGCCCGAGAAGAGTTTATCTACTCATTAAAGATTATATACACAGGATAATAGTTACTCATATTATTCAACGGGAAAGTGTTAATCCTTTTTATAAAGAACTTTATTTTCAATCGTAACACAGGCACCACAGTTTTCGCCATATCTGCGCCATCTGTTGAATAAAACCGGATGGAAATTGTATGATTGACTGAATGGAAATAGAACAGGTTCTATTTTCCGTTCAGCCATTCATACATTCGCACAAGCGTTCGCACAATTTGCATTTTTACACGGAACAATTTTCTGATACATGCGTTCGCACGATATATTGTACAAAAAATGTACGTTTAAAACGGCCTTTAGACGGTGAAAAGTGTAGAATAACAAATTAATCTATCTATAAACTAATCTAAAATTACAGAATCAAGTTTTTATTTTTTGTACATAATTTCAAATTGATCTACACTTCCTCTGCGAATTGAAAATAATCTATTTAAATTTAGTTGCAAAGTGGGGAAAATAGCCTTTAAGGTAGTTTAAGCGAAAAATCACTTCACCTAGAATTTGATGGATTTGGCCTCATTTTAAAGAAAAAAAACTATCATATTTCCAATGATATCAAAATATCAAACTCTTGCAGAACTACTTTTCGATCAATTTGCCTAAAAATATAAACTGTTTTACATGGGATAGATTATGGCTGTGCGCTCCAGAGGGAGAATAATTAAAAAATTAGGAACTTCTAGCACCTAGATTTCGTCAAAAAACTAACGTTGTGTAGATTGCATGTTTTCTCAACTACCTATTTATAAAAAATAATCTATTACTCACTAAAGTAATCTTTACAGAATCACAAAAAAAACGTGCTGTTTTGAAGGGTTTTCAGCCGTATGGCATGAGAAAAGTAGTCAAGTTAGAGACTTATGTAGCTTTACTTATATAATTAGGAATGTAGCTTTACTTAAATAATTATAGTTTTACATAACTACAAAAAACCTGCTGTTTTGAAGGGTTTTTCAGCCGTACGGTGGGAAAAAATGAGTCAAGTTAGGGACTTATGTTGCTTATTTATTTAATTACTGAGTATTTTGGTCATATATAACTATATCTTTGCGCTACTAGTACTACAATATTTACTTCATACTCCTTACAGACGCTGAAATTAAAAAAAAATTTTTGAATAAGGCCTCCATTATGACTAGGGAATTATCTCGCGAAACCACCTTAAAGCGAGTTTCAAAACTGAATCAACTTGACAATGGCAGGCTTCATTTCGTAGAAGTTATTTATGTTTGCACTCATGATAATTTAAAAAACTTAGTCCTTGTCTACAACATTTTGTCGAAAATTGCTAAGTATTTTATTTAATCATGAATACAAACTGCTTAAAATCAGTAAGAAAAGAGATATTCTACCTGAAAACCAGCTGCATTTCAGCCTAGTGAAAATGAGTTTGAAAAAAAAAATAGTTTCAAAAGAGTGCTTCAAAAATTTTTAAGATGAAAATCGTTGGAAAAGCAGAAAAAAAACAAAGTGGGTTTCAAAACAGTTTGTAATCAGTGGAAATTAATCTATTAATAGAGTGCATTATTTCATTTCAACAGAATAGCATATTTCTTACATATTGCTGCCAATATTTCGGCTTTCTAAGCGGTTTTTTTTCTTTCTGCTCTGCATAAACGTGGGTTTACACTGGCAAGTTTATTGCGCAAGTTACTTGCATCAAGCGACTTTCGACGTAAATTGCAGGCGTGCCCAACTCTGAAAGTTCGTTTGCAGAAATTTTGAAAGTATCGGAAATCGCTTGAAGAAGCGTATTGCTGCAAGTGAAAGCGGCAACCAACCTGGCTCTCCACTAACTTGTCAAAAATTTTCATTAGCGTACCCGCAAGCTGTTACAGAAGATACAGGTGGAAGTAACTTGCCAGTGTAAACCCACCCAATTCTACACTTCCAGTTGCCCTGTTTTTTTAGAACACATTAATCGAAGTCGCTTTTACTCAGGCTATATAGAGTCTGTCAACTCATTCAAACATTTCTGTACATGAATTTTAATTTGCGTGCTTAAGGTGGCTTAAGCGTCAATCGTGGGTCATTGAGTGCACATTTTAATAATTTTTAAGATGAAAAAAAATCTTGTACCACATTTCATTTAAAAACATTTGTTTATGCGTTTGAACTCACCATACAGGCAGTAATACAATTAATACAAGAATTATATTTTAAATTATTTTCTTAAAATAAAGCATGTCATAAGTTTTCGGCGCGGTATTCGAAATTTTGACGAAATTATATTTAAATGTTTTGTTTGCTAATATTGGACTCTGCGTGACACCTTGATATATGTTAGTAATATTTTTGTTTAACGTGCTACGACGGCTAAGGTCATTTCTGCCATGTGCAGACAGGAGCAACAGCACTCGGACAAATTGGAGGTTCACCCCTCCAAATTCGAGCCGAGCCCAACGATGCTTAACCACGGTGACTGATCGGGAACCGATGTTTCCATCGTGGCAGGCCGTTGCCCTTGATGTATGTTGGCAACAGTTGTAATAAGAAGAATTGTATATTTTCACTTTTAAAAGATAATCTGTAAATATGTAATCGAATTATTACGAAATATATGTCATGTGCAATAAGGCTACGCGTTAAAAAGTATTGAATTCCCAAAAAAACCAAATCGGTATGTTCCCTTTCTAAAGCGTATATTAATGCAATAATCTCCATTTTAAAGTTTAATAAATCGGAGCCCCGTTTAACTAAATATTACTCAGACACATAAACTGCTCGACCTGCTCTATTTTGAGCCCTCTCTCTCTTATATTCAGCCCCACCTTCTTACTTCTAGAAAATCTCATCACTTTCGTCTTCTTATGATTTATCTTCATGCCATACATTTCGCTCTGTCCCTCTAACGCATTCAGATTGATTGTAACCCCTTGGCTGACTGATAAACCAATGCTTGATCATCTGCGAATCTCACTGATTTTATCAGATCCCCTCCTAGCCTTCCAATCTCCATCTCCCTCCATGCCTCCCTCACCATTTCTTCTGAATGAACGTCAAAAAAAACAATGGCGGTACATCTACAAAATACCCTGCAAGCCACCTCAGGGGCGTGTGGCAGGGGGAATAGTGGGCACCCCTGCCTCACCCCCGCTCTATCAAGGCATATCCCGATTCTCCATCGGTTACCTTAGCCTGGTTCATACACAGATTCCGAATGAGACGTCTGTCCCACTAATCGACCCCTAAATTCTTCAACACTCCCATTAATTTCGTCCACTCCACCCTATAAAACGCCTTCTCGAAATCTACAAAGCAAGCAAAAACATCCTACCCATACTCTAGGTTTCTTTCTACTAGCGTCTTCATCATTCCTAGAGCGTCTCTCCTAAACACAACCAGTCGATCGCCGTCATAAAAAAAACAGCTCATTAAGAAATTATTTGCTGGGGTTGCGATAAACGTTCACGACGTCGACTCAGCAAGAAAAGGCCTAAACCATGACTCCGGTTCCAAAATACATGATCCTGGTTATGACGCGACGCGCCAACATTCGTGGACACGGTGAATGGTGGATGACGAATGGAAGGTAAAATTAGGTCACAAAATATCTTCGGCCCAGAGTGAGAACGCGTAATATGGAATTACTTCACATGGATATACACTCCGAGTGAAGCAATGAGACGTATGCTTTGACGGTGCAAGAGTTAAAAATGGCCAAATCACGATAAACTTTTGTTTGTCCGGGCAAGACCCAAAACAAATACAGATGGTGGACGAGGACCAAGATTTTCTTTCGACGGCCAACCGAAAGACAAACACACTCAGAAGAATATAACAACTACATCATCATCAACATAGGAACTCCACCGAATAGGGTTGTCAACCCGATCACTTTAGAATGGAGGGTGTTTGCGAGGACTTCAGAGGACGCAGTTCCCTAAAATGGCGTATCCATTAACTAAAGTGTTTCGAATTTTTCACAGGTAAACTGTTATTTGCCCATAAAATTTATTACTGCTCTCTTCTTTTAAGCTCTAGAGTAGTCCTGAGGGTGCACCTCAGCAATCGGCAACGCAAGACACGCGTGCTACCTGCTGGCACGTTAAGAAAACCACGATGAAAATTTTCCCATTTTTATGGCCTTTTCATTTATTAAATCTCATTAATGATGTTTAAAAAAATTATGTTCATTGTTCTTATTGCAATAAAAAATTTGGCTGGAATTATTTATTTCGTTTAATAAATTTTAAAACAAACGTTCAATGCATCATGCTAACCAAAGCATTATGTTTACCATCGATTTTTATCCTAAAAAATGTAATTTTCATGACTCTATAGTAAAATATTAAATTATATCCTTAATGTAGCATTTCCCTAAAGAGAGGACAACACTCGAGGAAGATGGAGCGATTTTTGTTCATGAACAGATATGCGTGAAATGTTGGATACGTGTTCTTGTTGGTGATATTTATAAATAAAAATTAAGAAAACAGCATCATACCAAGTTGTTTTTTAGGACATGTTTTGAAGAAATACTACATATTGTAGTCGTTACCATGATGCGAATTCCGGGAAATTTCTGAAAGGTTTCATGGTCAGTACCAACCAAAACCATTACCAACTCAAAAGTTTATCACTTTTTTACGGTCACGATGATTGTCGAAATTTAGAACAAATTACTCCCAGACAGATTCATAAAATATGGAGGTGTAAAATCTCGGTCGAGATCGTTTGTGGGAAAAATCGGAGGGTACATGGGGAAGGTTTTTTTTGAAAAACTGAAAAATCACTGCAACTCCCGTAATATGAAATATATTGCATTCGTTTAAATAGATAATACTTCCTAAGACTACTACAAAAAACTTTTGTTCCAAAGATATTTTGATAACACCAACCTCTCAAGGAGTGGAAAAAATTGGATTTTTCCGACAACAAATATTATACAGGGTGGCTACTGATATTAAATTTTTAAATTCCCTGACTTTTCCCTGACTATTCCCTGATGGATTTAACAATTTCCCTGACCGATCGCCAACAGGTCACCTATTATCGGAATATTTTATTTCTGTTGAATTAAATTTTCGTCAAAACTCAGAAAATGTTAAAAGCTGAAATCAATGCATTAAAACCTACACGTACATCCTAATGAAAAAATATATTAAATCTTCATAAGTTAAACTCTCATCCAAATTATAGTCGTGTCTCGGTAGTTCTGGGAAGCTGAGAATTACTGAAAACGCATCGAAGGGAAAGTTATTGGCCAATTTACTGTCGGACTCCGGCAAAGGCATCACTAGGGTGCGCGAAAAATACAAACCAAAGCCAAGTTTTTGGACTGGATCAAAATCGGATAGCGCGAGTGACATTCAGAAGCGAATAACAATTTGATTAACGTGGTTATAACCCCTTGATTACAAGAGTATTGCTATCAATTGCGATGTAAAACTATTTGGATAAACAAACAAAACGTAAGCGCGCCACTGCGAGCGAAGACGGGAGGCAATTGGCAACGGCAACATCATATTCAGGAATATCATGTTTGAGGTGGTTTTTGACCTGACAAAATTGCTTCGAGAGGGAGCTAAGGGGGCTATTCACCAATTACGTCGAGCGTGAAAGGTGGGGAGGGGAGGAGGGCTCTTCTTACTGTTTCACGAAGGGGGATATGGAAATCTAAGATGATCTTGCGTAAGATTTTGTTTACACGTGACATCGTACTTGTATTACGTGTACATAACCATTTTAATAATTATTGTCTCGTAGTTTTAGAACTACAAGCATGTATTTACTACGAGCTAGTATGCTCCAGCCGCTCCAGCTACCTCTCAAGCTAAGTCTCGGAAGTTAAAAAAAATGCGAGGTAAAATTTTCCGAACAGCATAGCCTCGGATTCCTTGTGATTAGCGTAATACATTGTGATCATGAATTTTAACATTACTAGGCAAATATCGCAATAAGGATATGCAAAAGGGATATATTGTACGTCTGATTCACTACTAAATAACTAAGATTCACAACTGAATGTGCCACGAATTGATGGGACTTATTCTATGCACGTCATCGATGGACATAAGTTTTTGTTGGTGAAATGTTTTGGTGAAATAAAGGGTGGAAAAGGCTGGCCGATAAACGTAATGGTAGAAAATAATGAGAATTACCTACCCCAGTTTCTCCCTGACTGTTACGAAAATTCCCTGACTTTTCCAGAAATTCAAAATTCCCTGACAATTCCAGGTTTTCCCGGTTTTCCCTGACGATCGCCACTCTGTTATAGCTTCACTAGTAGGCACAATATCAGATTCTTTCTAAGTTATTGTAGTTCTTCTAAATATTATCTAAAACTTTTGCCTGATACAATTTTTGATACGACATACCCTTACTGCAAGAGGTGAGCAAAAAATACGCTGAGTCAAAAAAAAAACTTCAATATCTACCTGTGCCTCTAGGCATGGCCTTAAGGTATTATTTGGCAATTTAACACTAATTTAGCACGTAGCCTTACGTCACATGCAATATATTTCGTATCAATCCGATTGCATATGAACATTTTCTTCTAAACGCGAAATAATACATTTCTTATTATCACAACTGTTGCTAACAAATATCAAGGTGTCACGCCGGAGTCCAATATTCGAAAAACACATTTTAATGTAATTTCGCCTAAATTTCGAATACCGCGCCGAAAAACTCTAGTCATAACATGCTTAAATTAAGGAAAAAATGTAAAATATAATTATTCTCGTCGGCCTCGGTGGCGGCGGGGTAGCGTCCTCGCCTGCTAACCCAAAGGTCGCGGGTTCGAATCCCGCCTGGGGAGGATTTTTCACTTCCCAGGACATGGTTGTTTGTGCTTGTCCGTTGTTGATTGTTAAAATACCCTGATGTAAAGGCCAATATGTGCTGTTTTCGGTGGTAATAAAATAAATAAATAAAATAAAAAATAAATATTCTAGTATAATTTCCATTAGTCTGCAATATAGTCTGCAATGTGGATGATTTCCAACGCATAAACAAATCCACTCAAGTGAAACGGTGTCCAAGAATGTTTTTCGAATTGCTTAGAAAATTATTAAAAACTAGCTGAAGGTACCCGTTGAACTTCAACGGATGTGAAAAACATTGAACTTATTTTATAAGAAAACTACAAAACCTGAAGAATTCTGTCAGCGTGATCATTTGAGGTGTTCGTATCCTATCTTGTTTGTTGTGATTTGTTCGTTTTCCCTTTCGTGCACGGAGAGTTGAGTGATTTTTTGTCCTCTTTAATGCACGGGAAACCCAATAATGAGCCACGAAGACTGATTACTACTTAACAAATAGCACCTAGGTTGATAGATGGTGACCTCGTCCCTCAAGTTCTCTTGAGCCGTCTTCTGGTTGAATAACAGCTTGAGCACTTCCCTTGTGTACATAAATATATTTGAATTCAATGAATTAATTGAGTTCCGCTAATCAACGTTGATATGTGCGTTGAGTATTTTAATCAGGATAGGAGAGTAGAGTATAATCCAGCGGTTGACAACGTCAAAAGGGGCATTTACAATAGCAGCGATGTTTATTTGTCATATGAATCCTTCAATACCCGGACTATGCCTTTGGCATAAAGGGTGGCTATATTCATTGTTTCCTAAATCATAATCATTGGTTACAAAATTAAAAAACTACGGTGATCAGTCTTAGTGCCGGTGCCAATTTTCATGCACCGATGACGTCCATTGCGCAGAATATCCGTTCTTCTTATGGGTAAGAAGCATGTAGTGACGCAATTATAATTTCCGCCATCTTAAAACAGATTGAAGATTCGAAACAGATGGCTCAATATTTGAACCAGATTTTTAGCTGGTTACCCGTCAGTAGGTTTGGTTAGGATGGAATTTATTTAGCAAGGTTTATTCTATTAGGCATGTTTATGGATATATTTTGAAGTCCAAGGAGGGGAAACACAGAGGCAAGTGAGAGACTCGAATAGGCAACTCGATGATTGAGTCAATGTAAGTAAACTGCATTTTAACACGTTTAAGTATATATAAATAACTCGTAAAGTTTATGTAGGAATTGGTCTAAAACACAGTTCGCAATCGTAATGAGAGGCAGACGGTTCCACTACGTGTAATTCATCTGAGTATTAAACTATATTAAACGACGCCGTATTTGTTGTAGCAACAGAGGCATTATTAACATTATTATTCGCTGCACGTAGGTATTCTTCCACGTTTAATTCCTTTATGTGTATCGTTTTATACATAAGTGTTCTCTTGTATGCAGTTCCCTTATGAGAGCTACTTTGAGAATAGACATTGAAGAGTATATCAGTAAATATGCATTGAATTTATCGATTACCCCCCGAAGCAATCTATCATGGGGCCCTTGGGAATCCGGACCCTTCTTATACAAATTTTCTTTCTACGTGCTATCATGGGCCTGCAGAAAAACTTAAATGCCATATGCGTGAATATCCTTTGAAATTCAAATCTCTGGTTGTCAAGGAAATATGCTATTGTTGATTTCAGAGAAAAATGTGAGATTTTTCAGCATAAAACATAATTTTCAGAGAATTACGAAGCGTTAAAGAAAATCGATTGAAAGAATTAGAAACTTCATTTATTCAACCATCCGACAAAAAAAATTCCAGCCCTCTATCTTGAGTAAAAGTAATTTTTAAAAGCAAAAAATAAAACCACTGCACCAAACCCAATGCTTAGCATGGACCACAAGGGACCCCCAGGGGGGGCCTTTGGGGGCCCTGACAGATTTTTAATGTAGCCTATGTTTCATTCCAGTACATTTTCTAATTACATACGTAATTTCAGCTCAATCGGTTCAGTAGTGTTTGCGTGATTGAGCAACAGACAGACAGACAGACAGACACCATTGAATTTTTATATATTAGTATGATAGTCATTCGATGCCCCACGATTACCGCTCCTGCCACCTCAAGGAGGGCAAGCATCCGGCTTGTTGTAAAAATTGTACGTAGAACGTGAAACGTGCACACACATCAATAGCAAATCGCTGAACTGCCCTATTCCCACAGCTATTTTACTCCAAAAACCAAAGTGGGAGGAAAATAAAATAACTAAAATTTTATCTCGGAGAACTTGAAGAAAAAAATAATAAATAATTTCGCCCCGCAATGCGGCAGCCAGTGTCGCTGGCACGCTTTCAAATCTATCTCTCTCTCTCTCTCTTCCCATCCCTAATTTTTCCCGATTTGAAACTCATTCGCAATTTTTCTTCCGCTCAGCAAGGGAATACAAACTTTTACGTGCAGGCCATAAATTACACGCCAAGGTCATCCTCATGACTGCGTCACGAAGAGCGCTTTCAAAAGCAGACGGCACGCGAGCACGAATCCAGGCCCCTTCAAAAATACGCTTCAACCTAGAGCGATTCGACTTATCAATATTCAAAAGCTGACCGGCCGCGTGTCGTCGAAATTTTGAGTTCACGAAATGATTTAATTAATGCGGGTGAAAGATAAAATATAAACGAATAAATTAACGAGGCCTTATCACCTCCAGAAGTGATCACCAAGAAGATCGCACACCGTTCCGTTCTTTTATCGACTGAAAGCTTCGTTCCATCAAAATTCCTCATACGATGAGTAATTTTTCACTGACCTCGTGAAAACATAATGTGTCAATGATGGAGATAGATTTTTCCCCAGTTTTAATAACAAATCAAAACTGTATCATGATGATGGCATAACGTGCCGAAACCTTGGTCGGTGGTAATTAAAAGTGTGGAAATTTAAACCAGTCTTTCTATTTCTCTTTCTTCAAAATGAAAATTCTCATGTTAACAGCTCTCATAATATGTTCCGCGTAAAATTAGGCACGGCTCCTAGGAGACAATCCTGATTGTCTGAATCGAGTCACTGAATTGAAAAAGCATAAACTATCTAATAACGCCGCGAAGGAAAAGAAATCGCAGGTAGTATATGGAGCCCATCAAGAAATAAAAGCGAAGCATGAAAGTACTCCTCCCCACTTTTTTGTACGGTAGTGAAAATCAGGTATGCCAGGTTAAGCATAGGTAAAGGCTTAATGCAGTGGGCATGGGATGGAAGAGTTGTGAGGTAAAAGGAGAAGGGATAAAGATTAAGGGAGGGTGAAAGATTTGGTGCTTTCCGGCGAACGAGGCTGGTGAAATTTTTGCGTTTCCCACTGGGACAGGAAGGCAGATGTTGCCAACTATTCGATACTATCTCTGTTATCGTCTTCAGGCATGTAGCTTCGAGGAAATCGCCGTGTTTATAAACCCCCTTCGGTCAGGCTCAGGTATCACATGACTGATCCGAGTTTGGGCACCTTTTTCTATAGCTTTTCATTCTGTGGAGGATAGGATTCCACGTGCTGCATATCCTGCGTCTCTGTTGATTTTATTTTCTTCCTATTTGATTTCAATTGCCTCTTAGGTCATCCGATCCTCTTAACTATTAGAGCTCTGCTGATTAATTCCGATTCGTCGAAGGTAGTGGCGTGGCCCCGGTTGAGGCTATGGTCTGCGACTGCCAATTGCTCCGGATATCCCTGAAGACGATGGCAGTGACAGCCATCGAAGCGCCGCAACAGCCACCTTACTAACCCGGTGGGAAAACCGTGAAAGTTTTATTAGGAGGGATAGGGTTAGGAACGAGTGGGTCATGGAAGAACGAAGAATGGATGCTCCGATAATGGACGCATGAAAAGAACGACACGCTTTTTCTTCTAACAAAAGTCACGCTTAGCATGCCGAATGTAAACTCATGAGAGCGATGATTCTTTAACAGAGTAAGACGGCGGTGGCGGACAGAGGTGGTCAGAATCGTCGTCCCACGTACCGAAAGTCCCAGAATCGATTCCTAGCGGTGGAGTTTAAAAAAAAAAATATTATATTTATCAGAATATCACCATAGAAGTTTACACTTCTCCCGTGCGGTCTTAAGCACACCATTTTTTTCCTTGTAACCTTGTGTTTTTCTAAGCTGTTCTACCTATCTGATCCCCTTGTCCCCATAGGGATCCCCTTATCTCCATGGGGACAGGCAGTGGGGACCCCATTTGTCACCATGGGGACATCTTTTGCACCCATAGGGACATTTCCTGCAGGGTAATACTTGAATGTCCCTAAGGGGATTCAGAATGAAAGCAAGCGAATGAATAACTCCCCTATAAATATAACAAAAGAGCGAAAGATTATAACTCCATATTCCTGCGAGGAAACGCACACACTTGGGGGAAAAAACTTACCCATTCAGTTGAAATTTCATGAAACCGTCAGACGCATTATCCACTTTCAAGTTCTTACCTGGAATAGAAAAGAAAAGCGTATGATTACTTGGGTAACGGAGAAGCACCGACTGACCAGGCGCTTTTCTACACGAAAATTCTTCGGGAAACATAGCCATATCGTTCAGGACAATGAAAAGGGTCTAAAAACACTAATGGATAATCGCACTACTTCAGAATCAGAAGAAATGCAGTATCGAATAAAAATCAAACATATTAATAATTGGAGAAATTGTATTAATTTGGAAATGAGCATAGTTAGAAACATGGGTATCTTAGGTGATTTTTAAATTTATTCGGGAGAGTGAATTAAGAAACAACAGATCTTCATTGCTGAGGGTACTCAAATGGTGGCAATATTGTACTACTGGATTTTGAGCGATGCCACCTTACTGCAAAGCCGGTGTCCCAAGATAATAATTTTTCGAAAATTTATCAATGAATAATTCATGCAAACTATCAACGAATAATTAATTCATGCTAACTCTCATGATCGGACTGCGCAATATTCTGTGAATTTCTGTACATTAAAGTAACTCTGTAAATTCTTGACAAAACGCAACCACTGATAGGTTATTAGTACTCGTGATAAATTATAATACTTAGTACTTTTCTACAATTTTTATAGTACCTACTATATTTTTCTACAAATGTTTTGTACAAACAAACTTCTGTACCTGACGATGCAGTAAATCAGTGAAACACGTCGGACTAAACAAATTTTCTAGAAAAGTACTAAGTATGTATTATCATCAATGATGTGTACTAAAATAATGAACTTCTACGAAGAGAAACCTGCCAATGTCAGGTTTCTCTTCACTGATAGGTTTTTCTGCGCGCTTGCACTTCGACCGTTCCCCAGCCAGGGACTGCTTAACACGTTGAACGCTGACTGACGACAATTGTCGTCCGCCGGGTGCTATCCGGTGACTGCGGACGACAATTGTCGTCCAAGCTCGCTTTGCCTTTTTAAGGCCATTTAAATTTCAGTCACCGGCAAAACTCGAAAAAAATGCCGCCGCGTTGAAAGTGTTAATCTGCGAGAGAAGAAAACTTGAATTAAATCCGCTTACCATGCCACCAATTGCAGTAAGATAAGGAAGTAAGAATAAAACACATGTATATTTGAGCGAATTGGTGATATTATTACATAGTACGGCGGAAGCAGAAATATTTTATGAAAACTTCCATTGTTTAATCAATTATCCTAATTAGATCTATAGATCAAGCATTATTGCTATGCTCCTGCTACTTAGGTATTTCTATGTAGTCCAGTGAATTAAGCACTTTTTGACCTTTGTCTAAGCACCAGCACAATAGCAGTATATTTATATGTTTTTTGGGTCGGATATCCGAGGTCCACCCACTTCTAAGTGGCCCAGTTAGCAACAAATTGAGTGTAAAGGTGCCAAAATCGATATTTTGTTCCTGTATCCGCCGGGTTAAATATTGGCCCTAATTAACTTCAGAAATCTTGTAGTTATTAAAAATACCTACAATTTGAGATATTGTAGGTCAAAATTGCATATCTAGTTATCGACATAATTGTAAAAAGGGTGAAAATCGCTAATTTTTTTAAGTGTTTAATAACATTTGAAAAAATTAACAAAACTTGTTCAAGCTTTTTCCAGAGCTGACTCTTGTGACCCTTAATATACTCTAGACAGATATACAGCCATTAAAAAAAGTTATTCTGAATGTTTACCCCACAAAGATTTATTTAAAAATTCAATTCCCCTAAAACTACGATACATAAAGGTCCAATCCGTAGCGCGTTACACTCTTTCACGGTTATACTATGATATTCTTTTAGAAAAAATTTGATTTTTATTTTTAAAATTATTTAAATGCTGTTTAAAAAGGGGGAACGTTTTTTACTACCAAACATTTGAAATTATTACGTTGCTTTTCCACACACACGTTTCGCGTCTTCATATTTTAAAAACTTTTCATTTTCTTCGTTTTTTAAGGCCGTACGTGCATCTGGAGCCGTAATAGCGCGAAAATGATTTTCTGACTTAAAATCGGTAAAATGTTCAAGGGCAGGTTCAAATTGCCTCGAGAGTGATAAGTTTCTTCCCCTGAAGGCGACACTAGGGTTGACCGGGTTCGGACACTCTCTCACTCCAATTTTTTTTGGCACATCTTGCTGCACTTTTCCTAGAAGGGACTGCATGGTGGATGAGAGAAAATGACCATTTCCTTTCCCACATGGGCGACATCCACCTCCTTGTATTTTATTGATTTCAGCGGTCAAAGGAGGCGGAAAAACCTCGCCAAGGCTCGGAAAGGAGAAACAAGGGAAGGGTCCTCCCACATGTCCTTCGTTTATGGTTTTCCACTGCAATGGGTATTTCTCTTGTTATAGTTTTGATAGGCATTAGCTAAAGGATGATAGTTGCAATATCGTGCATCATGTTAGGCTGCAAGATAAATTTTCTCATTGAATTTTTTTATATTTTTAATTTTGAATATTTTTTAATTTAATTATGTGCTTACGATAGCGTAGAAGAATTTTGAATTCCTGCTTCTGCATCAATGGTCAACTACAAGACCTCTCCGTAGGTGTTTGTAGGCATCTCCGCCAAATCACTACATTTTAGCCTATCCTTACTTTTGGCCCAAGATTCAGCAATTTCTTTCGCCCGCTTATTCTTCCTTCCAGCATTACGCGCGTACTCTCGCATTGTGGTACTGGCGTGCGACTAGCACCACTCGAAGCAAGAGTTCGACTGAGGTGATATAGCTACATAACTCGTAAAACAGCGCAAAACCAAATGTAGGACATTTTCGGGGAATTCCCTCCCGGAAAGGGTTGACGGACTTCTTGCTCTGGATAAAACACTTGAGGCTGGAGAAGTGGGTGAACCCAACCCTTCCATTGTATCATTTCTTTTCGGAAACATCCAGCAGAGAGGGTCAGCTTGTGCCTCAAAGGGCTTATTGCTACGGTTAAAATACCAAGGCGGGGTGAGTGAGTGAAGTAACTACCCACCCCTTTCCATTGCGTTTCTTTTCTGGATGTTCCCAAACAGAGAGTCTCGAGAGGCCGCTGGGGTCTGAGAGTGAAGGACCCATCCTTTCTCTTAGGACCCAGCCTTTCTTTCCGTTTGACAGCTCCTTGGAAGGAGACGGGTAAGGCAAGCGATAGCTATAGCAGATGGACAACTCTCATACGAAACTACAGCGCTGGGCTTAGCTCAAGGACCGGCGAGAACTTCGGGAACTGTAGATCCAATGTATTTCTTATGGGCGAAATGTATTTTGAGTTAATATCCAAAATAACACGGAGTTCCGCTGTTCTAATGCTATTAAATTACTCCTTTCCTTAACATGGATTGCGTAAAATGTGTTTCACAGAGTGTATGCCGCGTTTCCCCTAAGATTTTGTT
This sequence comes from Pyrrhosoma nymphula, assembly GCA_963573305.1. Taxonomy (NCBI): domain Eukaryota; kingdom Metazoa; phylum Arthropoda; class Insecta; order Odonata; family Coenagrionidae; genus Pyrrhosoma; species Pyrrhosoma nymphula. The sequence continues at coordinate 31,653,527 of OY754337.1, read as the reverse complement.
AAAAGAAAACACCGAGTAAACGGTCGATTGTTATATAAACATGAATTAGTCACATAGTAAATGTTCAGAATGAAACTAAAAATACGTTATGCAATTAAGAAATGAGTAGTAAATATTTAGCGCGAAAAAAAATTTCGATTAAACGCAAAATGTGGTTAAATAACATACTATAAGTTAAAAATTATTTTTACAAAAAGGCATTTTTTAAAGGTTTATTGCGGCAAAAATAAAAAACATTCTTTCGGTTTTTTGGTACCAGTGCAGTGACTTATTTATATAAACTAATTTTCCGAAATTCCATTTAAGTGTTTTTAAAACTTACATCGCTGTAAGTGTTCAAAGTTAGTCCAAAAGTTTGATTTTCGAGGCAATTCCCCCTTAATTATGGTCAGATTTGGATCTTATTAATTCATTTGGGGTAGCTCAACGAGCTGATCATGAATTTCACATTCAAAATTACTAAAAAGACAATGTAAGTGCCCAAATATCTAGCCTTTTTTGCAAATTAATTATTAGTTTGGTCGGTTAATTATTTCACATTCGCAATTTAACTAATTGTAAGAACTATGCTGCAGAAAGTATGACGATGAACAACGTGGAATCCGATTTTCGAGCAACAACACTGTTTGTTTTCAGTATGAATGTTATTATTAATGCCTAAAAGATTTCTGAAGCTAATTAGGGCCAAGATTTAACTTGATACTTCTTTCATGAATATGGATTTCATTAATGAAATTACAAAAGAAATTACCATGGGAGGTCTTAAGAAAACTATTCCACATTAACAATGCCAAAATAGGCGCAGTTTCAGCGAAAAAGGCAAATCGATTGATGGAACACAATATCAGCATTGATTGTGTGAAAAAGAGCACCACGTAGATTTGAAGCAAGAACTCGAGCTCAGCAATCGGAAACCTTTATGAGTACGCGTGCCACATTTTACGTAAAGTTTAATTAAAAGCCGGGCGTGAGCCACCCCATAAGAGTTGATCTTTCTTAAGGTGGCTGAATCGGTAAGCGTGGGTCACGGAGTGCATATTTTAATAATTTTTCAGGGAAGACGAAAAATAATTCATGGACACCATTTCATTCAAATACGTCTGTTCATATTCTACTTCTGGTCCAATTTTTATGGTTTTTTGATAAATTTCTTCAAGATGCATCACCCGTCATTAGTGAAAATCTATACAAATATTATAATATGGGAAAATGGAGGACCCGCTAGCAGACAATGGAGTAGACCTTACTTTCCTGATACAGAACTTTGATTGCAGTACCTATAAATCAAAGCATATTAATAAGCACATGGCTGGGATTTAAAAGTCCCGGAAAGCTGTAGTTGACCGACTTCCCGTTTGTATCAGTGGAGCTGCTATCATGAAAGCAAATCACTAGCATCGAAAATAACTTTAAGATGGAACGGGCTGTTGGGAACTCACAAATTGTATGGAAGACAACACATTTTTGTATGGAAGGGCTGCGGGAATAGGATAAGGGTAGGGGAAGGGGAGCTTTCGACCCCAGAGCCATGAATAGGGCAAGGGGCAAAAAAGAAACGCGAAACAGCATTTTTCTAGGGTGTTTGCTTACATCGAATCCTATGAAGGAGGAAACGACGGATTTGTAACCGGTCGTCCAGGCCCCAGTCCACCCGGTACGGTGGGGGTCGGTTTACATTTTGCCCTGACGTTTTCCTTCGATTCACCTACTTTCAACCGAACAAATAAAATATACACCTGACGTTACGAGCTACCGCCACTGCATTTACGATGAACGTTACAGTTACCTTAGTAAAATAAAAACACAAGATGAAAAGAGTATAGGCCATATGGAGGGGAATAAGAGAGTTGTGTAGGCAGATAGAGGTCTGTGCTCGTAAAAATTTCCTCTCTTCCAATTAAACCTATCATAACCGGTAGATTACCCTAATTATGACAATTTCATAAGTGCTAAATTAGAGGAGTTCGAATTCACCCCCGGGGAGCAACGCGAGTTTTTGACACTGTTCATAAACCCCTGCCTCATCATGACATCTATTTAATATCACCCTGTGTCCCCCAGAATTTTCTCTGCGTACATCCTTAGGAGGGAAAGCGAGAAAATGTTTCAGAAATTAAGATGCAGGATGGGGACCGTTCAAGAACCAACGAATCAGCTATTAAGTTTTTCTTACCCGGCACATTTTTAAATTATCTCTTCTGGTTGTTCGTATTCGGAATTAATCTCATATCTCTCCACTAAACGTACCATAAACAGTGGGTTACCCTACTAATAATATTAATTGTATCTACGGCTTGAGGTGCATCTGTCCTCAATGGCACACATGATCTACTATCTCCAGTGGGCTAGTAAGGGCCCATCGCGAGCAAAGGCAGGGTCGATGTCACCGAAGCGAGAATCCTAGGTCAAAGACGCAATTGCCTTCAAGGTCGGAATCGCAGACAAGGGTCAACGCTTGAGGTCGTCGAGGATCGATCGAAGTGAAAGGGAATGCAGAAAGAAAAGAATTTAAGAAAATCTACGGAACAAGAGCCACAAATCGCACCGGAGGAATTCCTATGTCCGTGAAAAACGAATCCACGAATCGGGTACTGTAACGGTTAAGGTATACTTATATGCAAATAAGTAAAAATCGTGTAGATTTTCACATGGGTAGGGTTCTATCTATCTATAATATTTCTTTCTTCATCTCAAAATATGTCCTGCTCCCATTCATTGCGTTCAGAAATCCTGTTCTGTTTCTTCCCTTTCCCCCTTACCCAGCAACCACCCATCTATCACGATCTTAAGTAACCCTTCGCCCCTTACTACCCACTCCAACCAACTACCTTGAATCTTCCTAATCTCATGCAGAGGTTTCCTTTCTCCACCCACCATGTCACGCATCTCTTCGTTCGTCGTCCATACCGTCTAACGCACCTCCTCCATACTCCTCCACACCCACATCCCGAACGCCTATTCTCGTAGACCTTTCTCAGAGTCCACGTTTCTGCCACATTCAACGCTATGCTACATATTAAAATTTTCACCTGCCTCTCCTTTACATCCTTACCCAAAGTCGCCGTCATCAGCGCCCTCCTATTGATGTACGCTTCTTTCGCTAGCGCTATTCCCCTCCAAATATCTTAGCTACTTAACCCATTTTCTTCCAACGTATGCACAAGCCAAGTAATTAAATTGACCTACTTTCTCCAGTTTGTGCCCTCCTACTTTTAACATCAGCCTCGCTTTCTTAGTCCTGCAGAATCCCATTACTTTTATTTTTTATTATTTATCTTCACCCCCATTTTTCCACACTGAAATTCTAATACATCTAAACTAAATTTTGAAAATCCCACCAAAAAGAAAGAGCAGAATCAATCTTATATCCATTTCAGAGGGTTTTAAAACCTGGACCCTTATTGATGAAGGACTCTACTTCGGCAATGCTGTAAATTTGACGTTACAGCCTCGAACATTTTCGACTAATGTCATTATTTAAAATTTTCGAGCTTGTGACGTCATAATTGTACATTGTCGAGATTCGAACATTCCGAGGCCTTACACAATATGGCACCTGATTTCCAAGTTGCCGGACATAGGGTGGTGAACCAGTAATTAATTTCCAACCACTGAAAAAAAACACAAATTATATGATACGCAGTCAAGCGCACGGGTGCTAAGATGAACACCATAGTGGGTGAAATTAGCCCTGAAAAAATCATTTGACCCGACCGGTATTCGAACTCGGGTCTCCCAATCGCAGCACATTGGAGTATTTGATCCCAAATCGTGGCCAAAATAATTCACCACACAACATTGTTTAATTTAAGTGTAAAACCAGTTACTTTGAGTTCAAACTTTTATTATTAGGTGGATCATACCAAAAAAACACCATTCGCTGTGGTAACCTACTTACTCTTGATTTCCTTAACTCTAGTTGACCATTATGCAGGTAGCCACAGTATAGAAAGATTTAATATCGACATTATAGGTTCGAATCCTGGTGAAGTCAAATGATTTTTTCATGGCGAATCACACCCACTTTGGTGTTAAGTTATTAATCTGCTAAAAATAAAGGCTGTAGTCAGAAATTTCACTTCAATTTACTCGGTTGAGTCTCATTTGAAATTCATAAAACATTTCGTGTGTATGAAAATAAATAACAAAAAATGCGCACACGGGTTGCCACGTTCGGTGACGTCACTAGGCAGTTTGATCGGTTACGAGGATCGAAAACTCACATAGCATTCGCCTATGTCCCACGGAATATAGCAAAACAATAAGAAGTTTCCCAATTTATTTTACTTAAAAAAATCGCTTAATGAGAAAATTATACCAATCATAGCAAGAGATTGCCGCATCTACAGAGGAAAAAATACTGCGTCTTCACATTATATCTGATAAATTATGCCTATACGTTATATCAAAGTTAATACGGCGAAGCCGCTACTGGGAAAGAAGTAAAGGTCAGAAACGAGCTTTTTAGCTCTGGTATTGAAACCTCTTAATTTACTCTATAACAGGGTCTCCTCTACACCTACCTCTCAGACCCGAAGTAAGTTTCTCTCAATTTCCTCCTACCCTCTGCCTCTCCTTACATGCCGTCCAAAATTCCTCCACAGCCCAGGTAGAGAAGCCGCTGAATGTAGAAAAGTTTGAGTCGTGAGAGTTAGGAAAAGAGCTAGGAGCCGGAGTTATGGATACAGCCGAAGTGGACTGAGGGCGTTACAAGCGGTGAGGGCATGTTGGAGAGGGGATATTAATGGTAAGCGTCGAAGAGGAAGGGATAAAATAGAAAATTTGGACGACTTTATGAGGGGCCATAAGGCATGAGGAGCTCAAAAAAGTTGGGTGTGGTCTGTCGGCGACACGCGTTGGTTTTACGTGGACATGAATTCGTTAGCGGGTGATATTAAGCAGCCTTCGAGGTTGGAATTCCACTTGTAATACGCTGCCAGTATTTGGAATCCTTACGATATATGCTTAAAAATCGAATTAGAATGGATACGGCGAATATTAGCAAAATACGTAAAACGCCGTTATGATAATTTCGTTATTTTTACAAGCATTCTGCAACAACTGGGATGGGAATCGCTCTCAGACCGTCGGTTAACATTTAGACTTTTATGTTTTATGTAAGTCCCTAACCAATTTATTTTCTTATGACGTCAATAACATTTTATGAAACCCAACATAATGCGGTTCATTAGATCCTGAGAATAAAATAAGGGAAATGGACTGAAGAACGGACTGGTTGCAAATGCGATTTTTCCCGCGAACGATAAGAGAACATAATAGCTGCCAATTACACTTTTATTACTAGATAGGTTGGGTAGCTAATCAGTTGGACCTGCTCCATAATTCTTTTTTATTTATATGCGACGCAGTTCAAACAGCGCATCTTGCACGTTTCCTCTACTTCCTCGCACTTATGGGCAGCTGCATAATAGATTAATACAATTACTTCCTCCGTGAAATTTCAACTACAGGCAAGTATTTGAAAGTTTTTGCTAATGTTAATAGTCGTAGTCCGTGCCTGTTGTGGAATCACCAAGTGCCGCACACCCTAGTGGTGGATTGCACTGTACTTCGTAGATGTAGATTATGACTAACACACCATTGAGGTGGCTTCAGGGTATTACATATATGTAGACGTAATCGCACCGTTGTTTTCGGCACGCCCAGAATCGACTTTCTGAGAGGGGGAAGAGATCTCGCGTTTCCCTCCGGGTGGCAGGGTCGTTCAGCACCGGTGCACAGTGGGCTGGAATCGAAAAAAAACTGGCCAAAATTAAATCAAGTGCCTATTTCCTGACTGGAAAGTAAAACTTCGCACGGTAATTCTCCTTCGATTGGTGCATAACGCATGTCGTTTGTTTCAATTCTTAAGGTCGTTTTTCACGAGGCACTTTGTTGCACATTCTAATGTACGCATTAATGTGCATTGAAAATCGTGTCGTTAAAGCGATGAATTGCTAGAGTGCATGCGCAAATGCATAAACGAGAGATGGGAAAATAGCCTCCGCTCTAATTCCGAGCCTTCATTCTCGCATTGCGAAAACAGGTACTACTTCAAATTGTGCAATAAAGTGCCTCGTGTAAACCGATATTTACGCATCAACAATAGAAGAGGGCTCAACGTTTAACATATTTTGCAAAAAACGACCGCTTTCAATTTTCTCTGCAAATCACCGAAGTCAAGCTCCAGCAGAACCTGTTGAATAAACAGGTTCTGCTGGAACAGCTACTTGCCAAAAATATTCCATGATTTTTATATTTTTGTTCTTATTTCGATTACTATTATAAAACAAAATGGTGGACAATGTTTTCAGTCAATTTTTTGCAATTCTGTAGGGATAAATTGATTTAAACATCGATAGAAACGAAAATATGACTCTTCAAAGCCCCATAGAAAGGAATTCAAAAAAGATTGGCTGCGATTGTTATAAATTGCTGTAGTGACCCCAGCCAAAAATAATCGATTTTTCTCATGGGCGGCGGAGACCGGCTCAGGCCGCAGCGCGCCGGCAGCTAAGTGTACAGCGGCGTATATTGTTGGAGCATTAGAACTGAAACAAACGACATGCGTCACCTCATGCACCAATCGAAGGAGAATGGCCATTCGTAGATTCATATTCTAGTCAGTAAAGAAGCAAGTTATAAATTTTGGCCAGTTTTTTTCGGTTTTAGCCCACAGTGAGACGTTTCGAAGGCTATTGGCCTGTCTCTGAAACAATACAAATGTATCCAATAGATTTATGAGATCTATAAGTCAAGGCATTCGTTGCAGGAACACTCGATAACTTGACTGGTTTCATGAAATGGCCTCGTAACCTATTTGGCTTGATACAATGGATTTTTATACTAAAATAAGAGTATAAATGAAAATGACTGGCAATTTTCCACAAGAATATATTTAAAAAACGACCGGTTTCAGTGTACAACACCATCATCAGGTCCTGATGATGGTGTTGTACACTGAAACCGGTCGTTTTTTAAATATATTCTTGTGGAAAATTGCCAGTCATTTTCATTTATGATGTTATTCCATAAAATTAAGCCTGAAACTACAACTTTTAAAATAAGAGTGATAAATTTCCGAACTGATAGGTACACAAATTCCTTCTTTCCATTCACAATTAGTGACTGTGACGAAAATGGCGTGATACTAGCATAAGACACATAATCAACATGCAATCCTCTGTCCTCGCCCCCCTCCTTACCCACCCTCCCTCCGACACACGCCTCCACTAAGGCTCGCTGAGTGGCCTGTAGATACACGAGTACAGTCATTTGCAATCCTGGCATCGCACTCGTACTACCACGGACATGGTGGCATTGAACGACGGATAAATAGGCAAACTTTTTTATTTTATGATTTTTCTCGCATTTCCATAGGGAATATCGGTGAGCAGCTACTTCAATAGTATATAGTATCCAGCACGCCAAATCGATAGTGTGTGACACGGGGTTGAGTTCTCATCAACATGCACAACACCAAACGGATCCAGCAATCTAGGAGACTCTTAGAGAACTGTTAAGTACCAGTGAATCACTTTCGAAACTGTAAATAAGACAGCATTCTCTAGTATCTATTTTTATGCACAATGGGGGCGTTTACCATTCTTTTAAATTGCCGAATTTGAAAGAGTTTATGTAAAATAAAAAGACCCGTATTTTTCCGTTTTCCGATCCGTCACCTAGTTCTCGAGCTTTAAGCGACGAAAACTGATGTTCTTAACCCTTTCGCTGGAATGGGCGTGGTGGGACTTCTTACGTCATCCTTTCGTCCACAGCTCCTTCGCCCAATCAAAATCCTCCCCTCCCTTCCCTCCCCAACTTCAACCCCACTCCACTCCCCAAAACAGCCAACGAGGGGAGGTGGGTGACGTAGAAGTCTCAGCGCAGCTCATTCGATGGGCGTCACCTTTTGCGTATTTTAATTTTCAATTTATGAGTGAATGGCTACGGTTAGAAGATTTATTTTTTCACTAAAATTCATTTTTTGTTTCTATCTAACGATTTATCGAATAAAATAGCAATTTCGGTTCCGATTAAACGCCCTCATTTGACGGATATTTCGGGAGGCGCCCAACAACTGCATGCTAGTTAAGTGAAAAACTTATTGATCCCTATTAAATTCGATAACGGCTTACGATCACGGGAAATACACGTGACAGCAAACGCTTAGTAGCGGTCCAGGCGATTGGTGCAAAGGTGGATGACGTAGAATGTGATGTACATAACTTAATGCGCCCCTTTCGGAGTACTTCGATGCTTCATCGCTATCAACTTGAGAACTAGACGACGGATCGAAGAATGGAAAATATGACTGACGAAACTTCTTAAAATTAATTTTTATTGAGGTAATCTACCGGTCAAGGTAGGTTTATATGGAATGGAGTAAAAATCCTCTAGATTTTTATATGCGCACATCCCACATCTATCTATAATATTTCTTTCTTAATCTCAACATGTCTCAATGTCCTAGCCCTCTTCATTCTGCCAATAAGCCTGTTCTCTTTCTTCCCTTTCCGCCCTTACCCAACATCCTCCCCTATCACACAGACAGTAACCTTTCACCCCTCATTATCCCCTACAACCACCTATCTCTTGCCTCTTCCTAATCTCATCCGTAAGTTTCCTTTCCTATCCCACCATGCCAAGCACTTCTTCGTTCGTCGTCCGTTCCGTTCTTCATTCTCCTCCACACCCACATCCCAAAAGTATATAGCCTATTCTCCAAGTCCTCATTTCTCAGATTCCACGTTTCTGCACCATATAACGCTACACACCATATTAAACTCTTCACCAGTCTCTTCATTATATCCTTACTCACGGTCCCCGTAATCAGCTTCCTTCTATTACTGAACACTTCCATCGCTCGCGGTATTCTCCTGCTAATATCTTGGATACTATTCTCATTTTCTTCTAGCGTACTGCCCAAGCAATTAAATTGCTCTACTTGCTCCAAACTAAATCAGAATCAGTAATGAAAATAATAAGGCGAACGACTCCATTTAGCGGTACAAAGGTTTTTCGCTCCGAGGACCGCGATGATCAAAATTCATACGTGCATAGGTTCGTTCAAATAAGTTGGCCGATATTTTCAAAATACTGTCTCGGGCATGTGGAGGGAAAAGAATGGTCGAGAATGGAGAATGAAAAATGGATTTTCCTTTGACGCACGGAAAGCAGAAAGAGACGTTTTACAGCACCCGTTAAGAGCAATCAAGCACCCTTTCTCGACCCAACGCTGCCTCGATAAACGGTCGTAAACCAATCACAAAGGAAAGCCATGCCCATAGCGACCCGCCCGCCAAAAATCCTGTTTGTTCCCCATGGCAAATATTTCACAGCGAGCACAGGAGAGAAAACATCGGCCTCTCTTTTTAAGACGATGCTCGACGGAATGAATAATGCCGTTTCATCATTTGACTCGCGCACGCGCACATTACGAAATCACAGACGGGCGGAAAGGGCGAGTGAAATCAGTACAGTCATCATCATAGGTTTTCTACTGGATAAAAAGGTATACTTAACAAATATTTTGAATGAAAAAGGGGTCAGTGACAAGGAGGTAAAAGTAGACGTGAGGCTCAACATACAAGGAGGAATTTTATATAGGAAAATGCAAGAATTTTGAAAGAAACATCAAAATACAATTCCTACTTTCGGTCGGGTACGAATCTATCATTTATTTCGTTATTATCACTACGGTGGGCTAGCGGGTGAGATAGGTTTAAATGGAAGAGAGTAAGAATCCTTTAGATTTTCACAGTATCCTCTAACACGATTTCTTTCATCGTCTCAGCACAGCTCTTCATCTCACCCATGAAGTATTTTCTTCCTCTTTCCCGCTTACTCAACTCGACACCCAAAAGATGCACACTCGAAATATGACTTGAGATAATGTGGTACGCTTACTAACTCGACTCCCATATTTCACGGCCTTCAGCATCCCTTTGCCTCTCATTACCAGTTCCAACCACCTACTCTGCCTCCAGACCTCCTCCAGAAGTAGTCCAGGAAAAATAAACAAAATTTGACCCGAACTCGGAACTAATTAATAACAAACATTCTGAGATGCATTCAGGACCCATTTGCGATGAACATATCAGAAGTTCCAAGCCCTCCTAGGTGGGATAACGAAAATATCCTGGAAAAACCTGGAAACACTGGAATTCGTTCTGTTCGGTAACTAGAAGAGCTAGAGAGGCATTCTTTTTTTCCGGCACACCTGATTTTGGTGTTCTACATTTGTGAAAGGTGTCCGGTAGCCTCCCGAGGCTCCCGCTCTGATCCTGGTCCACTAGAAGATCATGAAGTGCCACATCATGTACTAAACTCGCATTAAACCGATATTTGCCGGACTACTAAGCTGAGAAACGGCATTACTAGAACTTGTTTCGGTGCATGACACAAGTATAACCTTTCTGAGCACCAATACTTGCAGCAGAACCCCGATCCTGCCCGCCTACAAGGTGCGAGAAGAGCCTGATCGTCTACATGCGATTCTCTGATGCCTTTAAAGGGTGCTATTCGCTCGAGTATTCGCTTCTTCTGGAGCAAATTGTGCACATGTAAAAATGAAGAGGATTTTACACACTTCCATATAAACCTACCTTAACCGATAGATTACCTCATTAAAAATTTAGTTTAAGAAATTCCGACATGCATATTTTCCATTCGTCAATCCGTCGTCTAGTACACATCCTAGTTCGTTTTCCTTTCCGTCCACTGCACTTTCTCCATTCTCCTCCACACCAAACTCTCAAACGCCTGCACCCTATCCTAGTCCTCCTTTCTCATATTCCACGTTCCTACACCATACCACGCAACCCTCCATATTAATCTCTTCGCCGGCCTCCTCTTCATATCTTTACCAAAGGTCCCCGTCATCACCACCCTCCTATTGCCGAACGCTTCTTCTTTAGCTAGCGCTTTTCTCCTTTTAAGATCATTGCTATAATGCCCATTTTCTTTCAACGTACACCAATGTACCTCTCATTTTCTTCCAATGTACAACCCAAATGATTATAAATGTCTCTACTTGCTCCAGTTTATGCCCTCATACTTTTATGACTAGCGGGAATTCCTTCCCTCATTCACAGGAAAATTTAGTGCCCACCCTAAAATAATTATCTACGAAAATCACCTTTGTAAGAAGCCACTGAATGGATATTGCGCGGTCATCAAATATTTTTGTTGGGCGTGACACGCATAAATTCTCTCAGGAAATCAGTCGCTGGTGTCACCCATGCGTGGCGTGAAATCTGCAGTGAATTCAATCGGGTGATTGTTTCGGGGGTCTGACGGTGCCGACTCGAACCGGTGGAGACCAGGTATAAACCAGAACCATCGACGGCCCCTCCTCTGCAAGAAAGCGGCATATTTTGGAGTGGTTTCAAGGAGCCACAATTAATCAATTCCGTAGAGAGCAACACCATCTCGCTCTCCAGTTTTGAGGGACACGAAAATGCGGCCGTGGAGAACCACAAATACGGTCGCCTCGCGACGTGCGTGCACTCTCTTGCAACCGGGGGCAACGAACGTTCCTCTGCCGTGGTGAGGACGGAATTTCGGAAGCCTTTTCCGAAGCTGAAATTTATTGCTAAAATTCTACAATGGAAGATATCATAAACTTTCCGCCAACCAGTTGAGGAGGAAGACGTTTCCTCTGCACAATTTCCACACTACTGCACTCTTTCGGGTGACACCGTAAAGGTAATACTACAGCTAGTTTGCTGTTTTCATTGGTACGGAACCCCATCCCACGAAATTTTGAATTTATTAAATTAAAGGGCACTAAAGGAAAAAGTTGTTTCTTCACGATAAAAATTTTGAGCTTCATTGAAAAAAAAAACCGTCGGTCATATATTCTTTCAGAAATGTGCACATCAAAAATCTATAGAAATTGGCTTTTTCACTGCAGTTGCAATTGCACTCTTAATAGCCTAAAATACTCAATTTTGCTCCGGATGTTCAAAAATTTCCAGCCCCCTTCCCTACTGCTTATTCTTAACATAGACCCTCCTCCGAAACGATATCCTGGCAACGTCAGCGATTACCAGATACAGTACACGCTTTTCATTAGGTATCACGAGCGTCAAGCAATGACGTAAAGACATTGATAAAAATTATAAAAACCCAACATGAAGCGTAGAGTTGGATGGTGCAGAAGCTTGGTCGCTGCAGAAAGATGATGAACAAAGACTGGAGGCTTATGAGATGTGGGTGTGGAGAGGGATGGCAAGAGTAAGCTTGGCAGAGAGGAAAACAGGTAACTAGGTATGGCTATGGGAAAAATTATAAAGAGGCATCAAAAGTGGCTGGAGGACGTATTGAGGCTCAACATTTTGAAGACATCTACAAAATACCCTACAAGCCACCTCAAGGGTGTGTAGCAGGGGGTGAGTAATCACCAACATGCATTATTCTATATACTAATACAGTTACTGTAACGACAACTATTGATGAATTATCATAAATCGCAAATTCTTATCAGGAGGCGAAGTCTCACAAGCACGCACTACACTATAGTTATGCTACCAATGTTGGAGGAACCGTATGTATTAATGCATTTTGCAACTACATAAATGGAGAGAGATACAAGACTTATACCGAAAACATGCACGAAGTGCTGTTATTACTCGGTAGCAGATAAGGATACACGATTAGGGAGTAAATCAAATAATAAGATACATTGCCTATCGACATAACTAGTTTTAAATTCTCATTGGCAGCTGTTATGGTCTCTTATTGTTGGCGGGAAAAATAATATTTTAAATCTGTCCGTTCTGCAGTCCAGTTCCCTCATTTTATTCTCATGATCTGAGCTACCTTAGTATGTCGGATTTCGTAAGATGTTATTAACGTCGTTAGATAATATATTGGTTCGGAACTTACATTATATGTTGTTTAAATTTTAATCGACGCTCTGAAAGCGATTCCCATCCCAGCTGTTACAAAAGGTCAGTCACACTAACGAGATTATCATAACGGCCTCCAACGTATCTTGCCGATCTTCGCTGACTTCGCTTCGAACTCAGATGTTACGCCTACCTCATAAGGATCCCAAACACTGGCAGCGTATTCCAAGTGGGGTCTAACAAGAGAGAAGTAGCTAATTTTCCTGAAGACGGTAATAAAGGGGAGAATGATGGGTAAACGTGCGATATGGAGTAGAGCAGGAAAATACGAACAATGCGAAGGGAGGAAAAAATACGAAAAATTGACAGGGGATTATTAAATTGGTAAAAATACAGTTTTCTTAAGGAAACGTAATGAATGAAATCCACCAGGGATCATAGGTAGGACAGTCGATTACCTCGCCATTTTTTGATAAAATACCAACAAAATCCAAAGTAAAATTGAGACTAATTGCTTGGGAATGAGCTAATAGATGAATGAACTTAATGTTTTTAGGCACAAGCGATAAATTTAAGACTTTTAAGGGTACCTACAGCCACTGAGCAAACCTAGGGAAAGGAGGGGGGGGGGGTTGAAAATTTTTAATAATAAGGACCCAAATTGTGTGAGTTTAGGCAATTAAGAAAGCGATTGCGACTGCAGTGCAATATCCGATTTTTTAAAGTTTTGTTACGACAATTTATGAAAGAGTACAAATACCCACGGTTTTAAATGTTAGAAAATTATGAACACAATTAATTGAAAATTTAGTTCAGAGTGAAGAATAAACGATGAACATTCTCAGTTAAAAACAAAAACTTTCTCTTTTGGTGCCCTTTATTTAATAAATTCAACATTCGTGCCCGTCACCTCCGAGGCCGGTAATGTATATCTCTTCTAGGAGTAATGTCTTCAGTATATTCTTCTGCTGCAGTGTGTGACCAATAACTTTGCTTCTTCTCCTTTGCAGATTTTTCAGTGAACTTCGTTTTTCTTCAACTCTTCGTTATCATTTAAAATTTACGGAAAAATATATTTCGAGGATATTTTTTTACTGTTAGCAGTAAGTTGGAATAAGAGTATGAAAGGTTGTCAGCCATTGCAGTACCCGCGCCACGTGCAGCTTTCTCTGCTTATAGTTACGGTGCTCTACCGGTCATTTTTGGCACATTTTTGCTAGCATACCACAAGAGAAACAAAACCCTAGTAATACCCTTGGCTCGATTTCACTCTCCTATTCCAGCTAAGATCTCTTCTAAAAAGACTTCCATGAGAACCAGCATACCTTTGCCCGCGACCCACCACTAGGAGGTATATGCGGTGTACTGACGCACCTGGTCGCAGGAGGCGGCGAAGGAGAATTAGGAGTCTGAAGAATAGGAGATCGTGTATGAATCAAAACATAAGTGCAAGAGAAGCGACAGTTGTATGCAAGGATAGGACACTATGAAGGAAATAATTAAAAGAGAGCCAGTTTTCTAAGCCTAACAGCTGCAACATCAATTAATAAGTTCTTTGACTTGTTTTTTTCCAATCACTGCGAAAATTCACAAATTATGTGGAAAGATTACTTCCGCGGAGTGGGTTCGATGATACAGGGGTCTCCTCCGCGTGAGTTCATCATTGTAGACGACGTTTCGCAAACGTTCCAGTTTGCTTCTTCAGGTCTGAAGTAGTCACTACAATGTCGTCGGCAATGATGAACCTACGGGGTAGTGAACCCGGAAGACCTGTCTCATAAATTAACTGGTATGCAGTCACGAGTACGGGTGCAAAGATATACACCAAGGGGATGAAATTCGCAATTAAAAAATCATTTAACTTGACCGAGATTCGAACCCGGATCCCAAAATGGCCGGTCAGTTGTGTTAGCCAGTCATACCACCAAGCCATCCAAATTCATTGCGAATTTCGGCGGGGGTTTATGCCAACTAGGTGTTCTCGTCTCAAGCACACATTGTAGCACAAGGGACGTGGTCGTGCTTACTAAGACACTGTCGCGGAGGATGATCCTAACGGTGGGTTTCTGTTCTACTAGTAGTTTTTGTTAGGTTTATCCTCCGCGACATGCCTCAGTAAGCACGACCGCGTCTCATTAGGCTATGATTCAAATGGGTATCACTAGGTTGATCCCGCCCAGTAATGTCGAAATCGCGTTTTCAAGTGTAATAATCTCAACCGTAGTCTGAAATCAGTGTTCATTTCTGCAAATATATAGACGTTACGCACGTCCGCCTCCTTGAAAGCGCTCTTCTGACGTGTCCTCTTAATGTAATACTTGAATTCGTGTCAAAAGGGCACGCCTCCTCTTTTCGTAAATCGTAATTTTGATTCATCCCGAGCTAGCGGTCGCGATCCAGATTGGTCCAGTCGTCATAAAGTCATAAATTATGCCTGAATTATGCAAGTGGCCCCCGTCGTGAGTACACGGAGAGTCTTTTCTAAGCCCTGGGGCATTTCTTCGGCCGATGCTCCCATTAAAGTCGATTTTATTTTCGCCAAAATTTCGGTTTCTCCGGTACTCTCGGTTGGCACATCCGTTGAGCGTTTCGTAGGCGTTGTGTTTACGTTTCCAAAGCACACCGAAACAGAGCGAGGTGGTGGAAGAATACCGTGAATGGAGAAGAGTGGTGAGAGGTTTCACATCCGAAGCAACATTTGCTCAATTTATGGTCGGAGAATTGCACACGGAGATAACGCGTGTCTTCCGTTCCCGGACGGATTTGAAAGCCTAGGTCATATAAACTTCTGATCGTAATTTTTCTGCACATGTGCTGTTTTTCTTTAAGTTGGTTGAAGGGTTAATTGTGGGTCATGGAGTACACATTTTAATATTTTTTTATGTACATACCTAAGCATATCGAAAACAAATTCTCGGTCCACATTAAATTTAAGTGCATCACTTTATGCGTTGGAACTAACCATACAGTCAGTAATGGAAATTATACAAGAATTATACTTTAAATTGTTTTCCTTAAGTACCTTATGCATGTTGTGACTAGGGTTTTTGGTGCGGTATTCGAAATTTAGACGAAATTACATTGAAATATGTTTCTTCAAATATTGTACTCAGCGTGACACCTTGGCATTTGTTATCAACATTTATGATGATAAGAAATTTATTATTTCTGGAAATATGTACACATATAATCAAATTATTACGGAATATACGTCTTCCGCCACAAGGTTACATGTTAAAATAGCATTGAATTGCCAAAAAATCCAAATCGGTATGATGCAATTTTTTTTTCAGTTTCATCTATAGATATCTCAAATAAGAATGGTCATGCAAAGTTCCACGCAAATCTGTACATAAACAAAAATCGCTCCAGCCCATAAGCTCTATGCTCCAGCCACCTAAATCTAAACCGACATAGGACGCTTCGGCCGACGACCGATGTCGCCCGAACTTGCCCGATCGTTTCAAGCAATACAATAAGTATGCACGAAGTCTCACCACATTGGATGAAAAAATTCTGACGACCGATGTGGCTGCCACTGTGACCGTACCCTTAAGGGGATTGATTAACCTACGAGATAATAATGATTTATCGATCGGGGAAACAAATTCCCATTAAGCATGGTACAAACACAATTTTAAAAATTAAATATTTTATGCTTTCCCGACAAATAATATAGTAGTAGTAGTAACCCCTAAATAGTAACCCCTTTCCCAACTACTTATCTAGCAATTTGCCATAGTATATCACCTGTTTTACATGGGATAGATTACGGTTGTGCGCTCCAGAGGGAGAATATTGAAATAATTAGGCATTAATTAGGCATTTTAACTATGACTATGTTAACCTTTGTAAGGCTGTAAGGGGAGGTGGAGAGGAGTTCATGGAATCTTACGTTGTCCTAGGGGGGATCAAAAATCGTCTTACGTAAATCTTGAATGGCCCCTTATATGACGATAGTTATTTGAGCAAATGTTTTGACCGAAGGACGTCGACTACAGAATTGTCGACTGTTGATGAAATGAAAGGATGGAACGTCTCTTTTTTGACATAGATTGCGGTCCTGATCCGGTCTTCTCTGATTGTAAGTGTGTCCGTTCCAACATTTCATTCACGACACAGTTCGTCCATTCCGGTCATTGCCCAGTGTGTAAGGGAGGTTTTTTCCGGTTTGTACTCCCCGGCATTCAACGAGGCTGAGCACGAAACCCCAACGTGTGAAAAGGATTGATGGGAAGGCGGTGGCAGTTCACGTTTTCCCAAGTCATTGGTATTCCAACGCCCGTGAAGCTTGTGAAATTGATTTTTATTTCTCTTTTCGTATACTGTGAAGTTAAGTATATCCGATTCTGACAGCTTTATTGATCGCCTCCTACATATCCTTCATCATAATCATCATCACTTCAATCTTAAGATTGTTTAACAGTATTCCAACATGAACTGTCGGCCCCGGTGGCGGCGGGGTAAAGTCCTCGCCTGCTAAACTGAGGGTCGCGGGTTCGAGTCCCGCCTGAGTGGATTTTTCACCACTCAGGACATGTATGTTTGTGTTCGTCCATTGTTACATGTTTAAACATCCGATGTAAAAGGCCGTTCGTGCTGTTTTCGGGGATGTGGAAATAAATAAAATAAATAAATAAATAAAACATAACTTCTCTGCTATTACCTAATTGTATCATGTCCCGATAATTGTTCTTTCTAACGCTCTTTTTATTTGATCTTTATACGTACTTATCCCTTGATTTTCCTCTAAGGATCCACCCAAGGGTCTTAGAGTATAAGGTTGCCTCATTCGTCACTACGCAGGCGTAAGAACCGCTGCTACGTCACTGACGACCGGAAGAACCCATCTGCATTGTGCCTGTATCCTCCGACGTGTTGTGCGAAGGTCTCAGAGCCATTATACTTTTGCTTATTTGCGCAAATGTACTGCGTGTTAATTAAAAATCGTGCAGTTTATGGAGACTCCGTAATTGTTGAGATAAAAAATTTATTTTGGATAAGTACGTCCTTCATCGCCTAAAACGAAACGAAGCTATTCCGGGTGCTCGTTGTACTGTTGCAACATGCACCAACAGTCTTAAAAAAAGGAAGAGTTGTGGGTTGACTGTATCATATCACAGGTATCAGGTTCAGTTATCACAACCCATATTAATCATAGCATTGCCCTAATTACCAACCACTTCCTCACCTGTAAGGAAATGTCAAGCTAATCAGTTCGTCGAGATAGATATTTGCACCCAGTAAAATAATAATTAAATTATCACATTCATCTCTATGCTATAATGCAATATAATATGTATACATCATTTTAAAGTTAATTTTATTGCTCTTTTAGCAATTATTTTTACTCTTTGACGGATTCAAAAATGTTAACACGCTCATGAAATAATTTACTCCGCGCACCCTAAAATTAGCCGTTTTCTCAAATTTATGTATGTACTTTGTACACATTTTAGTGAAAACAAAAAATTTCTACCGCATTATCAAAATTTCAAGAATGATTAAAGATACGCATAAGTGCAAACGCACATTTATAAAACGCATAACTTGTTGTTAACTAACGAAAATGTTTAAATATTATCTGGTCCCACAGTTTGTCCCGAATCAAAAAATTAAACTTATGCCAAGACATTCTAATTTATTTCAAAATATTCTAAGGTCCATAATCAGGATCAATATTACTATTTGAGCACGTTATACATTTCTAATACAAGGTGGTTCATTATAATGACAGTAAAACCATGATCCACTCAGAAACATTTTCCTTCCATCTTAGTATTCATTCATGTAATGTTTTACCACTAATTCTTACAATAATAATTCATCAAACATAATTTTAATTAATGCTAAGGAATTTCCACAGAAAGTGCTAGGGAATTCTGGAAATACTCCATAAAATACAGTTTTAATATTTTAAGGAATGTCTACAGAACTGTTTAGGGAATTCTATAGAAATATTTATAAAAGAAAGTGTGCAGATTTTTCAAAAGGTATGGGCCATGAAAATAAATGGTGTTAAGTTTGTCTTAACGTAAAATATTTTCAATCCAAAATTAATCGTCATCACTGCTACTGCAACTAATACTGCATTGTACTGGGGCTAACGTCAGGAAAATCCTCCAAATCCAACTTCAATTCATCATGTATTTTGATAATTGTTGGAAACTCTTTTCTGTGGCATAACGAATGCACTTTACGGCGAATAACTCCTCGAGTGAAATCGTTAAGCACAATGCGATATCGTCCGCGACTTTTTTCGGCGAAGACGCTTCACTGCCGACACTCCTTTCTTTAATGATATTGCTGAATGTTTTCTCATTCAAACCCGCACAAATTGCAGTATTGAACACCACTTTATTG
Organism: Pyrrhosoma nymphula; assembly: GCA_963573305.1. Classification (NCBI taxonomy): domain Eukaryota; kingdom Metazoa; phylum Arthropoda; class Insecta; order Odonata; family Coenagrionidae; genus Pyrrhosoma; species Pyrrhosoma nymphula. The sequence goes on along the minus strand of OY754337.1, from coordinate 31,634,310 downwards.
GTGTTAATAACCAAATCACCCGACTTTGCACTGTCAAAAAAGCCCTTAATGTTGGTGATGTTATCCTTATCGCGTTTTCTTAAATTCTTCGGTCTCTCTCTTCCACGATTTTCAACGTCGGACATTTCGTTCTTATATTTCGTAGTCTGAGGACATTTTTATAATGGGAAGGTATCTTGCTCGCACTGAAGTTTCAGCTGAACTGAAAGAGACTGACAGAACAGAAACGTACTGTTCTCCACAGCGACAATGGGGTGTACACTTATTTTGGGAGAGGGCCTATTGCCTGGATTCTTGGAAGTATCTTCCCCCGAATGCGGCAATACGTCAGGGTTGACCGGGTTCTGATACTCCCTCACTCCAATTTTTAGTGGCACATCTTTTTTTTTTTGAGGTATAAAACTTGAATTTATTTTGAATTATTACACACTTTACAGCGTAAAATACATGATCTTATCCCATTTTTTACAACTAATGACACAAAAAAAATAAATCAAAATTACATCATCATTACATCATCATGTTGTATTGCAATCACATGGAAAAAAAATAAATATGGAGAAATAAAAATAATAATATTGCAGTTGAGGTCCTGCTAAGCCAAAGCGGCTTGTCAGCAGGTGCCTTTTGTTAAAAAAATATTATTTTTTTTGCTGTGCAGCGCTCTGGACAATTTCGGAGCTCAACAATGCTAGCCTATGAGCCACTCTTTCAGTGACTTTTTTTAAACAGATATGCTATTAATATCCTTCATTGACATAGGCAATTCGTTCAACAACCCAGGGACTACATGTGCAAGAGATCTCTTGCCATGGTGGTTAAATTACTTAGGTACAGACAACCTATTTATTCGACGCAGTTGCATGTCAGTATTAATCACACGTTGCTTTATTAATTTGCTGTCAAAAAAGTTGTCACAAATTAACACATAATTATACAATTCTTTTAATGGTAACAAACACTGATTCTTATATACTTCTCTCACATCGTTTTCCTTGACCATCAAATGGGCAACCATTTTATTTTGTAAAGTAATAACCTTATTCAGCAAGGTGGAGTTTGTGCTACCCCAAATCGTCAAACCATAACGTATTACGGCCTCAGCTAAGCCTTGATACATTAATTTTTGCAACTCATGAGGCAAATAGTGCTTTAGGTACGACATTTGAAACAAAATACACCTTAGTTTGTCACATATATAAGTTATATGATTACTAAAACTAAATTTTTCATCTAAAACTATTCCCAAGTATTTTAGGTGTTTAACTTGGGTAATTTTTGCACACGAAAAGTACTTATTGCACGAATTTTTCGGTTGGCCACCCTGGTTGGAGTGTAAACAAAGGTGTGTGTGTAGTGTGAGGTCTAAGGTTTGCCTTTTTTCCTTCACATTTAAAAACTGCAAGGAGTATGTCTTATTATTGTTAATAATTATTTTATTATCGTGACACCATAATTGCAAGGAATACAAATCGTTTTTTAATTTTCGCTGGGCCACCTCAAAACATCTGCTTGTGGATAGTAATGCAATGTCGTCTGCATACATAAAAATCTTGCAGTTTCTAATATGTTGAACGATGTCATTTATATATATTAGAAACAGAATTGGTCCTAATATTGAACCCTGGGGAACTCCAGATTGGATAGTTTTCATTCCAATGGAGTGATCGAGAATTTTTACAGTTAGTTTTCTATTTGTAAGGTAGGATTTTATCCAGTTCAATCCAGTTCATCGGCGGTCCACGTATACCAGCCCGTTCCAACTTGTTCAACAGTATGTGAATATCGATAGTATCGAAGGCTTTTCGGAAGTCGATAAAGACTGCGAGTACGGAGTAGTTTTTGTTTAGTTTAGAGCGAACGTTCTCGCTAAAGTCCTCAAGTAACATTTTAGTGCTTTTGTGGTGTTGATATCCGTATTGGTTTGGTGTTATTATGTTGTATTTCTTGAAAAAGTGAATTAGTTGATCTGCGACGTAGCGTTCTATGATCTTATCTAAAGATGGAAGAATGGAGATAGGACGATAGCAGTTAGTGTCACTCTTTTTCCCTTCCTTATATATGGGTCTGACATTAGCTACTTTAAGATTTGATTGCATTGTGCCATGTTCAGTATTTAAGTTAATCCAGTGTGCAATTACGGTAGATATAGCTTGAGAGGATAGATCTTTGATTCGAATGTTATCATGACCTGGGCTTTTATTTTTCATATTTCTTACAATGTTAAACACATCACTAGGAGTTGCTGGACTCAAGGAAAAGGTATTGAAATTCCTGTGTGGCTCATTATTGAGAAGAAAATGAGAACAGTTTGGTAATATTTTTTCAATATTTTCAGTGAATTGATTAGCGAATACTTCACAGATATCATCGACATTCATGGTTTTCCTGAAGTTTTTAATTATATGTGAATCAAGTGATTGCTTTTCACGTACTCCTCTTATATTGTTCAGTAATTGCCAAGTTTTCCTAATACTATTTTTTGTTTGCACAAATTGCTTTTGGTAGTAATCTCTTTTTTGCCTCCTGAGTAATGAGTTCACTTTGTTTCTTTGTGCTTTGTAATATTGTTTATATATCTCATTAGATGTGTTTGATTTCCACCTTCTGTACAAAATATCTCTTTCCTAAATTGCTGAATAAATGACCTCCGTAACCCAAGGCTTTTGGAATGAATTATTTCCAGTGTATTGTGATTTTTTAACTGCTGATTTAGTGTATATGACGTTGAAATTTTTTAGCAATTCATGGTATATGTAATCCGGGTCATCATGGTTCACCAGTGTCAACCAATCCACTCTTTCCAACATCTGGCTCACCTTTTTGCAGCATATGTAGGAAGTATTGGTACTCCTATCAGAAGTGTGACCGAGTGGTTGTGATATGTAACAGTTAATGCCAACAGGATAGTGGTCGGAGATATATGTTTTAAGAATGAAACTATTGACATTATCATGGAAACCCTTAACATTGATATGATCTAAGCAAGATTTTGAAACCTTATTGTTTTTAATTTCAACTCTAGAAAATTTGTTGATACATGCCATAAAACCATTGTTAGCTAACAAATCCTTGTATGTAATCACAGCGTTGTCCCTTGTAGCTTTCAAATTTAAATTGAAGTCTCCTATCAGGATGATATGTTTCTCATGTCTTCCTTTTATGAATTCCTCTAAGCTAATTAGGAAATCATTTTTGTTTTGTGGGGTGGCCTATAAATGTTTATAATTAAGACATCATATTTGTAAAAGTTAGTTAGAATTATGAGTGATTCACATTCTTTTATTACAGCATCAATTTCTAAACCAGGTATGCCCTCTTTAAGAGGACGCAGTACATAATTTTTTTTCCTCCTCCGAGGGTGAGGTTAGTTTTCTTATTGACCAGTAGAGCTACCGAAGTCAGTGCCTACCTAGTCGCCGCATTTGTCGCGAGTGTAGCCTCTACGTACATTTACTTTGCGTGTAGGGGAGGGGAAAACCACGAGCCCTCCCTTCCTTCGGAATGTTTTTGTACCACGTTCTTTGGGACGTCTAAACGGACACGCTGTTGTGACTTCAGCGCGGGTGAGTTTGACTTCGCTCATGGATACTAACTTGGCCGATGGCCGCATGGCAACAGCGGACCAGTCACTTTTGCAGCTCGGTAGGATAAGATGCCGAAATGATGGCATGCCGAATGACGCGCTTACCTGTGGATAAGGGATAGCGCGGTTCAATAGCATATAAGTATAATTACGGTAATCTAACGGTTAAGGTATGCTTAAATGGAAGAGAGTAAAAGTCCTCTAGATTTTTCATGGTGCACACCTCCATATACCTTCATAACTTGAACATATCTGAATGCGTATTACGTCTTTTACTTCATTCAATCCAGGATACAGTATCGCGCGCTCGTCCCTTTCCTAAACAAATTTGGCCCTCTTACTGATCCTCACTTTATGAATACTTCGCCCTTTGCACTAGCCTTCGGTTAACTAATAATAGGAATGTCTTTATAGCATTATAAATTCGATTTAGTTTCATGAAAGTTTAGTTTTTAGAGGAATAGAACAGGAAAATAATGTATTTTCACGAGGGGACTTTCCCAACTCGACTCAATGATCATGGCCATAGACAATTAGTTGCGATGAAATAAACCCAATGGACATAACATATTGCTGCATACAATAGCTAGGGAGAATACTACAGAAGGAGTTGACCACACTATTATAGTGTAAGTCAGCACAGTTATAAGGAAAATATTGCCCCACGGAATTAACCTCACAGAAAAGACCACAGCATAAAAAACTACTTACGAAATATCCAACATAATATTCTGTAGTATGAAATTTTGATTTGTCTTACGTTAATGGTTAATTAAATTGGTAATAAGCGCTAAATAGTCGATACAAACATTATTCCGGAACCACAGCCGTCCGTGCATTGATGTCAGCATGCTTCCTAGCGAGAACTTAGAACCACCTCGGCTCTAACATCTGTGGTGCAATCTAAGCAGAGCTCTACTCAATGATGGGATACAGAAAGAGCTATGTAAAGAACACATCATGCTGGTTATAATTGTTTTATTTCTTTTGCTTTTTGCATTTCAAATTTCCTTTCTGATCCCTCTCCCCATCCTTACGTTTGAAAGACTCTTCTCTTGGGCTGCCAAAAGACTAGGGGAATTCCGAATCGGCATTGACCGGGAAAATATCGCATCGCCTAACTCCGGAAGCATGCATTCAAAATAGAATTGTTATAATTTGTCCACCATGAATATCTCCCAGAACCCATTGTCCCTGAGGATCCTCTCCACTTTCAACCCCTTCTTCGTCCACACAGCAAAGATGCAGAAGTCTCGCTGAGAAATATGGAGCTGGCCTTGTATCTAAGAGTGGTAATGATGCTTCCGGTTTATTCTCATTCCGTGATTCTTCATCCAAAAATCTACTTTTCCATTTCCGATCGCCTCATCTACACTCATCTCTGCAGCCGATGATGGGCATTTTATTTCCACAATTCTCCGATCCCCTACTATTCTATCGGAAGTTGCTCCTTGGAAAGGGTAAAAACTTCTCTACTATGCTGTTTCCAATGCCACGCGAGCTTTGTCCTCATTTACCCTTCCATACTCTAGGTGAGGAGAATCGAAATAACGGTACATGATTAACTTTTCGCAGCCTGTGTGTGGACGAATTTTACAGACCTGGCCAAAATTAGAGGCAGTGAGCATCTTCTGACGCATCGCAACCCATTCCACGCTTTTCCTCTGTCGTATCGTTTTCCTCTCTATTTCTTTAATTTCTTCCTCATTCATTTTTAGAGATTCCTTAAATAGTTGACAATCAATGTTAAATTCCTCAATAGGCATATCAGGCCTTTCAGAATTGGGACCGTAATCGAAATCAGGCTTTGTCCCAATCAGTTGATTAAGGAGAAACCTGCGCCCTTAAGTACTGTATTCATAAGAAGAATTAAATATCACCTGGTGGGGGAATTTAGGATTAATATATCATTTTAGATATTTCTCTTCGATCTCGGTGTTTTTTCCTTCGGTTGGAAGTAGCAATTGCCTTCAGCTGTCTTCTTTAGAGTGACCTTTTGTAGTAGTACCCGGGACTCAAATTACAAAAATTATTGTAAAGGGAATGCAAAGGATTTCCCGAGTCAATGCTGACCACAGATCTTCCTCTTAATGAGCGGGTAAGAGCAAAATTAACTTATTTCCCGCCGATAAATTTTGCTATGATAGCGTTATAATGCTCTAAAGGACTGTTATCGTGAATAAGGCTTCGGCTGTGGTGAATATTGTTTTGTGCTAGGTTTTCAACTTTTCATACACCCGACATTCTTTTAGTGCAGTACATATGTTGTTTTTTCTTCCCGGGGCGTTTTTTCCATGATATAAATATCCTAAATCTACACATCGCTCATTTTCTCCAAAAACATGGCTGGGCCTATTGAGGATATCCTGTTGCAGTAGTTAATTTTTTTTTCGCTAGTGCTACATTTTGGCATTTCCTAAACTCGACAGCTTTTATGACCGCCATTCTTATGCGTAAAATGTTATCGGCGAATAATTTCATGTATGGCGGTATTTTTTGTATGTATGGTTATATGTTTTTGAAAAGTATGACGGATGTGCTTTTACCTTTGCTCCTCTCGCCATCGCGCTAAGTTTTCTCCCTTCCATATTTTACTCGCGGCAGACAAATTCAATTTAATGCTACTATGCCTCTTATTTATACGCTGCTTATCAGGCGGCATTTAAATGATAGAAGTTACAAGTGTAGTAAGCTAACAATGCTGTAGGAGGCAATGAAATCCTCAATGTAGAAAAGTTTCTCCTAAAGCGGCCAATGCGCGCGTTAGGGAAAACTGAATGCGAGAGAAAATAACCCGATAGCTGCTGCTCTTGAGCGACTACATGCTCCCCTCACGCATTGTTCTCCTCTCGTCCCGCAAACGAGCAGAGAAAACACCATATCTGAGATAGTGTGTTCAATTTCTGATGGAGCGCTCGCGGGGAGAAAATGGAGAACTGCGACGGCAGTGAGAGCTATCATAAACGCCCATTACTGCGCTGCAATTCATCAAAACTCACGTTCGCTTTTCCTAAATTATACATTTATTTGATAAAATTTCGCATCGGCAGTCGGCGTATCAACTACAGACAAGTAACTCTTGGGGGCTACCTAGCCATAAATGGCTTTCCTTCAATCGGCATTCCGCAACATTTCGTTCAAAAGGCCTATATTTGTTATAAAACCTGCCTTCCAATATTGGATTAAGAAAAATTTGAAAAAGGTAGCCCCCTTATATCACTCCTTGACTTTAATAACTCAAAAAGCTTGAGTTGAAATAAGCAAAATTGACTGATTGAGAACGGAACGCAGAAGAGTCGGCAAAATAGGGGTGTCCCACGTCCTCTTAAGATAGAAAATGATTCCTCCTCCCCTGTGACTAGATCTTAGTTTATGGAAGAGAGTATACCCATTGAAGTTAAAAGGACTGAGTTCAGTCTCTTTAATATTTACCTCAGAGAGAGAGAAACCTAAAACTTGACCATTTGTATTTATCTTATGGTGTAGAGCAACCAGTTCATCCCAATTTGTTTTTAATGATCTAATATTTAGGTGATAGAGTGAAAACCCTTCATTTGGAACAGGGAGATACTTTATAAGGCTCGACACTTTCTTATATGATTTGCACTTGCTATTATGACATATTGTATTAAAAGGATCCATAGTTTCAAATCCAGTAGAACCTAAGTAATATAAATGAAGAAGCTAATCACCTGTTAAAGATTTAAGATTGAAATTAGAGTATATTATTACACCAATTTGATTAGATCTTTCTCACTTAGCAACTTCATTATTTGTGCGTTTTCACTTTTCCTAACAAGAACTTTACCACTTTTGTACCATACAAATTTATAACTTAGTTATTGTGCCTTAGTCTTAGCCTGCCACAATCGATTCCGATAGAAATATGTCAGGCTTTCATTTATATACACTTTAGAGTCTGGATATTTTTTTCTCGTTTCAGCATTTTTTAAATTCTTTTTTTGTGCTAATAAAGAATGTTTTACAGCCTTATTAGAAAACTCAACAATAAGTTTTCCTTGTTTATTAGGAAGAACATATATGTCAGAAATGGAATTTTTATCAACTGTAACATTAATATTATTTGCTAGCTCAATAACTTTTTTAGTCAGCTCTTCCTTACCATCACTATCATTAGTATGGATACCTAGTACTTCAATTTGTTTATCTAATTGCTTTTGTTCTAGGACAATTATCTTTTTTTGGAGATCTTCTATTAATGTGTCCTTCACCTGAAGCTGATTCCTAAGATCACTGACCGTACTTGTTAGATCACTGACAGTGTTCCTCAGATCCTTAATACTACAAACAAAATCATCGTACTTATCAGATAAGAAGTTGAGGCTGTTTTTAATCTGTTGAAAGTCTTCTTTTGTGATGACCGCATCAGTCACTTGCTCCTGTTGGATCTCAGATGTGGAGGAACGTTCTCTTGATTCCGTACCGTTCTTGTCACTGCAACGGCAGGTTACACATCTCCAAGTCTCTTTCTTCTTAGCTGACATTGACCGGTAGGTTGATTCTCTAATTCCAGAGCAGTTGTAGTGCATAAACGAAACACATCCAAAACATTTCACATACTCTTCTTCGACAATATTTTCGTCGCACTTACTGCACTTCATGTAGAAGAAAGTAGCGAAACTTCGTGAAAAGATACTTCGAGAAGGCCGGTTGTTAGCTTGGCGGGAAATTATCACACCAAATATTATGGGATAACTATATGTTTTATCACGAAGACGCAGAAAAAGCACGTTAATAATACAAAATAAAAGATATATGTATTATTTCCGACGAAGGCGATGTGCTGAATGTCTCCAATAACGGGTATATAACTAACGAGAATTAGAGAGCCACTGAAACACGTCCGTTCACTACAACAGCCATGACATGAAATTACCCTTTTTCCTAGAAGGGGCTAAATTGGTGCAGTGAAGGGGAGAAGGTGACCATTTCCTTAGTAGAGTTAATCTGAGGTCATATAACTCGTCAAACTCAGCACCAAACCTAACGTAGGACATTTTTGGGGGAATTCCCTCCCGGAAAGGGTTGACGGACTTATTGCTCTGGATAAAACACTCAGGCTGGAGAAGTGGATGAACGAACAACCCAACCCTTCCATTGCATTATTTCTTTTCGGAAACACCCAGCAGAGAGGGTCAGCTTGTGCCTCAAAGGGCTTAATGCTACGGCTAAAATACCAAAACGGGGGAGTGAGTTAACTAACTACCCACCCCTTCCATTATATTTTTCTTCGGGAACTTCCCAAACGGAGAGAAAAGTCGTGCGTAGGGGTTGGAAGGGAGGTAAGGGATGGAATTTAAAACCTTTCCTTCAGGAAATATTCCGTGAAAAGACGGAGAAGTCTTTCCAGCCTACCCTGAAGCTTTTAACTTTTCGTAGCACATTTTTATCGGATCTTCTTTGCTCTAGTTTAATTTCCTCCAAAGCATATTGCCTTCCATTGGATAGAACAACATAATAATTATGTCGTACTGAGGCTGTTGACTGCATGAGTAAAGAGATTAGATTTTCCTACAACAGGCGAGACAGAAGAAGCCGTGACATTGACTCAGGAAAACCCTGATAATTCAAATGGCGCGGGAGTTTGGGTCGTCAGTGACGTCAACCCAATAGGAGCCCGAGTCGCGAATGAGGCAACCTTTACTCTAAGAACCTTGGGACCCACCCACCTTCTCTTCCCTCATTGATATTTCTAAGTCTTTCATTTATTTTCCTATTTCATGCCTGAACAGATGGAATTATTTAATCCTGAAGGAAAATGTTTGCTGTAATGCGCACTGCTTCATGGCGGGTGTCCTCACACCCCCTGCCACACGCCTCTGCGGGGGCTCGCACGATAGTGTGTAGATTTACTCCAATTTGAGGAATAACATTCATCAATATTTCCCATAGCTTACAAGTCATAAGATATTAAACTTAACCCTTTCATATCAGATATGACGAATTCGGCACATATCTCTAGAGTCATCTCAGCTCATTTAACAATGCTTAATGTGCCGAATTACGTGCAATCAAATTTTATATATGAATATAAAAAAATTCCTTTTTGAATTTTTATGTTTTTTTCCGTAACCTTCTTTTTAAATGATAAGGAGGAACAGATCCTTTATCAATGATAAAAATATTAGTCCAAAAAACGCTAAATGCGGCAGCAGTGCAGTAGATGCAAAAGTAAGAAAAGAAGAACCACATCGGTGTGCTTTGTCATTTATGATCTTCCATATTTACAGATATGGCAATTCATGCAATGAATTTTATTAGTAGTAATATCACGCTCAAATTACCTTATGCAGCAGCGATATTTTTTCTGCAGGTAACCTCCATTAATTAATGAGGAGGAGGAAAACGTCTTTCTAAACAATAAAAATTTGGTTCAGAAAGTTATTTTTGTTAATTTATGGCTTAACTATCGCTCACATCCCTCCCATGGGGTTGCGAGGCGAGAGAAAAATATCAACTGCAGGCTAAACGCTCGCCAAACGAAATATTTAAAACTGGCGGCGAGCAACAAGTCCAAGTGGAATCATTCCTTGCCGAGTCCCCAGCGAAAACCTCATTTTGCTGCCGCCTGCGGGAGATGAGTCTCTCTACCTAAGGCCTGGTTTTCATTATTAACGTCTAATCTCGGAAGGGCTGACCGTAATAAACAATCTTCGTTCTACATCTACATATTACCTTGCGAGCCGCCGCATGGGCGAGTGGAAGGGGGTGTTAGGACACCAGCCGTGTAATGGTGCAAAGGAGAATGTTATAGGTATATGAACAGGTAAAGTGTATTTCGGCAGTGTTTTCAGTGGATCTCAGTTTTTATTATGGTCAATTATAGTGCATGGGAAGAACTAAGTTTTGTACCTATGTGTTCGGCAAAATATTTCTCTTATTTTATCTATCCTGTCCGGCCTAGAGATGTAGCCATGTTCCTTAAAGCCTTGCTCTGGATAAAAAAGGAACATAATGACAGGGATCTTATCTATGAACACATGTTACGAAAAGACCGGCAAAGAGTCTGATATTGGAGCGCAGCACTGTTCGCATCAGAAACCGGAACTCCTGAGGACGTGGATACATATTCTAAATTCGGGTGGAGGAGGATGGAGAAGATACGATTTACGGAGAGGAGAACAAATGAAGAAGTACAAAGAATGGTGGGTGAAGAACTGATGGCATGGACATTTTGAAACGCTATAACGTAAATACAGGCGAAGAGTCTAATATGGAACGTAGCGTTTTACAGTGTAGAAACATGGACTCTGGGGAAAATATATGAGAAGAGGTTTTGAAATGTGGGCGTGGAGGAGGATGGATACGGTATGGTTGACGGCAAGGAGGTGGAACGAGGATAGGTACCCATCCCTCATCAAGGTCGGACCCAGCACGTTCCCCTGGCCAGAAAGCCATTTACACACGGGAACATTAATTGTGCCAGAACTGGCATACAATCATATCAAGCTATGTCCAATGGCATGGAGGCAACCAATGGCGAGCAACTTTTCACCGCAGTGTACACACGAAGAAATAGGTAGAGACCAAGTTCAGGGAACAATTAAGAGCGGGTGACTGCATCGCATATGAAATGGATGACGTTCAGATTGCATTAGCGATAATAGAAAAGCTATGCATTATTTATTTGACTAGAGTTAATTCATCATCATCCTCGATATCATCATACTTAGTAACGGGAAACATACCAGTTGATCATGTATATGTGCATAATTACTCATGAGAATAAATAATGACTTAATTTTTAAAAATCTATTCCAATACTCGCTGGTTACTTGGATGAATATTCAACTCTTACAATTCAAAATCTCCCTCTTCGTGCCATTATATTTCTCAATTCACAAACAAATGACGGCGGAAATACGCACAAATTTGCAGCAGGATCACTTGAAAAATTGAACGTGTGCCAAAGTCTACAGATGAAGGCATTCACAACCGAAGCCACGACAGCAGGTGGCATGCTGATTGGTTGGAAGTTTGGTGGACGAACACCAAGAAAAAACTATGCAACTTCCAAAGATAAATTTTAGGCATTTTATTTTATTTCCTAAATAAAAATTCTTTTATAATAAAATACAATTTTGTAGACATAAGGCGGCCTCTTTCTTGGTGTTCGTTCTCCATTCGATATAAAGAAATGTTCGAGTTTCACAATTTTTTTTGTATCGCGGCCAGCCGTAGTCCCCAATCTGTGCATTTACTTACTACCCCGCGAGACGCCGCAGAAGGGTATGGCAGGGGGTGTTAGGACTCCAGCCGTGAAAAGGGAGGGAATAGGGAAAAGGATGGGGTAGAGGACAGAGGTGAAATTAATGTGAAAGATGTTTCTTGTTTTAGCGCCACGACTTTTGTGTTATAATCCCTAATAGTTCGTAAAAAGGAATTATTGTACCTATCAGTTCGATAATGTATGTACCTATCCCCCTCATTTTTTCGCTTCTATCAGTTCTAGAGATATAGTGCTCATTCAAGATAATATCCTCCGTGTCGTACTGAGACTCATCTAATCAGAAATTTTCAAGTATTCTAATACTAGCGTGTAGCATCAGTCTCTAGTGGGTCCCAAAATAGCCGTCCTTCCATCAGCTGCGAGACTGTTTGCTCGTAGCAGTTTTTAACGAAGCGTGCGGCTTTCCTTTGTTTTTTATCTACTTCGCGACTTATATTTTTCTATGCAGAGTCTCAAATGCTCGTGGCGTATTCGAGATGTGGCCTAACCAGAGCAACGTAGCTCGAACCGAAATACAACACGTTTCACGTAGTAGCATGCGGCACATCGAAGTGCATTTTTCACCGTTATCAATACATTAAATTCAAATTCATGTAGTTGAGTCACTCCATTAGTATATCCTTTGGCCAATAAAACGAAAGCGACATTCTAGAGCTTTGTGGATACATATCACACAAGAAGACGCGAAGAACGCGTTCATTCATATCAGTACAATTACTCAGAGCTAGGCCGAGATCACCAATAAAACCTCCGGTTTCATGTGGTTACCGGTGTTCCTCCCATTCAGTGAGAAAATGTCTTACAGTTAGAATATAGTCGCACTTTCACAGCGTGGTGGAGTTTTATCGTCTGAGAAGAGGAACGAGAGTATGTATTAGGAGCAGCATGCCCTATGCTCTGTCGCGTGATAGCTATTTATTACTTCCGAATGATTCTATTTGACGAGGACCAAGCAGGTGTAACATTTTCAAAGCCGGGCACCCTATTTCGCTCTTGACTTTTCCAAGTGTTTTGCCACTTCTTCATGGCCGTTGTCTTCAACTCTGTGTGTAAACTTTATGTAACAGTAACGAAAGTAGAGTCGAGGCCGTGCTTACTCAAAGCCTCCTTCGCTGAAGCCTGAATTTTCATTACCAGAAATACCGACGTGACCCGTGACCCACACAAAATACATAATATATGTATAATGTCTTGGTCGTTGAGAGCAAGCAGGATAGATTTTATTTCATGGACAAGAGGATCGAATGATAGATAGCCGAATATAGCATGCAGAGCACTGATCGAATCACTACATACCAAAAAATGCCGCTATCACCCTCCATTCCGATAGTGGCCGGATTTATAGCATTACGTTCAACCGTGACAGCACTACACATCGGACTGATTTCGTATTTACTGGCGCCATCGTGTATGGATATTGTGGCGCACGTGTTAGATGGAGTCCTTTAATTAGATGGAGCTAAGGCGAGGTAAATGGGAGAATGTCCCCGCCGAAGAGCACGTGAAAATAGCGTGCATTGGTTCGGGTGGATTGACTTACTTAGTCTCGCTATTATGGGGAGTATATTAAAATGGGATGGACTAAAATGGAGATAAATGATTATCGTTTAAAATGATTGCAAACGATTTTGGTTTGGAGCTAATAATATCGTCATACTCGCCGTAGAAGGCAGCTAATTTTGCCTAAATTAGTGTTTTTTCGTGGTCAATAGTACAGTGTGAAAAACGAGAAGTGAAAAATTACTAAACTGATTATAAATATCGATGTTTATTCTTCGTAAATGAGCATTAAAATGTTACGTGGGTAGCATATCAGAGGCCTCAGACGAATCCGACCAGACGTCTGAAGCGTAGTTTTTGGCCGAGGTACCCGGGGGCCTTAAAATGAATGGAGTTCTATGAGTGACGTCGTGCGGAGGGATACCCATCCGATCGGCAATTGTAGAGTTCGTCCGCCTGGGACGTCAAATTATGAAGGACAATTTGATTCTTGTTCCCGTAATTATTATTCTACCAACAATATCGCCACAGCAGACGTCCGCAATGGCACGGGCAACGTGTGATCATGCAATTTCTCTATCTGTTAAATACATAAGTTTCCCTAAATGGCTGTTCAATGTTCATTTTACTCGACGCTTCGAGACCGCCGTAACTCTAACACACGCCCAGGCTGAATTCCTTTGTATTTCGTTTAATTCACGATTTAAATCTATCTGTGCAGGGTCCCGAATTATTGCAGCCTAATTCGAGATGTGCGGCCCAACCAAGGCGTAGTAGCTAGAATCGAAATATAAGACGTTTCAAGTCAAAAAATCTAAAATTCTGGGATTAGAACTGGTGAAGCCAGCACACTAGACAGGGAATAAGGACGGTCGGTATACAAAAAACATACGTCGGAAGGAGGCTATAGCAATTGAAACGTGCCACTTGGCTGGAAGGAGAGCGGATGGAGGGTTTTCGGTCTGGAGGGAACCAGTTTGGGCCGGAGGAGATCGCCTCGGCTGGGGGGCCTCGAGCAGAGTACGAGTTACTGTAGTCAACGCGGTGAGGAAAGCAGACGAAAGGGTAGGGCGGAGGCGTTTTTCGCAAGTCTTTTGTTTTCTTTTTCTTTCGCTTTGGCGCAACCTCCCTTCCGAGAAATGTGAAAGCAACAACGTGGGAGTCGAGGGAAAATGGAAAGAGAGAGATGGAATGACTGATTGCGGGCGTGAGAGGAGAAGAAGCGTGTCGCCGTTTCCCCCACTCACCAAAGCGCATGCGCGAGTTCGTCAATGACTTAAGTAGTTTGACAAGGTAGTTTGAGCTAGATATTTCCCTAGCCATAACGAAGACCATATTAAAATTTTATTTTTTAATTTCAGCGTCTGTAAGAAGTATGAAGTAAATATTGTAATATTAATGGCGCAAAAATATAGTTGTATATGTCAAATATTACCAGTAATTAAATACATTTTTCTACAGAAGTCTCTAACTTGACTAACTTTTCAAGCCGTTCGGTGAAAACGCCTTCATAACAGGATGTTTTATTTAGTGACTCTGTAAGCATAACTGCGGTGAATAATTGATTATTTTTTAAAAATAGTTGAGAAAACATACAAACTACACACACAGTTTTTGACGATATCTGGCTTTAGAAATTCCTTTTTTTTAATACTCTCCCTCTGGAGCGCACAACCGTAAACTATCCTATGCAAAACAATTTTATACTTAGAGGCAAATTCCTCGAAAAGTAGTTCGGCAAGGGGTTAGTATTTTGACATCATTGGAAATATAAGTTTTTTTTTTCTTTTGAATGAGGTAAAATCCATCAAATTCTAGGTGAAGTGATATCACGCTCAAACTACCTTAAGGTGGTTCAACCGAATAAGGGTATAAATATCATTCCATGCATATTCTGGATACATATAGAAAAATTTGTTCTTTATCTCATATGAGCAACAAAATTTTACCTTTCTACGCTACTTACCAGTGGAATTGAACTTGAAATTACATGGTGTTCATTGGAAGAATAGGAGTAACATTGGGAAAATAGTATTTTTCCATATAATATAAATGCCATTTTCACGGAACTGTTTATTAGAAGCGAAAACTCCCGGAAAATTGATTTAAAATGGAAAATATCTTCATGCTAACTTTTTTAGGCTATTAACAAATTACTGCGATAGTTGATGTCAAAATGTGGTAATTCTATAGAAATGGCGCTGCAGTCAGTGTCAAAGCCTATTAAAATGTGTTCATTAAAAATATATTTGCGGAATAATTTACATTAATTTTAGTCTTCAATAACTAACTCATGTCATCACTAAATAAACCAAAAGTTGGAATGAAGTCTTTGTTTTAATTCACTCACTATTTGATTCAAAACATATAGATACAAAATTCCACCTTTCTGTTTATTTCGTTTAACAACTCTGCTTTTGGTGATGACTTGAGTTAACCATTGAAAACCAAGATTAAGGTATAAAAAATGCTGAACAGTCGATGAATATATATTTAATTAACACTCTTTCCAGCCATCGGAGCCGACTGAAGCGCCATTTCTGCGGAATTACCACATTTTGACTTCAAATATTGCAGTAATTGGCTAATAACTCTCCAAATCAGGTGGTAAGATGCCTAAAACGTGTTTTTATTCAATTTCTCGGGATTTTTCTTTTTAATAACAGTTTTCCGTGAAAATGGCATTTATAATATATGGAAAAACACTACTCCTCCACGTGTATCTCCCATTTTCCCCTGAACACCATGTAATTTCAAGTTGAATTGGAGAATAAAATAGCGTGGAAAGGTAATATTTTGCTGTTCACACCAGATAGAGGACAATTTTTTCTAGTAGTAGAGTGAAGATCAATAAAGTGACAATAAAAAGTGTTCTAACGGTGGAACCACCATATAATGGTTGGAGCTATTATTGACAACGTACAGAAAATGGTGCTTATGAGTTTGAGTTAAAGCGTGCTTATTATTTCATTTAAAAATTTATCTACGTCGAAATTAGAAATTCTGGGATTTATCCAGATATATGTGATGCTATACGAAAGAAATAACAGCCAAAACAATTAAATCGGTTCAGCCGTTTTCTCCATCATTATCATCCTCCCCCACCAGACAATGCCTTTCATCATTTCATTTATTTAAGTAAAGCAGTCCACATACTGCAAATTTACAGGGCACTCGTAACAAATTGATAAGAGAGGTCCCACATAAGGCATTAACATGAAAGAAAACAACACAAGGAACATGAAAAAGAGAGACATTGCTAATAGTGCAGACGAATCGGCCTTAAATTAAACAAGAGAAGGAACGGAAGCTGGGCGCTCGCAAATTACACCTGATTTTATGAGACAATCAATACACCCAACATGGTTATCGCGCGAAATTTTTCCACTCAGATACAGTAAACAATATGTTATAATTGCTGTAAATTACTTACTGTTTATATGCGTTAAGAAAAAACATCTCCGTGGAGCGAATACTACGGGGCAATTTGGCGAGTTAACTTTATAAAAAAATAAGGCTTACCATACGTCTCGGTGTGGCCGAGACAGTTCCGGATTTGAGGGTCTGTATCGGTGTCCCGTCCGGTTGGCAAATAGGTATATGCCCCAGCTGTCACTGAAATGTCCCGTCATGTATCCGATTAGATCCGTTGTCCATTTCAACGCGCAATGCGCAGCGAAAAACATGTGTTGAGCAATGTGTGGATCGAAAACGTTGCATCAAATTGAATCACTCATCCTCGATGAATTTTGACTGACTATGCAGTGTTTATCACTTGGTTGAAGGGAAGCCCCCGCGATAGAAGCCAAACTGAGCAATGATATTTTTCAAACTCTTGAGGAATTACTCGGCGGAGGCCGAGAGGATTTCAGCCACGCCAGCAGTAACGAGATTCGAACTCGGTATTCGACAGCATTTGGCACTATGAAAAAGCCGCCCCAGGAGTAAGCTATGGATATAATATGTTTTGTAAATTCCACCAAAGAATAAAAAAAAACTATATACCACTGGCTTAACTTTCACAAACGACATACCGGCTTTAATCTCTTTCAAACTAGATATGTCCCTGTTTAGGGAGATCAGAATAAGGTGACACTCTAGGAGTTAAGCAATTAGAGGGAGCTGAAGACGGGGACCTTGGTTAAGGATAAAAAGAAGTTGGTGAAGAGCTTGAAATAGAATGTAGCGTTGCGTGGGGTCCAAACGTGGGCTCTAAGAAAGGAGGACGGGAATAGGCTGCAGGATGATGGGTAAGCGGGGAAGAGGAAGAAAGGGAATAGGTTTTATGGACGGGATGAAGAAGAGTAGGACGTATGCTGAGATGAAGAGAAAAATATCATAGGGAGCTAGGGCCCTACACACGTCAAAATTCAGCGCATTTATTCTTACTTCCATTTAAAACCTACCTTAACTTGTAGATCATCACATAATAATAATATAGGTACATTACAGAAATGTAACAGCAAGGCGTTAGGAACTATAACAAAAGGGCAGATGTCGCTAGCATTCACTGAGTGACAGAATAGATACTCTGGGCGTCGATCAAAATTCAAGTAGAGGACTTGCTTTTCCTCTCCGCGTTAGCCGTTTGCGGCAATCTCAATCGGGAGTTGGACCATGTACCGCAGTGCCTTGGCAGACGACCAGTTCCAGTGACCTTGGCCTAGGCAAGAAAGACATTTGGCGATGCTCTCCTGCTAAATCGAATTTTGAACGGAATTGAGTCACATTCCACACCAGGGTCAGGATGGAAAAAGAAATGATGCTACAAATGCCGTAGCGTATAAAAACTATATAGCCAGCGAGGCAATGAACGAAAGGTTAAAGATTCAGGTCAGTGATTCCCAACCCACGATGGGAGCATCATTCCATTATTATCAGCCGATGAAACAAGCTCTTTTGTTTTTTTTAGTGGAGTACAACCGATGAGGGTAGGTTTTCTATGGATCGATCCTATTTGGCTTTCATCAGCAGTCATTAATTCGAAGATTGATGTGCTTCAGCTATGAAATCCGATCTCCATCCGGCTAATCGCTCGGTTCCGACATGTATCTTTATTTTGATATAGCTTATTACTTACTTCATGTATTGTATCCTTGGTCTTAAACATTAATTCTTCCATTCGTCAGTCTTTCGGAGACTACCTACACTCCAGGCTTGAATCACTTCAGATATTCAGATCAGGCACGTTTAAATATGACACGGAAGATATTATTTTGACGCGCTATATCTATGATTATTTTGCTTCCTGTATGAATTAGTATCTCGTAGTATCCATAAATTAATAGAATTAATAATGCCAATCGGTATAAATGAAAATGACTGGCAATTTTCCACAAGAATATGGCACGTTTGCCAGTCATTTTCATTTATGATGTTATTCCATAAAATTAAGCCTGAAACTACAACTTTTATGCCAATCGGTATTTGCATCTTAACCAGTATATTGCATGTTCAACTTCGTAGCACTTTCTTGGTTTCTGGTTTCATCGCGGATTGTTCTTCGCCTGACTGCTATTTGGTCTGCTCCCAGCTGCCGGGGAGCGTGTGAGAACTTGAAGTTGAACTGGGACGAGCGTTGCATGCCTGTTGTTAAATCACCCCGTGCCACACGTCCTAGAGGTCGATACTGTGTACATGTAGATCCCCAGAACTGATATTATTATCATTTAGTAATCTACTGGTTAAGGTAGGTTTAAATAGAAGGGAGTAAAAATCACATATTTTTACATGAGTAGGGCCCTATCTACCTATAATATTTCTTTCTTTCTCTAAGCATACGCCTTTCCCTTCTTCATCGCGTCCATTAAACCTATTCTCTTTCTTCCCCTTCCCCGCTATCCCAACATCCTCCTCTCTGTCACGGCCTTAAGCTTTCGCCCCTCCAACCGCCTACATTGCCTCTTCCCAATCTCAAGTCAAATCAAAACACAGTCAAGAAGTTGGGAACTGACTTATCATTAGGTGATCTTAACGGTTAAGGTAGGTTTAACTCAAATAAATTAAATATCCTCTGGCTGTTTAAATGTGCAGAGCCCTGTCTACCAATACTATTTATTTCTTCTTCTAATCATTTGTCCCACCCTTCCCTCTATTACAGCCTTCATTAACTCTTCGCCCCTCATTACCACCTCCAGCCAGCTACTTTGCCTCTCACCAATCTCATCAAGAAGCATCCTTTCCTCACCCACCATACGAAGTACTTCTTTACTTGTTTTCCTTTCCGTCCACCGTACCTTCTTCATCCTACTCCTCCTCCACACCCACATCTCGAATGCCTGCAGCCTATTCTCGTATTTTCTCAGAATGACCGACAGTAGCGACAAAATAAGAGAGATACACAGCCGAAATGATAGGCACGAAAATATCTTCCATCCACGCGCCATTAACAACTACAACAAAAACATAGCACACCCTAAGACACTCTGTTAACATTAATTTCACCTCGGTCTTCATCCCTTCTTATTTATTTTCCCAAACCTCTCCCCTTATGTCTAGTGTCCTAACAGCCTCTTTCACACTCCCTGGTATCAGCTCGCAAGTTAGTGCGTAGATGCGTCAAACCGTCCACTATCGTTTACGAGAGACACTTATGTCTCAGGATGTGACGAATACGTTTGTCACAATCACTTCGTAGAGTTTGCACAAAGACATTTCTCGCCAGCTCGTCTGACTTAGGACTTCTTCATAGGAGATTCATTCTTTATTTCCAGTTGACCTTCATTATTCTACAGTAGTGCCACATTTCTTTAGCAGGAACATACAGTAATTAAATGTATATAGGGAAGTTTATATTTCTTTTTAGCCAAATAAATGGTGAGAGAGGCGCGCGAAGAAGTAATGCTAAAATTACAGTAGAGGGATAATTCACCAATTGCCGGGTGAACGAACATTCAGCAAAAGACGAGATAATTGTGGGAAATATTGAGTTATGAAACTATTTAAATTCGGGTTGTAAAAACTTTCCCCTTCATAACTTATCTCCCAATTGTTTCGAATTTTTGGTCCTCTCCTACCGCAGAAAAAAGTTATGTACCTTACTCTAATATACACAATTACTTACACAGATTATTATTAGTCAGAATGAGTAAATCTCGTCATTCGTCGTCTGATAACTCATTTATAAGGTAATTAAGCCTCCAAGCGGCTCGTTGGGCATCCGCGATCTTGGTAACTAGTGGAGTTCATAAGTATGTAACTCTATTCCATCAAACACATTTAAAGAAGAGACTTATTTATGGAGCACATGACGTTATTTGAAGTTTCTGCAACACAAATTTAACAAATTCCTTGACTTGAGTATACTATAACTATTTTTTAATACGCATTTGTCGTTTATGCAACAGGACATAAGGTATTTTTAAAGTATTAGAAACGCTTATTTCACTCCATCCCAGATTAGACGCTCGATGTCTGCTTTTTCAAAGAGCTATCGAAATGCTAAGCTTTTTAAAATGAGATCTGTAATACAATAAACAACTAATATCATCATTAATTTCAAGAGCATTTCCCTCCAATAACCCTATTCTTTTAGAAGAATTCCTAGGGTGGAATCATTATAAAGTGTTTACAAATATAGGGTAAGCGGAGGTAACGGAAAAAAGAGAATGGACATTTTGAACGTAAGAGGAGGATTCAGGCAGGAAATAAGCTACGAGACCATTTATGAAACTAACAAATTCATCGAATGTTTAAGTAGCTCATATTAAAAGAACGCTTTGACTTATGGGAATCATAACTCTTTTGAAGACATAAGCCTTTCCGGCAGCCGGCCACAAGTCAATTAGATTTATTCTGACGGTTGAGCTAGTCAGTCATCCACAGGACTGGATTCATTGGTAGACGCTTAGAATAGAGTCCGATAAATACGAAATATATATCCATTGGCACATTTAGAGAATAACACATTTTCTGCAGATCAAAGGACGCGAGGCTAATCCTTTCCCTACAATGGGCGTACATGTACGGCCGGAAAAATCCGTGCCATCGGTGTTAACGGCGTATATATACAGTTATACACGCTAGGCGTGAAAAAAGACAGCTTGTGAAAAGTAAAGCTAATATTAAAACAATAGTTTTGTATTATTCACACTAAATAATTTTAATTCCGGCCATAGCTTCAGCAATTCATGGTCATTATCAACGTGTATAACAGCAATTAATTGCTGAAAGCATGGTCAGTATTAAATGTTAGCGTGAATAATACTATACTATCGTTTTTATTAATTATGACTTGGTTCCATAACACTATGCCTGAAACTGTTTTATGAAGAACAGATAAGTGTTTTCAAAAACACTTTAAACAAGATAAATAACTTTCGACTATGCCAGTGCCGGTTGATAGGCCTAATGGCAAAGTATTCTCGACATTTTTCAAGAAGAGAGCAATGGACAAGTAAATTTGAATTAAAGATCCAAATTGCCCCTAAAAGTAAAGGAATTTTGACTCCTATCCATGCATTTTGGCCTTCCAGGTGACATTCGACAGGGAGAGTTAAAATCTCGTTAGCACCTGCGTATTTACGAGATTTTAGTTAGCCTGGGTGACCGAAATGCATGCATGGGAGTCAAAATTCCTTCTCTTTTTTTGACAATTTTCATAAATAGTTTATATAAATACGTTCGACATAACAACGCGGGGACTCTTAAATTGCTTTGCCAGACTACACTGCCATCGAGAACTCCGAAGCGAAAGAGTTGACCATAAAAGAAGTATCGAACATGTGGATGCAGCAGGAAGATTTTCTTCCTCGGATGGTGCCTTAAGACTTCCCCTATGTTTCAATTTTAATGTGCGCGAAAAATACAGCGCATACGTGTATCCATTGATGTAACCATACAGAGGATAAAGTAATAAGATTATGACAAATAACTGACAGATAGTGTCCGAGAAACTACCGTAGGTGTTTATCGTGTTAAAAGTCTTCCATTGCTTGTACACTAGTAGGGGTTGACTAGGGGCGGATTAAGGTCGCTGTTTTTGGTGGCGGATTGCTACTTTCCGGGGGTCTGGAATACCTTATGACCACCATTTTTCTAATTTTACCAGGAATTACGGGAGGCGGCCACCTCCCCCGCATCTCCCTTTAATCCGACACTGTTTCTGACTCTGCTGTCGCGTTGCGCCTTCGTCACCTTCACAATTTTCTGGAAAGTTTTACGGAAGACATTCTGAGCCACCAAGATTCAGAATTCTATGCTCTTCACGTTGTAATATTTTCCAAAAGCCAATCACTTTCCTTTTTTGGAGACGATTTTCCCAGGACTGAACAAATTTATCAAAATTTCACAACATGAATCTCTCAAACGTTTTCAATTTTTATGAATTCAGTTTCTTTCTTGGCTTTATCCCTTAGAACTATTTAAACGATTTCAAATATAATCACTCAAAAACTCCTCTAACGATTTTATGCTGAGCTACACCAAGGTGACGCAGGCCCAGGCATATGATTTTATACACATACTTGGATGTCATATACCTTTATATTATGACGTCATAAGCTCCAAGCTGACCACTCACTTTATTCAGTCTATCTTCCTCATTCTGATGGCACGAGACCTGTTGGGATATCTCGTACAACTTCCGAGTTTCAAAGAAATTCTTCGTGTACACAATTTTGTGGTGCTGCCGCCAGCCAGCAGTTCCCCTACCGCATCGATTCATGAGACCTTTCAGGTCAAAATTACACGATTTCCATTTCACGGTGGAACCACCTTGATACGACGCCATTTCAAGAAACAACGCGCAAATATACCCGGAATACGCTTGTCAATCAGGAGCTTTATTTTTAGCCGAAAGCCTATTTATACCTCGTCATTACGTTCTTTCCACGACACTGAAATATTTTCATCCAGGCGGGGGTTCACGACGTAAGGCGATTCGGAGACGAAAATACCAGCGAGAAAGTCGACGGCTTAGCGGGAATCCCACCCCATGGCTATAATGCTTGGCGATGAGAATGATAACCCTTGCGCCAAATCTCCCGGCTGAGATAGATGGACATTCGAAAATACCTTGGGTGAAGGAAACAGAAGAATTCGGAAAGGAAAGATAAATTATTTAGAGAAGACAACCAACTACAGCGAACATTAACGCCATTGGGACTTGCGAGATGGGAGGTGAAATTTTTTTTTGCGAGTGGTAAGAAACTGCTACAATAAAATATTATTCATGCATACATTGTACCAGTGATGGTAAGTAATCAATTACAAGTAATCCGATTACCGGTAACAATTACATTTGACTTATTTCTACGTGTAATTTTAACTTTTTCAAATTGTAATTTTACTTATATAACTTTTACACCCAAAGTAATCGCTATATTTGTGTTAGGGTTACTCTCGGAATACTTAGTAATCTGAACGTAATCGGTCAGTGATATTGTCGATTACTTAAGTTTTCGATTGATATCAACTGTCAGAGCATTTGTTCACAATCGTTTATTTTGACTATTTCTTTCGACCATCACTCCCTTCGGCACGTTCAGCGCATTCTTAAGCCGGGTCTCAAGCAAAAAAATTTTTCGCGGAACAATAAACCTCATCGTTGCGTTTTTTTTAAGTCATAGGTAGGTACGCTCTCGGAATTCAATGTTGTGGTAAACCCGGAGTTTGCGATTACATATTAAGTGACCGCAATCTGCTAGTAACTTTAACTGATTACTTAATTGAAAAGTAATTTTCAATTGTAATTCATCAATATTCTGCAGAAGTAATTGGAATCTTCCCCAATTAAAAGTTTTGGGTAATCAACCTAACAATACATATACATCCATCACTCAGTTTCCCTTCAGTATAGGCACAGTCGTAACTTGACAACAATCACGGATGCCATAATCGACGTTCTCTTGTTGTTTAGCGCACATCAACTTTGATCCCGATCTGTTTTGAAGTGCGCTATCTAGTGCGCAGGGTCCGTAACGAATGGAATGCAAGTGCGTAAAGTTTCATTTTTGGGACGTAGACCTGAAGAGCTGACTCCACTTAAATAATTTCCCCAACACTGCCCCATCTCTTGCATACCTCTTTTGCTTCAGTTACACTTATATATGCGCGCGCCGCCACCGGTTTTATCTGGACACGATCAACTTGCCTGCTTGCCTGTGATTGGTCGTTGGATCCAAGAATCGGATGGAAAATGAGGGTGCCTTCCATTCGCTCAAGTGCGCTTATCAATTCGCAACACAACAGCGCACTTGCATTTCATTCGTTACGGACCCTGCGCACTAGATAGCGCACTTCAAAACATATCGGGAGCAAAGTTTATGTGCGCTAAACAACAAAAGAACGTCGATTATGGCATCCGTGATTGTTGTCAAGTTTGTTGATTTTCAGTGAAGGCGTGAAACATGCACATTGTGAGGTTTTTAATTACTATGTGATAAAAAGCTAACATTTTAAAATACTTATATAGAAAGAACTCAACAAATATATACATAACATTCGCCCAAAACTGCTGTTCAACGACAGAATGCTACCTACCGGCAGGTTATAAAACATTTCGCTAGCACATATCGTTCCATTCAACATCGTTCGTGTGCGGTAATGTATGCTGATGTGTTCCGATGTGCGCCTACTTCGTGCGCCTACTTCAACACCTTGAATGGAAAGCCCCCTAAGTATCGCACTTATTTCTCTTTTCAGTACCGATAATCGAATTTTATTCCGTAATCGGATGCGATCACACCCTTTAAACGGTACGGTAACGGTAGCATGCTGGGTTCAGTTCGATTTTCAGCACTGAAATAATCATCGTGTAAACAGCCTTTAGAAACATAATTAATTGCAAAACACTATATATGAGCACCACTGCCTCATTAAAGAAAGGTACAAAAAAGTCAACATCCTCACACCAGCAGAGAGTGCCTCAAATGATACTCTTCACATAAGGCCGCTTTACAAGATGCTTATTTCAGTACTGACAATCGAACTCAAACCAGCATGCTTAAAATTGAACCGTTTAAAGGGTGTGATCGCACCCGATTACGGAATCGAATTCGATTATCAGTACTGAAAAGAGAAATGAGAACGATAATTGTTTTCCATCCGATTCTTGAATCAAACGACCAATCACAGGCAATCAGGCGAGTCGATCGTTTCGAGATAATACCGGTGGAAGCGCTGGAATCTACCAAAATAACAAGGGCAAAATAATATCTCGAGGACTTCTCAGACTTGCTGAAAACTTTACAATCATTTCGCGATTCTATGATTTCGCTTGAATATGCCGAAACAATATGGCACAGTTTAATTATATTACGTTGCTACGCGAATGTCCGGACAACGCCACTGTGTACTGAAATCAGTATCGAGTAAACACAGGCTCCGAGGCATCGAATTCGATTTAATTCCCGAATTCGGTTCCGAGTTTTCGGCACTGATTTCAGTTCTAAATTCAGTCCTGATCTAAGCATAGTGTAAAACGGCCTTTATGGAGAGAAAAAAAAAACATTTACACGAGGAAAAAAAATTTCCGGGGTAAATTTCTCTATTACCTCTATTACCCACGACTTTTCCAGGTTTGCCAGGCCCATTTTCAAATTTCCATGACCTTTCCAGGCATTCCAAGTTTTCCAGGCCCGTAGAAACCCTCCAAATATTATGATACCCTCGTCAAATCTCACCATTACCGTTTCCTTATTATTCAACATCTTGGAAATCATTGTATTCGAGAGAATTCCGCGCAGTTCTCCCGACAGAAATGTAATTGAGGTGGTGACACCAGTATCCGAGGATGACCGAAACTGGGGGGAAGAGATCACGTAAATTGGGGAAAAAAAACGTATCCAGTAATGTTTTCATAGGCCATTACAATTTTATTTAGGAAGAGTACAAGATGTGCTCAGACTCAGGGGAACGATGATCAATATGAAGGGACGCGACGCAAAGTTATTTTAGGCCTTATTTTTGATTTTTTAATTCCATTTTTATTATCTTGGTTCTACCGATTAAAGTGGATATTAAAGCGAGGTTTGGATAGATTCGAGATAATATTCATTCCCTCACCTCTCCATATATCAATATCAAATGAGACACGAGAAAACAGTACTTGATGGCATTAATGAGAGCCATGGTCCTCTCTGGATCAGCAGCGCAGTGGACAATTGAAAAAGCAAAAAAAATCTTACATTATGTACAAAGAAGATAAGCCTAAAGCTTTTAGTTTTTTAAGCAAATTTTTTTTAAAGCTCAGTATTTATATTTCAAGACTTAGAAGGTGAACCACTTCTTAACTTTACACATTTATGAAATGTCCCCACTCCGCACATATTAGGCTACTTTTTACACACCTTCAGTCTCGAATTCGACTCTATATCATTAGCATCAACTTCCATAAGAAATGCCTGTAAAGTTCAAATATCGTTTTCAAGCTTTGTCTATTTTTCAAAATAAAACTAGAAATAATGGTCGTACAGACTCGAGAGAAGTTTCATAACCAAGAAAATTGAATGAACTTTTTCATTTTTATCATTTAATGACGTTTCCGATTCGAATGTTCGAGAGCTCGATCAAAATACTCTGATATTTCCTAAAATTCAGCATTTTTTTAAAGCGTCCCCTTAGCTACCCGGGCCATTGTTTAAGAGTGTATGGGGTAAAAGAACCAAAAGAAATCAATGGAGAAATAACTTTTATCACCTGCAGACTAAATGATGGAATGTTTATACATCGATAGACCTTTATTTAGCCATGGAGAGTTGTACGTAACGCTATCAAGATGTCGATCAAAGACTAGGATAAAATCCCTAAATTCTGATAACGTTAGTAATAACATTATATAAAAAATATTTTAAATAATACACATAAAATATTTTGTTGGGAAAGATCTCAGAACTGAAAAGCTCATTATGATCAACCAATGAAGGCTTGGAAGTGATAAAATTTTACTTTTGAGGTGAGACTTGAAAACTGCCTCTTTTCCGATAGCCTGTATACGATACACGGAAATTCAATCGTTTCATTCCTCCGTCGTTTAACTTGACATTTAGCCTTTTATTTTTACGGTTGTGTAACACCTCGATGAGTTGGTAAATTTTCTACCACTCCCGAGGCGGATTAGCATAATACTTCTAAGCAGCGAAATTAGAGAATCAGACTGCCCAACACGGTCAGGTTAAAAATTACAACATTCACACGCGCATGTTATGAGACCATAAAAACTGTCGTTAGCACTGTGCATAAATAAGCTGTTTGATGGTTAGTCCAAATAATTAATTCGCACAATAAAAAGTTTTCATTAATATGCTAACTAACACAAATTTATACTCAAACGTGCTTTATATCTTGACTTGACGCACTTGAGCTTGACTCTCGCAATTGCCATTACTATATGCATGCATATGTATATGCATAATGTATAAACTCTCGTAGTTCCTAAAACTTTTGGTGGCATACTGGGAGGGGGATATTTTGGCCAAAGTCCACCCCCTGCCACACGCCCTTAAGGTGGCTGGAGAGGCAATCGTGGGTCATGGGTTTATCTGAGTGCATAGTTTAATCATTATTGAAGCAATCAAAAAATAAATCTTGGACCGCCTATTCTTTAGGTACATCTGTTTATGCGTTAGAACTCACCAAACAGGAAAGGAAATGGTACATATTAATTGTTTTCCTTAATTAAAGCATGTTATGACTAGAATTTAGGGCGCGGTATTCAAATATAGACAAAATTATATTGAAATGTTTGTTTAGAATATTGGACTCGGCGTGACACCTTGGCATTTGTTAGCAACAATTATGATAGTAATAAATGTATTTTTTCTGGAAATATGTACATCACTAGTGAGAACACGTATGCAAAGTCTCACGTAAATCTGTACGTAAACAAATCGCTCCAACCACCTTAAGGTGGCCCTAATGGTAAATACTATCTAGGTGTGTTAGAGTGGTAGACGTTTCTTATCTAAAGCATTTCTACTACAAGGATCTACACCTTCATACTACCCTCCGAGCAGCTGCAAAGGTGAGTGGCAGGTAGGTTTAGGACAAGGTGAGTAGAGAGAAGGTGATCTCAGCTGGCGGGCAGGCTTTCGCGTGACGTCACTGTATTCCCGTCTCCCTGCGACACATTAGCAGAACGCGGAAAGAAGGGAACTCGCATAGTCTGTGAATGGCTTAACCTGACAAAAAATCGCTGCCGTGCGTTACTATAACTATGCAGAATGTCAATATAAATGCTTTCGTTACTTTGAGAACTCAAATCACTGGTTTCTCAGTCGGCAACTGAAAAAATGTTAATTCATACACTTCGCTGTAGATACGCAACCAAGCCTCCGTGAAGTTCGTCAGGTTTGTTGTTTGCATAGAGAGGAAAAACAACAAATGAGAGATTCAGAGTCCATTATTCAAGAAAATTAGATTACTCCATAGTTCACTTGGCTACGAGAACAGTTATGACGGGAAAAATACAATTCACTGATACATCTACACAATACCCTGCGAGCCACCTCAGGGGTGTGTGGTAGGGGGTGAGTATTCACCAACATGCATTACACTATACCCTAACGGTAGTGTAACTACGACTAATTATGCATTAGCATAAATCGCTAATTCTTGTCACGAGACAAAGCCTCACAAGCATGCACTACACTACAGATATTACCGCAATGGAGAGGGACCGTTAATATCTATGTATTTTGCAACTACACAAATGGACAGAGACTCAAGAGTTATGTAAAAAACATGCACAGCGTGCTGTTAGTACTAGGTAACAGATAAGGATTCAAGTATTAGGGAGTACTACTACTACTAAGAGCTACACTACCTAACGATAAGCCTATCTACTCACCTTGGGTTTAGGACACCAGTCGTGAAAGGAGGGGGGAGGGAAAAGGAGGGGGGAGAGGAAAGAGGTGAACTGTATGTTAACGATGTGGCTTTTGCTAGTGTCACGCTGTTCTTGTTATATTCACAAATGTTGCGCGGAAAAAGGAAATTTTAAACCGAATAGTCAAATGATTTTTTCATGGCGAATTTCACCGTCATTGGTGTATATCTTTGCATCCGTGCGCGTGACTGCGTAGGTACTACATTATTTGTGCAATCGCAATAATTGAAGAATGACCAATCAGCCCGACAGTGTATCTCTCTTATTTTGTCGCTTCTATCAATTCCAGAAATGTAGACCGGGGTCCTCCGTGTCGTACTGAAGCTCGCCTGATCTGAATTTTTCTAAGCCTAGCGTGTAGCCCCCGAGTCTCTTAACAGTTTGCAATCTAGTCCTCTCATCAACTGTGTGACACTTTCTTTTCGCTCGTAGCAGTTTTGGACGAAGGATTTTAATGAGATACAAGGAAAATATACATGACGAGGCCAGTTCACTGAACTCAAAACAGTCAAATCGTAAAAATATGAAAGGAGGTGCGCAGAGCTAGTCTATAATTCATACGGCAATGCAATGCTTGGGTCTGAAGATCTAAAGTTAATATTAAGTCCGTGCTGAAAATGAAGGTTATTCGTTTAAATGCGCAGTGCTATAGGTCAACTAGTGGGCGGGGATCTCACTGCGTAGGTTGTATGAGTATGTACGGATATACTATCATCCCACGTCGACGATGCTGTTCCAAGTCCTATACCTGCTCCTTTTGGGATCTTAATCCGCTACTTGTGTTCCTCACGAGGATTTCTCGCCCCGCCCGTATCGGTGAAACGCAAAACAGTGTAACCTTCCGCGCGTTTCGTAATCATCATCATCATAGATAATTTAACAATGCAGGGAAGTCCTAGGAACAGTTCACACCTAACTCCCCGTCCACAAATCACCGATTCCTTGTAATATAATTCTGCCGCAAATTCCTACATATACCTCATAGTTTCCCAATCTTGTGTCCCGTTTCCAATACAGATAAAGGTACCGGGGTAACAATCCTACGCACATTCCCTCTACATTGGCGTAACAGCTACAGCTCTGGGCTGCCCTCTCCAGGAATTTCAGTGAACAAGTGATATACAAGAATTTAATTTCAAACGAAATTATAATTCCCGCACCCGTCCCCCCTGCCAAACACCCTAGAGGTGGCTCGCAGGGTAATATGTAGATGTAGATGTATGCTTTTTGCAATGTTCAGAATTACTTACAAAGCAAATGACACTCTTCTTCCTCTTTTATGCAGAATAACGTTATCTCCTTTTCCATTTCGTGTTCTGGTTCCGATTATCACGCTTCACATTTCCATATTCCAACCATATAAGCCAGTCCACACCGGCGTAGGGTTGGCAGCGTTAGGGACTTCGTGTCGCAGCTGCACGGATGTGCATTCCTACAGCGATATGGGCCCGCAGGCGTAGGGCACAGGCGTTGGGAGCCTGTGGGCCCATATCGCTGGGGGGATGCACGTTTGTACAGCTGCAACACGTAGTTCCCTAACGCTGCAAACCTACATCGACTGGCGGAAAAATAGGAGAAAAAAGATGAGCATGCTAGGCGGGATGCAGTAAGGCTGAGAAGTGCGCGCATCTGGAAAAGAGAATACGGGGAAAGATACGATCTGAGTGAAGAGGCTGAGGCGGTAATCGTGAGTCATTGAGTGCACATTTTAACATTTTTTTCAAATCGAAAAAAGATTCCAGGACCACATTTCAAAGTAGGTATCTACATTTGCTAATACGAGGGAACTCACCATATATGCAGTAATAGAAGGGGTACAAGAATTATAGAGCTGCTGAAGGTTATTGATAGGCTATATTGGAAAAGCACAAGGGCTCCTATGTAAGCCCCTTTTTAACCAACTTTCACTTCCATAATTAAAGCATAGTCTTCGGTGAAAAGGAGTATTTTTTTGCTTTTTTAAATTACTTGAACCCATGATATAGTCTTGGAAGTTTAAGTATCGGATAACTGAAAGAACAAAGTTTTTAGCATACCTACGCTTTGTTTTTTTACTAAAACTCGATAGTTGTTTTCACCAAAATCATCTATTTTTGTACTACACCTTTGTACTTGTATTTCAACCACAGGCATTATTATTACATTGGCAACCGCAGAATAGGCTTGTAATGTCAACTTATGCCCGACGAACTTGTGGCTCAAGTTAAATGATTAATATACTTCATGGAATTGGAGTGAGATTTAAATTGGGTTACTTTTCACCTGAACCTTTCCATTTGCGATTGATGACCGCTAGATAATGTATGCATTTTGCATGCCATATCTGTAAGGCGTATCGGAAGACTTAGTCATATGCATCAATTAAAATTTTTCTTCTTCCCGATGCACGGGCAAAATTCAACGGGCACCATCTTCTAGCACAATACGAATTCACTACATAAACCCATATTAACCGGCAGATCACCTTAAATATTGATAATCTGTCTAATGATAAAAGACCAACAACATCTAATATGGATGATAAAAGGCACAGCTTCATTACGCATGAATCTACGAGATCAATACAGTTTTCAACGAAGTATTTGAACGGATGGCTTGCTTGGCTATATGGAGGAGAGTAAAATGTTTCTCATATCTGAAAAAACTCCGAACCGATCAATAGCCACTCAAGCTGATAGAGACGGCAACGACCGCCCATCACAATTTACGATAAGGGCCGCAAGCATCGAACGCGAAATCACGTTAGAGCGAGCTTCGTAATTCTACACCGTAGTAAAGGAGAGGAGATGGCTAACAACCTTTATACACGGCGAAGTGGACGCTCGTGAGACGTGTGAATCATCTTGGAGGCGAAATAGAGTGAATCATCCGAAGTTATCTACACCATAAATCGTGCAATAATTGCACATATTATGTATGCGTTATGTAATGAGTATATCGAAAACTGGTTATATGATGCACCCGAACATTGGCATTAAAGGATTTTTCGGGATGATGAATCGATTGTTATAGGTTCCACATCCGTGAAAAATCTGATTTATGCAGGCAGAAGGGCTAAAACTTCCATAAGAAATGCATTGACGGTTACTTCGGTTACTTTCGTAACATACGTATATCGGACGCATGAGGTAGGCCGTTTAATTTATATAGTTTTATATACACGTAAATTTAATTTTATTAGGTTTCTATTTTTTATAAAATATATTTAACTGTGTATAAAATTAACATAATATAACTTTATTTTAGAGAAAACCTATTGAATATTAATGAGATTTTTTTATTTACTGTAAAATATATTAAGGTTAAAAATGTATTTTATTGCATAAATTTCATTTAAGTTTTCAAATAATCAATACATATAGTGCACAATACATAGAGTGCACCTAACGAAGATCGGTCCGCTGCAAGGTACTTATAAGAAGAGCTGCAGGCTCGTACACTCTGCAGACAATTCTACGTAAATTTTTCTTTTCAGACCGATTACACACTTTAGATGTTAGCACAACTAAATTCTCTTTCTACATCTACATACTACCCTGCGAGCCGCCGCATGGGCGTTTGGCAGGGGGTGTTAGGACACCAGCCTCGCTTTCAGGCCCATTCGGGCCCCATGACGAGCAGCGCCCAATTCAAGAATTTTTCCAGCTTGTGTGACATCGAGGCGTACACGTTGAAGAATTTTATTTCATGAATGTGTATTTCATGAATAAATGTAGGAAAAAAATTACCATGGAACAAGAGCTTTACAATACTTGTCGTTTCTGGCGTCTCTGTATGTAATCTTGTCACTTTTTAACCCACCACACATACCCGATCCCCATACCTAATGATGGTGATCTGGTTTTGGCCAGATTTGTCATCGACAAAAAAAACCACACGCAGAAACGACTAGTTTCCGGGGCCTGAGTGAAAGGCTTCCCCGTCAGAGACAGCGACCTGAGACAGGAACGTAAAAGGTTGGCGGCTATGGCAGCGTAGGTTGAGGCAGCACATTATTTTTTCCATCTAAGGTGGTTAAAGCGGTAATCATGGGTCATTGAGGGCACGTTTTCACCATTTTTCTAGTAAATCGAAAACAACTGTCGGACCACATTTCATGTAACAAGAATTCCATTTATGCGGTGAATTTCTAAAAATAGTCATTAAAAATAACTTACAACAACACTATTTTAATTGTTTCAAAAAAGAATAAAATCGTATTAGGTAATTGAACAATGGAAAATTACCTTTAGCTAATATCGTCAACATTTTGAATTATGTCCGGGTGTCCGGTGAATCTCAATTTCTTTTTTCCCTGCGTTTTCCGGGTAATTTTTTTGCATTTTCCAGGGTATTGACGCAATTTGTTTCTAACATATTTTTAATGAATTTCTAATAAAATCGGCACAATTTTGCCAACATGAAAAAAACGAGAAATTTCGGTCTCTACTTTGAGTTAAATATGTAAAAGTATACAAGGAATGTGGAGTATTACGGGTTTTATTTCAACCAACAAATAAACAAAAACGGTTAGCTGACAACAAAATTCTGAGTCAGGTACAATTT
Organism: Pyrrhosoma nymphula; assembly: GCA_963573305.1. NCBI lineage: Eukaryota > Metazoa > Arthropoda > Insecta > Odonata > Coenagrionidae > Pyrrhosoma > Pyrrhosoma nymphula. The sequence goes on along the minus strand of OY754337.1, from coordinate 31,600,602 downwards.
GAACACAATAAAGTTGATTCAACCTAGTTTGATAAAGAACATGCAAATAAAAGAAACTGGTGTGACATTTTTCAATGAGTGCATTTCCGATTCAACTTCAGCAACAAATTTCTCGGCTTTTCAAGAAATTACGTTATTTTGGTTTGCAGCTCACGAACCATTTGCAGTATGTATCTCTTTATTATTCTTTTTCTCTTGAGGCCTTAGTACCTTTCCTCTTCTCCCCAAAGGTTTTACTGTACTTTACATGAACATTTCGGAAACTGTGAATTAATTGCTTTGTGATAGGTACGGATCTAACGCTCGAAAGCATTAAATTGTATAGAACAACATTGTATTTGTTGGACTATACACGAAGTTAAATTAGGTTGGATTGCCCCTGTACAGTGGCCCTATCGACTACGAACCCGAGGGCCGTGATTTCCATACGCAGTGGCAGCAAAATATATTTCCGCTCCTTCAAAAACATTTCTGCAAACATTAAAACGAGGAGGGTGGAGATTATTGGGAGAGGATTATCAATTACATATATATCAATGCCCAATTATCCATTTAGGTTGCCGGCCGAATGGTTTTCGTATAATGCGGGAAATGCCATTGCGCATGCTCAGAGAGTAGGCATTGGGTAAGTGGGGAAGGGGATATAAGAGAATAAGCTTTATGGACGGGATGAAGAGAGGTAGGACGTATGCCGAGATGAAGATATAAATCATACAAGTAGACGAGAGCCTCCGGCTGTAAAAGATAGTACGGATATTCCTTCTACCATTAAAATCTTGGTAGGTACCTTAACCGAAAGTTCACCAATAATAAATAACCATTTACTTGCGTAATGTCACAGGAAGTTCAGTATGTCAGGGGAAACTTTAGGCTGAGAATGCCTATTTCAGGAGCACTCACCATCATCACCAAAAAAGCATGAATAGGGCGGAGTCATTACTTGTGCTAGTGGACTTACCTAGAATAGAAAAGAGAAATATATGATTATTTCGGTTAAAAATATGACACTGTAAATGAGTATACGTATAATAATTGATTTAAACTAAAATCTAACTCTTAGAAAAAAATGTTTTACATAACGAGAAGGAAGATTGACAAAAAGGAAGACAAATGAGCGAGTGCTTGGAATAGTGGGAAGCTTTTAGAGGAAAATTAGGAAGGGGTGGAGTATGTGGATGGAACAGGTGATGAGGAGTGAAGGCCATGATAGAGGGGATAATGTTATTCGCGCGGGGTAGGGTAAGAAAGAGAATAGGCTTTATGACGGAGATGAAGATAGGTGGGACGCATGCTCAGCTGAAGACGCACGCAAGGTGCCTCATGTAGATAGAGTCAGAGGATTTTATTTCCTTCCAAATCTTCCACAATCGGTGCATCACCTCAGGCAGAAATAGTGAAGGAGAGGTTAAAATATGGATCAGAACGCTGAAAAACGAGACAATAAGACCTCTAGAACAAATAGAAACATCGTAAATGAAATTCCTCCGATCAGTAAAAGGATGTTTGCCTAAGGAGATAATCTGAGGAATACAGACATAACAGAAGAGTTAAGTACTCAATCCATTGAAAAGCACAAAGAAAAATGGAAAGAACATATAATTCGGATGCCAAGATATGGAATTTATAAGAAAGCCATAGAATATAAGCCATCAGGAAAGAGAAAAATCGGAAGACCAAGGACCAGATGGAGAAAGTGAAGCCGAAACAGGTATATGGTCTAATCCAGAGAGGAATAAGAAGGATTAAATAAGAATGCTACATGTTCACAGTTTATGTTTGATCGTGAGCTCCACTTACTGATGTAAATTTAACATAATACAACTGAAGTGACTAACTAATGTCACCCCACCCAAAGCAAAGTGGTGGAGACTATGAATACATTTAAATTACTCATCCGCCTCCTTAATTTCTTTTGAGCCATAGTACGTCATCGCGGGCCCTCCCTTGCATAGCTCACAATGAGGAAATCCTATCATCTCTAGGCCTTCCACACTTCCCCCTTCGCCAGCTGACTTCTGACCTTAAATTCCTACAATCCGTCATGAAAGGAACCTTCCGCTCTGATCATCATCTCTCCTGTTTCTCAATCCTCATCCCAGCCCGCACCACTCGTAATGGGAGTCTGCCACGAAAACCCAAATTCCTTGTCCCCACTATCCAACCATCCCTATTCTACCGCCTACCTTCACTATTCAATTCACTTCACTATTTAATGCACAATGCAAATGTAACAGCCACCCCACCTTCAACCTTCTCTCTTCACGCAACATCTTTTCCTTCCAAATGAAACTCATTGCGTAACATTCAATAAGAGAGCAATTGACAAGTAAATTTAAATTTAAGGTCAATCCAAATTTTCAATGAAAGCAAAGGAATGTTGACTTCCATGCATGCATTTCAGTTAGTCAGGTAACCATCGACAGGGAGAGTTTAAATCTCGTGAACACGTGCGTGTTGTACACACACAATACGCACGTGTTTACGAGATTTTAACTTTCCCTGTCGTTGGTTATCTGACTAACTGAAATGCATGCATGGAAGTCAACAATCGTTTGCTTTCATTGAAAATTTGGATTGACCTTAAATTTAAACTGCATAAACTTATTTTCACCCGCCTCACACTTGCTTACTTATATATTGTAGAATACTGTCTTTCTGATTTTTTTACTTTTAATTAAATCTATTTATTGAACCCAATGTTAAGGCCTTAGTTGTTGTTCTTGGAATAGAATTTAGAAGATAAAATTTTCCACAGATAAAAATTTATTCGACCCAGGTTTCGATGCACTGCATCATCATAACATAGCGCCAAATACCTCCCTTTTTGTTGTTCTTGGTGTTTTAAGAAATAAATAAAAATTAATAAATATACATCTACATCTACACATCACCCCGCAAGCCGCCTCAATAGGCGTGTGGCGGGGGGTGTTAGGACACCAGCCGTTTACATATAAAATGGACACGCTCTAATGAAATTACGCCTAGCATTTATTATAGTCCCTTATTGTTCGGGGGAAAAACGAATTCCCATACCTATCCGTTCGGCAAAATATCTCTCTTAATTTATCGTTTCTGTCGGACCTGGAAATATAGTGGGGTTCTAATATGATGTTCTCCGTGTCGCTCTGAAAGATATCTATTCTCAATTGTTCAAGTAATCTAAGCCTAGCGCGCAGCCTCCGAGTCTCTAGCGGCTCCCACCCTAATTCGTTTAACATCTGTGTATCGCTGTCTGTACGCCCGTAGCTGTTTTTGACGAATCGCGCAGCTTTCCTTCGTATTTTATTAAGTTCCCGGACTAAGTCTTTCTGCACCGGATCCCATATGCTCGCTGCATATTCAAGGTGTGGCCGGACGAGTGCGAAATAGCACCTTTCATTTACTTTTTCATCCGAAAATCTTCCCACAATACGCTTGACGAATCCTAGCTTCTTCAGAGCTCTGCCACAAATATTTCTTATATGTGCTCCCCACGATAGGTCCGAAGTTATCGTAACTCCTAGATACTTCACTTCATCTGTCGCCTTTATGTTAACACCATCCACAGCATATACATGGGAATAGTTGGACGACCTCCGCAATAAATGTACCGCCGTGCATTTGCTCAGATTAAGTTCGAGTCCCCACTCTTGGCTCCACACATGAACGTTGTTTAAATCCGATGATAGAGTTTCAAAGTCAGAGTGATCACTAATTTCACGATAGATGACAGCGTCGTCGGCAAATAGACGTATTTTACTGCTAATTCGAGAGCATAGATCATTTATGTATATAATGAACAAAAGGGGTCCGATCACGCTTCCTTGCGGGACACCTGATGTCACTTTAACTACATCAGAGCTAATTCCGTCAAGAACTACCTTTTGCTTACGATCACTCAGAAAGTCGCGTATCCAGTTTACTACTGTTATATATATGATGTATGCATGCATACGGCGTTATCCCGTCGGCAGCAGACCATTTGGTTGCTCTGCTCAACTCCTGTTGATGCCACTCGAAAGAGCACAACATAAAATACATGGTTTCCCAGGTACCCCTGGATTTATCCGGGTAAACATAACAGAGATCAAGTCGTATTCACTGACCGAGCATGCACCCGGCAGGAGATATTTATGTGCTTGCTACATAAAATTCATTGCCTTTGTCTTTTTATGGCTATCCTCCATACATAGGACTAACGATGACAGAAGTTTTGGAAAAGTATATAAGAAACGAACAAGAATGCGTTTAAGTGGTACGGGACAGATTTATAGTCCACTTTAACCCATTATGGACCAGCGTAACCGCATAATAACGGTTCTAGGCCAAACTTCAAAAAGATTTTCAGGAGAAATAGTTGATATTTTTCTTAAATATTTGCAACTTTTATTTAAAACGATGATTGATCAATGAAAGAAACCCAATTAATGAAGTAAAAATTGCATATTCTATAATACATACCTATTCCATTTGCAATTCATGAGTGGTCAAAATTTAGTTTTCTGGTGAACGGTGTTGTCTTATATATTAAAAAATGTAATTATTGGTTTACTTTCACAAAACTTATTATAAAAGAACTTATTATTGAGGATCAGAAAATGTAACCAATAAAAACAAATTCTAAGAAAGCAGACGGGGATACTGATATGATTTCGTCTGTAACCGTGCATGGTTGCAGCATGTAAAGAAAAATATTTACCTACTGAAATGAAAACAGTAAGAGTAAATCCATATCACATTAACGTATTTCATGCTATTTATATTTAAAATGAATAATAATTAGCAATATTATCATTAATTTAGTCCCGAATGGATAGAGGCTCGATGCGTTTGCAATAAATTTAAAAAAAATGCACGAGTACGTTTTTTTCGCTTGGTTTTTCGCAAAAAGACAGAGAAAAAAGCAAACTGCGAGGTAAATATCGCCAGAGTAGGCGAGATATATTCATTGGTGTCAATTACACGCGACACCGTCGCTTGGTGAATGAGTTTAGCCTAGAAGACGAGTTAATTCCTACTTCGGAGAACGAAAGCAATCAGAAGCGAAAAGGCAATTCACATGGGTAGCCGCCGCATTAGATTGGGTAACCTCCTCATTAAATTACGGGTGTTGGTTTGAATGAAAATTCCCGTTCCTTATTTTTAAAACATACAAGCCAACGGTCCACGTCACCTTGACCGTAGACAGTAATTACGTATCTGAGAGTAATAGAAAGGTTTCCAGCCCAGAGCCGGGGGGCAAACGGACCTTTTCAAGGGCCAATAGTTTAAGAATAAGTCCGCTTCCTTCTCCTCCCCCTCCTCGAATTAAAAATTCAGTCCTCTTTTAAGGTTTACGAAAGCCACCTTCAGAGCAAGGGGGGGGGGGGGGGGGTTAACAAACGTCAATCGTGGAATGCACACTTCACGAAGGCAGACAGTAAAAATATCAGAGCCACACCTACGTACGACCAAAGTTCTCTTCCGCGTGGAAATCTGGGTAAGAGATCCAAAAATTTAATCACTCATTGATCAACATCATCAGCAGTCATCAATTCGAAAATTATTTTGCTACAGCGCTCCACCACTTTCTTTATTCAGCTAAAAGAATGGAGGGGCGATAATGGGATGCAATCAACAAATAATTTATTATTGCTATTACCTAATAGGGTAATCAACCGGATAAGGTCGATATAAATGTGAGTAAAATCCTCTAGGTTTTTTTTACAGGTGCAGGCCTCTGTCTCCACAATAATGTCTTTCTTCATCTACACATACATCCTACCTCTCTGCATCCCATCCATAAAGCATATTCTCTTCCTTCCACTTCCACGCTTAACCTACATCTTCCCCTCTATCACGACCTTCAGAATCCTTTCGGCCCTCATTACCTCTTCCAACCACCTTCTCCGCCTCCTCCCAATCTCATCCAGAAATTTATCCACTTCACCCACCTACAAATACATCCTCATTCACCTTCCTTTCCGTCCACCGCACCTTCTCCATTCTCCTCCACACCCACATCTCAAACGGACACTTCCTATTCTCGTCCTCTTTTCTCCTAGTCAAGATATCTGCACCATACAACGCCTCACTCCATACTGAGATCTTCGTCAACCATTCATTTCAATTCTCATAGATAGATTGCAGGATTGCGTGCAATCCTGCAATCAGTGCGCGATTAAGAACCAGAACAGCTGTGATTGAAGCTGCTCATAATATGAATGGTAGAGATAGGAAGCGTTGTTTTAAGCACATTTTTATTTTTCCATTTCTGAATTAGATGCTAATTCCATTACGCGTATTATATACCTGTAATTTTGTAATAATTTCTGTGCGTTTTGCTTGTTGCCTTTGGCGAGCTTTTAAAAATGGACTTAGTGATGTATGAGTTAATTGAGTAGAATGGGTACATGGGAAGAACGATGGCCAGAAGCCGTATTGGACGTGAACTCAACTACCAAGTACGTAACTTATTTAACTGAAGAGTATACCTATGTATTATAATTAATAATGATCGTATGATGGTATGTTTTTCACTTGGTGCAAGTCTGTTACGGAGTTGACCCCTGCCGCACACCTTAGAGGTGGTTAACAGGGTACCAGATAGATGTAGATGAAGATATAAAGAAACGGAGAATTTGATCCCCGCGGAGAAGAATCCACTTGTTATAAATTAACATGACAATACCACATGAACTTAGAGAAAAGCGTCATGTCACTATAACTCCTCCCCCTCCCTCCTTTGCACTTAGTATAAATAAGGGATTTGAAAGCTACCGAAATCACCTCATGATGAAGCTAAACCGCTGAAACACTGGTCGTGACCGCTATTTAATAAGTGATATTGTAAACGTTTTCCTCCATTAATTCTTTCAATTATGAAACACCACGTTACTAAGGAAATGTGTTATATTATGCACAGATTTTCTTCAAAACACGAAATAATGCATTTCAATTTTATCATAATGGTTGCTAACAAATACCAAGGTGGCAAGCCAAGTCGAAGATTCGAAAAAACGTATTTCAATATAATTTTCGCCTAAATTTTGAATAACCTTCCGAAAACTCAAGTCTTTAAAATGCTTTAATTTAAAGAAAAAATATAAAATATAACTGTTGCTTTATTTCCACTACTGCATGTATGTTCAGTTCCACCGCATAAACAGATGCACATTAATGAAATGAGGTCCAACATTATGTTTTCGACTTACTAGAAAAATTATTAAAATATGCACTCAATGACCCACGAATACCGCTCCAGCCACCTTAAACAGTAACATTTATCACCAATGGCACTTGACATCATCTGTCCATCACCTTCCCCGAATAACAACTGCTAAGAAAGCCCCAACTTAACTCTTGTAGTCTGAGGCGTAAAATTTTCCTTGAGTTCCCCCAAGACCTTGACCAATTCCGTCGGAGCAGCCAATCAATCAGTTACCCAAGCAACACCCAATAATATAATGTCTTCCGCATCCGTTCTCCTTGTCCATCCCTTCGGTCAAGACATCCCCCCAACGAGACAGGGCATGCTTATACCATAGTCTATTCACCTTGCCCACGGGAGTTAACCGCGTTTCTTTTAATTCTCCGCTTCCTAATGCATTCTTTTTTTTTCTTCACTCATTCAGGGCTAAACGCGCTAGGTGGACCGCCTCGTTAAAAATGCGCCCGGTGCAGGGACGGACTGGGCGATCATTTCGTGGTGTTATCGCCTTCGTAAGGAAACGGGCCCTTGCCCCAAATTCATCCGGAGAATTAGGCCGTCGCAAGAGCAAGGCTGAGGAAGGGGGGGAGGATCCATACGACCTCAATGAATGCCAAGGGCAGCAGTGAAGGCCGCTTTTCCCAAGAGCCATTTCACTACGCATTCGAGAAGTAGCTTTGACTTGCGCAGTCAAGGGGAAAGTGATACATTAACAGGCATGATAAAGACCAAATATGACGAAATTCCAGGACTTTTCCTGGCCAAAACTTTAATTTTTCCAGGTGATCCGTTCTTTCGTGTGTATTACAAAGAAAGCTCAAGAATACGAACACAACTCAAGAACTAATGTGCAATTGGGGCATAAATATTTCCAACAAATGTAATACCTCCACCATTACTTTGGAGGGAAATCGGCTTTTTTTCTGATGACATACTATATCATAGGCCAATGATGCAACTGATGCAAAAGGCGATTTTTCCAGGAAATTACACATTCAATAAAATGAATACATTCAGTAACGAATAAAGCCAATTACTGAAGTCAAAATATGCTACTTAAATCGGAATGGCACCGCTGACGACCCATCGGGCTGGAATGAACATCGATTACAAAATTTGTTCATCGAATAATCAATCAGTAATGCATATAATTTTCTCTAGCTATAAACTCTAGCACTAAATAAGAGATACACTTCCGACCTGATAAGTACGAAAATTCCATCTTTCTACGCACCTTTAGTGACAGAAAATACAGTGTGATTGCAACATAATACACATCGTCAGCAAACAATTCACCTTCGTCTTCTCCCCCCTCATTTCCCCTAGTTCCTCCCCTTTTCACAGCTGGTGTCCTAAACATCCCTGCCACACGCCTCTGCAGCGTGCAGCGGGTGGTATGTGAATGCTGCTGATGAATCTCAACAGTGAAAAGCAATATAGGTATTTTAAGCAACACGGAGGAAATAATAGTACCTATATTGTATTTATGTCGATCCCTGTCGACTTATTTCGTTGAATATTTCATCGTCCTTGAATGTAACTATGACTCTGCAGTCGTTTAAGAGTGTCAGAAGTTTAAGAAGTGTATCACATAAAACGTGGTGAACTTTATCGTTCTCAATAAATTTTTATTTGACTCGATGACCAGAGTTTCGAATTAGAAAGTTATTTTCAAGATATTTTAGAAACCTTGGTCGGAAAGTTGATTAAAATTTATAGTGAACTACACAAAGGTTACCTACCTCATTATATTATCATATTATGACAGATGGAGTGCCATAAAGTGAAGCCGGAAAACTTCTAACTCAAACTGTGTATTTTTAAAAACACAAACAAATAGATTTAGAATTATTTATGACACACTAGTAGAAACGGCACCTTTGTTGACTTGTGGACCAATCCGCTTTGTGGTAGTATGTACCTTATTTTACCATTCCAGGGACTAAGGAATGTTTGCAGCGAGAGCAGTATGTTTAAAAAAAATTGTAGAATTTAGAATTTGTTTCGACTCAAAAAGTCGGATCCTCCTTTAAGGAACGACCTAGAACACTCAACGGAAGGACGGCAAGGATATCCGTGGCCAGGGGAGGGGGGAAATATTAAAGAGAGCCCGTCGGGAATAAAAGGTGAAACTTTAGGCGGGGAAGGTGGTTGTAAGATGGAAAAATGTATAAATATGGGCCGTTAAGCAGGTGCCTGACGTATTTCGGAGTCGATTGTCGACAGGTCGACACCTCCACCACCTTTTCTCGTTGTTCACGGGAGCATCAGGGCGGCGCCGAAATGGTCCGTCTAATAAGACCGTCCGTCTTGATTTCGGCGTTGCTCGTCCTGAACGTACAATGGGCCCTGGGACAGCTGCCCTGCTTGGTGGATCAGTACGCGGGCCCGCCGTTCAACAACCAGACCGTGGAGTTCTCCATGGTGGGCCGGAAGAATCAGACGGGACACTGGAACACGCAGTTCTCCATGAGCAGCGCCTCTCCCAAGATGCACCACAACTGGAAAGTGGACGTCAAGCAGTACACCGCCGAGTACGGAGGAATCTACACGTTTCAGATCAAGGGGATTCTTTCCGGTATTTATTTTTCTCTGTCGCGACTGCTTTGAAGCAGGTCACTCTATCAACAAAGTGAAACTCACGGTTATTTTTAGGTCTAAAATCGCCATTATTTTTTGCTGCAGTTAAGTAAGTTTGAGCGAGATATCACTCTACATATTAATCGATGAACTTAGCCTTCAGAAACCAAGCAAATATAGATAAACCACTTTTTTTTTGTGGCGGCGGTCTGCGAGACCGCATGCGAGGTCTTTAGCTATGGGTTAAACATACTGCTTTAAATAACGTCATTCCTTTGCCCCTAGAGTGGTAAAGTAAGGTACATACTTCCATTAAGATAATTTGAGCGAGATATCACTTCACATAATATTCGATGAATTTCGTCTCATAATAAATAATGAGAATATCAGCTTTCCAATGAGAATAAAATATTTAACCCAAACACTTACCCCTTTACTTTTCGAGACATTTGCAGAAAATACAAGCCGTTTTCCATGAGAAATGGTACGGGTATGCACTCCTTGGAGACTTTATTTAAAAAATGAGAAAAGAGTGAAAATGTTCTCGTTATAAATCCAACAGTGCGCAGTTTGTTTGATTTTCAAACTATATTTAAAAATAAATCAATTACTCACCGCAGCAATTTTTACAGAATCGCAAAATAATCTTCGGCTGTGCTGGCGTTTTTAGAGTACAGCGTGAAAAAACGAGTCAGGTTAAAAACATATAAATGTGTATTAAGTTAAATACTCAGAATTTCGGAAATTTTACAAAAAGTCTTTGCGTCATTAATGTCACAATATGTACTTAATGCTACTTACAGTAACTAGCTTAAATTTAAAAGTAAAATTTTAATATAGCCTCTGCTGTGACTAGGGAAAAATTTCATTCAAATCTACCTTAAACGCAGATTGATTCAAAATCATATTTTATAAAAGATTTAATGATTCAATATTTAATATAAACATGCGACCGGTAAATAATTTACGTCCCAATATGAAAGGCTCTATCAATTGAATTAAAAGGTTAGAATTTAAATTTCTTAACGTATGGTTTTCTTATCGATATAATGAGAACGTAAAGTCAGATATTTTTGTTCTAAAACTCACCATGTTCTGGAAATCATCATATTTGTCAAAGTTTCCTCCAGTATGTCATACGCTAATACATGCTTTAGGCAAAAGATCAAGTGTTACAAATATAAAATTTCAAAATAAAAAACAGGAAATAAAAAAACATCTAAATGCAAAAAAGATGGAAAATGCTGACTTTACAACTTGCGGCACCCTGAAGTGTGACTGATATTAAAGAGCATTCGATTGGGTGACCGTGTTACAGCGAGAGCCTAATTATCTCCTGAATATGCCCGCTGCAACGCAGGATGAACGTAGAAAGTCGAAACAATTCTCTGCACTTAGCGAAAATTATCAACCTTGATAATGGCATAAATGTGCCGAAACTATGGTTGGTTTTTAGACATAAACAAGTTTGGCATAGAACCAAGTATTTTACTTAACATGTTCGAAGCGAAAGTATTCCTACAAGTGATGACTGAGAAATTCTCCAAGAATTATTAAAAGCCTGCATAATATAGAGTAAACTCCTAAAATTTGGGAATTCGCAATTGTTACATTTTGTGACAAGGTGTCCTATAGTCAAAGCAAAGCTCAACATGAGTGTACATTTCTGAGCATATTTCAATCATGAAACTCGTTAAATTGCGTATGAGCAACATTTACTTAGCTACGGAATGGAACAAAAACGGTCCCTGTATTTTCCATTCATAGAAACATGAAAAAACAGCGAATTTCAGATGCATAGACTTTTACAGACAGCAAAGACACAATTTCTTACTCCATCTTAGCATACATCACACCTCTTTTCACCCCGTCCATAGAGCCTATCCTCTCTCTTCCCCTTCCACGCGTAACCTAACGTCCTCCCCTCTATCACGACCTTCAGCATCCTTTTGCCCCGAATTACCTGCTCCAACCAACCACTTTGTCACCTCCTACTCTCTTACTGCAGTTTCCTCTCCTCCCTCACCATGCCGAGCACTTCCTCGTTTGTCTTCCTTTCCATCCTTCCTCCATTCTCTTCCGCACCCACATATCACAAATGCCCGCAACCAATTTCATCTTCCCTCCATCAAGTCTACGTTACGCTAACGCTTAACTCCCTAAAACGCTTAACTCCATATTAAGCTATTTGCCAGCCTTTTCTTTACATTCTTTCATAATCTCTACCGAAGTCATTAGTATTTTCCTTTAACGAACAACTCTTTTACTTATGCAATTCTCCAAATATATTTACAACTATGCCTATTTTCATCGAACGTGCAGCCCAAGTAATAAATAGTTCCACCTGCTTAATTTTCATTACTTTAGTTTTCGTACAATATCGCTTCACCTATGATTTAATGAATTTGACCTCATTTCAAGGAAAAAACTCGCATATTTCCAATGATATCAAAATATTAACCCCTTACCGAACTGCTTACGGGCAATTTGCCTAATAATATAACCTATTTAAACGGGATAGATTACCACTGTGCGTATTGAATATTGAAAAAATTATGAATTTCTAACCCCTAGATTTCGTCAAAAAACTTAGTGTGTAGCAGTAAAAAACTGACGGTAAGTTTTATCAACTTTTTATAAAAAATAATCAATAGCCGCATCAATTATCACAGAATCGCAAAAAAACCTTCTGCTGTGAAGGCGTTTCCACCTTACGGCGTGAAAAAATTAGTTCATTTAGGCACCTATGTAGATATATTTTTATAATCACTGTAGAACTTCAATTATCCGGATTAATTGGGACCGGAGTCCATCTGGATAATCAAATATCCAGATAAATAGATAACACAAAAAAGGTAATTTCTTTAGAAACTTCTTAACGTATTCGCTTCGGATTGATAAAAGAACGCTAAAGAAACGTATGTGATGTAACCAATAACTATCAAACGGAATCAACGATATAAAATATATAATGTACGTTTCGAATAGCCTATTGCCTAGACTGTAAAAAGCCGATTTTTGAAGATTTTTTCCCAAAAAGCGATCCGGATAATTGGCGATCCGGACAGTTGGAGTTCGGATAATTGGAGTTTTACTTCTCTGACAATAAGAATTTTTGTCATATAAAACTATTTATTTGTCATATAAACTAGCGCCATTGATATTACCATATTAACTTCATACTTATTACAAAAACTGAAATTAAAAAAATACAATTCGAATATGGTCTCCATCATGACTTGGGAAAAATCTCGCTCAAACTACTTTAAGCCCATCTAACCGACTTATTGTGCTCTTCCCCTGCTTTCACATCCAGACATTTACTCCTCCCCACGTCTCTCCCAATATTTCTTCCGCATAAATTATATCATAGTCGCCAATAGCAGGCATTATAGCAATATTGATTTAATGCAGCTTTCCACTACACTCTCCAACCTGATATATATTCTTACATGAGCCTTCACTTCGACATGCTCCCAAGTGAAATGTATCCCTAAAGTTTATATCTTCCATTTCTTAGAGTTTTCATGAAGCATCTTTTCTCTCCAACTCTTCGTAGGACTTCTTCACCGACGATTCTCTCTTTCTATTCGATCTTCATCATTCTTCGATAACGCTGTACCTCCACTGCTTCCAAATTTCCTTGCTCTGCAGCTCCTATTGTCCAAGCTTCACAGCCATAGCGGAGAATTTTCAAAATGAATGTTTTAAATAAAGTGTAAATAATATGTATATTGAAAGATTTAGTGTTTCCCAGTGCTTGAATTGAGTGAAGTCTTCACGGATTTTCTACCTGATCCAATATTGTCTCTCATCCATGATGACGAACGATCCATGATACCAGCTATCAAAACGTCGCGTCGGCTGCCCATTACTAGACCTTGTGGAAAACTCGTAAAGACTTCACTCATATAATATGCATAGATCAAATCGAATACCCATTATGATATTACTCTAATCTTCTCTACCTATCTATTAAACTGAAATTCCATTTGCTTGAATGCTTTTAGACTACCAAACCCATCGACGGATTCGAGCGAAATTTGGCACAAATGTTCCCAAAGGATGGAAAAGGATTAATAGACTGTGTTGGCAAGGCCCACGGGCCCCATGGGCACCAATGTTGTCCTATTTTTTAGACCTACTTTTGTTTCCATAAGAAAATTATTGGATTCGATGCAGAGGTTTCCATTTTTGCTTTTTTAAACTATTTGCACTCGTGATATAGGCTTGGAATGTTTACCATCGGTTGACTAAAAGAAATTGTTAATCCTTGACTTCAATTTTTGTATTCACTTCGTTTTTGGCTAAAATTTGAGTTTTGACTTCAAAATCGTCAATTTTGGCACTATTTCAACCAAAGAAATGTTTATTTACTTGGTACCCGCGGCATACACATTACTTTATTGCCCAATGTACTTATTGCTGAGGTCAAATGATCAATATATCAGAATCACACAGAGATTTTAGTTGGAGCGTTTTTCAACCTAACCTATCCATGTGCGTAATTATGTTATAATGAAAAATACTTAGCGATTCCACAGTTTTACTATCACATAAAAAACAACCAGATTTTAGAGGATTTAGAAAATTTTCCAAATATAAGTTCATAAGAATAATCAATTACAAACGAACAATTGCACCTCTCCCAATCTCCCCTTTTGGAAATACCTTTCCATTACCCAACAACCTCCCTCCCTCCCTACCCCGTAACCACCCACCTCCGTGTCTGATGCCCCTTTCCCTCTCAGGACATGCCATTAATGACGGATAATGACACCCAAAATCCCAACATCCGCGTGCAGCCTCCTTCCTCCCCGGGTCACTGTTGTTCCATCGAATGAACCCTCCAACCCCTACAACCTAAAACTCCTCCACTCCCAGCTCTTTGCATGTACATATACACGATGACAACCCTATTTAAAGCACCTGAAGATGTAACTCTGCTACGAAACCGGTCATTCTTTACATATAGTAAAACTGTGGAATTGCAGAGTATTCTTTCATTATTGCTTTATGAAAGAATTCCACAAAGTAGAGCCTGAAACGCTGTCTTCTTACCATGTGTGGTTAATGATTGCTATGCATATATAGTACAAGCATTTTCAATGTCACATTGGGAGGAGGATTCTTTTAACACCATGCAGCTTTTTTATTTTTTTCTTCGTCCCATTTAACTTCAACAGGTACCATATCCAGTGACAAAATAGTTCACCTTCCGATCTAAATAATCTATTACGATCCACCGAAATCAGAGATCCCAGAGCACTACAGCCTTACTTCGCATGTGCTGTTCTTCACATTATTAAATATTGCTCCCCAATATGGTCTATGTCAGCCACAGCAAATATAAAATATCTCGGCAGTGTATCTCATTTCTTCGCTAGAATAGTTATAAACAGTCCTCTGCCCTCAAAATATATCCTCTGGTGCTATTCTGTCATCCCTTTTCATTTCTTATCTTCATCACCTCAGGCTTAAAACGGATTTTTTTAAATTAATTCATAGCACTCTTAACTCTAAACTGATCATAGCACCTGGAACTGCTTTCCCTAGTCAATGTCAGTATATCTTATCGACCTACTCGTACAATCTCTTTGCTCTATACGCCCATTTCTAGACTATCACTCACCATGCACCATTATTATTCTGCATCTTCTCTCTCCAACGAATTCCCTTCCCGTCTATATCGATCCTTTCTCTCAATCATCCAACATCTTCGCCAGGATAACTTTTTCCCCCACTCTAAAAAAACTACTCGTACTCTCGTCCTACTTTCCATGTTGAGCGACCTTATGTTACTCATTTTTTGTTCTTGTTCATTGTATGCGTTCCATATTTTATGTTTGTTATTTGCACGATTTTAAATTTGAATCGTTTGCTGTACATCGGCTATTTTAAAATAAATGAATAATTTTTTTAAAAACTTAAACAAAACGATGTTAATTTGCAGTGCCCCCCCACAGGCAGAATGACTACGAGGAATTCATCGGGATCGGTTACTACAAGTTCCACTACAAGACCAAGGCGACGTTCATGGAGGCATCTTCGATCTGTGCCAAGGAGGGAGGCCACCTGGCGATTATCGACTCCGAAGAAGAGGCCAGCGTCATTAAGACCATTTACCTGAGGAATGTGTCGGAAGGGGGAACCTACTCTTTCATCGGTTTCTACGACCCGACCAAGAAGCGCGAATGGACCACCATTTTTGGTAAAAACTATTTAATTAATTTATTCGTACTTAAATTACTTTAACTTTATTTAATTAATTTTAATTTAAAGTAGAAGGGAAAAACGGGAGCACGTAGAGCAATTTAATTACTTGAGTGGTACGCTAGAAGAAAATGGGCATAGTAGCAAAGACTTAAGGAGGGTAATTACGTTAGCGAAAGAAGCGTTCAGCAGTATGAGGGTGCAGCAGAGCTGATGACGGGTATCATGGGTAAGGATGTTACGAAGAGGCTGGTGAAGAGCTTGAGATGGAGTGTCGCGTTGTAAGGCGCAGAAACGTGGACTCTAAATAAGGATGACGAGAACAGGATGCAGGCATTCGAGATGATGGTATGGAGAAGGAGAATGGAGAAGCTGCGGTGGACGGAAAGGAAGACGAACAAGGAAGTACTTGGTGTGGTAGGGGAGGAAAGGAAACTTCTGGATGAGATTAGGAAGATGCAAGGTAGCTGGTTGGAGGGGGTAATGAGGGGCGAAGGGTCACATAAGGCTGTGATAGAGGGGTGGATTTAAGATAAGCGGAGAAGAGGAAGAAAGAAAATGGGTGTTACGGACGGGATGAAGAAGGGTAGGACGTAGGCTGAGATGAGGAAAGCAATTCCATTTGTAGATGGGGCCCGGCACTTTTGTATATCCAGAGAAGTTTTACTTACTTCCAGTAACACCTACGTTAACCGTTAGCTAACCTTAATAAATAAAATATTGTACAGAATATAAATTAAAAATTCTTTGTAAATAGTGTGAATCAATTATACCTCTGGCGAAGAAAAAATAAATTGGCGAAGCGTTGGCAAATGAGTAAGTAAAATTATTATAGCCATTAACTATATTCCCCCAAAAAATGATTTTTAATTGGGTCGGGAAGCAGTAATTAATTTGCAGAAAATTAGAGCTTTAATTGAAATTTTGCATATGCTTACTTAGCTGAGCATAACTTCAAATGCGTGAAACCTATCGTGAGCCCGAAAAAGTAAAGATATTTACATGAATTACTCTAAAAAAACGGATTCCCTTGTTTGGTGACGTCACGAGGCAGGATCGCGTCTGTCTACATTGTCTAAACGGAGTCGTCGAGAAACGCACACGCGCGGGAAAGACAACTAATTTCACCAGTCTTTCAGGGTGGGTTCATACTAGTAAGTTACTTCTGTAAGATCTTCCTGCAAGAGCGCCCGGGAGATTTTACTCAGACGAAAAAAATTTTCACAAGTTAGTGCAGAGCCTATTCGGTTGCCGTTTACACTGGCAGCAATACGCTTCTTCATGCAAATTTCCGAAACTTTAAAAACTTCTGCAAGCGGACTTGTAGAGCCGTTCAGACCTGCAAGTTACGTCGAAAGTCGCTTGATGCAAGTAACTTGTGCAACTTACCTAGAGATGGGCGCCGCGTCGGTTACGCCGCGCCGCCGCCGAGGTAAAAACTGCTGCGCGCCGCCACGCTGGCGCCGCCGGTTATTTAACGGCGGCGGCGCGGCGCGACTTGGATTTTAATACCAAGTCCACGCGTTTTGGATTTATTTCCGCTGCCACGCTAGTTCATTTTGTCGACCTTTCCTCTCTCTTCCCTCTGCAAGCCTCGTATGTCCGCTCAGCTGCCTGGCTGAGCATGGTTTCGATAGGTTTTATTTTGCACCAGAGTTTGGCCCAACAAAAAAAGAACGTAGGTGAGGCATAGTGGAGAGTCACAGAGTACACACGAATAAATAGGTGCGAACTCAAAAAGAACGGAGCCGAGTGGATGGGTATATTTCCATTTATATTGAAATGTGCTTGATTTCTTGGGACTAGAACGGCTTTATGCCTACTGACGTGCTTTCGATCCTCAGGGTTACATTTTTCGGTCAGGTTGTTTACAACTGAGGGAAAATTAGAAAGCATAAACAAACAAAATTTGTTTTCAAGCTAAAAATGTAAAATTAGGGCGTAAGCATTCGTTTACTTTTTGCCAAAATGAAATATAATTCTTTATATCTTTAAACCTTAATAAGTCGAGTGGGCTACTGGCATGTCAGTGGTTGCGCACGGTTTAAATAACCGTATTGACGAAAATTTGAAAAACAATTATTTAAAAAAATATTTTATGTGAAATTTAACAATACATTCACAAAAATTATTAATAATGATACATTATTACTTTTTTGGAACATATTTTTTACGCATATAACTGTAATGTATATATTTGCTCGATGATAAAGTTGAGGCAGAGTTACATGGTAATTTTCACTATATTAGATAGTTGAAAATTAAAAGTAGAAAGCGCAAGTTTTTCATAATGTAAAACGCATTAAACCAGTGTCCCACGGTAATTAATTTCGTAAATTAGAGCAGGAAAAATTCATGAATTGGGCGCCGATCGGCTGACGGCCGAGAAGAGAACATTTTGTGCTGCCATCAATAGTGTACTCTGTACGACAAGAACAAGCATAGAAGATATTTTTGCGGGAACTACGAACCATGATATGGAATAGCACATAACTATTACTGTAATTACCCGGGAATTACTTTAGCCATACGTATAAACTGTAGGAATTGTAAGAACAAGCATGCTCACTCACGATGGAATGCGTCAGATTCCCTATTCCCCAGACCAGAGTCGCCGAAACTATCTTCACCGTAGAAGTCCGAAACTAGAGATAGAAATAATGATCTGATAAGACTATCCACTGTGTAAGAAAATATTGAAATTTTTGAGTTTAAAAAAATGTTGTGACTTCAAAACATTCGTTCACCAAGAAGTTCTCCAATGGAGAATCGAAACCACGGTCCTTCACACGCAAAGCAAGCATGCTCCTCACCAGACTACCGCTCATTTAAGATAAATTCGGCGAAACATGGCGTGAGGTTCCCAACTCATGTTACCGATACTTTCCTCAGATTCTAGTTATTTTTACGCGTATTATTCTTTATATTACTCCTAATGCTCTTATTTATACGAAAAAACTATTATAATTTACTTGTATCCGGTCGAGCTTCATATTTTTTGAGGTAGTTCATACAGATTTCGTAAATTATAAATAAATCAGACGTAATCCTCTCGCTCTGAAAGTCTCTGAGTGAAGTAAAGAATGTACTGAGCGAACAATTTACGCTTGCTAAATATCAAGCAAGGTACCCCTTAAATATATTAATGCATAAATCATCAATCTATGTCAACATAACCCAAAATAAAGTTATTTAGAAAATACTAATTGAATGATTTCCCTCTCGTTGATAAAAAATATTTTATCGTTTATTTTGACCATTATATATCTCACATAGTCTACGAATCCTTTTCTTAATTTAAAGTAAACCGGCAAGAGTATGTCGAGAAAGGCAGTTCCAAGGTCAAACCTATTTATTAAATAATAGTATAATATTAGAGGTGAGAGATACTGCGAGAACGTGATGGCGGTGGTCGAAGCGCATGCGCGCAGAAAAGTCAATCAGTGACCGATTTTCATGAAGAATCTACAGAGTTTTCGTGTTTACAGAAATTTACCGAATATTGGCGAGCGCATGTGCAGGTGTAACTCTGAGAGTATTCATGAATTATTCACGAATAAACTTACGAAAAAATTGACCGGCTTTAGAAATAATTTATAATCCTCCCAACCGTGTTGTTCTTCCTCACCGTCCTTTTCCCCATCTCCAGCTTCAGTAAACCAAGAAAAGTTGTGACAGTGTGCTCTCTTGCAAATACATCTTGAAAATATTTCACTGAGTGTTCTGCTTTTCTCATACTTTCTCATTAAAAAAACGTACATCTTCCTGGGCCCATTTCTTTCCGGTGTAATGCACTGAGTCATGCTGTTCCTCATCGTCACTGTCACTCTCTTTGGCAGGTTCTTCGCGTATCAAATTCACTGTCGGCAAAAAACGAATAGAGTCAATAGGAAAATTGGCGATGCACAAAAACAATTTGAGCACCTTCCGATTTGGCGGGAAAGATGAATGAATTTTTACGAGATGGTTCCATAAATTACGAGAGAAATTAACATTTGGGATTTCATACGTCGAGTTATCACGTAGAACATATACAAAATCCTTCAAAGTACTTATGGTTGTAAATGAAAAGGACAATGTATACAATAAGTAGCATAGCTGAAAACGTACTGGCTTCCACCACCAGTTTATTCCTCTGGAGTATTATTAAAATAAAATCAATTAATGTAATCTCTATATTTGTGAGGGTTGAAAATAATAAATATGAAAATTTATGATTTCAAACACACACTTCAGTAGACTGCACAATTCGTCCCTCTCAATCATGAAATGAGACTGACCTGGATAGGCATATCACTAGAGTATCTATTATCGTCCAAGCACAGACATCGAGATGGACTAGACAAGCGATGCGGGCTCACAGAAATGCAGATGCCGCAAAGTAAAAACATAAATCTTACAAATATGGCTTCATTAGGGAAAATGAGATGATATTTTCTGGCCCAGTTAGGCCCAGGCAACGAGGTGGATAAGTCCTACAAATTAACCGTTTGAAGATTAGCTGTGAATCGCTCAAGAACGCTGAGCCACGTTGATGCTGCCTCAGTACCGTCTACTCACTCGCACGGTCCCTTTCGCATGTGATGCGCAAGTTCCTGTGCATCCCCGCCACCAGCACACCTATTGAACGGAGTTTCATCTGTGGGCTCGCCCTTACAGCCAAGAAGAGTAGATTAGAGCCGTAGCGCCTAAATCAAATAGTTTTTATACATGAGAATTATGAATTATGTCTATGGAGTGCAGTGACACATGCGTGTCATTGTGACAGCGTGAAAAGTAAAATATTATCTTAACATATTGTGATCTGCTAAATTAACCCCTTGACGACGCAGTATTTAAGATAGCCCTTTACATTTTTGACGGTTGTAATAAAATGCTCTGAGATTTTCCAGTTATTCACTTATTTCCTCTCGTATATGAACAGACGTTTCCACGCCGCGCCGCGACTACGCCGCGCCGCCGATCAAACACTCTGCGTTCGCGCCGTCACGCCGCCGCCGCCGGCTTTGTTTCCCCCCTACGCCGCCGCCGACCAAAATCAAGACGGCGCCCATCTCTAATCCCACCCAGAATCCTCTGGATTGCCGATAATACACACCCTATGAGGGAGTAGTGTAGAGAACTGCCATCCAGAGGACTCTGATCCCACCTTAAGGCTTCTAGAAAAGTGAACAGCGATTGGTAAAATGTCTATAATTTATCATTAAACATCAATGATTACCACTATGAATTTACAAAACTGGATACATGGTGATGTAGTTCCTAAAAGGAGGAGAAGGTTTGAACGTAGCCGAAATTAGAGAAATTCCTTTCTACATGCATATGTAATATGCATAAGCTAGATATTTTAATTCATGGGGTATGGTCTTCACTGCCTAATGACGTCAAAATAAAAGCAAACCTGGGGGCGTATAATTTTCAGTGCAGCGTCGAAATACACGACGAACATCACCACAGCGTCAAAACGACATGGCCCTTCAGTAGGCTTATGTGGCTTGAAAAAAGTATTCATCAAGGATATATTCGTGGAATACTTAGCACATACATCGTACTTAAACTTTGTTTTCTGATAGCTATAGCATGTCATCAATAGCCTCAGCTTAATCTAATGCAGCTGTTTACTTACCTCACCCACCATGTCAAGCACTTCATCTCCGTCCTTGGCTTTCCATTTCATACCCGCACTTTCCATTTCATACCCGCACGCTTTCCATTTCATCCCCCGCACTGCCTCCATACTCCACACCCACATTTCGAACGCCTGCAGCCTATTCTCATCTCCCTTCCTCAGAGTCCACGTCTCTGCCCCATTTAATGCTACTAACTCGATTGCATATACATTCTTATTTATATAATACTTCGTTATTTTATACTCTAAGCTATGTACAATTAAAGAAATATATCGTCCTGAAAACAGCCTCAAGGGCGTTTTACATCAGGAATTGTAACTAACAGCAATGGACACACAGCTATGCCTTGAGAGGTGGAAATCCTACCCAGTCGGGATTAAAACCCGCGACCCTGGGGTTGTCAAGTAAGGACTAATTCCCAGGAACATAATTAATAATCTTAGCTTAGAGTCCGTCCAAGATAATAGGGAAGTTAACAGAAATGAAGCCAGTTAGTAATCACGTCCAATGCAGTTTGTGGAAGGGAATTACGTGACCGAAGAATCCATGAAGGTAGCCTTTGTTTAAATCATACGATGGTGAAATAATTGTTTACTATTCATTTATGTCTAAGCCAAATCAGTATATTTTAACTGCGCTATTATCTTGGACGGACTCTAGGTCACTTACAGGACTTCAGATTTCTGTCTAGTGCTGATGACCTGCCTCTAAAATTAAGGTACACCTATAAATAACGTAACCTTCGTCCTCGAAGGCACACTTCAAATTCGAGAGACTTATTTCAGATAAAAATATATTGCGCCCTAGACGTCGGCGAATACGGTAGTAGCTCCTTAGCTCCACCTGACCCTTGCATCATGCTTGACAACAGAGTCTTCTTGCTACCTGTCGCATGCTACTTTCTTTAACCTAGTATCTAGAATGTTACTTGGATTCCATTATTCTCGAGTTATCATCAATGCATAATTCACTTGACAAATAGAGCAATTTTAATGACGCTTTATCTCTAAAAAAAATACAGGTGAACCGCAGAAGCAACTCAAGTGGGTCCCGAACAAGCCTGAAAACAACCAGCAATCCTGCGGGACAGTCTACCAAGATGGATCACTGGGCGCAGCCGTATGTGAGGAGAAGCTTGCGTTCTTTTGTGAATACGACTACTCGTGGGCTAATGTGTAGAAACAGCCCGGCGAGGGAACCTGCCAACTCCCTGGTCGAAGACTAGAGAACGTTTATGGACGTAAAATGTGAGCAGCCACGACGAAAATGATAAAAAAGAAGAATAAGGCACGCAGTTGAAAACATTCTTTGGAGCACGTGCTTAAAAGTAAAAACGACTAAGTTTCGATAAAATGTAAAAAAAATACAGAAGAAATTATTTTCCGAATATAAAGAGGAAAAAAATCAAGAGTAACTGTAGCATGTAAAAACTACTAGGTTTTCTTCTTAGTAAACACTGTCTGAACTTCAACATGATATAAGTGTACAGATATTAATGGGACATATATCTGAAAGAAGATCTAGTTTTTTACGACTATAACAACATACCAAGAAATGTTTTCCACATATAAATGGGAAAAAATCGTAATGAGTAACCGTAGAATGTAAGAATTAGGCTAGTCCTTACTAAACACTTTATACTTTGTACCTCTTTTACTGTACAAAATTGTATCACTGTAATAACTAAAAAATTAAAGTGAACGGAAAATAGGGAGCTAAAATACCCCGTTTGCCCGTTCACCATAGGTGGTGGTACTTCTTAAGACTTATTCTCTCTCAAAGATTTACGGTCTATCACTCCTTCAATGGTTTAGTCAATTAAGGTGAAGGAATTAGTTAACGGTTAAGTGCTATCATCCGTTCCAAATAACAATGTGGCTAAACTTCGAGTGTTTTCGCCTCGGTCCGAGCACCTACGATCCCTTGAAGAGAAAAGGGAACTCACGCCAACGTTGCCAAATACGCTATGACACGAAATAGAGGAAAGGAGGCACCACGGGAGTCGTAGACTTATGGATCTAATAATAAGGTATAGTGCGTTCCGCATTTACCTGAAGGTGTAGGCCTAAATGGAGAAGGCTGTAGACAAACTCACGGGTCGTTAGTTACGCACCAGCAACTCACTAGTGAAACAATTTCCAACACCGCACAGATGTTTAGTAAGTTACTTTAGGGAATAATATTTGTGTATTGTAAGACTCCTAGATGTGCAGTTAGTATACTCACTGCAAAGCACTATGTTAATTTTCCTGCTGCTATTGACAACATCGCACATCCAGCCTCATGGAGATTTACATAGGAAACGAACCTCTGTAAGAGCGTATACTGTCAAGTAAATGTGGAACGCCCTATAACAAAAGCCTCAGGCT
This sequence comes from Pyrrhosoma nymphula, assembly GCA_963573305.1. NCBI lineage: Eukaryota > Metazoa > Arthropoda > Insecta > Odonata > Coenagrionidae > Pyrrhosoma > Pyrrhosoma nymphula. The sequence goes on along the minus strand of OY754337.1, from coordinate 31,576,642 downwards.
ACAGAACATACAGGGTTACGAAATATACGCATCTAAGGCTCGAGTGCGACTAAAATTATCACTGACTACGCTCTGCCCACCAGTATTTCATTGACCCTTCCGAAATTAGGTGAGATTACTTCCACCCTTGAAGTAATAGAGATCAAGATATTCAGTGCGCAAAAATCGTCATTGGGATACTTCCATTTGATTGGTGGGTTTTTGAACAGTTCATATCTTAAATTCACCATTTATGGGACAATTTCACTTTCCTGTACACCATTTGTTCGCCATAAAATCTCTTTTGTACGCCGTACTCTTTGCCTTGGGGATGGGTTGTTGTAGTGGTTACGGTGCTGTCCTCCCATCCCGAGGGCCCGAGTTCTAATCCTGGGCTGTGATGTATATTTTAGTGAAATCCCTATCTCTACTAGGGTGCCATATGGAGAGCACGTCAAGCTCTGAACTCCGTCCGTCGGATGGGACATTACACCCAAAAACGGGGGGGGGGGGGCATTAGGGGCAATTTGCCCCCCCCGAAAACCCGGTGTATTTCATTAATTTTTTTCTTCATTTTACACATAGTTTGTTACGATTTCCCAGGACGAAACCCCCGGACTCCCCTTTTCCTGGGAAGTGTTCCATTCCTCCAGAGCCAGTGCCAGGCCGAACCTCTGGTCTGGAGCCGCCCCTGATTACACCATGGTCACCTAGGCGTCTTTCGTAACGAGATCAGGCTAATGCTGACGCCGGGTTTCTCTCTACACTTCCACCATCCCCCTATAAACCCGTGCAAACCTAAAAAAACGTCCTCAATGGTTCAGATAACCGCATAAGATGGAGGCCTCCCCATAATAACCAACGAACCAACCATCTACATCTCCTTACGGCGTTTTTAAACATTAAACGTAGCAATTATCCACCTTCGCGTAGAGAGTCTTATTCCAAAGTATACCACTCAAACTTATTTCGCTATATTTAAGTTTTGTTACCACCTCCACTTTTATTAATTAGACAATAATTTATTTTCATTTGGGTATTCTACCAGCAGACTGGAAGGTTTTTGAACAGTCTTCATCCTAGAACCCCACTTTCTTGGACATCATCTCGCTTTCCCTCCTATAGATAGCTCGCCATCTGGTCTCTCTTCAATTCTTCATACCCTCTGAATCTCCTCAACTCCTAATAAATTCCTATCTAATTCCTTCCTATCACGCTTCCCCAGCGTTCTTAATTCTTGTTCTCCTCTCCAACAGGCCACCACATCTCATCAGGTCTTCCATCCATATGATCTGCCTTCTCCGAAACTCCGCCGCTAACATCCTAACCTCTCCCGCCAAATCCAATACTTCCTAAGTCATCTTTCCCGCTACCCAGCACACCTCCTCCAAACCTGCATCTAAAATGTCTACACCCTCTCCGTAATGGCTAAGTTTCCGACCTATACACCTTTGCGCTTCACAATGGAGTTTTATCAATATTTTATTTTTATTTCTCCCCTCAGAACCCGGCTCATAAATTTCCTTCTCTTCGAAAATGCTCCCTTGGTCAGGGCATTCTAATACGTCTCGTGTTCTTACCACTGAAGCCATTTTCCTCCAAAATACTACATAGGTACGTAAAATGTTCCACCTACCTTTTTATGCCCTCTCACCCATATATTTAGCTCCACCTTCTTGGTTTATTTTACTAATTACCTTCGTCTTCTAATGAAAAGTGGAAAATTAAAAGTTGAAATAAATACTAAGCAGAAGTTAACGTATTTCTCATATATGCTATTGGCTCTATAAGTCATCCTCTGCTCTTTCACTTTTTTTAAAGACCTAATCTTATGTATAATCTTAAATCACGAGATCCATCGAGATTTTTACTCGTCACCAAAAGTATTAACAATTTTTAATGAGACCATGAAGACGCAGGTCTTGAAGAAGTCCTTCACCGTAGAGGTAAGTTAATATACAAGCGAGTAAAATCTGTAAGGAGGTTCCATCGTAAAATGCTTTATATTTTGGTATTCTTCTCGGGCTTTGCACCAGGTCATTGGCTTCATATTGGCCGACGTTTCGGAAAACGACTTGTTTTCCATTTTCAAGGCGTGTTGCTCTCTCTGTGCAGGATTATACACTGAACTGAATTGACCGTTTGACGAGTCCATCAATTAAGCTCAGGTGTCGTCTGATTGGCTGATGTTCATTTGAAATCTCTTCTGTTCTTTCCTTATATTATTATTATTATCTATTATTCATCGGGAAAAACTTAAATCGTACGCTTTATATTTATTTAAATTCATACCATGCAACTTATATATAACGTGTTTTCTATCCGATAACTGCAACAAAATACTACCCCAAAGCGTTATTTTTTGTACAAATTAAACTTTTATGTTATTGGTTTCAATCAACTTGTTAGTACTTATCCACATCTATAATTTATTACAATTGATAACTAAAGTTGATAATAAATGTTAAGTGCGAATAAGTACTAATATTTTGGTTTTACAACCACGACTTGGTTCCGCAAAGTTAAGTCTAAATTAGACTTAAATTAGCCACAAAATACGTTAGTTAAATAGCATTGGCGCTGCTGGTCTACTCATCGGGCTGGAAAAAGTATTTTCGAAAAAATACTGTGGTGGTCTGATCAGGAAATCTAGTACCTCAATTATACTTCCCAGTGGATAAGGCAAGTTATAAATGAAAGCAATATACTTCTAAACGACATAAACGAAAATGTGAAATTTTTCCTTTGATTTGCACTTAGCAGCCGCGATTATATCTCCTTTCAGCAATAGGCGAGCTATCCACAGAAAGGGCGATTGTCAACAACAGAAAAATGCATTTACGAAAACCAGATCGACAAAGATCAATACTGACATAATATCCTAGGGGATTAGAAGGAACTACATTTCTAGCAACATCTGCATCAGGGTCCTCCAGCATTCTTAATGTTAGTTCGGAGTCTTCTATGAAAAAAGCCCTTGAAATATAATAGCCAGGAAAAGACAAAGTTGCGAATATGCCAACTGTAAACTTTTCAAAAGTGCGAAAAAAAATTGTTTTTAACTGCTCCCAAAAATAAAACTTTCCTTTCATTTATATGTAATTTTCAAACACATTTTAGTGAACATTAAGGTTAGAGATAGGACATTTTATGGAAGATTAGATGCTTAACATTTTAATCTGAATAATTTAGCGTACATTCTTATGTTAGCAGATTCGTAGCTTTATCTTTCAGCAATGGCATAGAAAAATCACTCGACATTTGTATGAGCATTATTTTACCGAAAATAGAGCGCAGCCCATGAGAGTTCAAGTTAACAGCTCATCTTTTAAGGAATAACTACGCAAAAAAGGGAAGCTATTACTTGGATCATTGCCCCAGATAAAACCACATAGTAAAGCTTATGTTTGTCCTATCCGGACCTGAAATAGGAAATATTCCATAAAATAATTAAATGATAAAGAGATCATCAGAGTAGAAATGTTCATTCGAAAGCCACTGACTCCGTGATGCTGCAAAAAAACATCAACATTTTGCCGAGATGATGACCTATTTCAAAAGTTCTAAAAATGAATTAAAACATCAGGAGTACCAAGTGCGGTTAATGCAGCTGTTTTTGCATTGACATCAGTGATTAGAATCCACGGTTTTACTGTGCAGTTTGTCCGGAAACCCAATGTTTTCCAAGCCGTGTCCAAACCAACGTTAATTTTATCGTTGAGCGCGGCCCATCGGAATACACGTCAGCTCAACTTTGAAGGAATAATCACGCAAAAGTAGACATAAACCTGGGAAGCAGTTATTTTAATATGATGCCCTAGATAAAACATACTCTAAAGATAATACATTGGAATTTTCAGTTTTTACGCAGCTTGACCCGAAGCCAGAGCTACCTATAGATAAGGGGTAGGAGATAAAGGGAAGGAAGAGATGATGGCTGCTGAAACGCTCGAGGAGCAACGGTGGGAAGATCGGAGAAGGCAAGACAGCATGGGGTCCCCAACGTCGCCGCGGGGGTCCATTCATATTACACGGCACGCTCTCCTGGATGGCCTAGCTGCAGAGCACTGAAAAAACTTAACATCATCCCACCATTGAATAGAACATCTCTTATCTTCCAAGAGACTCACCGTCATCGTTCGCATAGCCTCATGTGTCGAAAAGAGGTAATATTAGAACTTGAAGCAGCCGTTGAGAAACGGAGAATTCAGAAAAGGAAATGAGGTGTCCTATTTTGTAATGAGTGGGTCAGAATGCGCGACGAATTTTCCCAGAGAATTAGGGACTCCCGCTGCTCATTAATTGAGGAATGAGATGCAATTCTAAGGTGTAACAAAAATCTACGCTTAAGTGTTACGGACCAAAGAGAAAATCTAGGGCGGGAATCCCCTGAAGCAAGATGGCTTTCATAGAAATTTTATCCTCACAATAAGAAGAAAACTTGCGTAAGTTGAATCTGAAATTACGTAACACACATCTTGAATTGCTTTGAGCGTTTTTGGAGCGGTGCAATATTTACGTATTAAAACACGATCTAAATTGAAGCTCCAAGGTACGTTAACATGTGATGAACGAAAAGAAAGCACTATGAGGGAGTAAACAAAATAAAATATGAGGCACTTCCTACTTTGGTTTGTGCATACGTAGAGTATGTCTTTTAAGGTCTACGGTTACACGTTGCGATTTACCTTATTTAGTTTAAACACCAAAAACGGTCTACTAAAACTGAAGGTACTAGATACAGCAGGGAGTTACGAAAGAGAACTTCTAAGGATAATATAGTTTGAAAGACTCAAATACCAGCTACACTAGATAGAATTTCCCGTAAAAGTATCATGATAAGAACAAAGGCAAATTTTAGGAAAAAGGTGAAATGCCAAGGTTCGCGTTCAGTCAAATATTAAGTCAGACCACACTGACTGAAAATGACTTCATATCCATTCGCCAGGCGGATATTAATAAGAAGGCTCTTGAACTTTATCGATGATATTTTCAACCGAGACCCCTCGATAACGTAGCTGAAAACAATAAAACTACTAACATTAATATTGCGAATTGTGAAACATGGATCCGAATCGTAGAATAGGATATTTTCACAACGAACGTTCGAATACTGGTCAGCAAATTCGACTGCAGTCATTGGTAAATGCGTAAAAAACACACAAACGCGTTTCTCCCTTCTCCTCCACGCTCTCATCTCAAAAGCCTAGGGTCTATTCTCACCTATTTACAAGGAGTCCACGTTTCTGCGCCATACGAAGAGCAGGAGGGAAAAGAAATTAAAACTCTGCGAAGAAGGAGAGATAAAAGTATTGGTCACATTTTGCGAAACAACAGCCTATTGAAAACGATATTGGAAGGAGTAATGAATGGGAAGAATTGCAGAGGAAGACCAAGAATTGAATACATCAGGCAAATTATGAAGGACATCAAAGTGAATAAATATGCAGGAATGAAGCGGTTCGCAGAGAGGAGAGTGGAGTGGATAGCAGCTGCAGACCCTTCTACGGATTAATGACTACTGGTGACGATGGAAACGCTACACTCCACACTACTGTGCGGGGTTAAAATAATACTCTCCGTGTGTCACCCTGAAACTCGTCCCGATTGCGACATCCATCGAAGCACGATGGCGTAGTCTGCAACCAACGGAGCGAGCATTTTCCACTGCTCACGCGGGCATGAAAGGATGGAGTCGGAACACTTCGTCTCGATACGTCTCATAAATAATTGATTTACACGGGAAACGTGACGAATCCTCGATTTGAATCCAATCAAATAGCACAGCGAGAGGGGCTCAGGTGGGAAACGGGGCCCCTACTCGACTCTCCAAACGTTGAATAATTTCTCCATTTCTGCCGAACGCTCAACGGGTGATCACACTTCGAGAAACGAAAGTCATGTCACTCCTTTCACATTTGTGATGCTTGGAGAGAGGAGAAAAAGTCCTACATCAGTGCTTGTAAACATAATTCAGCATTTACATACTACTGCATTCGTACAACCATTTGGTGTTCTATAGTGGCGTTTATAGGAGTGGCGTGGATTGGAGATTGGCGATGGATATATTGCCCCCTTAAAATGTGGAGGGCGCCAAAAGCGTGTACTTCAAACTTAAGCGTGTTTTTCACCAAAACCTCACCAGAGAATTTCCAGCGAAAGCTGAAATTTTAAACGGAAAACCTCAATTTTGAGTTTGAAAATAACAAATTTTAGCTGCCGTATTAATAGATTTCGAGTTAAACCTGGGGTTATGCGGTTTATCTTAGTCCGGTCTAAGAGCGGCTAAGAACGGTACTAAAAGTTGGTATTCAAAGCTTGGGTCGAGGGAGATAGCCTCGGAGACTAACGGAGTCCGAGACTTGCCTACCGCGCGTGGATGGAACGCCTGGCAACACCGCTATTCGTCAAGTAGCAGGGTATTTCCCGGAATTATTGAACTGGTTTTGGGGGTCTCCTGAGGAGTTTTGCGTTATCTGCGAACCCTTTACCACTCATTACTTACTACTGGGACTTTTTTCTCGCTGAAATCGGCCCGGAATCCTGGTTCCTGCACTTTGGATATCTTCCATTTCATATTTTGTAATTACTTATGGCTTAGACGAGTTGCATTTCATTTTCCAATTTTTCTTAAAGTTTATTATCATTATTGAATATATAACATAAACCCCCGGTTTTGATTCGTGCAGTTCGCGTAATTTAATTTTAGCTACACAAATAATTAATTCACTAAAGTAACTTATTCCTCAAAACGCACAGCTAATTGAAATGAACGTTAAAAACTAACTACGTAAAATGTAAACAAAAGGATGTTACAAAGTATGAAAGGTATGAAATATTATTGATATTATCGTGACTGAACAAAACTCACCACGAAATGTAAACAAATGAACACAACTAAGCGAAGTGAAATCAAATTTAATCAATATGCATTCACTAGAGCATTTAATCCACATTCCTTCATCACGCACTCATTCCTAACCCTATCCATCATACTTTTGCCGTACACACCTCTCAGATACCCCATTTCCCACTGAATTTAGCCTACTCTTACGCTTATGTTGAAATACCCATGTTTCGCTGCCATTTAACAATTTCGGGAGGATAAAACTTAAGTACACTGCAATTTTCGCTTTCCTATATTCTGTCTCACACCATAAACACTCATCATCCTGGATATGCTCCACTGATTAAAAAATTGTGGAATTCAAAATTTTTTTAACTCAAGCGGTCCCGATCCATGTTACAGTATTCCTCCTCCAACCCCTTAACTTTCGATAGCGATGCAGATTGACTATGCAGAGACGCAGGCCTCAACGAGTGAATCATTATTGAAAAGATCAAGTGGACGAGGCGAATTTAGATACGACTTAGGTGCACTCAATCACTTCAGACAATGTTTCGCTCCAGGATTCAACTCGCATGCCACGTGAGAACTGTCGAGAGAGGTCGACCCTCCCGCGATTTATGGAACCCCTCGCCACGACTGCCAGAGTCAACGCAAAAACGAGACATCCCACCGTCTAATTCACATCTTTCCAAAAGGACAATATAAGGGGGGGTTTACACTGGCAAGTTTCTTCTGCAAGAGCTTGCGGGGAATTTTACTCTAACGAAAAATGTTCACGACGCAGTGCAGAGAGAGAGAGAGATTAGTTGCCGTTTACATTGGTTATAATACGCTTCTGCAAGCGACTTACCGAAACTTTTAAAAATTCTGCAAGCGGAATTACAGAGCCGTTTACATCTTCAATTTAAGTCGAAAGTCACTTTCTGCGAGTAACTTGCGCAATAAACTTGCCAGTGTAAACCTACCTTGAGGTAATAACATGTCTGAGCCTCTGAAAAGTGAACTAAGACAAATAAGCAAGTGAATAAAGTTTAGTTCTGTCAACCGAATATTTTATCGTACTAAGCATTTCGTTGTCTATGCGCCATTTTCAGGTGCATTCAGGCATTGTACCCGAGGATGACGCGTAGACATTGAAACGGGTAGTACAATAAAATATTCAGGGGACGCAACTACATTTATTAAGTTGATTATTTATTTGAGTTCATAATGCCATTCCACCTAATCTTGCCTTACACCGTCGAACACTATGAAAAGTGAGTTTCCATGGAGGAAAAATCATCGTCCTTGACTGGCACTCGAACCCGGAATCATCGATATCGCAACGAGTGCTTTAAACCGGTTAAGCTACCAAGACATCCTCTTCCCTTGCAAAAATTTTTCCCGACAGTCGCGAGCAATAACTTCTTTAAAGCTCTAAAAAAATCCGCAGGGGAAAAGGACGCCAATTATTTCAATCAAGACAGAAATAGTTAGTGAGAAGGAATTTTTCTATCCGGTAAAAAGTGTACCCCTTTTTCACTCTTCTCAGTTATATAGTTGCAGCGCAGGATTGAAAGGCTTAAAAATACTCTGCGTTTCGCTGTAAAATGTCGAGATCTGTGATTTTCAAGTACACATATATGTATAATCATACAAGAGGAGTATCCAATGCCTAGGTTTCGGATTTTTACGGAAATACACGATAGAGTTAGACGGCAGGTAGTACTAGAATATAGATTTACGAATAACACGACTTTTGGAGTTATACTACGATAGTTTAATAAAAAGTGATTTTTTACAGTCATTAAAAACAGTAGAATCACGAGTCTGTTGAGATAGGATTACGGTTTTTTAAGGTAGATATACAATTTAACTAGTTTTTTTATTTAAATATTGGAAATTTCCCAAAAAAGAGGTGATTCATAAATCACTATTCTAGGAATACTTGTCAACAAAATTCCGAGACCTGTTAATTGGTTACTCGTCTTATTAGACCCTAGTTAGAGTACAGTAGCCAGGACATTAGGAGGAAAATAGCACTAGCGAACGAAGCGTTCAGCAATAGAAGGGAGCTGATGAGGGGGATATTTTGAAAATATGTTACGAAAAAGTTGGTGAAGAGTTTAACGGAGACGGGCGCTGTATGGTGCGGAAACCTCGGGACATGAAAAAATAGGAGATTAGGCGGCAAGCGTTTGAGATGTGGGTATGGAATACAGTTAGAAGGAAAGGAAGAGTCAGAAAGGAAGGAAAGACGATAAATTTGTTGAAGTGCTAGACATAGTGGACGAGGAGAGGAAACTTCTAGAGTAGATTAGGAGGAGGCAAAGTAGGCAGTTGGAAGAGGTAATGAGGAGCCAAGGGACGCTAAAGGTCGTGATAGGATGTTGGGTAGGCGTGGAAGGGGTAGAAAGAGAATAGGCATTATTGATAGGCTGAAGAGAGGTCTAGGGCGAATGCCGATACGAAGAAAGATCTCGTGTAAAAAGATATGGGCTTACACCTGAAAAATGGTTACTGTCTTCCATTGACACCTTCCTTAACCGGTAGGTACGACATACATACACACCCTTCTCGCCATTCTCTTTCGGGGTCGGCAAGGCCAAAGAACGTAGTTATTGCTGTTAGGCCAAAGAAACTGGCTCACTTTTCATAATTTCCCAATTAATCCCATATCTTTGAACGCCTATTTCGCATATATTACATTCATGCATAGCGTCATACACGTTCACTCCTAATATTTCACCTCTCTAGTCTCTAATACCACATTCATAATAACTTTCTCAGTCAAACCCTTCATCTCAAACCATTCGCTTCTGTATCATGTACCTGTTCCCTTATTCGACTCTCAATTGTTCTCCTAACAACCGGTAGATTAAACTAATAACAAATTCCGTTGTAAGAACAGCGTGTATGGGGGATTCCTTAAGGTGACTGGAGCGATAATCGTGGGTCGTTGGGTGTAAATTTTAATGAATTTATTATTCGAAAAATATTTTTTTACCACTTTAAATTTGAGCGCATCTGTTTACACGTAGGACTTAACATAAAGGCATGAATGAAAATCATACAATAATTATATTTTAAATGTTTATATGTTTAACTAAGGCATGTCATGACTACAGTTTTCGGCTCGGTAATCGAAATTTAGACGAAATTATAATGATATGTGTTGTTTTCGAATACTGGCCTCGGTGTGACACCTTGTTATTTGTTAGCACCAATTGAAATAATGAGAAGTGTACCATTTCGCGTTCACAATAAAATCTGCAATTTGTAATCGAATTATTACGGAATATAAGTCACGTGCAATAAGGCTGCAATAAGTTAAGCTGGTTTGAGCGAAATATTTACCTGATATTTGATGAATTTGACTTCATTTTATAGATAAATATCCCTTTTTTCCAATTATATCAAAATATGAACCCCTTACCGAACGACTTTTCAAGCAACTTACCAAAAGATATAAGCTGTTTTCCATGGGATACATTATGTATGTCAGTCTGCCGTAATGGATGTGCGCTCCAGAAGGAGAATATTGAAAACATTAGGACTTTCCAACACCTAGATTTCGTTACAAAACTAACGGTGTTTAGTTAGTATGTTTTACCAACCTTTTCTAAAAACAATCTATTACTCACGGCAGCACTTTTTCCAGAATCGTAAAAAAAACGTCTGTTGTGAAGACGTTTTAACCGTACGGAATAAAAAAATGAGTTAAGTTAAAGACGTATGGAAAAATGTATTTAATTACTGAGAATTTAATATTACAATATTTACTTCATACTTCTTACAGACGCTGAAATGAGAAAGTAAAATTTGAATATGGCCTCCATTATGACAAGGGACATATCTGACCATTGTCGGCCCCGGTGGCGACGAGGTAACATCCTCGCCGGCCAATACGAGGGTCGCGGGTTCGAGATCCGCCTGGGTGGATTCTTCTCTCCACCCAGGACATGAGTGTTTGTGTAGGTTAAATGTAAGAGAGGGATGCATACACCTAATTTCGCCCTAAAAATAAAGGCAATAAATAAATATCACGCTCAAACTACCTCGTCAAATTACTTAAGTCATTGACGAACTCTAGCTAGCATTGAATTGCCAAAAAAAAACGAAATCGGTTTCATGCAATTTTTTTCACTTTTATCTCTAGATATCACAAATAAGAGCACGTAGGCAAAGATTCGTGCTAATATGTTCATAAACAAAAATCGCTTTAACCACCTAAAGCAACGGGAAATAGTAATGAAACAAACCCGCACTACGCCATCGTATTCTGCGACGAGAGGAAGAATCGGGGTTTGAGCCGGTGGAGAGCGCTTCTGGAAGACGACCGGATAATCGCCTCACCGCTATAAGACGGTGCGAGATAGAGAAGGAGGGAGGGAAAGAAAGAAGGCGAGTGCACTGGCCTGGAGTTGAGGGCAGACCGGCGGGGGCGGTAGCCCCCTCCCCTCCCAACCCCTTACCCTCCACACCCACCTATGGGGTCCCGAGGAAGGAGGAGAAAAAAAAGAAAGCTTTAACGGTTCCTCAAGATAAAGAGATGAAGGAGGAGAGTAGTTGCATAGGCTCCCGGTCCAACATACTATAGAAAGTTCCACATTTATTTTACGGTTTAGACCTAGTGGAAAACCCTGTTGCCAGGTCTACGTTCAATGTGCTCTAGGCCACGTAGGCTGGCCTCGCGCTGAATTTTTGTGAGTTACCTCATAAAGAATACAATTCGGATATTTGAAGACTCCCATTCGCATATTGGTATACTGAATTCCACTGCGTTAATTTTCCTTCAATTATTGGCAACATCCCAACTCCGGCATAGTGGACACACAAACAGGAAACAAATAAAATTAATCGTTGACGAGTGTAGAAATTCTCCATATTAAAAGTAAAACTTCACATGTTAAGTTTTCCACACAATTTACAGTTCTCTACCAGTTTCAACGCTTAACAAGTCATTTTCAAGAGGCAAGCGTTTAATCTTCAGAATGCCATGTCAAACGTTGTAACCGGTAGGGAACAATAAATTGCGTGGAAAATGTGCCAAGTGAATGTTTCCTTTTGACAGGAAGCGAATACACATATTAGCTCATTCTGTCAGCTAAATTTAGAACAATTTCTAACACGTCCAATATGACTCTTTTACTCGGCATCAACATTTAAGGTAGTCTGAGCGGGATATCATTTCAAATAAAATTCGATGAATTTGTCCTCATTTCAAAGAAAAAGTTCTCACCTTTCCAATAATAGCAAAAGAAGAGCCACTAACCATCATACTTTTCGAATTATTTGCGAAACAATACCATCAAGGGAAGTGGTGCGAGTATTCACTCCAGAGACTTTATTTTAAAAAGTGAAGAATGTATCACGCATAGACGTCGTCAGAAATTTAACAGTGAGTAGTTTGTATGCTCCGAAAACTTAAAAAATCACTCTCCGCAGTAATTTTTACAAAATAGGAAAAAAATAATCTTAGATTGGGAAGGTATTTTCAGGGTACGGTGTGAAAAAATGAGTCAAGTTGAAGCCTTGAAAATGTATTTTTATTTAATTATTGAAAATTTCGGTAATAAAAAAACGTTTATGCGCCAATAATGTCACAACATTCACTTCATATTTCTTACTGATGCTTAAATTTAAAAACAGAATTTGTACATGGTCTCTATTATGACTAGGGAAAAATCTCGCTCAGACTAACTTAACCACTCACAGCAGGCATGTGAGGACAAACCGATTATGACAAGGCGCTCGAGTTTTCCCGACGGGGAAATTGTCAATTCCCTTTAGACCACTTAGGGAAACATTCACAACATAATACTGTATTTAACTCAATTTAACAGTGCAATTAACAGTGCAAGTTACTACCTATGAATATTCCACAGAGGAAAAATCATTCGCCTTAATCGGGACTCGAAACCGAGTCCATCGATATCACTCACAATCAGACTTTTTTAGCCAGTGAGGAAGGTTGGAGCGATTTTTGTTTATGAACAAATTTGCGGGAAAACTTGCATAGGAGTACTTATTAGTAATATCTATAGACAAAAGTGAAAAAATCTGCATGTTACCAATTTGGTTTCTAGGCAATTCAATGCCATGTTAACAGGTTGTCTTATTGCACATGGCATTATTTAGTAATAACTCGATTACATAAGAACAGATTTACTCCTAAACGCAAGATAATACGTTTTATATTATTATAATGATTGCTAGCAAATATTAAGGCATCATACCGAGGAAAAATAGCGCATTTAGATATAACTTTCGCTTACATTTCGAGTCCCGCGCCGAAAATCCAAGTCATGCCAATGCTTTAATAAAGACAAAATATATAAAATATAATTCTTGCATAATTTAATTTGCTGCACATATGGTGATTTCCACCATATAAACATATGTACTTAGATAAATGTGGTCTAATAATGTTTTTTAATTGAAAAGTTATTAAAATGTGCAGACAATGACTCACGATAACCGCTACAGCCACCTTAAAGCAGGTTTGAAGGAGATTTTCCCAGATCATAATAGAGATCATATACGAGTTTTATTTAAAAATTTTGTCCGCTGACATAAGCATGAAGTGAGTATGTTAATATTAATGACGCAAAAACTTTGTTTTACGCGATTGAATTTCTCATTTATTCGTTAATTATACAAGTTTGAGCCTTTTCACGTTTCACGATGAGCGTCCGAAATAAGACAGTGTCGTTTGTATGCTTTTTCAGCTATTTTAAAAAATGAATCAATTACCGTAGTAATTTTTACAGAATCGCAAAACAAATCTTCGTTAGTGAAGGGGTATTCAGCGCAACGCGTTAAAAAAAGAGTCAAATGAACACCTTATACATATTTATTTACCTAATTACTGAGAAATATTAGTAATTTAAAAAATATAATTTGAATATGGTCTCTATTATGACTAGGGATTAATCTCGCTCAAACTTGCTAAAATATTTTATTATTATATTTCATCCTGCATGATAAGTAAATGTGATTGCTTACGAGTTGCGTGTGTGCGATTTTGTAATCGTTTTGCATGTTAGGAAGGCTGAACTATATCATATGGTCACCGCGTGGTACATACATACGAGTGCAGTGCCCAATGCGCATGGGTAGAATAATAGTTACAAGCCGTATTGCATGTGAAATTTCCTTAAACGTACGTTAACTAACAGTATTTTACACGAGCGAAATAAATGAGATTGAGTTACAGAAAATCTACTTTCACCTACTGAGGATTCTAATACAACTTGAACCTAAGTTTAGCTGGATCCATGCAACGCACATATTTCTAACTTCATAGCCTAGTGTACCTGCTCCGTAAATATTTTCAGCAGGGAAACAGATTTTTATGATACCGCCAATATTAATGTTCGATTAATTTGGCGTAATTTGACAGCATTTCATTCGGTTGAGCTCGTAAACTTAAACTTACAGAACGAGAGACCTGACAGATCTTCTAGGGGTCAACAGTCAAATCGATATAAAGATTTAAAAAGATGCATTTTAGTTTTCTGGATATTCATTTAATTGGCTAGCCATCGGTTAACTCAGAGTCGACCTCAGTTCACAAAACACCTCATACAGATTAAAAGACAGGATCTAATATATTTAGCATTCGAATTTATTAAGCTTTAATTAATTATATGCTTGGTTGGTTATTTGGGGAGGCGACCAACAACCGAGGTCATTTGATTTGTTTCTGAGGGGAGGATCATTGGGGAATGGAGGAAGGGTGGAGAGAAACCCGACGGTCGGTATTAGCCCGCTGTCAACGAAAGACGCGCCTTTCGTTTCCTCCACCTCGAAGAAAAAAAACCGCGCGCGCAAGAAAATCAGCGTAATAATATCATGATTACACAACGTTCATCTTTCCTCCATGAATGGGAGGCTTCGTAAACGGAGTGTGGAGAATTATTCCCCATGATGACACTTTTCACATTCTTTCACCCGAGAATTCAATTCACATAGTTGGAAACGATCCAAGGGGCAGGGTCTCCAAAGGCCGGAGATAATCCTCGCGAGCAAATAACCGGGGTCAAGGCTGACACAGGGTAAGTACATGGTGACCTACAATCCACTCGTAACGTCACGTCTCTACTGTGCGCGAAACTGAACTCGGAATTTTAAGTAGCAGCAGTACGCAATGGCCCTGAATTGAGGTCTGGTTTTATGCACAAATAGGATGTCCGATTAACTGTTTATAGGCATATTTTGTCTTTCATAACGAAATTCCTGCAGTAGACAAACAAGAGTTATTCGGTGTTTAATATCATTCAATAAACTATAGGGCACAGAAAGTATAATCCTTGCATGCAAAGAATATAAAACGGGTACACCATCCTGATAATTCTGGATGTTATTGCAATTTACTGGCAAAGACAAAACCTTGAAAACTGGAAAGAAATAAACAAAGTGATGTGCTGCTTCACTTAAATTCACATTCAAACGGGAAAGGCTACAGTTGTGATGTTAGTAAAGTTCTAGCATTAGGAATTTCCTAGTCTCATCGATCACCAGAAAGTTTGAACATCATCCGAAGTAACTAGAAAGTAATTTCAGAAACAAAACACTAGCAGTTTCCACTAATAAAAGATTTAATACGATTTAGTTGAACAATAAATCAATTTCTGATTTTCCACATTTTTTAATGTTTCTATGTTACTACATCATCTTCAAGTGAAGTTTTCAAGATACAGATTCAAATAAACATGAAAAATAAGAATGATGGGAGGAGAGAGGGACCAATTGGGGAAGTTTGGGTAGGGGTAGGATCTATTTTCCACCCCTCACCCCTAACCAACCTACTCTCATCCCTCTCTCCTGCCTCACCCTCATTTTCCATGTACATATATACATGAACCTGCAGCTTGAAAGCTTCCCTTGAAGATGAAGTAGCATCGACACAAGTCGTATTTAAATATTTTATAAGTGGAAAACTCCAAGTGTTTCATGCAATTATGGAATATATGCTGGGATGAAGAAAGAAATATAATTGATAGATAGGTTCCTCAACACGTAAAAATCTAAACGATGTTTTATTTAATGTCTCTTCCATTTAAACCTACCTTAACCGGCAGATTACTCTGATAATAACAATAATTATATATCTAGCCAGCCATATAGGGAATGCTTATTCCAAATACATATGATAAAATTGCGGAATTTTTCCATAATCACAGACAAATCCCAAGTTTTCCCTTAGATTTCCATAAAGGCCGTTTTACACGATGAAAGATTTTGTACAAACGAATTTACGTGAGATTGTACGTTTGTCTCAAAGAAATTAGAACAGGTTCTATTTCCCGTGCAGGCATTGAGACATTCGCACAAGCGTTCATACATTTTGCCTCATACAAGAGTTCACGAAAGAGTTTGTACAAACAAATGTACTGTGTAAAACGGCCTTAAGACCAGGATTTCGAGATTTCATGGTTTCACCCTACATTTCAGGTTGGAGAAAATCGTAAAAACAAACTATTAACATGATGAATTAATAGCTTTCCATTATTAAGAAAACGTCCTTTTTTCCCAATGCACGTCTCCTTCTAATATCCTGTATTATCGAACATCCTGTGTAATTTATACATTTTCGTGGAGAACTCTATTCTGTACCGTGCTCCCGATGAAGCGGAATAACGGGGAAAATGCATTTTCATCAACAATTAGGAGGAAAATGTTTACCTGTTACTCTTTCTTGCATTAAAGATATCAGGAATCGTTTAACAGGCTGAAAATCACCAACAAATTTATTTTGCCAGCCAACAAATGAATTTTGACGCTTAGGTCGTAAAATCTGTTGGTAATAATTTTTCCGTTCACATTAGAAAATCATACTGTTCTTCATACAAAATGCATTATGAAAATATTGCTAAATTTCACACTATATTGACTAAAACCAAGTTATTCGTGGTTATTGCACACGAATAAAATTTAATATCATACTTGTTCCATCAATTAAGTAAATTAATGAAAAATACGGAATGTATGCGCGTACAATTGTACTGATAGCTGGTTTTTAGGAGAAAAAACTGAAAGTGGGAAAATAAAAAATAAAACGGTCTCTTGATATGAATTCTTCCATAATAGCAAATACAAAATTAGGAAAATAGCGCTAGCGAAAGAAGCGTTTTTCAATATGAGGTAGCTGATGACGGAGATCTTGGGTAAGGATGTAAAGAATAGGCTGGCGGAGAGTTTCGAAAGAGGTACAGCGTTCTACGGTGCAGAATCCTGGAATCTGAGAAAAGAGGACGAGAATGTGCAGCAGGCGTTTGAGATGTAGGTGTGGAGAGGAATGGAGAAGGCGCAGTGTACGGAAAAGAGGACGAGCGAGGAAGTACTTGTTATGGTGGATGAGGAGAGAAAACTTCCTATTGTTAAAAATGTTTGACATTCCTGTCGAGAAAATGATAACTGTGGTTTGGGAATATCTTAGTGTAGGAAAGTGGGATGGCAGTTGAAGAAGTCATTCCTTCACGACACAAGTATTGAGGTTATCTGGGACAAAGAAAGAGTGACTGATCACAAAAGCAGATCACAACTGGAGCAGGTAAAACAATTCAATTTATTAGGTAATGAGAAGGAAATGGGAATGGTAGTAAAGACATTAGAAGGAGAATACCTTTAGGAGAGAAGATTTTTCACAATACGGAGAAAATTATTGAGGGGGACCTTGAGTAGGAATGTAAAGAGAATCCTGGGGAAGAGTTTAATATGGAGTGTAGCATTGCATAGTGCGGAAACATGGACTCGGAGGAGAGACATTGGAATAGGCTACAGGCATTTGAGATGTGGGTGCGGAGAGAAGACTACTGGAGGAGAAGGCAGGGCGAACGAAGGGTTGCTGAAGACCGTGATAGAGGGGAGGATTTTGGGTAAGCCAGGAAGGAAGAGAATAAGTTTTATGGGCAGAATGAAGAGAGGTAGGACGTATGCTGACATGAAGAAGTAATCGTGCAGGTAGATAAGGGGTCTGCGCCAGTAAACATAGTCTTTTTACTCTCTTCCATTTATCATTATTAGTAATCTACCTGTTAAGGTAGGTTTAAATGGAAGTAAAAATCCTCTGCATTTTTACATGTGCAGGGCCATTACCTACCCATAATATTTCTTTCTTCATCTCAGCATACGTCCTACCCTACTTCATCCAGCCCACAAAACCTGTTCTCTTTCTTTCCCTTCCCCGTTTACCCATCATCTTCCCTTCTATCACGGGTCTTAAGCAATCCTTTGCCCCTCATTACCTCCTACAACCACCTACTTTGCCTCTTCCTAATCTCATCTAGATGTTTCCTTCCCCTCCCCGCCAACCTTAACCGGTAGATCACCCTAATAATTAATTATTTAGCCTAGCAAATTACAATTTGAGCTTCCCTCCTCTAAGTGAGATAACGAGGTATGTCGTAGTAGAGAGAATTAAAAAATATTTAATGTAAATTAGGAGGTGTAACCGGTGAAGGAAAGACGTCATGGCAATCACTTGGAATAGCTTTTTTATGTTATCAGAATATTCTGCGACCCCCGTGTATTAACAACGTTATCATTTGAAGTCAAGAAAAAAGCGCACGCAAACAGTCTTACCCCAAGCTCATATCAGTCATCGGTGTCTTTATCTTATTAAGGCGACAGCACCGCAACTGCGTGAGTCAACGCAAAACTATTTTCCATGCACTCTGAAGAAAAAAACACTGATTTAAGTCCTAATAATATGCCAAAGCCTCCGAAAGATTTAAGCTACGTTATCATACAGCCATTTTTGCATCATTTTGCAATAAAAAGCTAGAATTAACATTTTGAAAAAAGTAGATTTTCATGATCAATCTAACGAAAATGTTATGTGATTGATAGAATTAAATGCATCAGGCACTCGCTGAAAACTTGTCCATATAGGCAGACGTCTTTCTAAAAATCTTTTTGGCCTTCTGAAACATAGATCCTAACGCTGGAAAGAATTTCAAGGATCCGGCAAGAAAAAACTAAGAAAGGTCAACACAAGAAGAATTATAAAACAGCACAAAGTAAACCATTCATAGAAGACCGTCAAAACTTGTTCTTAGGATCAAATAAAACTGACTAAATATTGTACCATTGAAAATCTGATAGCAAAGTTGGAGGCCCAAAAATACCCACAATAAAGGTTTACACTCGAAAATCACGGGTGATTCATAGGTTTTTCACGGTAATCTGAATTCACGGCTAATGCGCAGTTTTCACGGTTGAGCGGAAACCCATTAGTGACACAGTTGCTTTTCCATATGTTTCATTTTCATCCCAAGCAGGGGCGGCGTGGGTGCTCAGGGGCCCGGTTTTTGTGACCCCCCTCCCCCTTCTGAAAAAATGTGTGCGTTAAAAACGCGTTTTAGATCGTTAAGGGCAAAAGATTTGCTAATAATATACAAACGACAAAAACTTTCGATGCGATGAACTTCTTATTTTATTTACGTAAAAATCGGGGCCCGGGCGGGAATCCCCGCCTTCCCACCCTGGCCACGCCAGTAAAAATATGGTCTACACTTTTGAAAGCTCACATCTTGCAACGCTCTTTGAGTTGGCTTACAGGGTACATAATGTCCAACAAATCGAGAAGAAAAATATTCCGCATCGTTCCCGGCATATAACGAAAAACTTTGTGCACATTTTATGGAATACATATACATTTATATTTCGCTTTTCAGAAACTATAGGTAGCTTTGGAATTGCGTAGTTACGCGTATACTTACGCAACCACGCACTTTCTATAAAATTGCAATAACGAACTCTTATTATAATAGAAATGTGATTATAATCCAAGTACAAAACGATACACGCACTGCCATCAGCGGATTAGGTAAGTCTATCTGCGATAAATTTGAGTCGATATTTATTTTTTTAATTAGATAAACCTTAAACACCGACGATTACGACAATATTCCCGATGAAGTGCACAATTCCTGCAGTTCTTCCTATTTTTTCCGCATAGCGGGAATCCTCGCATTCTTAAGGTAGTTTGAGCGAAAAATCACTTCGCCTAGAATTTGATGAATTTGGACTCATTTTTAAGAAAAAACTCTCATCTTTCCAATGGTATCAAAATATCAACACCTTGCGGAACTACTTTTCGAGCAATTTGCCTAAAAATATAAGCTGTTTTACATAGGATAGATTATGGCTGTCCGCTCCAAAGGGAGAATTTGAAAAAAATTAAGAACTTCTAGCACCTAGATTTCGTAAAAAAACTAACGGTGTGTAGATTGCATGTTTTCTCAACTATTTATAAAAAATAATCTATTACTCACCGCAGTAATTTTCACAGAATCGCAAAAAACACTTGCTTTTTTGAAGGGTTTTCAGCCATACGGCGGGAACAAATGAGTCAAGTTAGAGACTTATGTAGCTTTATTTATTTAATTACTGAGAATTTTGGTCTTATATAACTATATCTCTACGCCATTAATGTTACAATATTTATTTCATACTTCTTACAGACGCTGAAATAAAAAAATAAAATTTGAATATGGTATCCATTATGACTAGGGAACTCGCTCAAACCACCTTAATAGGTACCCGCTATTCCCGATTGCTAGACACCCTGGGGTACTATGCATAAATAGCTGATTTCGAAGTTCGAAGTATATGAGTTCGACAGCATAAGAATAGGAATAGGAGCAAAGAAGCGAAAAAAGTGATAAGGCCTGAATGGAGTGGCATTAAAGGGACTTAGGCAAGTCATCGTTGCAAATTATACAAAGAAAACAAAACCGTACGGGAAAAAAGGCCGGAGACGGATGAGGGAGAGAATTGAATGCATTGCGAGATTGATATCAACATAAAAAATGGGAGCAGGTAATGTATTGGAGCCCGGGACAAATTGAATACACGATGCGTGGTAATAGATTAACTACGCGATTTGTATCGTCCGCTGTCGCCGCGTCGGCATATCGGTAAACGGAGACGGAACAATGCGAGAACTGCAAAGAAGAGCGTACGATACGTCTCGCTGAACAGGCTGCGAGCCGGGTTTTATCCAGATCGAGGAGGTAAGAGTTTCTCGCGACCTCCACATGTATCTTAGAAGGGCTAGGGGGGGAACAAAA
This sequence comes from Pyrrhosoma nymphula, assembly GCA_963573305.1. Lineage (NCBI taxonomy): Eukaryota > Metazoa > Arthropoda > Insecta > Odonata > Coenagrionidae > Pyrrhosoma > Pyrrhosoma nymphula. Next base: position 31,555,753 of record OY754337.1, on the reverse strand, counting down.
ACGATATATTCACAGCAATGTAAGCTCACCGGCAGTGCTATCCTATAACTGTTTAGAGTGGCTGGATCTACTTTCGTTTACGCACAGATTTGAGTGAAACTATGCATACTTGTTCTTATTAGAGATATCTCTACATCTCTACATAAAAGTGAAAAAATTGCATCGTTCCGATTTGGGTTTTGGTATTTCAATGCTTTTTTTTAACACGTAGCCTTAAGGCGGATGAGATATTTTTCGTAATAATTCGATCGCAAATGTCAAATTTCTTATAAGCGCTAAATAAAACATTTCATATTATTATAATAGTCGCTAACAGATATAATACATAAATTACGAATACCGCGCCGAAAACCCAAGTCATAACATGCTTTATGAATAACAGAAATGGCAATTTTCCACTAGATAAGGTTTAATACGACCATGGTTTCGATGCACTGCATCATCATGATGACGATGGAGTGCATCGAAACCATTGTCGTATTAAACCTTATCTAGTGGAAAATTGCCATTTATGCTATTCATTATGCTGAACTTCCACCATATCACGCCTGATACTTCTCTTTTTGTATAACATGCTTTAATTAAGCCAAAAATCTAAAATATAATTCTTGTATGATTTTCATCACTGCATGTATGGTGAGTTTCACCGCATTAATATATGTACTTAAATGAAATGTGTTCCTAGAATTGTTTTGCCCTAACTTGATAAATCATTAAAATATCCACTTGAAGATCCACGATTAACGCTCCAGCCACCTTAAAATGAACCGGCTACATATGCCTTTTTTTTAATCCTTCGTAAAGACTTGCTGGCGAACAAACACAATTCTGTAAAGGCAGTTTATCCCAAGGAAGTTACTTCTACAGACAGTAGCCTTATTAAGTCACTTGCAAGCGATACGTCGATGGGTAACCACGTGCTTCTATTAATAGGGGTCGATAGCGGTAGTAATCGACCACCATTCGTCCTTGCGCGGAAAATAGACTTGTTTCTATTTCCCCTACAAGTACCATTTCGATTCTGCGAAAAAATCGCATCCGGTAAAATCCATGTCACACGACTACGAGTGGGGTTACAAATTACAAACGAATTAATATGCTGTACTAATGGCCGGTTGAAAAACTATATAGCAATGGGATCGATAGTTATGAAAGCCATAGAGTTGTGAACCTCGTTTCTAAATTCAAGTTCGGAGCTATCCCTTTCATTAGCTATCTCCCAGTAGCAGTAACTTCGGATGTTTGCTCTACTCACAGTCCGATGAATAAAATTTAAGCAAGTTAATCTTAAGTAAATACATAAATTACTTATGCAAATTATTAACACTCAGCCTTAGTAAATAAAATATTTGTGCTCGGCAAAATGTTGGGATACACGGAAAACTATAAAATGACGAGCTATAAAATGGTGCATTGTTACTCAACATCGATCTGAACACCTGAAAAAGTATTACTTTTCGTACTGCAAGCCGAAACAGTTCGAAGGAAATGGTTTAAGGTGGTCGCCTGGTTTAGAGAGCAAAAACGGTATTTTTACATAGGAGAATAAAAAACCACTTTCTAACTTTTAGTTACAAATGACTACACTTTTATGCTACAAAAATATTATTTACCTTCAAAAACTTTGTAAAATTAAGAAAATCAATATTGATGAAGATAAGAGAGGCCATATCATCCCTCGTTATCTATAGATCGTTTTTTCCGTAATTGCTAATATTCATAAGCCAATTGCCATATCATCCCTCGTTATCTATAGATCGTTTTGTTCCGTAATTGCTAATATTCATAAGCCAATTGCCAAGAGAAGAATTGTTTTGCTTCCTAGTCCGTTCGGAAATGGCGTTATCTGATTGGTTAAAAACTACCGGCTTTTAAAAAAATTAGCTTCCGGTCATTGATCAATCTCACCCACCGAGCCGAGTTGGAATCAAGTGTTCCTTCGATGTCAACTCCGATTGACTGGCATCATAGCAGTGCGGATTCCAGATGGATCGCGGCCTTAATTTAAAGCATATTTTCGATAGACGTAAGCAATAGAGGTAAGCGACGGATGCCTGAGAGCCATCCGAGTGCGAGGATCTCATTCATAGAGTCCGACACGAACACCTGAGGGAAGGAGGCCATAAAAGCGGCTCACCAATCTCCATCAATTTGGCATGCGAAAAAAATAACAACAACTGGCATATCGAGAATTGAAATAGACCGCAAGGGACGAGATTTCTGCAGCTCTTGTGAAGCACCGTCTGAACATTATGACCTGTCCCACTTAACTAAGCGATTTTATCGACGCTGAAGCAGCCTTTTAGGAGATAAATCTATTGCGCAGTCGTGCCCTGAAGCAAAACTGTTCCCCTCCCATTCACTCTCCCTCCTTCCCACCATACACACACACACACACACCGGCCGCCATACCTTTCAAGCTGCGGAGTACAATAATTAGTTGAGGTACGACTGGAGAGGTTAACTCGTCCGTAGAAAAAGAAAAAAAGAAGAAAGACTAGCGGCGAAGCTACGCGATTTTTTTACTACGCAGCCGATAAGATCTTTTATCTCCTCTAACAGAATTGACCTGGCAAAAGAATCATTTCAAAATAGAAGGCAACTGATGCGGTCTGAGAAGAGATGTGAAGAAAAGACTGGATGACAACTCTTAAATAGAGCGTGGTGTTTTATGGGTCGGACACATGGTCATCGCGAAGGGAGAATGAACGTAGAATTGAGGCAAAAGAGATGTGGGTTTGGAAAAGAATGTTGAGGGTGAGGTGGGTGGCGAGAACGACGAACGAGGAGATGTTGGATATAGTTGGAAAAAGAGGAAGCTGGTGGCTGAGGTTAGAAGGCAGAAGGGATGGAATATGATATGCGAGCGTATGTGGGAGAGCGAGATAGAGGGGAGAACACTGGAGAAGCATGGAAGAGGAAGGAAGATGATAGGAATTATGAGGAATTTAAGAGAAATTTGATATAGAGCCATCTATAGGATGGAGATAAGATATTATATTCTAGAATTCAGGATGTTAGGATAAGGACTATCAAAAAACCTACCAATCTGCTGGTAGAACACCCAAATGAACCGACTTAAGGAGGTTTCATCGCAACTGCGTAAGTCACAACAAACAATGGATTCCACCTTATCGTTTGCAATGCTTAAAAAATCCTTCGTTTGACGATTACTAACCTCAGCTACTAGAAAACAATACTAGGCGGAAAATTTGAAGATAATTTCACGAATGAATTTTAAATAAACACTTTTTCCAGACATAGAAGCCACCTGAAGTGCAATTTCTGTTGAAATAGTGCATTTCGACTTTAGTTACTACAGTTATTCGCCAATAACTCAAAAACAAAGTTGGATTAATGACTAAATTTTGAACCAATTTTTCCCATGGAGAAATCACTTCTTTTAAAATGTTTTTCACAAAAATGGCAGTTATATTAGATAAAAAAACACTCTTTCTTAGCATATTTCATCCATTCTCGCATTTAGCACCATGTAATTTCAAGTTCAGTTTGCGAAAAAAATAGCATGGAAAGGTCGGATTTTCTTATCTATGTATACAAAAATGGATGTTTGAATATCTGTTCGTCTGTCTGTCTATCCGAGATTAATAGACTTCGACACCGTTTAACCGATCACCATGAAATTTGGCACATATATATATTTTTTCTAGGAGAAGGTTTTTACACTATCTAAAAAGATCTCAGGGCCCCAAAAGGTCCCAAAATCGGGCCTTTTGGTGAATTTCGCTACGTATTGGGTTTTGTGCAGTGATTTCATTTTTTGCTTTTTAAAGTTACTTCCGCTCAAGATAGAGGGTTGGGATTTTTATTATTAAATGGCTGAAAGAATGATGTTTATAATTATTTCAATCAATTTTCTTTTCCATTTCGTATTTGTCTCAATATCGCGTTTTTACCTGCAAAAACGCGCATTGTTCTCAGAAATCAACAATAGCAATTCCCTAGACAACCATAGATTTGATTTTCAAAGGATATTCACGCCTCTAGCATTTAAATATCACGTTTTCCTACAGGCCCATGATAGCACGTAGAAAGAAAATCTGTATAAGAAGGACCCAGTGTCCCAAGGGTCCCAGTTGCTTTGGGCGGTAATCGATACTTTCAATGCATATTTACAAGTATATCTTGAATGTCTATTCTCAAAGTAGCTCTCATAGGGGCACTGCATGTATATGAGAGAACAATCACTTAGTGAGCGATACACTTAAAGGAATTAAACGTGCATGAATATTTACATGCAGAAAATAGTAATAAAGCCTCTGTTGCTACAACAAACAGCGTTATTCATTATCGTTTAATACTCAGCTGTATTACACGTAGTGGAACCGTCTGCCTCCCATTACGATTGCGAACTGTTTGTAGACCAATTCCCACATTATAAACGTTACGAATTATTTATATATGTTTAAAAGTGTTAAAGTACAGGTTAACTTATATCTACTCAATCATCGAGTTCCCTATTAAAGACTCTCACTCGCCGCTGTGTTCCCCTCCTTGGACTAAAAAATATTTCCACCAAAATGCCGAATAGAAAAAAGGGTAACCTTTCAAAAAAATCTTCTAAAGCAAGAGGAATATCTTCTTTGCGAGAAAATGAATCCTTGCAAGAAAAAAGACAAAGTTTAGACTTGGATGCTCAAAGACATACCTACCAGGGATAGCATAAATGCCATAAATGTCCCTAGGAGGAGAGTTCAGAAATCGAGGATGTAAATAATGAACCATTCAAAACCTAAAAATTCAGCCTGCAGCATGACAGAATACAAATCAATAGGAGACATCTATCTTCCACCTATTACGAGGCAGCTAGGGTAGGAAAAACTATTAACCCTCTCAAAGTCAACTATATTCAGTAAAACAAATAAAAAAATGTAGGGGGATAACTCTTTGTAAAATGTGATTGAATTAGGGGAACAATCTCTTCAGATATAAATCTTGTGTATTAAATGCCTCATATTTGAGAAATTGTAGGCAATAGACTCACTTTTCACTATAGGATCAACAAAAAGACAGAAATGGAAATATAACTACGTGAATGAAGGTTTCTCGGGTATTCCACCGGGTTATAGGCCGCATGTCTGCCGACGTTTTGAAAAACGATTAGTGAATTTATGATTCAGAACCCCTGTGATGATGAAGAACGAATCGTTCTAGGAAAGGTCGGCAGACATGGAGCCTCTAACCACGTGGAACACCCGAGAAACCTTCATTCACAACATTCGTCCAGAAAACCTAGATTATTTAATATAAATATGTATCTTTAAATGTAATTTTGGCCGATTTATAGGCCCTTGTCACTTTTCGCTTAAGAAGCTGACGCCAATTTACCGGTTATAGCCCTATAAGATTGGGGATATAGTGGAATATTCAAGTTCTACACACTGTAAGCGTTATATTAAAATCTTTCTAAGAATTTGCAGTCACTGCTTATCGCTAAAATTTCCTTACATCAATAAGAAGCTCTATTCAAGAAGTCCATAGTCTTCAGGGTAGAATAAACGACTTCATTCCGCCCTGAAGACGATGGACGACTCGGCCATCGAAACGTCGGTACCTATGGGGTCTCTCACCCGGAGGACTTCCCGAATAGAGCTTAACATCACACGCCGGGAAATCTTCATACTGTATCTCCTTACAATATATCTATACGATAGCTAAGAATTCAAGCGTATTAATGTAACAAGAACGGTGCGATTGTTACACCCAATTGAGCAGAGAACTTACCACTTCTTTGAAACACTTACTTCCGTCTAAGATTTCATTTTGTGCTTTCGGCTTTTCTTACCTGAAAAAGATAAATTATCACATAATTACAATTGAATATTGGAATAATACGTTATAACACACATAATCTTACTACCATAAGATATTGTAGTACAAAAAATACAGAAAAAAATGCATTGGCAGGATAACGGAAAGGTGTAACTTCATGGAGAAGTAACTACCAAGATTTTTGATACGTAGCGTGGCACTTGGGGAAAAACGAAGGGAAAAAAGGCCTTTAGACAATTTGAGTGAGATATCACTTCACATAAAATTCGATGACTCATAATAAAAAATATCTCATCTTTCCAATGATAAGAAAATATCAGACATCACCACTTTTCAAGTTACTTTCCAAAAATAACCAGTCATCTTCCATGGAAAATTGTACGGAAATGCACTACAGAGAAACTTTATTTAAAAAATGAGGAATTTCTAACGCAAAGATCTCGTCAGAAATTTATGAGTGTGTATTTTGTATTAATTATCAACTATTTTCACCAATAAATCAATTACTCGCCACAGTAATTTTTACATACTCTCAAAAAATATTTCGTTGTGAAGGTGTTTTCACCGTACGGCGTGAAAAAAATGAGTCAGATGCATGCTCTTGGTTAATGACTAAGAATTTCAGTCATATTTGCTCCATTAATGTAACAATATTTCCTTCATGCTTCTTACAGCAGCAGAAATTAAAAAATAAAAATCGAATATGCTCTCTAATATGACTACGGAAAAATCTTACTCAAACCACCTAAAGGAAAAATTATCTATTTGCCTTGCTTTAAGCCTCTTATTCTAAATATCCAAAAAATATCAATAACTACAAAAAAAAAGATCCTCGCGGAGAGGATCTCTTTTATCCACACCGCCACAAGGTTTCACCACCCCGCTAATCGCTTGATCAATCATCCCCTTTCTCCCCCGAATGACGGCTCCAACGCATTCATCTCGTTCAAAACGGAGCGGGAGGAGGGGGGTGAATGAACGGTGGACTCAGGCCAGAAAACATGTCGACCCACCCACTCGACCCACGGCGGACCAATCATGCGTCGGTGGGCCTCCTCAACTTTGTGGACGGTCCCCGCCCTAAAAACAGTGCAATAAAAAAAACCAAAACCGGTACTGTTCCATCGGGGTCGCAGTCACGTACGAACCATTTCAGAGGGCGACCTCCCAAAACGTAAATGAAAACGACCATCAATCACCACGCATCGCCGCCTTCCTGAGTCATTCCCCTCAGTCATAGGAGGAAGATGGCTCTCGCGAATGTGCCAGTCAAAACAAAACAAGTGAGATATCTCGCACTTTTATTTACCAACATTTAGGCATTGATCCCCATCCCGAAAAAGATGAAAGTGCTGTTACAAACGAAGAATAAACAACAATGAGTTTAATTTCACACTCAGCAAAGGCGGTAATTTGCATCATTACAGTACAATTACACTGTCGGCCCCGGTGGTGACGGGGTTAGGCCCTAAGAGGGTCGCGGGTTCGAGTCCCGCCAGGGGGGTTATTTTGTAATCTCACTTAAGTGAGAATACGTCATTAAATGTAGGAAATTACGTCATTTTTCGAAGTTCAACTCCACCACCCAGGCGGCATAACAATCTTCGGCTCTCAAGTGGTGAACTGCCGGTCTATTTCTTTGATGTATCCGCTCTTTCGACTCTTGATCCGTATCTTTCGAATAATGATCCGTTTCATTTGGCTCCGCATTTCATTAGTTCCATTTCACCTGTCGTTAGGAACGTGAAATAGAGCCACCATCGGACCTTGGTCGATCGTGAGCCGATCATTAAGAGAGCGAAACGGATAGCCTTCCCGCAAAGGGTCATTAAAAAGGTTAGATTACAAATTAACCCCCTGGATGGATTTTTCACCACTCTAGGACATGGGTGTTTGTGTTCGTCCGTTGTTGTCGGTTGTTCAATAGCCCGATGGCACCATTGGATATAGTATTCGGGATTTTGTGTATAAATAAATAAAATAAATTAATAGGAGGAGGGACACCAAATTAAACAAGTGCTTCCTGTCACCTGAGACCTGGACTTTGACATGTTCCACATTAAACACTAAGCGTGCTCGGTAATACATATAATGGACTTTAGAGGGAAGAGAATTTAAAGGGAAAATAATTTATTTGCCTTTAAAATAAGAATAATGTCATTCACCTGCTAGCTATGAGCCATCATAAATCAAATCAAAGGGTGGTACCATCGCTCGACTTCACGACTTGGTCATGTTTACAACATAATGGAGCAACGATCGTCCATCACAAAAATCACTCTCGCCTATTTTTTTTAATGACACAGGAGAGGGCTAGTAAAAACTTCAACTTTCCCTGTACGAAATAGTAGACTCCAACCGATTTCTATTTCAAGCTCCTATCAAAAATATATCAAATAAGATCGGACCTTGAAAACGTGTAAGGGCTTTCGGACTAAATATTTTCACCGGGATAAAAGTTTGGCTTCCCTGTGATGCACGATTGCTGTTCCAAAATGTTGCTTACATGACCAAGTCGTGAATTTGGGCGATTGTACTGTTTTTATTTGATTTATGACGACTCAGATCGAGCAGGTGAATGACATCGATCCAAGATGCATTTCATTTTACAGTCAAATAAATTATCTTCCCAATGATGTGCAGAAGTTCAACCAAGCATACTATGTTGGTGTGAAACGCGACAAAGTACAGGCCTATACCATTTTGACGGCGACAGTAGGTGACAACCAGCACGGGTTTAAGAAGTGGAAGGCAAATCATTGTGCGATTGTGGCGCTGAGAGAGCACAAAGAAAGGAACGCGGACGTTCGTCAAGACGTTTTTGCTTTTTACATTTATTTCGGATAGGCATTTAACAGAAAAGCTAAGGAGAAAATAGCAAAAAAATACAGTAATTAAAATAGGAGTACACCCAGATAGATCTATTTCTGAACTAGTATGTGGCCCAGACGACACAAGTGAGGGTGGCTGATCGAGAATCAGGATGGGGAGTTATAGGTCGCGGGGTGAATTAAGGGTGCCCTTTGTCGCCTATGCTTTTTAGCATTTATGCCCAGGGAATGCTAACTTAGCATTGCTAAGAGAGGCATGGAAAGAGTAGGATGTGGAATTCAAAGTAAGAGGCCAGCTGATAAAGTCGGTTAGATTCGCGGAAGGCCAGGCGTTGGTAACTCGATCATCGAAGGGATTAAAGTTTTAGCAGAGGCAATAGAAAATCAGCGCGGGAAAATCGGAATTAAGATTAATCACAAGAAAGCAAAAGTAATACGAGAATGCGGAACGAACATAAATCATAAGAAAAATGGAGTAATGAGGTGGTCTGGGATAAAGAAGGAGACGGTGATCATCACAGCAAAAGGCCACAAATAGGAGCAGGTGGAACAATGTAATTACTTGGTCAAAACGTGGGAAGAAAATGGGCATAGTAGAACTGAAATTAAAAGGAGAATTTCGTTAGCAAAGAGGTGTTAACAAATACGAGAGAATTAATTACAAGGACCTTGAGTAAGAATGTAAAGAAAAAAGCTGCGGAAAAGTCTAATATAGTGTAACGTTGTACGGCGAGGGAACATTAACTCTGGGGAAAGAGCATGCGAATCCGATGCAGGCATTTGAAATGTGGATTCAGAAGAAGATGGAGAAGAATAGATGGACGGAAAGGAAGACGAACGAGGAGATGCTCGGCAGGATAGGCGACGATACTTATGGATAAGATTATGGAAGAAGTACGTGGTTGAGGGTCAAATGGATGATCACGTGGGACGGTAGAAGTACAACGGACATCAAGCGTTGTCACCCACGCTAAGAAAGCACTCATTCTGAACAGGCTACAACTGTGTTAAAAGAAGATAAAACTACAAACGACGAGACAGTAGGTACGTGAAAACACTCGTGTGGAGCGAGGCACTCTATGGATCGGAATCAAGGACCATTGGAAAAGCAGACCAGAAATGATTAGAAGCGTTCGAACCCTATTCTCACTCACCTTTGCCCTGATGACGATGCTCGATTCGAGCGTCGAAACATCGGCCATTATGGACCTAATTACCCGGTGTCAAACTCGAGAGATCCATGCCATTCTAATCCTGATGCTGGAGGAGGATGCTGAAGATCAAATGGACTGATAAAATAAGAAATGAAGAAGAATACGGAAGAGTGGAAGAGGAAAGGGCCATATGGAACACGATACAGAAAAGAAGAACTAGATGCATTGAACACATCGTCAGGCAAAGTGGGTTGGTGAAGAATATAATTGAAGTCAAATTATTAAAACTTGCGAAGCCCATGTTCGTAAAGGGCTGTTATTTTTTAAACCAAGGGGATCCCTTACATAATAGAAGGAAAAATAGAGGAAAAGGTCCCAAGAGGAAGGCAAAAGGATAAATTCATAGACCACATAAAGGGGAAAGTACACAAGATAAACTACCAGGGAGTAAGGGAACTACCATTAGCTATGGAAGGATTGAAGGCTGCAGTCAACCAATCTTAGGATTGAACGACCAATGATGACTATAAAACAATAGAATATACTACCCCTTTTTTCAATTTAAATCTAGCTTAAACGGTAGATCACCTCTAATTAAAGCCTACATCTACATACTACCCTCTGAACCACCGTAATGGTGTAGAATTTGCAACAGGAAAAGATCGCCCTGGACCGGGAATTGAACCACGGACCTTAGGCTAGCCGGGCCAAAGTGCAGACCACTACGCTACTCAAGCTTCCTAATTCCGATGGTAATTTAGGAGGATACAAGGGGACTGGATTTTAAGCCCTTGCGGTCCATCCAAGATGACAACGCAAGGGAGTAACGGACTTCAAGGAAGCCACAGCCCATGCGGTTGCATCCTGTACCAGCACTAATGCCATGCCAGGCCACGAATGAAGATATTCATGACTGCCGCAAATTCTACGTTATTTCATCGTCGTATTTGCGGTAGTCATGAATATCTTCACCGTAATGGTGTGTGACAGGTGGTGTCAGGACACCAGCCATAAAAATGGGAGGGGAAAAGGAATAGGCATTGGAAGATGGAATGGATGAAAAGTCAATACTTTTTGTCGGGGTGATAGTGTCTCACTCTCAATACGTTGTACTCATTAATGGAGTGTGTAAAAAAGGAATAATAGCGACCATCATTTCAGCAGTGTATTCTTCTAATTTTGCCGTTTCTGTAAGTTCTGGATTTAGTACAGCGAAGTTAAAATAATTCCCTCGGAGCCACCCAGAAACTAGTAATACCTGAAATGTTCAAGTCCGGGGTCCCATTGCTGAACCTACCCGGGAAAAAGTTCGGAGAGATAAAGTGACATAAAGAGAAAGAAGAGATGCACGTTCAATTTGGAAACGGTAACAGTATATACGGAGCCACACAGAAAAGTTATCATTTATTTAACAACGAAGCGTTCTTTGCCCTTGCTTTGCCCTCTTTGCTTTGCCATAATAACTTAAATGAAGACTTGGGTTTGGATGAGAAGCAGCAAAATGAGAAATGAAGGCAGTATCATTTTGCAGATGATGAATACTTTATAACTATCAACAGATTACTCCGGAGGATATCCATAATCATGCACTGACAATGAGAGAGAAAGAGAACTACTATAATGACGAGGAACAAATAGCTATGTAACACTCAGAGCACGCTGAAGAAATCATACTCCCATCACCGATGATTTAGTGACTGAGATCCCTCATTAGTTCTCTTCGCACGGAGCAAAAACGAGAAATATGCCGTGTTTACAGTTTTTTTCAGCTTGTTAAGTAAACCATCAGTGTATAATCTGATTTAAAATCTAATCATGATGCGGATATTACAAATAAGACGAGAACCCGGGTGACTATTAAGTTGACTACTGCATGTTGAATAACTGCTAATACCGTTATTGACTGAAATTACATTGGCCTCGATGTCAAGAGTTAGAAAGAGAGAGACCATTGAATTTTGGCCAAATGAATGAATACATTTTTCAAGTCCATGGAACATTTTCCTAAATTGTTCCAATAAATTTCAATAAATAATTAGAGCATTTCAAGAAAATTCCATTTGATAAAATACGAGCAGTTCACAAGGAACAATTACAATGAATATAAAAGACATGTAGATGAATCCTTTTGAGATCATGAACTCTCATGAATGTGAAATTCAGTGAACATTTTAGTTTACAGGAAGCAAAACTCTAGGTAAAAGAGAAACGAAGCAAATAATTGGAGCGAAGAATCCACCTCATTTTTGAAGACTTATCTTTCATTTACAGGAACATGATTGATAGTAACGTTTCAACCGTTGAAACTCACATGTAGGCTTGTCTCGTGCAATCGCATTTTAAAAACAAAAACCCCAGATATTGTCAAAGCTCCAATGCAATATAAAAGCATTCTCCATGCATATGTTTCAATAAAGTGCTTGCGTATGTTCTAACCGTTCTAACTCAAGTAAATACGAGCACGCATTTTCCTCATCTGATAAATTCCATCTTTGTGAGGTCTGTTCACCATATTTTTCCTGATCCATCCATCGCCACTTGATCAGGATCATACTCTCCAGACATCCAAATTCTTCCACCCACTTGAATGGTTGCTGTCCCATGGTGAGTAATATCTTCCTCATTTTTTTCGTAAATTAATTCGTATTCATTTAAAACTGATGATATCAGGCCTAACATCGTGGACATTATGGATATCCATGTTGAGAAAAACCAACTTTGTAGTTTCCACAAACTTTATTCCGCTAGCACGACGCGCGTTCACATGAGTATGCCACAGTGTGGTGAAACGCGCCTCGTGCCAGCGGAATAAAGTTTGTGGAATTTACAAAGTTGGTTTTTCTCAACATGGACATCGTTTTCATTTGCTTAATCTTTAAGTGATATTTCTTCCAAGTTTTCTCCACGCAGGCAAAAATTCTTATCATATCTTCTTTCTTCTCTGCCAGAATCGCTGTCTAAGGCAATGTGTAGTATGCTGATTGTTTCTCCAAGCGTGTTTAATACTGTTTTATAGGTTTTAATTTATTTCGTTATTCGCTATTTCAAAATAAAATATTGAAAATCGTAGGTGACAAAATACATCCCTGTTGTACCCCTTTCGTTACTTTGGTTTCCTCTACACTGCAGAATTATTTCATCACTAGCAACTCTTATTCATACAGCCTAAGTCTTAGCACTTCTAGGAAGAAATCTGTTATGAAAAACCCAAAACTCAAATGATTCTGGAAAGAGGAACACAGGTAATCAGTACAGACCCCTGGGAATAGGTCCAGGATTGAGTGACACAATTTAGACAACAGACTGAAAGTTATTTAGCGTTAACATGTGCAACATTTGCAAGAAGCGTATCGCTCTAAGTACCCATTTTCTATTACGGCACGAAACTTCTCATAGTGAGAGAAACTCATTACAAAAGTCTTATACAACTTATTTATGTATCTCATTAGCACCCGCCGGGGAGCAACAACCTGGATGTACAGCCCATCTCGTCCCTATTTCCCAGCAACGAAGCCGTTCTCATTAAAAGATTGTTTGCCATAGGGAGATATGGGAACTACTTCTGTTAGAGCTATTCGTTCACTTGCATTAACATACTGAATTACTTCATAAAAGAAAAAACATAGAAGATGGAAAAATAAGCATGTGATTAAATTCAATGCTTTTTTAATGAACACGACATAATTGTTTATTGAATAAAATTGTACACTTTGATTTTTTAATTTATCCATCTTTTGAATTACGGAATACTTTGCGTGAATATGTATAATTTTGTATTAAATGGGGAAATTTCCCGTGAAATAAATAAATAATATTGTCAGCTAACAAGGAACAATCTATTTTAATCTTGTCTTCAGTTCCACGCATTGAGTCATATCTATAGTGACTATAATGATTAGAAATGAAATTCTAACTATGATTTTTCCACTAAGTTTCTTAGTTTCAAATATTTTGATTCTCGATACCATTAAAGGTACCGGGCTCCATCTAATGGAATTTCTTCATGTGGTAACAATTCGGACTGGCAAATATCACTTAAATCCCTGATTCTCCCACCATAATTAATCTTACCAATAGAAACCAACATATGAAGCAATAGGCTAGTTGGAAGTGAATTACGAAAGTTCAAATCTGTGTCTTGGCATGGAGTGGTGAAAAACCTTTCTCAGGCTACTCGGAAGACACAAAAATACTTGTATGTTCACTCTAATAAGGAGAGACAATTCAATCCTTGGGAGTTCTATAAACTGACAGCTAAGTCTTCTCAGAGACTCGTTCGCCTACGTTCAATCATGGCCGGGTGGTTTTATTAAATGAGAGTTGAGGGCATACTGAAGAGGCTGATGGATGAGAGAGGTATGTGAAATCGCGGAATAGGAAGGAAGAGAATCAGAGATACGGATGCTACGACATCTATGTGGAATTAATGAAGAGCTTAATGTGGCTAGTACTATATGCTACCACTGTAATAGAAACTATGAGGAGAAATGTATTTTGCAACCACAAGAATGCACATATATACAAGAGTTATAAAGGAAGCAGGGGAAACATGCACTTAGTTCCTGCTTAGCAAATTACGGCATGAATTAAGAGATCAAAGCAAATAATTAGCTACACGGGCCATCAAAAAACCAAGCCAAAAAGTCACAGCGGCAGCTATTATGGTCTCTTATTGTTCGCGGCAATAGTGACATTTTAAACCTTACCTTTCAGCAGTCCTTTTCCCTAATATTTTGGTGCGTGTTCTAAACTACCCGAGAATGTCGGGTTTCGTAAAATGTTTTTGACGCCGTCAGAAAATAAATCGGTTGCAAAGTGAGTTAAATGACTACATCTAAATTTTAACCGACGGTCTGAAAGAGATTCCTAACCAAACTGTAGCACTAGGCTTGTAACACAAATGAATTTATCATAGCGACATTTTTAATAAACCTACTACCGACCTTCGCTGCACGGGTTCTAACTCAGTGTTTAAGCCTATCTCACAAGGATCCCAAATACTGGCAGCGTATTCCAAAAGGAGTAGCTATGTTCCCTATTATCGCCTCACTTAACTAGTGCCCTTTTAAAAATCCCAATTAACGATTAGCTCGTCCGCAGATTTCCTGTATGTGTTTCCACCGCACAGCGTTCCTTGGTGAGGGTCATAGCTAAGTATTTAACTGACTCCACATTAAATAATTCGGTTTAACTGCTAAACTTTCGTTGAGAGATTATTCTTCTTTGTAAATCATAACCACGCATGAATTTTACTTTAATTCGAACAGCCCGGAATTGCACCATTTATTTATAGCAATAAGTTTTTTCAACGCATGCCTCTAACACTCACTGGCAACATCCCTCGACGTAATATTAATAGTTATTACTAGGATGATCTACCGGTTAAGTATGGTGTAAACGGAAGTTAATAAAAATCCTCTAGATGTTGACATGTACAGGGAAATCTTATCTCCTTACGCAATTTCTTTCTTCAACCTTGCGTACGTCATACTTCTCTTCATCCTTTGTATAAAGCACATTCTCTAATTTCCCCTTCCCTGCTTACCCAACATCCTCCCCTTCATCACGGCCTTCAGCATCCTTTCGCCTCACAATGCCTGTTCCTATCACCTACTCTGCCTCCCCATCTCCTAAAGAAGTTTCCTATCCTCACCCACCACACCAAGAACTTCTTCCTCTGTCTTTCTTGACGTTAACCAACCACCTCCTTTGCCTTACCCTAATGACCTTAAGAAGTTTCCTCTCCTCGCCCACCATACCAATGACTTCCTCGTTTGTCTTCATTTACGTCAACCGCACTTACTCCTTCCCTCTCTACACCCCTATTTCAAACGTCTTCAGCCAATTCTCGTCCTGTTAACTCATAGTCCCCGTTTTTTCACTACACAACGAGACACTCCATATTGAAATCTTCGCTAATCTTTGTATTTCAACTCTCATAGATGGATTGACGGACAGATTCAAACAGTAATTTTTTCAGGGTGCGACTATGGACCAGAACAGTTGTAATCGAAGCCGATCACAGTATAAATGGTAACGATAGGAAGCGTTGTTTTAAGCACATTTTTATTTTAATATTTCTGCATAAAATGCTAATTTTATTATAAGTATTGTGCATCTGTAACTTTTTCATCATTTTTGTGCGTTTAGCTTGTTGCAATGGGTGAGCTTTTAAGAATGGACCCGGTGATGTATGAGTTAAATATCCATCACACAGGAGTAATATGATGGTCAGAAGCAGCATTACACGTGAAATCACCTACCAAGTACGTTACTTATTCAACTTAAAAGTAAAAGAGTATAAATATTTTGATAATCACTAATTTATATCTTCGCCAGCTTTTTCTTAACATCCTTACAAAGACTCAGTATGAACATACTACTAGCAATTTATCATTAGGCACCTTCGTCTTCTCCTGATAGGCTTTCAGAGGGGATGTAATAGTGGAAGAAAAAACGATGAGCAGAGGATGCAATACGAGGGGACGAACGAGTTAGATGAAATAATCTGCGCCGACCTCAAAACCCGTCGACAAACTGAAATCCGAACATACCATTCGATTGATGATCGGCAATCCCATCCCTACCTCACTAACCCCCATCTCCATCCATCCTCCTCGAGTATTCTCTTATCATTATTTCCTTTCTTTACCTTTCCCGGAGCCTTTGATGAGATCTCGTGTTGCCAATGTTGCCAACTCGAAATTGGCATCCGACTCGACACTGTAATTCGTTTTAAATGGTAGCGACGGGAATTATTAATTTGGCTACTAAATATCACTTGGTGGGCACCAAGCTGAAATAAAGGTAAAGCGTGGAGTGCAGTAATTTTAGAAGTTCATGAACTATACAATAAAAATGCAAAAAAGCCCTTTAACAATATCCCACTCAACAGCAGATAAACTTCTTGTACATGGGAAACAATGGACACAATAGATGCCACCTCATCCGTGGGGCTATTTTATGTTTCATAAACTCACATAATTTGATCTTTACTTGGAGGAAATACATAGGCAGATCACAGTATTCCATGACTTTTATCATTGTTCAAGGTAGGAAGCAAAATTTAACCAAGCATGCATCATCATAAATTTCCTAGCAAAATCATTTTGGAGAACATCCCGTGAGTCCAAATGTTGGGTATTTGAGTGTACATGGGAGGTCCATAGGACGTCCGAAGGATGCCAGTCATGTACATGACTCGATTGACGTCCAACATACAAAATTGCAGCAGTATTGCGAGCTCATAATCGGATTCAGTAATCAGCATCAGGACAAGAGTCGCTAGTTTGATGCAAGATGAAAAATCATAGGGTCACCAGTTTTGTCGCTAGATGGGATTGCACTGACTAGATATTTTTCTCACAAATAATTAATTTTATCTTGAACTCCCAAGCACCGAGCCTTAGAAAAGCATTGATGCTGCAATTTATTTTCTCGCGATTTCAGAAAGGCATGACATTGATATTAGCATTTTATACATAAAAACCCATCACGCCATTCCCTTTCGAGGTCGACGAAATCAAAGAACGTAGTTATCGCATTTAGGCCGAGTAAACTTGCTCTCTTATAATAACTTCAACCATAATGCCTTATCCTTTGCATACCTCTTTCGCTTCTCTTACACTCATGCATTGCTTCAGACTCCCAGATGTCCCTTAAGAGTCTCTTCCACCACGTTCACCCAAGATATTCTCGGCCTACCCCGTCCTCTCCCACCACTCTCTCCACACTCATTTCTGTTTCAGTATTCGATTCTCATCTATTCCCTCAACATGGCCAAACCAGCAAAGTACACCATTTCATATACATATGTCCATTACTGGAGCATTCAACCAACATTTTTTCATGACTCACGCATTCTTGACCATATCCATCCTACTTCTGCCGCAAAAACTTCTCAGGTACCCCATGCCCACAGCACTTAGCCTACTCTTATTCTTATCCTGACATACCGAGGTTTCACTGCCATATTATAACGTCGGGAGGAGAACACTTTGGTACACTGCGATTTTCACTTCCCTAGACAAAAGCTCATTTATGATCATCATCAAATATATGCTCCACATGCTATCCATGACTTTTCTTTCGGCATTCGCACTCCTTATAATTTTTTTCATCTATCCTTAAATCTTTAATACAAAAAATATTTTTTCAATGCTTTTTTGTTTCGATTTCTGAAAACATAAATTAACACACTTTTAAAGGTATACCATGATTCCTTTAACATTGTTAAGTATTCTGGAAAAGCCCAGATAAAAATAACGTCTCAAATTGCTTTAAAAAAGGGGATTACTATTCCCACTTCCTCTCTACTTGTCACAAATGCGAACAGAATGGAAGAAATCCCTTCGTTGTGTCATTGCGGCAAATCCTAGACGGACGAAAAAAAAAACATTATTATGTTAAGAGGAACGATATTGTCGAGCAATCAGTTTTAAAACGAAAAAAAAAGGCTTGAAGTCACTAGTTTTGTCCTAAAAATAGACATTTTTCCATAAAAGTATAAGTTAAATTCGTCGCTAGGCGCTAAAATTTTAATTTTGACGACAAAAAGACGCGTATTTGTCGCTAGATATAGCGATAGAGCCTCTATACGTTGGCACCACTGTGGTGTAGCCCATCCCCACCCTCAGACGGACGAGAGACGAGAAACGAAATGAGAAAAAGACAGGACATAGAAAGAGAGATACAGAAGGGGAGAGAGCGTTGAAACCCCGAGGTTGCTTGAATGACTCCCGACCCCCGACCGTACGCAAGACTGTCAGCGGAGGATTCATTAATACTCCCTTACTTAGGGGCTGCGACGGTGGGGAGGGGGCGGTAGGGTCAGGAGGTGAGGGAGAAGGTAGGGAAAAGGAGATGGGAAAGTAGGAGAGGGGGAAGTAGGAGAGGGGGAAGTAGGAGAGGGGACATCAGTGGTTGGGCTTTAATCTGAGTGATATTATGCTCAAACTTGACAATGGCTGGCTTCACTTCGTAAAAGTTCAAAATGTTAGCATTCATGATTAATTAAAATACTTAACTATAACTTTTCTACAAATTTTTATTAGTACGACGCGTTTCACTGATTTACGGCATCGTTAGGTACAGAGTTTGTATTCAAACAAAATTTCTGTCTGGAATGGTAGGAGTGAAAAGTTGTAGAAAAGTACTAAGTATTTTAATTAATCGTGAATAACTACTAAGATATTATGTTCATTTATGTTTTTGCTTTTATCGTTGCTCCCATTTCTCTGAACACTCATTTAGTGGTTCAACTTGATATATTTAAGATCTAGCGATGTCCTGAAAATAAGTGCGCATGCAACACATAGCATTAGTTTGTTTTTATTTTTTAAGTGTTTTCTCAAGTTTGTTAACTACATTAACTTTTATTACGATGAAAGGGTCGTAACCCCAATTTTTGGATAATTTTCGTATAAAGTGTTTTAAAACATACTGGTGGCATGCCTTAACTATTAGAAAACAAAATTATGGTACAAAATATTAAAATTAATCGACGAACATATATATGTACCTTTTCGAGTCATAGAAACCGAATGCATCGTCATTTACATTGAATTACCGACTTTTTACTTTAATCATAACACTAGTTTGCTAATAACTCAAAACATAAATAAGAAATGTGCCGATATTTCAATACCACTCAATTTTCTGGGAGAATTCCCTTCTTACAAACAATTTTTCGCGAAAAAGGATTTTGTATTAGATAGACTATGTCGAGAAAATCAGTTAAAAGATTGAGAGCATTTAAAAATAGTTTAACACATCCGCATAATTGTGCATAACATATGATTTTTATTCATTCCACCTTTTGCCTCAGGGTAAATTCACTTGCATGATTAATAAATCAATTTTTTTATTTTGATCATAATTTCAGAGAAAAATGTATTCAGGCAACGTAAGTCATTCGGGCTTTGACAAGAGAGAGGACGTTCTATTTGTCCATTTGTAATCCAAGAGGACGAAGATAAACGGTATTTTCTCATAAAGGAAATAGAAAACGGAACGATCTATCAAAAGGGCACTGGTGAGCTATTTCTCATTATTTACTTCATGCACCTCATTAGATCTAGCTCACGAAACCAAATGTAACGCACCAATATTCCACGTGGATAAGATAACCAACTTTTCACAAAACGACAACTAATTGTCGATGCCGGAGGGTATATGTATTCCCCCACACGGTCAAAAGGGAAAGTTTTTCGCCAATCAGGACTCGGCTCTCGAGCTCCGTTTCATTCGCCTCCGACTTTTCGAGAGCCGACCTCCGATTGGCTGGCACAGAATAAGCACGGATCCTATCGCGGCCTGCAGCCTGCTTCGCGAGGCAGACAAATGACGGCGACTTTAGCGCATGACTCGTACAGATTCCCCTCGCGACTTGTTTGATGCTAAACTCAATTCTCGGGCTACGAGATGAAACCTCTCGAGGGAATATAAATGATCGACGCCGCCTCGACCAATGAGAGACGAGAAGCGTCTCTTTGAGGCATTCAGCACGAGCGATAACGTCGGATTCCCGACTTTCTTTCGTTGAAGCGGCTGTGAGGCTTTCATTTCAACAGCACGGGAATGACAAAAGAACGAAGCGCTATTCAATTATCTGAAAAGCGAAAGCAAAATGCCGATAATTAACTTGCCACGTAACGGATCCCCGTGGAAAACTGGGCAACTGAAATAATTACGCCTTGAATAAGCAAGGCACTGCCTCAGGGGTTCAGTGTGGTTTAGAGGCTTCTTCACAAGATTCTTATCGCAAGGGCCCGGGCTCAGATACCGGATGATAGTCCAGCGTCTGTTTTACACGGCGAATCAATTCCGTGAATTTTCTGCGCAGAAGGGACGCGCAGTGGTAGGCCTATCGACTGTACATATCGATTACGGAAATTATTCGACTAACACAGCTGTTTCGACCGTCGGTATGGTTTGTTTCGTCTCCTAACATTGCCCGATGTTGCTCTGGTAGAGAGGCCAAGAGGCTGAGTGAGTGAGTCTGTTTTGCCCTGAGGAAGATGAGCGAGTTGCTCGTCGAAGCATCGGTTATGGAAAGCCTAACCCCGGAGCCACACCCGAGAAGACTTAATCCATATCATCCACCGGAAAAGCCTAGTCTATCACCATTCCAATAAAATATTTCAAAAACCATGTTTTACGGAAGGGTTAATACGTGAGAGGTTGAAATTGTGAGAATTTTTTTAAAAAAATACCACTTTTGTAGTCGATTTTGGGCTATTTCAAGCGTAAAATGATACCGTAAGCAATAGCCCGAAGTATTTACTAACGCAAATGCCCTCTGTCGATAGGTACCTTTAACTATGTCAACTATTTCAACACTATTGAATAAAAGTAAGCATTTCAGTCTAGAACATAAGTAAACAGAGAGCCTTATCGACATAAATCTTTAGATAAACATTTAACCTAACATAGAAGACCTAGCGTGGGAAAAATAAATGCGAAGTATTTGCTGTACTGGTTTAAGAAACTAGGATTTCTCAAGCGAATATTAAGAAGGTTCTCCGATGATAAAGTGAGAGAGAGATGCCACTCTGCTCCGGGTTTGGCCACATATCGACTACGCTGCGAGCATTTGGGACCATGCACAGAAAGATTTCATTCGTGAAGTAAATTAATTACAGAAGAAACGCCACACGATTCGTAAAAAAACAGCCACGAGTGAACAGAGTGTTACGCAGCTAGTGGATGGACTAAGTCGGGAGCCGTCAGGGGGATTATTCTGTAATTCCACTTCCGAAATAGCTCTTTCGGAAGAGCACCAATTCAAATGAACGATCCATTTGAGCTATTCCGCTCTCGAAGTACTCATTTGAAGCCCAATTCGACGACCGAAAGAACTGGAAATGAACCATTCTCGGCAGAAATGAAGAAGTCAATGGTCTCGCCATCTAGCGGGCACGGTTTACAACTCCACTTTCGGTAATATTCGCCATATAAGGAGCGATCCGTGACGTCATGTTCCGTGAGGTGAAATTACGGAATCACCCCAAAAGTCGAAGGCTACGCGCTAGGCAATGAAATTCAATGGAAAAATTCAGATCAGGTGTGTTTCAGAACCAAACGGAGAATATTATTTTATCCCCGCGCGATATCTCTAGAACTGACAAGAGAGACAAAATAAGAGAGATACACTGACGAGCTGACAATAAGAAAAATTCCCTCTTTCCACGCACCATTAGTGATTATAGCAAAAACAGCGTGATACTAACATAAGACACATCGTTAACATACAATTCACCTCTGACCTGTCCCCCCCTCCTTTTCCCAATTCCTTCCCCTGCCACGGCTGTTGTCCTAATACTCCCTCTCATTATACGCCTCCGCGTCGGCTCGCATGGTAGTATGTACCTACGAGGCTAATTTTTTAAGCAAGGTCCGTTATTCAAAGACAACAAAACTGATAGTTTTGGTTAACATTTTGTTTTAATACTTACCTCACACTTTACGCTATGTTTCTACACTGTTCCTTGCTGGTTTATCTCATCATAGCGAAGCTGCTTTGGGGCGTTCCTCCGCGAGAAGTCCGTTGATGACAACAGTTTCTCCAGCCATCCTGCTGTGTCTTCAGACCAGGAGATGGCTGGAGAAACTGTTGTTATCAATGGACTTCACACGGAGGAACGCCCGAAAGCAGCTTTACTTCCGAACAAACGCCGCGGAAATCTTCGAATCAACTCTTATCGTAGCGTTCAACTACTTATTTGTATGCCTACATCATATAAGTCAGCCACCTGTTAGGACAACCAATCTTCAACCGCTGTTTTCACTTCCTCATCGGTGTGAAACAACTGACCACTGAGAAACTTCTTCAGTTAGCGGAACAAGAGGTAATCACTCGACGCATGGTCCGGACTCTACGGTAGGTGGTCCATTTGTTTCCTTAGAAAAGATCTGGTTAACTCTTTGAGTGTAAGCAGCAGAACAAGGTCGTGTATTGTCATGGTACAACCAAACTCCAAGTGATAGAGGTGTTGAAACTGTTTGGCTTTCACGTTTACTGGAGATGTCGTTCCGTTGATTGCCGCTCGATCCAGGAACCATGTGAGACACCCATGTCTGACCCTGTGATAATGCGGACAAAAAGTTCAACTCCTTCCTCATGTCATCGGGTCAAAAATGCCAAATCAATGACTATTCTCCTTTTTTTATGATTTTCAGAAATCAGCATGGAAACACATCGGAATCACAATTTTCCTCAGAACTGCATGTTTTCCAAAACAATTTAGTATAGAACTGACGTTGACACCTGTGGAAATTTCAATGGCAAAGCGGAAATTGTGAATCGCCGGTTTTAATGAACTTTTTCCTCAACTGCACACTTCAGATCGTCTGCGATTACAAAAGGTCGGCCCGATCGTGGCTCATCATGGGCAATGTACCGCCCATACTTGGAAGCTCTTACCCACTTTGCTGTCACTAATTGCACTAGGGTCGTACACCTCACATATCTGGCCATGAACGTCCGCTTCTGACACTTTTTTTGCTGCCAAAACCGTACGTGCAGAGCGTACTTCACATTAGGTTCAATTGTCTTAAACATTTTAACCTCACCGTGTTAACCGCACAAAGTGGTGCAATGCCTGCAAATGGCGTCTTCTTGTGTGCAAGACATGCCGAAAGCCAGCGTGCATCCGCACTTCTGGAAGCGTGGGGGATTTGAAGAGCTACAGTCAATCGGACCTTACTTTAAAAAACCCCTCGTAGATGTAGATGAATAAAAGATTCCTGTAAGTAAACAAAAAATGAAATAAAATGGAAAACGAAAAGTTGGCGAAAAACTCGAAATATCAATTTTATAGCTAAGTTTTAAGAATGATAGATAAACTACCAATTCTGAAATCTCATATTTGTCGCGCACATGATTCAAGACTGATTATTGACACTTAAACGTTAAAGACTTCGAGAAGGCGACAAACCAGCTTTCTATCACTCCACTGGGTCTTCGTAAATGCCTCTCCATTATCTTTCCCCGCTTTATCGACCCTCTAGAGGACATTCAAGTATTATGTCAAGTGATTTTGGTCACTTTTAAAAAAAGCCTCCTCCCTAATTATGACTAAATAAGATTTCATGAAGCACGCGCATTAAATAACTCTTTGATCAAGTATGTTTTTCCTTTTCTTTTGGTTACTCATAGGAATAACGAGCAGAAGATACAATAAATGTTTTTGTTAAGTTGTGCGCCGATTGAACAAATGATTGCCGTCTGCCGACATGATATTATACGGCGGCCGGGACTGCGCGGATCAACTCAAAATACTGGCAGAATTTGGTCTTGGGGACGGTTTAATGCAATAAATCGGAACTATCAGAAGAGGTTCATTATCATATTTATTTAAAAAATTAAGAGTATGCTGAATCGATATATGGCTGAGACAAAGCCGGTTTTTATTTTTGGACACTATCCGTGTTCGCTAATTCATGGGAAACGTAAAATATCGCGTCAAGGGGCCATATTTTACTAGGGAATCTCGGCGCTGTTCGCAGCGCTTGAAGGTAACATTTTGCGCTGAAGAATAATTCAGAAAGTGATAACAGTACTTTCTAAAATGAAACTAAAATCTTATGCAAGACGATCTTGGAATCTCGTATCCTCAAGCGTAGGACCTTTTTGAATTAAGTTCACATTATCGTACATTCAATGCAACTTCAAGATAAGAGGTTACTTATCACACAACTTTCCCGTCGAGAACTACACGCCTTGCTGAGAACAACATGCGACGCAATGGAAAAGAGGCACTCTAAATTCGGCCGCAAACAAAATAAGAAAAAAAAAGAATTTTGACCACCTTTCGTCGCAAAGCATTCCGGTGAGATCTTAAGGCGTCGGCATTTAAAGAAGCTAAATAACGCCATTGTACAGCGAAAACGTGGCAGTAATTTATTTCTTGGCTCCTTTGTTGCTTTTCATGTGCCAGCCGAAAACATCGTATACCCGCGAACAACCCACGACGAAACTCTTCTCAAATGCAAAGCGACGTGTTGAAATTTGGGACAGCTGAGATATTTTCACCGGGTGTGTAGGCGTAAGCGGCGGCGGCGGATTAAGTAAGGGTCTTAACATTAGGAGCACTCAATGATTGATATTCAGCTGGTCCTACCTAACACACCGAATTCAAACTTGAATCCAATGATTATTTTTTATAATTCAAAACTCACTTATTCACCAACAAAAGCAAGAGAACCCTCTATCATTATAATTCACCACTTGAGACCTGATTTTGAGTTTAGAGCGACGTTTTGACGATAATCAGTAGAAAAATACAGGCAATGCCGTTCGGTAACCGGTCTACTATACCCGCTTTGAAACCGATATTTTAAAATTTATGATAAGGATTTTGGGATGCCGTCCTCAAACACCTGTTCTCGCTTCGTTTTTACACAGTTGAGAAACCTATGCATGACTCAAAAGAGGATATTTTTATGATATTATTCACAAAAGAGTAATGCTGACGAAGAAGAAAAGAGGTAAAGAGTACGACAAGGATGTGTTTTGTCACCCATGATATTCAATATTTACTTTGGAAAAGCAATAGATGAAATTAAGAAAAAATTAAAAACAAAATCTGACGAGAATGATGGAGAGTATGGACAAAACTATGAAGAAATAAAACTTGAATATTAATACGAAAAAAGTCAAGATTATGGTTCATGGATGAAATCAAGACGACAGAATCACCATCAAACAAGGGCAGCAAAAATTTCAGTGGGAGAATTTTTCCTATCTAACAACTGCTATTTACATAAAAATAACTCATGTAACAACAGGAATACTTGTCTTTATCTCAATATACACTTTTATTAAATGTACCACTGGATAGTTTGACTATCCCTCAAGGGAAATTGAACCTACGTCTAAAGCAAATCTTCAGACTTATGTTCTTAGGCCCTATTAAAAAGGAAATAAAACTTGAAGATTAGATAGTGTTCATAAAGTCAATATTATGGTTAGTAAAAGAAATAAAGAAGACGAAAGAATCGCTGTCAAACTTGAGCATCAAAAACTTCAGGGAAAGAATTTTACTACATAATTTACGGCTTATTAGTAACTAATTAAACAACTTCTTCCCTTTGAAATTCTAAGGAATTTATCTTATTGTCACCTATATAAAAAGGTGAGACTAAAACTAACGTTTTCATACAACGTTTTTATACTACGTTTTTATGCAACACTCAGTATTTTTTTAAGAAACAGAAGTCCAACAACTTTCAAACTTTGCACATTATTCAGTTTCACCACTTTGCAAATGATAATTACTTTGTGTACACCTTAAGTCTAGAGTACGACTCCAGAACAATCACATCATCTAACATAAGAAATGCGTATAAAGTAAATTTTTATCGCTTGAAGGCTTTATTTATTTGGAAAAAATATATGAGAAATAATGGCCGTAAGGACTCGATAGAAGTGTCATGAGAAAGATAATTTAATTATCTTTTCTATTTTTAACATCGAATTTTGTTTTGTAGTGAAGGAAAAAGGT
Organism: Pyrrhosoma nymphula; assembly: GCA_963573305.1. NCBI lineage: Eukaryota > Metazoa > Arthropoda > Insecta > Odonata > Coenagrionidae > Pyrrhosoma > Pyrrhosoma nymphula. The sequence continues at coordinate 31,529,470 of OY754337.1, read as the reverse complement.
GACTAACACGTAAATAGTGTTTCATATATTATTGCCACGCTCTAATTTTGTTATAGTCAGCAATAATGCGTGGAAAGAAGGAATTTTTGTACCTATTAGTTCGGCAGTGTACCTCTCATATCAGTTCTAGAGATATAGTTAAGGGTCATTATGATATCCACCGAGTCATACTGAGTCTGGTGTGAATTATTCAAGCAATATAGCTAGCCCAGCGGGTGGCCTCCGAGTCTCTAAACGGCTTCTAGCCTAGTACTTCCATCACCTACGTTAAACTCTCCGTTCGCTGGTAGCAATTTTTAACGAAGCGAGCGACTTTCCTTTGTATTTTCTTCATTTCGCCTATCAAAATCTTCCTGCGCAGGATCCCAAATGCTCGCGGCGCGGCGTACTCTCTTTCAATTTTTCATCGTTAGAACCTTGCTACTATTCGCTTGATTTATCCTAGTTTCTTTAACGCAGCGACGCAAATGTTTCCTATGTGTTTCACCCACGCTGGGTCTGAAAGTTTGCGTCATTTCTTTTAAGGAGTAGTTAGGCAAAGTGATGAAAACAAGAGAGTGCAATTTTCTCCACTTTCCATAGAGGATGCTGCACGATATGACGCTTTATTTAATTGCTTCCAGAACATAATTTGATCGGAAGTCTTCCTCTTCCGCGAAAATTGTATTGCTTAGCCCTTGACGCGAATTGGAAATGAATTCCTCTGACCGCGTAGCAGCGAACTTAAGTCCGGGAATTTTTTAATCCACTTTTCTCTGAAGTCCGCTTTCCCCAAACCTTACTTTATTAGCATTCATGTGGGAAGGGGATCGACAGGGTTCGCGCCACTGAGCATAATCCAGATAGTTCGCGAATGATTGGATTTAAGTGAGAAATGTAAGATTGGATGGGAATATGGTATCCAATTCTGCCCACTCTTGATGAAAAGTCCATAATGGGATGAGCGTCTGAAATCCTTTCCCGAGAACCGATTGATTGTAGCCGAAGGGCAGGTCGCGAAAATCAGTTTCCGCATTATTTTATGAAAGAAAAAAGATAAGATTTTTGTACAAAATATTTCGGAGATAAATTGGGCATTAGGCCCAGAAAGCTGTCAAAATGAAGTATTTAATGTCTCAAAACATAAAATCCTATCCCGCAGGCTGACTAAGTGCGCCTGAAATCCACCTCACCAGCCTGAGGAAAATTTGTTTTTGTATTTTAGGAAGAAGGGAAAACTTTTCTTTTATATCTCCTGTTGCTGTTTGCACTAATGTGAATTGACCGTGTGAAGTCGTTCTTAAGCCCGTTAAGAACGACTTGACGACGACATTTAACTATTAGGCTAACAATTTTGCTAACTTTTTAACCTCCTCCCCTTTCCCCATGCCAAAAAACATAAGATTTCATGAACTGCCCCGCTCCCCTACAAATCTTCGGTTAGCAGTCATAAGCTTCTGAAAGCATGCGCGAAGATAAAATATAGGAGCAATTCCATGTCTAAGTGGACAAAAACTGACCTTACCCCATCCGGTTTTTTAATTCTTTACATAATTATAAGCCAAATATAGAGAACTGGAGAAATATAATTTTTTACATGGATATCGATAACGGTTTTCGAGATTTTCAGTAGACCCGACTCGCAAAACACTTGATCATTAAAGATGCCTTATCTCCAAACTAATGAACGCAAAGTATTGATCATACGTTTATGTCTCAGAACCCAACACCCCTTAAAGAAGACAGCGTAAGAAAAACTTACTTCCCCCTCCCCAAAAAACGTCTTACGTGAATCTTGAATGACCCCTTAATAGTTCGGGAAAAGAAATACTTGATGAAACCTCTGAGAAGTAAAAGAGAAAAACTTAATGGATATATTATGAGCCATCCCATAATAGTAATTGAAATAGAGATGAATTGGACGAATCAATGAGGAAATTTAAGATTGCGGGCTGAGTTAGCTGAGCTCTGTATCGACACCGAAGGTTCTTATGCCACGAAGTTCTATAAGACGATAAGAGTACTTACAATTAGATTGAAGAGATCTTTACGCAATTACATTTTTGGGAGCGGAAACCCCGGCCCACTGCCGGGGTTTGAACTCAAATCTATAGCGTAAAAAAGCCAGAACAATATCGTTGCCCTATTTCCCTTGTGAATCTCCGATAATGACGCTCAGGCAATGACTCGCGACTCCAGAGTACTTCCTAATCACAATTTTTAACCCTATGGAGAATCGAAATCCACCTTTCGTCGTAGTTCAGCTAACTTCGTCACCGTAGTCGAATTCGTGAGAGCTTCCACACAATTGGGGATAATTGACTCTCGTGCATGGAATCGCACTCCAACGCAAAAATTCAATTTGGAAGCAGCTGGTAATTTTTTGCCCTTTTATATGAAATGCGTTCACCAGAAATCTAATTCCGAGAATCCACGTCTGACTAATCCGAGAGAATTACGTTTTTGACCCGAGACAATAGCCTTTAATTTTCCACTCCACCCGAGAATTAGACTCCATCACCGAGCACTGGGCTTCAATTCTATTCATTAAGCAAGTCATTTGGTGGAAACCTTTGGTATAGACTTTGACACATTCGAGGTAACTTTAGTCGGGTTTCAGCTAAAAAATAAGATTAATTAAGCCCGACTTACGTTCAATTTCTTTTAAGGTATAAACTATCGACTCGTATAATTATTTTTTTAACATATACATTAAGGTTAAATAACTAAGCCGGTAGTTTTGTGTTAAATTAGGTACTTTTTACATAATTTTATTTTACTTGACATCTGTTTGTTTGGATCAAATACTGTACATTTTTTCACCAACTTCCACCTAGTCGATTTTCTTGAAACTTTTCCCACGTGTATTTTGAATGAAAATTCAATATTTTCTCGAATTACAAAAAGTAACACAAAATTTAAATATTAATTTAACACAAAAATTCGTTCCATTCTCATTCCATCAAATATTTCACTGTACATTTTTCAGTAACGTATCCATAGAATAACGACAATAATAGAAAGAAAAATTGATGCAAAATTATTAAAAACAGAAAAAAAGTAAAAACATGGTTATTAAAAAATGTAGAAAAATTACTAATAATTAGAAAATAATTTTTAAGTTATCACAACTAGTCTACAACATGTAGAACGTGATTATTTGAGACTAAAAATATAACCATGAGGGGCAACCAACATTTGTGATACTAAACACTTTCCAACAAATTACTGTAAAGGAGGAGGCAAACTTCGTTTGCCGGAAATTCCTAGTATTGATCACAAGTTATGATCAATACTAGGAATTAAGTTGTGATACTAAAGACTATTCAACAAATTACTGTAAATTAAACAAACAGTTCCAGGCTTAACTGTGTGGAACTCTTTCAATGAAAGAAAGAAGAAACTTCAAATAGTATTATGAAAATCACGGTTATCCGTTGAAACCTGGGTCGGTATTGTGAATAAAAGTGTGGATTAATACTATCCGAAGTTTCTTGTTTCTTTCACAAACTACTGTAAAGTTTGAGGCAAGCTTCGCTTTTCGGAAATTCCTGATTCTGCACAACTTGGAATACATAAGGCTTTTTATCACGTTACCTATATGGTAATGTCAAATTCTTTAGTATCAAAAATGTTGGTTGCGCCGCCGTGGTTTTATTTTTGTCACAAATAGTCATGTTCTGCCTGTTGCAGGCCTTTTGAGACTTCTCAAAAATTATTTTCTATTTTTTATTAAATATTTCAATAAAACCATGTTTTTAAAAAGTTTTTAAAAATCTATTTTATTCGTGTACTTCAGCCGTACTTTTGACATACTACTATAGTACTGAGTAGAAAAGTGTGTAGGATCAGTTTTTGAATTATTCGAAAACCTCATTCATTTTGAACCACGCTCAATTCCATTGCTATCGGTAAAAAAATCAAAACAAGAAGAAATATTTTAATTTACGTAATTAAATATTCATTATATTTTTTTAGATCTATTCCTCTTAAAAATTCTGAAACGCGACTGACATTCACAGAGTTATCGCCTAAAATGTTTCATTGGTTCTCCGTTATGTTCAGCCTTCCGTCGAACTATTTACATCCTTATCCACGCCCATATCTTAAACTCCTGTAATCTACTTTTCTTTCTTTCATCCTCAGGGCCCACGCAATATCGCATCTAGACTACCCACTCTCCAAGTCAAACTCTGCGCTAATCTTTCCTTAACAAATTTGCCAACGCTTCCTTTCATCAATTCTCTCCAGCTGGTGAACGCCCCTTTTGCAAACACAATAAGCCACAGCTCACTACCAGAGGCGTGTTTGAAAAACACTCAGGACATCTTGAGTGGGAAGAACACATATGAACTCACGAAAACACATAATACACACTCTCGCATGCAAACACATGGCAAAGGTGCACTTCGTCGCTAAATCCGACACCCACGCGCCCACGTGTCACCCCCCGCGCGCATGCCAACCCCGCAATACGTTCAGCTGGTTCAGCTCGGAGAAACAAAAGAGGAAAGCCGAGCGCAAAGATCCGCCGGACGCAGAACACATGAGACTCATTTGAAAAGGAGGATTGCATGCGAGCAAGGTCATGCGACGATCACTTCGCGTGATAGGAATGTTCGTATTTCAACTTTGGAGCTGAACTAGTAGAGGGGTCACGAAACTTTGTGGCAGAACTCACTTATGGAGATAAAAACGCAAGTGAGAGGAAAGCCTTCATGATAGGTGGGATAACGGGGAAAAGAGTCCCTCCAGAGGTCCCTCCGGAGGTTTTTCCGTACCTTGACCGGTTCATCAACGCTTGATTCACCCTCAGTGACATCAAATTAACTGCTGGTGAGTGTCACCAAGTTTATCTATACCTATTCCCACCCCCTGCCAAGATATCATGCAGCAGCGGTCCCGAAACTAATTGTCATGGAACCCAGCTTTATGCTAGAAATTTTTCCCGCAACCAAAATGAGCGATTGGGAGCAAGAATGGTTTAAGTCAAATTGCCACTTTCTAGAAAATGAGACTTGGAGTGGAATAGATAAAAAATTAAACCATTAGCGCTGCTTTCTTCTGAGAAAACACTGAAGCTAGACTAAAACCACTCGTGCACAAAAAATAATACAAGTAGAGGAATGCTTCTGCGCACCTAACAGAACTGTGGCTAGAAACTGACGTACACCACTTAGGCTCCCAACGGCTCATATGTCACAGCGCTTGCCTAGTTACAATCCCGACAGACCCTACATTTATTATTATTATTAAGGAGGTTCCGCCGCGACTGTGTGAGTCAAAACAAATACTAAATTCCACATTTTTTATATTTTGTCAAAAAAATCCTGCTTTCACAGATGCAATGCGTTACCTATAGAAACCCAAAAGTAAGGTATACAAAATATGCAGATTATTCTACGAAAGTATTTTAAATGAGCACTTTTTTCCAGCCCTAGGAGCCGACTGCAGCGCCATTTCCTACGAATTACCGCATTATGACTTCAATTACGGCATTAATTCTTCAATAACTAGAAAAATAAGGTGGTAAGATGCCTGTAATTTATTTTTATTCAATTTCTCAGGATTATTTCCTTCTTAGAGACAGTTTTCCACGAAAATGGCATTTGTATTTTATGGAAAAATACTATTTTTACCCATGTTTGTCTCATTCCCCCATTGAAAACCATGTAATTTCAAGTTCCATTATAGAATAAAATAGCGTGGAAAGGTATTATTTTGTTGTTCGTATCAGATAGAGGACAACGTTTTCTACAAGTAGACAGAATATGATTAAAATGACATTTAAGTCATTTTACGGAGGAGCCACCTTAAGGTGTAAATAAATGGAAGTCAGTAAAAATCTTCTAGATTTTTTTACAAGTGCAGAACCCTTTCTACCAATGATATTATTTCTTCACCACATCATACGTCCTAACTTTCTTCGCTCCGTCCACTTACCCTATTCCCTTTCTTACCCTTCCCCACTTACCCAACATCCTCCTCTCTATCCCAGTCCTAAAGCAACCCTTCGCCCAACATTACCTCCTCCAACCACATTCTTTGCCTCCTTCTCCTAATCTCATCCAGATGACTGTTCAATAAAACACTGTTTTGCCCACGCCTTAGGCCGGCACTGGGTCCACCAACGTTTTGCCTGTTCATCTCGACCTCCAGGCCTCGCGTACCGCTATTATTTTTTCTTATAATCCGAGACGAAACTCGCGTGAACACGTTGACGCATAGGGGAGGGGGGGAGGTTGAATGTGGAGGCTCGTAATACACCTTCGCACCTTGGTAATAACTGGATCACAGAGGAAACGAGTGACGACACAGAGAGCCCCAGCGGGCAAAACCGTTTGTCGGACAAAGAGCGGGAACGTGTGACACGCAACGAGGCGAGCCCTAATTGCGTTTTCCAAATACGTACTTGTGGCACGCACACAAAGAGGGAGTAAGGGAGGGATAAGAGATGAGGATTTTCGATGCGAAATCCGCCGCTGGCTCTTCTTGGTTGCGCAACCGATCGGGGGCATGCGGCATTATGGATAGCATTGACACGGCTGCCAGACGTCTTTCTGTTCGAGAACCTTCACACCTCACACCGAATCGAAAGCCACACAAAAGGAACAGATGCGCTGACAACGTCAAGAACTGTAATGCCGGCTGGGAGATAGGCCACATCTCAAATACGCCGCGATCATCTGGGACCCTGCACAGAAAGATTTAATCCGCGGAGTAAATAAAATGCAAAGGAAAGCCGCGCGCTTTGTTAAAAACTGTTACGAGCGTACAGAAAGGGTCACACTGCTTATGGAAGGAATAGATTGGGAGCCGTTAAGATATTGAGGAGGCTACACTTGACTGGGCTTAGATTCCTTGATGAACTCCGACCGGGCGAGTTCCAGTGCGAAACTGAGAATATTATTTCATCCACGCTCTATATCTATAAGAAGTGATAGGAGTGACAGAATAAGAGAGATACACATCCGAACTAAAGGTGCAAATTTTCCTTCCTTCCTCGCATCATTAGTGATTATGACAACAACAGCGTGACACTATCTTAAGAGCTATCGTTAACACATAATTCACCTCTGACCTCTCCCCTCTTTTTTCCCTACTCTCACACCATTTCATGGCTGTTGTTTCCAGGGCTAACACCCCTGCGAAAATCCCCTCCGGCGGCTCGCAGGGTATAATGTAGACATTAACTCTTTCATTCATACTGAAGGTGAAAAACTACCTAACACTTACGTAGCAGTTCACCGGCGCAGGCCCATTCACCTTTATCACACCATTCCCCAGTAACCAATTCACATTTCTCCCTTTCTTCGTCATCAAAGACTGGTTTATTTCACTACACCGTCCCCAGGACCAAACTCTGCCAGCAGCTTGAGTGGATCCGCGCACTCCCAGTCGCTGAACTCTTTCATGTTGGCAGACGGCAAACAGTTCAATCCCCGCACTACTTAAAAAAACATTTAGTTAATATCTTCTGTTCGTTATCCCATGGGTAGCCGAAAGATAAGTAAAAAATGGGTTGATCGAAGACTTATTTCACGTTTTTGACACGGAAAATGATAAGAATGATTGTATAATTAGGGTAAATGATGTAATAATAAAAAACTGGACGGTTTTGTGTACCACGGCCGAATGATATGGAAAAAGGAGGATAGCTGAGGAGATTGAGGCGCGCAGATTCTGGAAGGAAAGTCGTAGGTATTAATCAGGGTATTTGTCTAGACAAGCAAAAATCTATAAAACTGTCGTCACACTTTGATACTTGAAAATAAATATCTCACAATCCCTACTTCAAAGTGAAAGAAATTTGACCTCAGCGCAAATTGCAAAAATATCGCATTGAAAGTCTATTACTAAAATCGTCATAAAGTCAGCCTCATCGTGCTGTCAATAACCCTTAAGAGAGACAGTTAGCAACGCAATTTCCCCTCCGGAGAGCGGCAGATCGTAAATAAAACGCTGAAATCATGCAGGGAGTTGAATGGGAGAGCTAGCTGTCTCGGTGGGTAGAGCAACGGAAAGGGGGCGCGAAAAGAGAGAATGAAAAGATGTTCCCGTTATCCCCAGGAGTAGGAAGCCCCTCTCGGAAAAGATCCGGAGAAGAGGAATCTTCTTAAGGTGGCCGGAGCGATGTTCGCCTACGTACAGATTTGCGTGAAAATTTGCATACGTATGTGTTCTCATTAGCGATATCAATAAATAAAAGTGAAACAATTGCATTTTACCGATTTGGTTTTTTGGCCATTCACTACTATTTTAACACGTATCCTTATGGCACCTGAGATGCATTTCGTAATAATTCGATTGCATACGTACAGATTTTCTTCTACACGCGCAATAGTACATTTCATATAATTATAATGGTTGATAACAAATATCAAGGTATCACGCCGAGTCAAAAATTCGAAAACACGTATTTTTAAATGTAATGTTCACCTAAATTTCGAATACCACGCCGAAAACTATCAGTAGCTCAAAGATCATGCTTTTATTAAGGTAAAAATTTAAAATAAAATTCTTGTATCATTTCTATTACAGCACGTATGGTGAGTCCCAGCACACAAGCAGATGTACTGGAATGAAATGTGGACCAATATTATTTTTCCTTACTTGAAAAATAATTAAAAACTCCACTGAATGACCCACGATTAGCGATAGCCGACATCTAAGAAGTGTTGGCCTTTACTACGAATAATAGCGATGGGAAACATGCCACTGAGCTAGCGAAATTTATTACTGAGTATGAAATTAGGCCAGTGTTTAATGATATTATCTAATGGCCAGCGCCAAATTATGATCAATTAATGCATAACCCGCAACTGAAAGGCATTTACACGATCGTTCTCTCAATTAAATATCATTGCTAAAATTGGAGTGGTTTTTGTTTGATTTCTCAAAAACTGGGCTGTTCTATATCGACCCTAGCCGGTACTATCTACCTTTCAGAATACCATATTGTAACCTGGCAAATGTAATAGCGACTTCCGGTGGCTATTTACACATTCAGATTGGCAAATAGCAACTGGATCGCTATAATTGTGAAAATAGCCACTTGAGTCGAATTTTTGGCGAATACCCCAGTCGCCATATAATTCACGGATACAGGCGTTAGATTGTGGAGGTTCATGCTGAAAATGAAGCAAGAATTACGTTCTTTCCCGCAGATTTATTTTGAAAAAAAACGCGTTTCGATGTCTTAAAGCATCATCATTAGGTAATTCTTGACACAATACCGGGTAATAAAATAGCCTGGTCTTTGATACCATGCTATTCTGAATACAGACGTCTATTTCCACAAGCCAAGCGTTGAATTCGGTGCAGAAATTTCTTATCATAGCTTTTTTAAATTACTTTCACTCGTGATATACACTTCGTATTTTTAGCAACGGATTACTGACAGAACAAACCTATTAATTCTTGCATTCGATTTCCGTCTTTTCCTAAAATTTGAGTTTTTGGCACCAAACTCTTAAATTTCTGCACTATTCAACAATAGAAACTTATATTTACTTGGAAAGCGCAGCATAGGCTTGAAATAAGAACTTCTTTATCCCCATCGCAACCATGTCCCAGGTAAGGTAATCAATGTAGAAAAATTACATTGAGATTTTATTTGTGGTATATTTCACCCCAATCTCTCTATGTGAGGTTAATGACTTCAACAAATTAAATGCATTTGGCACGTCATTTCAGGAGGTTTCATTGCATCTTATGCAATAGTTTTACTACTTTTTTCCTCCCTGTTTAAATTCAGCGGGCGGCATATTCTTGCATATACATAGCATCCTAGAGTAAGCAATATACTTACTCTATGATAGTATAGAACCATAGCTAGCCCGACTTATTGTTAGTAGTGAATGGAGCCATGAGCGGAGAGAAAAAAATCCCTTCCAGTGGGAGGAGGCGTGCGGAGAGCGACAAGCGGCGAATGAGGTTCCACCGCGAATGTGGGAGTCAAAACAAATGCAAAATTTATGTTTTTGTTTGCTATGTTTAAAAAAAATCCTGCTTTCGCTGATGACAACATGCGTTAGCTATTGAAAACCAAAATTAAGGTAGAAAATATGCAGGTTATTCCACGAATATATTTTAATTAAACACTTTTCCAGCCGACTACAGCGCTATTTCAAAGGAATTATAGCATTTTGACTGATTATCACAGTAATTAGATTATAAATAAAAAAATAAGGCGGTAAGATGCCTATATTTCATTTTTATTCACTTTCTCGGGAAATTTCCTTCTTATCAACAGTTTTCCGCGAAAATGGTATTCATATTCTATGGAAAAATGCTATTTTCCACGGGTTTCTCCCATACTCCCATTTGACACCATTTAATTGCAAGTTCAAAATAACGTGGAACGGTAGGATTTTGTTGTTAATATCAGACAGACGAAATGTTTTTTCTACAAGTACCCACAGTGTGAATGAAATGAAATTTAAGTCATTTTACGGTGGAGCCACCCTAATGCCTCGCCTACACAACAGGTGTACTTAAGTAGGGTGTACTTATGTAGGGTGTATTTAAGTGCAGCATTTAAATGCAGGCAAGAGTCTACGTACATATATTATATCTACCTCAGCGCTACCTACTGTAATGAAAAGAAATTCGCATCGCCCAAAAATGATGTTCCCGAAAAGAAACTTAAGGCATTTCTAGACTCGTATAACCCCATAAACAAATGTAAAAGAAGAATAACACTCGCACCATTACTAAACTCCTCATAGCAATGTATTCTGTTTTGAAGTGCGCTACCTAGTGCATAGGGTCTGTAAGGAATGGAATGCAAGTGCGCTGTTGGGTTGTGAAGTGATTAACGCACTAGAGCGAGTGGAAGGCACCCGAAAGGTGCATTTAAATAGTATACTTAAGTGGTCAGAGTAGACGCGGCATAAGAGGGAAGATTTTAAGTTTGCGTCGGGTGACGTCATTCACACGGGATCCAGCTTCCATCTGCTTCCATTCTACTGCGACTCCTCGAGTCATCCGGGAGATTTGAGTGTACGCAAGGAGATGGGGAGGGGTGCGAGGGAGGATAAATGGACCCATTTAGTTCACCATTTTTTGTTTACTCTTTTTAAGTGCTCGGACAACTTCCTTCTTCCTAAAGCGAGCGACGACTGAAAAAGAATGGGATTCGGACGGGCTATAAAGAGGAAAGTCGTAATCAAACGAACACGTGAAATTTTCAATAAAACTCGGATAAGTAAAATGAAAAAACTTCCTGGAAACAATCTGAGACATGGCATCAGCCTGAAAACTACAGTAAAACATATATAAACGGACAATTCTGATATACGGACACCTCTTACTTACGGACAGTATTCCAAAATCCCGGGTCGAGTTGCTCCCAACTAAGCTTGGACGGACCCTTTCACTAACGGACACTCCGACTCAATGACACGGACACCCTTGGGATTTAAGCTTTTCCAAAACGGGCATATTTTGGTGGATTTACTTACATTAACATTAATTTTTAAACAATTGTACATTATCTTACATGACCATTAAAGTTTCGTAACAATTTTTGATTCCTATATCTTTTTTCAGTTATGATTCCACGAAAAATCTTTTCGGGTAGACTCCTCCTAAAATACTCCTTCACATTTTGATACATTACCTTCATCCATGAGACAGAATTAATGTACCAATCAATCTCCTTATTTAACTTAATTACATAAGGACGTATTCTCATGGACCACCGCTGTCCGTAACATAGAGGTTGAACTGTATTTTGAAAGGAGAAATGAAAGGAAAGAATTACCGAGGAAGACGGAGGTTGAAAACAATAAGGAAAATTATGAGCGATGCTCAAATAAGGCATTATGGAGTAAAACTATTGGCTGAAAGGAGAGATTATTGGATACCTACAACAAACCAATCTTCGGATTGATGACTGCAGATGATAACCGAAAGCTCTAAAGCAATCAGCCAGCACACATAATACTCGAAACAAAACGGATATCGACACCCTTAGGCAACAGCTTTAACGATTTCCCACAGCCAAGGAAGAATAAATTGACAGTTACCCTTCCTGTGGGCCGATTTACACTACTGTGCCTTCTCTCAGGAATACAAGATTCGCGAGAAGACTATTAATGAGGATAATATCGTGGGAATTGGACTTCCTTTCACTAACGCGAGACTGGAATTCACATGTTCTTTTCATGTAGGATAATGCTACATTAAATATCTCAAATAAATTATTTTATTCCCTACCGGACGAATGAATAAACTGATCTACAACTAATCAGGTAATAAGCTACTAACATCAAGATGCATTATTTCTAGATTAAGAAAACGAAAGGTTCTTCAAACTGAGAGTTAATTCGGGAATATTGGCATACGATATACAAGGCAACAACAACGAAGAGTAACAAGCTAATGACGCTTCCACTTTGTAAAAAACCAGAATTTTTCCATAGCGTTTTAACTTCAATTTCCGTCAATACATTATTAGCTATTTGACAACGATTAAAATATGTTACATTATTCAAAGGGCTTACAGGAGAGAAAGAAGCACTGTTACAAAAACAAATAACTAAATTCACACAGCTATAACTTACACTTGCGGATAAACTTCTCGTTGACGAATTCACTCCTTACCTGAAATGGAAATAACAAAGAATTAGATATGTTAACTCAGAGTAAAAGACCAATATGAAAAAAAGACATGTATTTCGTAATTTTCCTTATGTATGCGACAAATTATTTTAATACGTGCTTCTTGCTAACTGGACCTCTTTCACATAGAGTTTCGACAATAAATCAGATGAATGTCAAAGAGGGCGTTTTAGAGTGCTCTAACAGTCGAAGAGAAGGGTTATTTAGGTAATGTGGATCGATGAAAATTATTGAAAAAATACTGAGACGCACAACATACCTGCGCATTTACGAACAGCATAAACGTATAAAGAAATAAAATTTAAAAATTTATTTTTGTGGGTTAAAACACAGCACAAAGATGCCGCAACTGTCGCAAGGCCTGCGACCTAATTTGCAAAAGACTTCAGTTCCTTATCAGGGCCTGAAAAATGACGAAAGTTGAGCCAAACAATCTGGAAAAATCCTGACTACGGCATTCCAAAATGAGAAGTGTCGAGGTAATGAGTTAATGACGTCAAACCCTCCATCTCGCCGAGGTTTGAAAATGTATGCTCCTTCCTGAATCAGCGCCCATCTTACACAAGTTTACTACTTTGGCACGCTTATGGGCACCAGCGTCAGGCGGTTTCAACCGCTTAAATATCCATGAAAACACCTTCATCGAATAGCAGCAGTTGCAAATTGCACGAAATGGACTCTTATGACTCTTATACCTTTTAACTGTAGCACGCAATTGGTTGTTGGTCGGAGTGATTTTTGCGTACGAATGGATTTGAGAGAAACTTTGCATATACCTGTTCTCATTAGTGATAACTACAGATTAAAGTAAAAATATTATAAACTTACTGATTCGATGTCTCACCAATTCAATGCTATGTTCACACGCAGCCTTATGGCACATGAGCTATATTTCGTAATAATTCGATTACATGTGAACAGATTTTCATGTCAAGTCGAAATAATACATTTCATATTATGTAATGGTTGCTAACATATATATAGGTGTCACATCGAGCTTAATATTCGAAAAAAAAAACATCTTTCAATATAATTTCGTCTAAATTTCGAATACATGATTTAAGTAAGAAAAAAATGCTAAGTAAAATTCTTGTATCATTTCCATTGAATATATATCGAGTTTCATCGCATACCAGATGTACTTAACTGAAATGTGGTCAGAGACTTTGTTGACGTTTTGAAAAATTATTAAAATGTGCTATCAATGTCCCACGATTACCGCTCCAGTCACCTAGAAATTTCAGACGAGACGAGTTTGAGGAGGAACAGAATAAAAGTTAAAAAAAACTGAGATATAAAGTCGAATCTATCTTATCCGATGACTATCAGGCACTTCAAGGAATGATAAAAATTTTTAGAGGAAATTATGAAAGACTATGGAATGAAATTTAATGTTGGAAAAACGAAAGTTATGAGTGAATGATGGAGGAAATGTGAATTTTATGACAAATGAGGGAAGAATAGAGCAGGTTAGATGATATATATATATCTGGGGAGCATGCTGACGGAAGATTGGTTAAGTGCGGTAGAGATTAAGTCAAGAATAGATATGGGAAAGAAAGCTTTTACTAAGAAGAGAAATCTGTTTTGCAGCGGTATGGACCTAGAACTGAGGAAGAGACTGGTGAAATGTTGTGTGGAGTGTTGTGTTGCATGGAGGCGAAACGTGAACCTTGGGAAGAAGAGAAGGATAGGATCAATGATTTTGAGATGTGGGAGTGGAGGAGGCTAGAGAGAGTGAAATGGGTGGATTGAGTAAGAAATAAGGAGGTGCTGGGAAGAGTTAGGGAGGAAAGAACACTATTGAAAACAAAACAGAAGAGAAAGGAAAATTGGATCGGACATATTTTACGAGGGAAGGGGATTTTAAATACCGCAGTCGAGGAAACAGTGGAGGGAGAAAAGAGAAGAGGAAGAAGGTTGAAAATGACAGACGAAGTGAATATAAAAAGAAGTTACAAGGAAACCAAGGAAGAGGCCCGGGACAAGACGAATTGGGGACAGTTTTGGTGTTCGGGACCTTCCAGTAAGCAGAATACCAGTTGGTGATGATGTCAGTCGAACAGGTAGGTATGTACAGCACAAGGGTTCCTTCTTACAACGCGCGTACCACGTCAGAAACGAAAACTCAGTACCACGTCAGAAACGGAAGGAGACACTGATTTAGCAAACCACACATGACTTTTCGTCTTTCTCCTTCCAATTCTTTTCATGGCTGGTGTCCTAACAGCCCCAGCCACTCACCCTTCCGGGAGCTAGCAAGAAAACACCGTATTAGTCCGAATATGATACGATCCTAAGTATAGAGCGACCCTAAATATATTTGAAGTGGAATTTAGAAAAAAAAAGTCTCGGTCCGTAAATCAGACTTAGCTTAAGTTACAAATTTATGAGAGCTACTCATTGACCACTTAATTATAAAAGGATGTGAATTATATCAAACGAGTACTCTTGCCAACGTTTCGAAAATTTAAATTTTCATCATCAGGGCTACAACAGTAATACAAAATACATGTATTAAAAATTGTTCAAAAAAATATAAATTTTCGAAACGTTGGGAAGAGTACTCATGTGATACAATTTATTGAAGACTATCCAAACTATCCAAAAAACATTCTTTTTTAAATTACAACCTCCATGCTGATTATCCTTGCAAACCAATTTCACTTCTCTTACACTCATGCATTGCCCTCCTGTTCTTAAAACTTTCCTCTTTCAAGCCTCTTACACAACATGCACCCATGATTTTCTCGGTCTACCCCTACCTCTCGCATTATTCAATCTACTATTACATATCTGTTTCGTTATTCGACTCTCATAGTATTCTCTCAACACGGCCAAACCAACGAAGAACACTCCTTTCGTACACATCCATTATTGGAGAATATATTCCACACTCTTTCATCACCAACACATTCCCAACCCTATCCTTTCTGCTTTATCTCAAATACTTCTCAGATACCCCATACGCACTGCATTTAGCCAACGTTTATGCTTATTCTCGAAATACCCAAGTTAACGGTGTCTGCCCAACCATACGATACAGTGGGTACACCTTTGTGTATGACTTTTACTTTTGCTACTTTAGACAGGAGAAATTGCGAGAATAAAATTGGCCAGGAACGTGTAAACGAACCACGGACCTTTGGCTTACCGGCCAAATTCGCAGAAAACCACGCTAACTTCATTATTCTGGGAGGCTTCTTCATTATCGTGGCAATTTTAGGGGATTCAAAGGAACAAGATTTTACTCCCACATAGTCCATCAAGGATGGCAACAAAAGGGAGAACTTTAAGGACCACACAACCCCTGAGGCTGAATCTAGTGACAGCCGCGCTTAGGTACGAATGCTGATTTCCATGTCTGGCGAAAAACAGCGAGGGAACAAACCGATCGCTTCACTAACCGATGGCCGATTACCTCTCGTGGCAATTTCTACGAATTACATCGGCGTTTTTCGGCATACACCGAAATTTCAAACTGTCAAATGAAAGAAATTATGAATAGTCCACAAGACAATTTTATTTAACTTGCCGGCCTTAGTTTCGACTAACGATGTCATTATCAAAGCCTTGATAATTACTTTTTTTTCAAAGTTTCGAAAGTCGAAAGTTTCATTCATTTTATAATGGAGTAACACAGGCCTGAAAACTTTAACTATAACTTAACTGTCCACAAAAACTGCCAATATGTGAAATAGCATTAAAGGAAGGTATCAGCCGACCCTCCTGTCCTTATCGTTGCCAACCTCAGTTGACGGTCGCCAGCCTGAAGCTGCTGCAGCTTCCTTTGATTCGAATAAATCTGACGTGAATGCTCTACATTTCAGAGTCTACAATACTAAAATATATGCGCTTGACAACCGGAGAAAACTTAATAATTCATTGCGTACATAAAATTGGTCTGGTCGAGTTTCCACGGATAAAGCGACATGCTTGCATCACCGCAGTGGAGAATCAAACACACCAATCAACTTATTGTAAAAAAAATAGGTTACCAACGTATTTTCTCTCCTTACAAGGGAGCGATTCACACGCGTTCCCCGCAGTCTGTTTTTAAACAAGTGGTCTGCTCACATTATCGACCTCCTCTTAAAAAGAATCCTAATGCATTCTACCATTCGCGAGAGAACTACGACCGATAGACTGGCAGGCTCCAAAGAGCTCGCTATACGAACCGGCCATTAAATCACCTCGATTCGAGCGGAAATGCAAACACGCGAACAGGTCAGGCTTTAATAGAGGCACTGTTGAGTGTGTGCAGTCGCTGAAAACGAATTCCCCGCGCGATTACAACGGCGGAGTAAGCAGAGCCGGGGGTGGTTAGGAGAGGAACGAATGACTGATGGACCAGCTATGCGGGTGAAGAGAGAAAGTAAAGTCGGAGGCTTGCAATTCATTCAGAAAGGGAAGTGAGCAAG
The DNA here is from genome assembly GCA_963573305.1 of Pyrrhosoma nymphula. Lineage (NCBI taxonomy): Eukaryota > Metazoa > Arthropoda > Insecta > Odonata > Coenagrionidae > Pyrrhosoma > Pyrrhosoma nymphula. Next base: position 31,512,443 of record OY754337.1, on the reverse strand, counting down.
ACTGAATTGATGAGGGCAATTAGAATTACAGCAGATTGTGGACTAATTTGAGATCTGATTTGGGGTAGCAACACTTCCTCGAAGATGGGCGAAGGGTGAACACCTCAAGTATGCCTCACGTACAACTATGGTTGAGATTTCGTGGATTGCTTATGAGCTGGAAATAATGGTACGAATTTAATCAGTAATTTCGTATTAAGGTACCCCCTCATTACCTCCTCCAATCACCTATTTTGCCTCTTCCTAATCTCATCTAGACCTCTCCTTCCCAGCATACTAAGCACTCCCTCGTTTGTCTTGCTTTCCGTCCATCACAGCTCCATCCTCCTCCACACTCACACCACACCAAAATCTTTAACTCCTTCATCCTATTCTCGTCCTCTTTCCTCAAGAGTCCACGTGTCTGCCCCATCCAACGCTAAACTCCATATCAAGCTCTTCACCAGCCCCTTCTTTTTATCCTTACTCAAGTCACCAGCTCCTTTTTATCCTTACTCAAGGTCCCCGTCATCAGCCCCCTTCTATTGCTGAACGCTTCTTTCACTAGCACTATTATTCTTTCAATGTATTTGCTACTGTGCCCCTTTTATTCAAGCGTGTTACCCAAGTACCCTAATGAAATTGTGATTTTGCAAAATTGAGTCAAAACATCTTATGACTCCAGGAATAGAATAACGATTTTCGACCGGAGTAAACGACCCTATGATGATATTACAACGGGAAAGTTAGGGAAAGGGATAAATGGAACTAAAGCCTGAATATCACGGTCATTTTTCACGTAAACGTTCAGGGATGATTTGGTCTTGAGCTTTTCAATGACAGCGAAAGTGATAGCTTAATTTTCCCTTGAACAGGGTCATGTTTGCAGAAACTGACAGCATACTTTCCGTTACGTTTACAATGATTATTTCACTTGAACTAATAAATATGGAACGCGCTACAGCTCGGCTACCTTACCAGCAAAATGGATCTTCGACATCGATCCCTATGTTGGTCCTTAATCGTCCGCGGAAAAATGACATTTTCATCCCATCAGCCCTGCAATCTATCTCTCTAATTTTATGCATGTGATCGAACCTACCGCAGTAGATTAAAGAATAGGCCTCTTGAGTTAATTCGAGGCCGCCGACTTCTCCGAAGCCTCAAAGAGCATATTAAAACCTCCGTGCTACTGTGGTTGGCTCGATCACATGCATAAAAGTAGAGACATAGATTGCAGGACCGACAGGTTATAGGTAAGGATATGTAGCTTTGTTTAAGATACATTTTTCATTATTGTTTTCAATTTGTTTCAATGTCTGCATGGAATGCTATTTATTTAATATTGCTAGCCTGTATTTTGGAAAACGTTTTACATGTCAGCATGACTGTCAAAGTATGAAGACGAGAGTGAATTCACCCCATCTGGCTTGAAATGTCTCGCATTCGATTTAATTTTCTGCACGATTTAGTAACTCATAGTATCCATGAATTAAAAGTATCAGCAATGCCATCTTTAATGGCATGTTAATTGTACTGCACGTTAGCAGGTTTGTCAACGTCGCACTCCGCTGGTTTCTGGATTGGCCTTGCATTAACGATAATGGCAAAAAAATAAACTGTACTGTTCCACGCAAACTTTTTTCACCGTTTGATTTCAACGGTCGAAACGTCATTTTCAACAATATCCTTGAATATCGCGTTGAAAATGACGTTTTAACCGTTGAAATCGATCGGCGAAATAAATTTGCGTGGAACGGCACAAAGTTTATTTTTTTCGCCATTACGGTTAGCATAACTTATTTCCACAACGTAACGCCTGATTCAGTCATGCCTGGCCTTGAATTGTTCTCTTGACTGCTTTTTGGTTCTCGCCAATCGGCCGGGGGAGCTTACGAGGTTCTGATTTTAACTGGGACGAGTATTGCATGCCTGGTGTGGAATCACGCCGTGCCACACACCATGAAGGTGGCTAACACGGTATTATGTAGAAGTAGTAAGTTGACTGCGTGGCTGCATACCTAAGATAAATTACGCACGCATTTAAGAAGCGAGAAGATGGGCAAGGAAAGCATTGTGTTGGCTTGGTATAATACCCCTGCGACTTGTTAACCCGGACGCTGTGATAAATAACCGCACGCTTCTCATATGAATTCTCCGAGACGACTCACGAACGACGGGGCGATAGCGGGTGGAAGGGAATTGAATACATCAATTAAACTGCCACGAACACCTGAGAGACTTGAAAAGACAAGTCGGCAGCCAAGTATTTCCCACCATACGACGGGACACCTGCACCCCAGGACCGGGTGACTGCGCCAGCCAGGGGGTCGCGACCCCTGTCTTCCCGCTCTCAGCGGGGAAGAATACGACGATGACGGCGAAGCGAAGGTGATTATGAACTCGGCTACTTGCCCGTTCCTCCTCCTCTCCAACACCTGGACGCAGGGAAAATGTTATACGGGGTAATATTGCGCGCAAGAATGCACGGAGCTGTGCTCAAAAACGCACGAGTCAGACGGACCGGAGGCGGGAAGCGAAGTCACTCGTAACTCATATCTCGTGGACATAGCGCGGAAGGCCACGGGAATATACGATCGGCGGACATAACCGATTAAGCACTCGGTAGGTGAACTAAGGCGTTATTACGGATTTGTATGGCGCATGCGCCCGCGTTACCGTGATATTGTTATAGCTCTAATATATTTATTAAGGTAATCTACCAGTTAGAGCAATTAAATTACTTGAGCATTGAGTTAGGAGAAAATGGGTATAGTAGCAAATACATTAAAGACGAATAGTGCTAGTAAAAGAAGCGTACAGTAATTGAAGGGAGCTGTTAACGGGGATATCAAATAAGGATATAAAGAAGAGAGCTGAGAACATTTGAATATGAGTGTAGCGTTGTATCGAGAAGAAACGTAGACTACGAGAAAAGAGGACGAGAATAGGCTGCAGACAATCAAGATGCGGGAGTGGAGGAGGATGGAGAAGGTGCGGGGAATGAAAGACCAACGAGGAAACGCTTGGTATAGTAGTAGGAAGCTTCTGGATGAGATTAAGAAAAGGCAAAGTAGGGGGTTGGAAGAGGTAATGAGAGGCGAAGGGTTGCTTAGGATCGTAATAAAGGGGAGGATGCTGGGCAAGCGCGGAAGGGGAAGAAAAAAAACAGGTTTTCTGGATCGCATTAAGAAGGGCAGGACTTGAGGCTGACATGAGGAAAGAAATATTATTGGTAGATAGGGTCCTATACTTTCTGTACTTGTAAAAATCAAGAAGATTTTTACTCGCTTCCTTTTAAACCTCCCTTAACCATTAGATTACATATTATTAATAATAATATATCGATAAAGAGCTTTAGATGAAATTAGGAATGGCAATCTTTTGTAGATGAAGGTCTATGTCTCCATATACTATTTTACCTTGAGCCCCGCATACGTCCAACCTCTCTACATCTCGTCCATAAAACCTATTCTCTTCCTTCCCTTCTCCTATTACCCAGGATCCTACCCTCTATCATGCAAGTATCCCCTCTAAGTATCCCCTGTCTGCAAGTGGCAGACAGGCATGGGGTTGGCACAATGGACCAAGAAAGGTCTAAGTGCCCGGGCTCCTGACGAAGGCCCCCCCAATAACAATCTAATCCCCTCGCCTCCCATTAACTCTTCTAACCCCCTTAATAATAATTGAACTAGTACGAAATTACCGACAAATTCGCACCATTACTTTCAGCTCATTGGTGGCAATCCACAACATTTCTACCATGGATATCCGTGAGGCACACTTGAGGTTTTAAGCCACCGCCCACCTTCAAGGAAGTGTTGCTGCCTCAAATTAGATCTCCAATTAGTCTCCATCTGCTGAAAGAAATATTATATGTAAAAAGAATCCTGCACATGTAAAAATCTAGAGAATATTTACTCACTTCAATTTAAAAACGTACCTTAACCGGTACATCACCTAATAACGATCGAGGGCGCCTTTTGAAATTCAACGGGAAGAGTGTCGCAATTAGTTGTCGCATAGGATTAAAAGGAATTTGTATGATCCTTCAATGTGACGAACAAAATACCATTTAGCAGTCATCATTAACACACGGAGAAGTTGGGTTGTTGAGTAGGGAAGTTGAGAACATTATCTCAGCAACAATCTCTGTAATTCATACATTGATCATCCTAAGCCATAAAAACCTGAGGTATATATTCCCATTTAAAGCATTTTATCTCCCTCTCCAACCTGCCCTCACATCTCACATCGTCCTCCGCCTGCTTATTACATCAGCCTAATGTTTAAAACAAAAAATTTAATATTATGACTAGGGTAAAATCTCGCTCCAACAACCTTAGTGTAGTTTGACCGAGATATCATTTCACATAAAATTCAATTAATATAGCCTCATCATAAAGAAAAATATATCTTATTCCCAATGATAACAAAATATCAGCCACTTACCACAGTACTTTTCCAATTAGGTGCCAAAAAACTCAGCCATTTTCCATGGGAAATGGTACGGGTATGCACAATGCAAAGAGATTTTTAAAACGAGGAACATCTACTTTCTCTCTCTCTCTCTCTCTGCTCCACCATTCTCGCAAATCCCAGAACGCGTGCGCGAAAGGATGTTATTATCCTCAAACACAAATACTCTCACCACTAATCGCTCATGGGCCCAGTGGGAGGACGATGCTGTGGGGTTGCCGATGCGATTAGACTATAGGGGATGGTTAGGACGGAGTGAAGCTCTCCCCTTTAATGCGTCAATCACGGAGTCAATTGAGCGAAAAAAGTGGAGATAGCTTCAGAGATGAGGTCGCGGGTAAGATGGGGGAGGCGATGGTGGGACGGAGAAGGACCGATGGGTTATAGTCAGATAAGATCAAACCGTCCAGAATTCTATATCTATATCTACGTACTATCATGCGAGCCACCGCATGGGCGTGTGGTAGAGGATGTTAAGACACCAGTCGTTAAAAGGTGTAAAGGAGAATTTTATAGGTAGGTGAAAAGGTGAAGGCAGTATTTTCAGTGGATCTCAGTTTTTATTATGGTCACTTACTGTTCGTAGAAAGAACGAATGTTAGAAACAATCTGTTCGGCAATGTGTTTCTCTTATTTTAACTTTCCTGTCGGACCTAGAGATTTAGTGCGGCGTCAAAATGATAGGTAGAAAATTAAAGCTGCAGCCCATGCTCGAGGGTTCAACACAAAAGGCGGGCGAAAGGGCAACTCCTAAGAGAAGTATCGGCAGAATGTCAGTCGAGGCGGCAGAAGGAGAAGGTTAAGGAAAAGATTGGGGAGGTGATTGTTGGGAGAAAATCGACTACGACGGCAAGTTCTGATAGTGGGGGAGGTGATAGGGTAGTACTGGCTTCCCATTCCGAGGGTTTGGGTTCGAAGAACAGGGGCGGCGGAGATTTTTCAGTAGAATACAGATCCCTATTTCGATGACACATGGAAATCACGTTGAGCACAGTAAATTGAAGAAAGGAGGCAATATGGCAGTCATTGACTTCTGGATCGAAGGTACTGGCCACAGAGCACACAAGGGTATGAAATTTTCGCAACTAAGGCTCGAGCGCGACTGAAATTTTCAGTGAACAGGCTCCGCCTACTAGTATCACATTAGTTCTTCTGAAATAACGTGAGATTACTTCCACCCTTGAAGTCAGAGACACAAAGAAATCTTCATCATTGGTATACTTCATTTAATTGTTGGTTTTTTGGACAATTCATATCCAATTTTTTCCAATTCAGGGAAACCTTTTCATTTTCCTCCACGCTATTTGCTCGCCATCAGATCCCTAGTAAAGCAAGATTGCCCGTTGTCACCTATGTTTTCGACATTTTTTCCCGAGGGAATGTAAGGAAGGTATGGGAAGAGCTAGATGTGGGATTGAAAGTAGGAGGACATCTGATAAAATAGGTTATATTATGTAATATCTGGTGTTTTCCCGGCGGATAACAAATGTTAGGCGTTCTCGGGATTCACACCTGATTAGTTAATTGGCAGCTGTCAATGTTTTGACAGAATACTCTTCCATCACCATCAGAGCATTGATTATATTAGCTAAGGACTAGTTTCGTAAGTCGATCATGGAATCGATCTTTTGACGTTGATAACTCTCGCAAACTTGCAATAAGGAAAGGAGGGTTGGTCGAAAGGAGGGAATGGGGGACGCACACGGATACTGGAGCGCTAATCGTGGGTCACTTAGCGGACATTTTAATATTTTTTCAAGGTAGTCGAAAAAATACTTGGACCACATTTCATCCAACAAATTCTGATAATGCGGTGGAACTAATCATAGATGCAGTAATTGAAACGATACTAGAACTATATTTTGGATTTTTGCCATCAGCACGGCATGACTTGACAGTTTTCTGCGTAGTATTCGAAACTTGGACAAAAATCATACCTACATTTTTTTAAATGTGTTTTCGAATCTTTGAATCGGCGTGATACCTTGATGTTTGTTATCAACCATTATATGTACGTGAAATGTATTATATCGCGTTTACAAGAAAATCTGTGCATATGTAATGGAGTTATTACGAAATACATCTCATATGTCATTAGGCTAAGCGAGAAAAATAGTATTGAATGGCCAAAAAACCAAATCGGTGAAGAGCATTTTTTCCAATTTCATTTGTTGATATCGCTAATGAGAACACGTATGCCAAGTTTCACGCAAATCTGTAGATAGACAAAAAAACAGCGCCAACCAATGGTAACGAGCGTCTGGCAGCGCCTAGCCGGGAGTACGCCATCGAAATGGGTTATGCGATTACGATGGGGGTGGTTATCGGGGGGAAGCGCGTGCCCCTCCTCTCTGCGGCGACCTTGCCGACGAAAGAGTCGCATGATTTCCATGCCCCCATGCGGGAAAACGCCACCACGAAGGGGAGCGGGAAAGCCAATATTTGCGGCATTCAATGAAGTCTCAGATTAAAGAAGAACGATAATTCGTCAACTATCAGACGATGCAGAAGAGACACGACTAAGTGAACATCCCACGCTGAAAAAAATGCATTGAAATACATTTGAGAACTCAAACATACATTTAACATACATCCGGAAAATTACATTCTACTCCACCCTATTTTAAATGTACAAAATCAATCGTCGACGGGCTTACTTTGCGGAACTTTTCCATAATTGGAAAGAAATAAACTTCGTAGTTTTCCACACGTTTTTAAAACATTTTCAAAACGTGTGGAAAACAACTAAGTTTATTTATTTCCAAGTATTGTAAATGCATTTGAAATACATTTGAAAAAATTTATTTAGTCAGGCACTCAAAAATTCATTCGCCACAATCATTTTAAAAAGTATCTCCAATGTATTAAACATGTATTTAGCTCTAATTTATTGCGATTTTGGTGTTTGCCTAATATTTATGGCAATAACTTTGCGAATAGTTAATGATGACGAAATAGCAAAATTTAATATTATCTGCAGTCATGAGCACCGGGGCAAGAAAAATACTTATTTATCGAAAATCGCCATTTAAAAAACGCCGCATATTGAACCTGATTCCGCCGGACGTGCTAGCTACTTACATCACCGATCCAGCATAATTCATCACGAGTTTCCCAAAGGGTTACATACGAACTAGATACGCCCACCTTAGCTCTACACAGTAGGTATTTTATGAGGCGTAGTCAATTCTTGCTCGGTCATTGTCGCAAGATTGCTAACTTTGTAGCTTACAATCAAAATGTTTCGATCTGAATAAAAAAATCTATTCTCTGCGATAGGTTTACAAAACTACATCCATTTAAATGATTTCCTCGACACTGCCCTATCCTTACATACCTCTTTTGCTTCAGTTACCCTCATACATTGCTTCATACACGCCCTCTCATCTCAAGATTCCAAAACTCCCTCCTCTTTATCTTCCACCGTATTCATCCACGACTTCCTCTGTCTGAAACAGAAATTCAGGATTGCATATCTCACATTGCCATCTTAAGGGTGGATTTGCATTGGCAAGTTACTTCCTTACGTTACTTTTGCAAGTGCTTGCGAGGGATTTCATTTTGACGAAAAAATATCCAAAAGTCAGGGCACAGCAGGTTTGGCTGCTGTTTACACTGGCGACAATACACTCCTTCAAGCAACTTGCCGAAACCTTTTAAAGTTCCGCAAGCGGATTTGCAGAGCAGTTTACACCTGCAAGTTACGTCAAAAGTCGCTTACTGCACGTAACTTGCGCAATAATCTCACCTTAGGAGTTTGGTTTCACTATTACTTGGCTCAAAAGCAACGAAAGTACAGAGTGTTCCACATTTAGTTGAGAATATGGGCCTTATGGAGAACGCTGTTACCAAACCTCAAGGCCACGTAGGCAACCATTTCCAACACTGCGTTAGATTAGGTTAAAGTAAGTTTTGAAAGTAATAAAGTAATGGAATAATATTTGAATATTGGAAGACCTATAATTGCGCAATTGGTATACGCCATGATGTAAATTTTGCTTATGTCCACATTTTCGTGACACTTTGTGTACAAGTTCTCATTAACAATATCTACAGAAAATAAGAAAAAATTTCATCATACCGATTACGGTTTTTAGCTATTAAATGCTATTTTGACACGCAGCTTTAAAGCATATGACATATATTTCGTGATAATTCGATTAAAATATATATATTTTCTTGTAAACGCAAAATAATACATTTCTCATAATAATTGTTGCTAACAAATATCAAGGCATCACACAGAGTCCAATATTAGAAAAAACATTTAATTGTAATTTTCGCCTAAATTTCGAAAACTGCACCGAAAACTCAAGACATTACCTGCTGTAACTAGGGAAAAAAATTAAAATATAATTCTTGTATAATTTACATTAATGCTTGTACGCGAGTTGCAACAAATAAACAGATGCACTTAAATGATATGTTGCCCAAGACATTTTTTCCGACTTTCTTAAAACATTATAATGTGAACTCAATGACTAACTTTGCCACTCCAGCCACTTTAACCTCAAGAAACATAACGTAATAACGTATTAGTGTAATGAAACACTGGTTCAAACGTCATGAATATCGTTCCACCGATAAAAGCTCTTGCTCTATTTTCTCACAGTGCTCTAAAAGTTGAGGCTGAAGACTGGGACAATCGATGAATCAAAACATGGGGCGTGCGGGATAGAAGCCAAGGAATAGAAATCAGCCCGATAGTCCAGTTTCCTTATTTCCTTTCGTTACGTTCAACACCGCGAACGTCCATCGAGTGTCTTTTGCTTGGGACAATAAAGGGAGCAAGAGGCGATTGAGCGGAAATCCGTCGTGCCGTGCATAATGAATACGTTTTGCGGTGAATGCGCGATTTGGTGGAAGATTGAAGCACCACGAGATGGAGGGGAGGGAAGGGTGAAGGCTGCTTTAAAATGGATGGTCGACCGCGAACTTCACGCATGGCTTAGAAGGCTGCAACGTGAATCACGACTCAATGTGCACCTTCTTTCACCGCGTTCTGCGATTGTTTTCCCGTGCATTTACGTGAACTCCATTTCGTCTCAAGGTAGTATGAGCGCGTGAGATATCGTGTCACATAAAATTCAATGAATTTTGCCTCATTGTAATGAGAGAAATCTCATAAATACAACGATAATTACACCATAATATCGGCCAATTTCCGCACAACTTATCGAGAAATGTATCAGCCATGAGCTAAAAGCCGTTTTTAATGGGATACGAGGAAGTGTATGGTATGGTGAGTGAAAAGAGGAAAGTTCAACAGATTCAGGCTTAATATTGTGGAAAGAACACACCATTGCACTTTTTCACGAGATATTTTAATATGACAACGCGTATCAGAGTCCTCTACATAGCGTCCATAGATTCTGACGCGTATCAATTCACAGAGTTATCTTCAGGTATAAGACGAATTTAAATTAGTCTATCTGAAGATGACTCTTGAGTTGAAACGCGTTGTACTATTTAAAAAATCCCTTTAGGCCCGCCTAGAGGCACAAGTAGATTTCCAAGATTTTTTTTGACTCAGCTCACTTTGCTCACCTCTTGCAGTAAGGATTAGTGGTATCAAAATTGTTAAAGAGTTACTGAGATAGAGTGGAGGATGTTGGGTAAGTGGAGAAGGCAAAGAAAGAGAATAGGTTTTATGGACGGGATGAGGAAGGGTAGGACATATGCTGGGATGTAAGAAGTATTATTGGTAGATAGGGCCCTGCACATGTAAAAATCTAGAGTTTATTCACTTACTTCCAAATCCCACCTTAACCGATAGATAAGCTTAATAATAAAATGGTACGGCTATACGGTCCAGAGAGACTTTATTTTAAAAACAAAGGAAGTGCGCGTCAGGATTTTAACGGGTTTTACGGGTTCGTATGTTATTTCAACTAAGTACCTATTAAAAAAAAGAAATTTATTACTCAACGAAATACATTTTACAAAATCACAAAAAAACATCATTTGCGGAGGCATTTTTAGCGTAAGGTGTGAAACAAATGAGTATAGTTAAATCCTTATACTTCCCATACTAATTAATTACTGAGAATTTTAGTCATACGAAACAAATTTTTTGCGTCAATAATATTAGACTATTTACTTAATGCTTCTCACAGTTGCTTATATTCAAAAATAAAATTTGAATATGCTCTCTATCGTGTCCACAGAAAAATCTCCCTTAAACTACCATAAGAAAAAGTTTCTTCGTGACTGCTTAACAAAAAACAATTTAAAAATGCCCCTTTTCCGTTTGCGTAGCGAGAAAGTACTGCTTTCACCGATGCCTTACCTGTTCCTGTTGGGAACAAAAATTGAGATACTAAATATCTTAATTAGTCAACGAATATATGTTAGATAGTATCTTCGTATTGCATCAAAATATATCATGATTAAGAGGCAACTACCTTGTATAAAAATATATCATTAATAAACACAAAAATCGAGACTTCGGGAATCTGCAAGGACGTTGACATGCAGCCTATATTAAAATAAGGACTAACTATGGACACAATTATAATGTAGCTCCTTGAGACATGTTTTCTCGGAATGATTAGGTTCGAGATTGAAATGACTCAATTGTCTAGTTTCTAGTATGGCATAAGACATAAGAAGTCAAAGTTAAATGTAACTGTGAACACACCGTCATATTGGGAAGTATAAACAACATGGAAATAGAGTACCAATGAGTTCACGAAATCGCATGTATTTATTAAAAATCTGCTAAAGAATATTTGCGCAGAACTTGGCATTCTATCACCTTAAAACAAAAGCCGTTGAAATACCCTATAAACCATTATACATAACCATTTCAACAGCGTAGATGTTCACGAAAAGCACTAGGAAGGCAACCATCGCAAATTCAGTTATCCCTATTGGAGCGAGTCCTCTGACACCTACATTTCGCTGAGACTACGAATACATAGCAAAATCTTAGAAAGCAACGGTTCGTACACAGGATAAGCATACTTACTCACTCCTCGGTGCTGCAGCCCTTGTAGGGCCTTGGCCTCTCCGACAATGTTAATCCAGACATCACGATCTCCTACAAGCGTTCTCCATCTTCTTATTCTCATCTTTCTCAGGTCATCCTCTACATCATCCAACCATCTTTTCCCAGGTCTTCCTCTCAATCTTCTACCTCCAGGATGTCCAAGGTATATCTTTTTTACTATCCTATCCTCAGCATTCTCTCATTCTCCCACTGTGTTAGGATGACTGTAGAGTTCCTCCAGTTCTCTATTCCTCCGTATTCTCTACTGTCCGTCTTTCTTTACAGCACCAAAAATCTTTCTTAGCACTTTCCTTTCCCATCTTTTTAGTAGTTCTTCTTCTGCAGTAGTCATGGTTCATGTTTCTGAACCATACAAAACCACAGGTCTAATCACTGTTCGATAACCTTCGTTTTCAAGTTCCGACTGAGGTTCCGTGTCTAGAGCACATTCAACAAAGCTCTATAAGCCCTATTGCCTGCTGCAATCCTAGCTTTGATTTCTTCTTGCATTTCATTATCTTTTGTCACCAGCACTCCCAAATACTTGAAGTTGTTACATCTCTCACATTTCTTACCATTTAATTCTATAGATTTATCTTTAACAGTCACACAGGATGTGTATAGGAGGGTGAAACACTGGCCTACGAAGCACGAAAACCGTTAGCAATTTTATTCATTCAAAAGAGCTCCATCAATGAGAAGAAGAATAAACAGAATGAATGCAACGGGAGGACGGATAAAACAGAGGAGTAACGGTAGAATGTAGCAACGATGGGCATGCACGCGAACGACTCACGACAAACTCGACAACAAGCATCGCTTTTGGCGTTCACCAGTCGTCGTTGCCGATCGGAAGAAGGCAAGTGCGCCACCATTCTCGATGCCAGCCACCCGTGGAGTCTAATGATCCGTGGCCAACCTATCGTGGACCACCCAAGCGGGGAGGCAAGTGCGACGCATATTTCTCCATCCGGAGGGGGGGGGGGCTTCCATATAGGAAAAGTCGTGTGTTTCTCTCATGTGAAAGGAAATACCAGTAGGACAAGCCACCACACGGTGAATCGCCAACGTTAAAGGGGGTATTTCATCCGAGCCTCGTGCTTCCGACTGGATCACCGAATATCCGTTAAGTTGGCTTGAGTGGCAATCGTGGGTCATTGAGTGCACATTTTAATAATTTTTCAGTGGGTCGAAAAAAAATTCTTAGACGAAAGTGCATCAACATATGCGTTGAAACACACCAGACAAGGCAGTAGTAAAAATCATACCAGAATAATATATTAATTTTTTTTCTTTTTTAAAGCATGTTATGCATTGAGTTTTCGGCACTGTATTCGAAATTTAGACGGAATTATATTGAAATGTTTTTTTTTTCGAACATTGGACGCAGTGCGGCACCTTTATATATGCTAGTAACAATTTAATAATAAGAAATGTGTTACTTCGCGTTTGGAACAAAATCTGTACATACGTAATCGAATTGTTACGAAATATATGTCATGTTCCATAAGACTACGTGTTAAAATAGAATTGAATTTCCAAAAAAAAACAAATCGTTAAGGAGCAATTTTTTTCACTTTAATCTATACATACGACTATGAAAAGAAGAAGACTACGAAGAAAACGTAAGCAAAGTTGCACTCAAATCTATACACAGACAAAAATCGCTCCAACCACCTTAAAATGGAAATGTAGAGAAGCTACCACAAAAATATCCAAAACGGCACTACTTACACACTTAATAAACATTAAATAATACGTGAGAGCCAAAAAGCAGTCAATCAGAATTCATATTCCGTATCCTTAGGATTATGGGGGGGGGGAGAATTTGAGGATAATGACAGAAGAAAAGTGGACGGAAAGAAGGACGAACGAGGAAGTGCTCGACATTGCTTGTGAAGAAAGAAAACTGTTTAAGGTGGCCAGAGCGATTTCTGCTCATCAACATATTTTAGTTAAACTTTTCATACGTGTCCTTATTAGAAATATACTAAGATAAAAGTGAAAAAACTGCATGTTACAGATTTGGTTTCTTGGCAATTCAATGCTATTTCAACACGTAAGCTTATGGCGCATGACATATATTTCGTAATAAATCGATGAAATATGAACTGATATTCCCCGAAACGCAAAATAATACGTTTCATATTTTTATAATCATTGCTAACAAATATATAAATAAGCTAACAAAGCTAAGGTATCATGCCGAACGAAAACAGCGTATCCAGATATTATTTCCGCTTAAAAATCTAATTCCATGCCAAAAATCCAAGTCATACCACTGCTTTAATAAAGGCGAAATATTTAAAATATAGTTCTTGAATTGTTACATTACTGCATGTATGGTGATTTCTATCATATAAACAGATGTAGTTAAGTTAAATGTGGTCCTAGATTATTTTTCCGATTTTCTTGAAAAGTTATTTAATCTAAACTCGCCTTTTATTTCTCACGATGATTGTCAGAATCTTTCTTTCCTTCTTCTCCTTCTCTCTCTCCCTCTACGTGCATTTGCGTGAATCGTCCATTATTTTTCCCTTCTGAAATCGTTCACCATTTTGCAAGTGCTCATCACGCCCTGTTTGCACAATGAGACCATTGAAAGAATCTCGGGAGAGAAGCGGTGTAATCAATTAACTGTAACAGACTCACTATCGGCTTTCCCGCAGCTACGAAACCACCCTCTCAAACACCCATTCCGCTCTCCTTAGAGAGAGGAAAACCCGCGGCACTAACTAGCCGTCCGTCTCGGCGAACGCGTATGCAGAGCAAAATACTTCGATGCTAATTAAAAAGTAATAATCCGTTCATTGTTTACGGGCTTGAGAAAGACCCACGACCAATCAAAGCCCATCCTATTCACGAAAGTATCCTTGTATTTTCAAAATCTAAGCATACTAGGTCTGTCAACACGTGAAGCCTCTTTTTCGGGTGAACAAGAATCCCGAAATTAGCTTCGAAAGTTTCCCAAGGAGGTTGATTGAAAATCCAGCAAATAGGATGAAAATTTAAAAAAAAATTGTTGCTACTGCCGTAAATGTATGGGAGTGGGCAATTTACAGTAATTCCGTAAAATATTCGAAAGAAAAAAAATACCGCAACCATGAATAGAACCTCAGGCACCATATGAAGGTAACCGGCTCAGAGCCTCAACCCACTGGGCTACGACCTCTGTTGATAGAGGCGTGAACTGTGAAGGATGTATACGGAGGACGATTCTTTAATAGCATTTATCTTTCGAACCCGGGCCTATGTGGAAGAAAGCTGCGACACTTTTCCCGCATTCTCTCTATAGTTTCAGAAAATAATTTCCTCGTTTGGATCCCGAACATAAGTCACGCGATGTCTCCTTGTTAGAAAGAAAATGAATCCAAGCCATCTTAATGGAGCTTCCCTCGCGACTGCTAGAAACATCGGCGACAAAAACAGGCGGGAGTTATTCGGCACGATAACATAGCGTAATTCCGTAGATTGATGAAAAGAGTAGATGGAGTCTTGACGCATGAAAGTGAATCCAGCTTTTTAATAAGCGAAAAATTATCCACCCAATATGGCTATCGCGCGCAATGTGTCCATACTTTTTTTTAGTTATTCATTGTTTTTTTTTTTAATGATTTCCATTTTGCATTTTTATAGATGAATCGCTACGGTAACTCAATTGTAATACATTTATAGTTTCGGCGTTGTAAATCAACAATTGATCCACTCAATTTGGCCGACTGCGCATTTTAATGGCTTCAACATTCCCCGGTGCTAACGCATCGTCATCCATTATATCTATCATATTCATCTATTATACTATTAAATGCATGAATAATATGAAATCAAATGCTTCACCAAACATGTTTTTACAAAATCTTTGACATTTGTTTTTGTATTTTATATTGTTTACACATATACTGCTTTCATTAAAAATTTAAAAAACATTAAAATCTATTCAATTATTAATATCTTCATTCTTATTTGGCTATTTCGTCATTATTTTCACCTGCTTTAGCAGGGTTTACAGTTAGTTTTTCATTAAAACTTGACCAGCCCAAAGAGCCGACTGCAGCGGCAATCCCGTTGACAGGACGTATTTTGGTTTCAGTAAAGGAAGTTCTTTGCTAATACATCAAAAACTAGAAAAAGCCTTATCCTTACCGTATAATTTCTAGGAAATATTTTATTCTTATATATGTGTTCGCAAAAATAACTTTGATGCAGGGCACAAAATTATTTTCCGTTTTTACGATATAATGAAAGAAACAACTTA
Source organism: Pyrrhosoma nymphula (assembly GCA_963573305.1). Taxonomy (NCBI): domain Eukaryota; kingdom Metazoa; phylum Arthropoda; class Insecta; order Odonata; family Coenagrionidae; genus Pyrrhosoma; species Pyrrhosoma nymphula. Next base: position 31,496,739 of record OY754337.1, on the reverse strand, counting down.
GTGATTACACTAAAAACCTTTATAATACAACACGGCCCAACGAAAAGTTTTACTTCGAAACCCTGGTCGTGTAGGAATAAAGTGTTTTTTAGTGGAATCACAAAGTTACCCAAGGTTTTCTTTTCAATATGAATCGATTCCATAAAGTTAGACCCGAAACTACCAACTGTTTCGCCCAGTCTCGCCTTTAAGCCTTCATAATTTCATGTTATACTAGCAGAGGGACCCGGCTTCGCATGCGAAGCTGCAAATTAATTGCACCGATTGTGCATGATGAAACCGGGCTTATGTTGAGAGTTTTACATTTTCTCGGCTAAAAAAAAGTTTACACGTGACATGAAATTTGAGGTTTATTTTCGAGAACATTTTAAATGGCATATTCTATAGATATTTAAGAGGCAGAGAAATAAAAAATGGCACAAAAAATACCTATTTGGTAAGATTATTACAATCTTGGTCCATAAATAATGGTAAATGATATTAGTAAGGCTAAGATGATGGTGCCCGCTGAATTTCAGCGGGATTAGTCATTTACCTATATGATAATAAGAATCAATGTGACGTGCTAAATGCAGGTACTATCAATGAGCCATTAACCGCACGAAGGGACTTCGGAGTGAAAAATACCTCTGATGAATCCTGACTGAAATTCTCTTAAGGCCGTTTTACACGGTACATTTGTTTGTACAAACTCTTCCGTGAACTCTTGCATGAGGCAAAATGTATCGTGTAAAGCGGCAAATTGTATGAACGCTTGTGCGAATGTATCAATGCCTGCACGGGAAATAGAACCTGTTCTAATTTCGTTGAGACAAACGTACAATCTCACGTACATTCGTTAGTACAAAATCTTTCATCGTGTAAAGCGGCCTTTATATGTATTGGTAATCTCATAAATAACGCACAACGTATGTAGGTGTATGAAAGTATGTTGGTGTAAATCTAAAAAAAATAACAGAAAATCAACGCAAAAACAACAATCGCGACAGCGATTATCGAAGTTCATTTATCGTTTTGTGCACATCAACTCTGCTCCCGATGTATTTCGAAGTGCGCATATCTAGTACGCAGGGTCTGCAACGAATGGAAAGCAAGTGCGCTGTTGTGTTGCGAAGTGAGGAGTACACTAGAGAAAATAAAAAGCGCCCATTATCAGATACAGGTCATGTTACTCAATAAGTGAAAGGACTATTTAACAACTTATTAGGCATATTCTCGGGAGTAAAAACCTGAAAACAATAAGGGAATGGATTGGATTCAATAATGGATTACCTAAGGTGGAATACATCAAGCGAAGTACGAGGGATGTCCAAATTTGAAGGAATGAATCGGTTGGCTGAAAATAGGAATGAGGCAGCGGGAGGGGGGGAAAGAACTGAATAATGTTATATAATTTTTCGAACAAGCCTTGACGGTGAGTTGTCACGGTGGAATAGGTTTAAACAACGAGGGACTGGTTCTTTGTGAGATTTCTCGGCGCAGACAATTTAGACGTTCTTTCAAAAGAATTTATTTTTTATTTAAACTACCCCGAAAACAGCTAGCAATGGCCTCTTACATCGGGTGATGTAACATTGACCACAGACGAACACAAATACCCATGCCCTGGGCGGAGAAAAATCCAGCCAGGTGGGACTCGAACCCGCGACCCTCGGATTGACAGGCGAGGACGACACCCAGTCGCCACCGGGGCCGACAGAAAAATGTTAAATTCCGAAAACCTTCACATTTGGAGGAGTAAAAAGATAGAAACAGAGATGGAAAGTGAGATGGAGAGAAGGCTACTAGAATGGATAGGCATGTAGGCACTCCTTATTTCCAGCTGCCCGCACTGTTATGTGGTAGGAGGCACGCTGGGGGGAACTCCATTTGCGGCCCGTCGTACTCCCGTAACCGCAAGCAACGAGGCCTGAGCACGTTCGGGATGACTAAGCCCACTGGGTGGGGTGGGGAAGAGAAAAGAGAAGGAATGGGGGTGGGGGGAAATAACAGATGATGGGAGTGGGAGGAGGCAAAATTATGTCACCACTACTCCACTTTCCGTACGTATACCGTTCAGATAATGGTCGATGGCTCATTTCCCCCATTTATTCCGACTCTCGTTTTTGTCTCCGATCGCGCAACTCAAAAGCGACCTATGATCGTTCCCGGGACGGTCGTCGTAAGGTTAGGCCACAATAGCGCTGCCGGAATCGGCCTGTACGGCACGGAATAAATCCGTTGTATTTCAACTCCTATCATTATAAATGTGGGATGGCCACATTTGTCCGGCCGGCACGGGACGGCCGCTTCGGAATCTTCGTAAGAGCATTCGTCGGCAAAATTTCTTTCTGACTCCGCTCCGGCCGGTCTAGTTTAGCCACTTGCATTAGAGCCGGTGGGCATTCGTGAATTTTTGCCCCCTCTCGGCAGAAGTCGTTGGAAGCCCCTTGGAATGAGAATTTCGTTTCCGAGCAATGATCACGTGTTTATCCCATATTCTTCTCTTTTTTCTCTTCTTACAATACGTACTAAGCATCATTGAAACTTCTTCAAGCATCTTCGTCTGAACTGCTTGAGTCCATGTCCGAACCTTAACTTCGATTTAATATGAGGTAGTAGACACAATTGTTTGTGGTTTGTTTCTGTGCGCTGCGCGCGCACCTTCCAGAATTTCCGTCGTGTGGCCACTTCCCTGCGGAGCCGATTTCGTGAGGGCCGATTCCTGCCATGCTTTTTCCTGTTCTACGACATATTTCACAGCTTTTAAATGGCACTTAATTGAGAATAATTTCTCCCGAATTTATCGTATGGAAAGGGAACCTGATAATGCCGATATAAGCATAAGAGTGAGCTAAATACAGTGCAATTGGGGTAACTGAGAAGTACTTGCGGTACAAGTAGGAGGGATACAGTTAGGAATGTGTGGGTCGTGCTCTAAAGAATAATTTTGTTACTAAAGAGTGAATTATTCAGAACAAAAATGACCAACGCACTAAAACAAGAGGAGGAGAACGGAGGACGTCTCCGAGATAGGATTTTTTATGACACGAGAAAGCTGATGACTGTAACCCAGAGCTACAATGTTGACAAAGGTAGAGTGGAACTCTAGAAAAGTAGAGGGTAGAGAAAGACTTGGATTTAGAGCACTGAGTAACACGAATCCCAAAACTGGACCGTTAGTGCCGAGTTTGAGAATGAAAATATACTTGTGGCGTTTGAGATACGTGTAAAGATAAATGTCATGGACAGAAACACAACTGAAGATGTTACAGGCATGGCGGCGGAGCATAGTAGGTTGCTGAAGAAAATTTGAGGAAGCAGGGTAAATCGATTGAGAAGTTACATGCGGGCGATAGAACTCTGAAGGCCACGGTGAAAGAAAAGTAGTTAATCAGCAAGCGGAGAAAAAGTTTAAAGACATCTTTCATAAAATAATGTGAGGTAGAAAATATGATCAGTTGAAAACAGCTTTTGTTTTAGCCGACTTAGGTCTGAAAAGAATACCCGAAATAGTAATATACAGACAAAATCAGTGATCACAACGGTTTTGTTAATTATCACAACCACGACAAACGAATGAATGTATCCAGAATATTTTTACAGCAGTAACTCCTTGATTTTCATTCCACTCTCACACAAACGAGCTAAAACCGTATATTCAACCATAAAACACTTGACAGCAGGTGAGCTTTCACAGTATTAACTGTCGCGCAGTTCTCTGCCCGCCGACTCAATAACGTTTCCCGGTTATTCGCCCGCAAATATCTGGAGAAAAAGTTATTAGCCAGGAAAATACCTTATTATTGTATTCACACTTCAACTTTATAAAAGTGAGAATAAAAATTTGTAAAAATAGGTACAGATAACGACTCGTTCGAATCTTTTCATTCCAACACATTGACGACCCATCGGATATATATGAATGCGAGTGTCAAAAAAAATATTTTTGAAGTAAAAAATTACGTTAGTTATTTTTGTACTGACTTCGATTATGACACAATAACTACTCATTTTAAAACTTTATTTCCAAAACCAATGAGACAGAATATTCATTCATAAAAGAGTCGAAATAGGCATGATTGAATCAGGCGTAACTTCGTGGAAGTAAGTTTTTGTCGCCATTGTGGTTAGTATTGATTCGTAATTTTTACATGATATTGTTACCTAGGATAAATTGAAAACACAATGTGAAAGCTGAAAATACTAGTTCCAACTAACTAGGGGAGGAGACCATGGGGATTTAATGCAATGATGTCTCAAAAGGAAAAACCTCAAAATGTTACCTCTAATAGAATTTGTAAAACATTTAAAAAATGCTGCCATGACCAAGACTTATACGAGGATAGAGACTTTTTTTTTAAATAGACGAACAAATCACCTAAAACTCACAATGCAACATGTAATTGTGCGCATAGTGTATTTCCACCACCATTAAATCACATTCGTCATAATATTCCTAAATCATCGCTCAGACACATTATAGTTAAATGTCGGACGGAAGTGAAACACATTGAATAACTAAATACAGACGCAGTGGAATTGAGAGTAGAAACGACTCATTTCTAATTATAAACGTCAGAAACGAAATAAAAATAACTGACGATCGCACGTCTAGAATTGAGGCTTGGCCCTGAGTCACATTTTCGCCAACTCACGGGCGACAATGCTGAAAGGCGGCCTCGTCTAGACTTACACAGCCACTGTTTTGCAATACCGATGCCCCGTGTCGATACCTGAAAACTAGCTGAAAGCGCACTTAGCTACGCGCGACGGCGGGACCAGATAGCATTCAATCACGGCGCCCGACTTCGACGCCAAAGTCGGCCCTTCGCGACAACAAGAGATCGCATCGCTAAAACTGACGATCCAGGCGTAACTAGTCGCGCGCACAACACACTTTCAGCTTCAGTCGTGGCCTCGCGGCAATGTAAACAACACGACCGCTCAACCCGCCCAAGGGTATGGCGACTTTCTTAAGAAAAAAAACAATGGCCATACTGCCCTCTCTTTACCCCCATACATTAACACCCATGCCCTGAGAGGAAAAAAATCCAACCAGGCGGAACTCGAACTTTTTAGGAAAATGAATGCTAGTTCCATAAATGGGAGAGAGCCGTCAATCAGTGAGCTCAAGTAGCGGTATCCTTTAAGATGTTAAGAAGAAAAAATTAAGTTAGGAAAATAAATTTACCAAGAGCAGAAAGAAAATAAAATTTCATAACTGTTTCGCCTGAACAACTATTTCCGTATCTCTCAAAATAAAAAAGTAAGCCAAAATAGTAATTTCTTCGAGACACCTTGGGGCTGCACACATGGACCCCAAGGAAATCAGGGACATCCCCATCAGAGATATTCTGGCCTTTAGCAAGGCCATAGGACTCTATGGGTGATGTCAAATCTTGCGGATGGCACAATGGACCGTTAGGTCTAAGTGCCCCAGGACTAAAAAAAAAAAAATGGGGGTCCTGCCACTAATTTAATCTAATCTAATCTCTCAAAATAAAAAAGTAAGCCAAAATAGTAATTTCTTTGAGAAGAAATATTTTGATGATTTCAGTTACCATCAAAAAATTGGAAGCGATAAGTATACATTTTGAAAGTAAAAAAGGTCACAAATCATAACAACCAATTAAAAAAGTTTTACATCTTTACCATTCGAGTATGCAACTGTTTCTTGGCGTTTTAATGGTAACTTACGAATGCTTCCGAAAAAATGTTTGCGTCGCCATAGCTTCGTAACTGAGGAGTTACGAACCCATGTTCACAGGACAAATAAATGCTTAAAATCACCTCCCCTACCTCCTCCAGAAGTCACGCAGATTCCTCCAGAAAAACCATGTATATTACGAGAGTAAAAGACAATCCGGTAAAAGGGAATGCTATTTCTCTCCATCTCGATTGCGCCCATGGAACGGTTTAGAAACAAGAAAACCACACACCATTCACTGTCTCTTCCCCGTCCACTATTATCCCCCTAAACCCCGACCGATTTCTATCTTTTTTCCAGAACCACTCACGTCCGCTCTCTCAACGGTCCCAACGAAGGCGGCCATCAATAATACCCCATCCTCATAAAGCTCTGAACTCCCACCCACCCCTCCGCGGCAATGTCCACTCATCTCCCACCTGACTACCACCACCACACTCCACCCCTCCACCGACAGCAGCTCAACTCCTCCGACGAGGAGGATTCTGGGAAGCCCGCACGTGTCCAGGCGTGCGGTGGCCCGCGCGTCGCCCGCTGCCGCCCGCTGCCGCCGCGTACGCAAACAGCAATTAACCCTCGAAGAGGATGATTACGAGGAGGAAGGGGGAGCCGCGGACACTATAGAGGACTACCAGACGATCACGTACTGGAAGGCTTTAGCGGGCCCAATCAGGGAGCATTCAAGAACAGTAAAACCTCCATCTTACGAACACAGAAGCGGTCAATGTTATTGACATTTTATTTTTAATAATATTTTATTTTCTGGAGATATAATCGTATGCCTATTATGAATGATGAGTTAATACTCCTTTTTTTGCCAACGTTTCGTGTATTTATTGAACTTCCTCAGGGCTGTATCAGGATTAATTATATATTTTATACAACATTCTACAACATTACAGGTTTGCATATTTTGGTTTATAAAGTTTGATAACATCAGTTGATTTAAAAATATATGAATACATGTCTAAAATATTACCTCGCATTTCCTTTCTACTTTTTTAAATAAAAGAAATATGTAGAATTTATTATGTGTCTGTGCCCGGAGTAAGTCGGAGTGTCCGTATGTGAGAGGGACATGTCAAGCAAAGTTGCACGAAACTCAGCCCGGGATTTGAAAAATGTCCATAAATTAGAAGTGTCCGCATGTGAGAGTTGTCCGTTTCTACAAGTTTTACTGAATTACAAAATGTGATTTAGGCCTACTTTTTAACCCCCCCAATGCAAGGCAACGCAAGATTTAACGAAACCATGCTCATAGATATAAATGGACGACCCAATGTCTAAGAGCTCAAAAACTGACCCTTAACCTGTCCTGTTTTTTTTACATATTCAAAGGCCTTTAGATAAATTTAGAAATATGAAGTTCTAGCCCGATTTCGATCACTGCTATCCAGAGTTCGTGATTCACAGCAAGCGCGACTCGCCACATGCGATTTCTCCAAACTAATGAACACAAATATTCGATCTTACGTTTTTCTATAGTCAAGCATGAATTCACACGTACCACCACACCTACCTAATAGGCAGCCATTCCTACCCATCTTACCTAGGCATGATTAGGTAGGTAATCCTACAAAGTAAGATTTGTCAACCGAAAAAATTAAAAAGTTATAAAAAATACTATCATAGAAGTGACTATTATCTTAGGCGAGACTGACCTTGGCCCCCTAGGTGAGACAACGTAAGAAAAGCTCAACCCCCTTAACCCCAAAACGTATTGCGATGTACTGGAGTGGTCCCTAAAACGAGAGATGACCAACATTTGTGTTTCACTAGTCAAGCTAGTTTTGATGGACCACATGATACTGGTAATGGTAATATGGTTTAACGTCCTTCGACGGCTAAGGTCATTCAACAAACACTGTCTACCACCGGCGTTCATGAATGACCTTAGCTGAACAGCACTCGGAAGTAGTGATGGGTCGGTCGTGTGTGATCGAATCCCGAGATAAAGTTCTCTTAAAAGATAGATCGATGAACTGGATCTCTCCAATGACCAAGGAGCTCATCTTTACGGATCACGATAGGAATGATTGTATGACATCAAGTATCGATCACGAGATCTGAGACCGGCCAAATAAATCTTGAGTGATTTGTCTTCCGTGAGATGCGTAAGTTACTTGATCGTTCGTGAGATGTACGCAGTTAAGTCGTGTGAAACAAATCATGAATTATTTTTATATTCGTGATTTCTCATCGATGATCCGATCAGTTGCGCAAACAAAGACGCAGCGTTACTAACAGTCAACAATTTACATCACGACACAAATATCTTGCATTGAGAAAGTTTAGCCAGTTTTGCTGGCTCGCTTTGTAGTGTAGAATAATAACATAATTAAAAATGAAGACCAAATCCGTTACACTGTCGGCAAAGAGACTGATTGGTTAAGATACAAGACGAATACAATGGAAACTAAACATGATCCAGGTAATTATCCGTTTGTTTACTCTTCAAGCGATGCATAATTTGTGACTGCGTTGGCTATGTAGTGCCGTTATTTATTACGTGCAATAGGTTAATCGTCACCTGTAAGTAGTACAATACAATACTATTTCCTATGAATTGTTTTCCTTTGCTGCGACGAGTCGTAAATTGTGTGATGTATAGGAGTCTATGACGTGATCCCTTAGAAACCAAACCTGATACCCTTGCCGCGATATTATACATACTCCTCATATGACTTCAGTCTATTCTCACCCTCTCAACATTAGCCAATGGTTTAGATCCACCGAAGGCCACAACCCAAATCAAGCCCTTTATAAACCCTTCCAAACCAACCTTTTGTTTGTATCCTATATCAGGACTTGAGGCATTACATTTCCCCATAATTAAATTCTTGAATATTGCTGATACAAGACATTAAATATCTTGAGTAGAACACCTCGTTCCACTAAAATTCTGCCCCAGTTACAACTTTATTCCACTATTTATGTTTTTTACTAGTTTTCTTAAGCCTCTATTGGTTTCTACTCAATGTACATTCTCAATCTATACTCTGGAGTGAGCTGATAAGCCACTTACCATGAGGAAAAATATCCACAGATGCTGAAAGGCCTATCTTCCCTTCATTCCTGCTCTTCTTCCAATCTGGTATGAGTGACCCTAACAGTTTTAATTACCCTAGCTAATTTCTACTACAGGTAAACAAGACATCATAGCATGTCCTTTGATAACAGTTGATTAATATTCATAAATTGACCAAAGATCATGACAGGTTATTTTCCAGGACCACCTCTTTCTTTTGGACCCACTGGTTGTCATTCTTACTCTTCTAAACATGGTTGAAAATTCGTTTTTTAAGTCTACTGTTGTCCATCCTAATTATGTGATCGATGAATCCAACTCTCCTTTTCCTAATCTCCTCTGACATTCTTTCGATTTCGTCATTCTTGTAAACACTTCCACTCAAAATTCGTACAAGAAGAGAGCTTTTGAAAGGAAGATCAAATAATCAATTCGACTATTTCAGATAGAGAATCAATGAAAAGAACTAGAAGAGGGTGTCTGTTGAAATTCAACGGAGAGAGGAAAAACTTACATTATGTAATTGTATAGGATTTAAAGAATCCCCTTGCAATCACGTGCAAAATTCATGCATGAAACATTTAGAATTCAATGTGCCGTTAATTACCATTCATGGAGAGGATGGGTTGGAAAATACTCCTACTAAGATCTCACCGTAATTCTAATATTGTATTCTGAATTTTTATCACTCCAACAGAATTACTCTTAACATTAATATGGTACAATTTAAGAGTAAATTTAGGCAGCCTTGAAGGAGGACCCGTTTTAAGGCTACCAGCAAATGTTTCTCGCACTACTTTATAACTCATGTACATACATATACATACAGCACATGTTAAAGAGACTTCAATATTATTTCATGTTATTAGCACGATTATAAAACAACAAAATTATTAAGTCAAATTTCACACAGTTAAATGATTTCTCTACAATTTTCTAGACATTGATTACATAACCTAAGTCGTTAAAGCCTACGGCATTAATTCCCATTTCAAGCCCATGCTGCGATTGCCAAGGAAATAATAAAATGTATGTTGTTGAGAAAAGTGAAAAACTGCAACATTCTGGAGCCAAAAACACTATTTTCAGACAAAGACAAAGCGTCCTGACTTTCCTTCATTTGTAGGGTTTTTTACAGAACTTCATTAAAATCGTAACCATAACAGATTTCCATAACGTCATTTTCTTCTCTCTGAGTAAAAAGAAGCCAAATCTTAACATTAAAGAGTAGCTGGGCATAAACTAGAGCAGGCAGAGCAGTTTAGCGATCAGGTAGCATTTTGTACAAAATATGGTGTAATGAAAGGGTAATTAGAATTAAAAGTCGATTTCAAGAAAAGGATTCCACAAGAAGATAACTTACAACAGAGGCTACAAGAAAAATGCGAAAATAATGTTAGTCATGATATCTACTAAACAATACCTCTGTAATAAATATAAGCTTAAGGCATATGATGCTAACAAGAGGGGAATAGTAATAGTTACACCCTACATCTACAAGACAAGGAAATAAGAGAGATAAACCCCTAAGACATATTTAGGCATATGTTTTCCCTCAGCATCATTGAAGACCACAACACTAACACGGCGAAAATGAACATATCATAACCAATTTTCCTTTTTATCCCGCATTCCTTTTTCACGCATTGAGGTCAAACAACCCTTGCCACAATGTCTATTGACACATTAAAGGACGACAAGTTATTGAATTATCCATAGCTCCCGATTGTTTTTTTTTACGTCAGTAAAAAAAACAATCGGGAGCAAATACAAAAACCAGCTCGCAACTTGCAAGAGAGCTTTGAATGGAAAATCAGCAATGGTCGCCAATGAGTTGCATCCTATCCATCTGGGCAGGAAGAGGAAGAAAAAATAAATTGGCACAGCGCCTTCAGATGATACCAATGTCCCGGGCGCAATACAAATTGCCGCTTTCGAACGGGCTCTGGGAAGGCGGGGAACCTGCACACCGTGGCCAATGCAAAGGAAATGGCCACTAAGGCAAAGATTTATCATTTCCTCCCGTCGAGCTCAAATAGCTGCACACACCCGTGGTGACAAGAACTAATGAACACCCGATTCGCTTGAGGAACTCAAGATTTCGCAAAGCATCGCGAGGATGGGGGCTTCAATCATGAGCTAACGCGGTGGAAATTCATGCTGGAACTGCTTGAATTTGCAAATTTCTACGTGCACAGTCAAGTTAAGGTAGTTCGAGCGAGATATTTCCCTAGTCATAACGGAGACCATACACGAATTTTATTTTTTAATTTCAGCGTCTGTAAGAATTATGAAGTAAATATTGTACTATTAATTGCGCAACAATAGTGTTATATGACCAAAATTCTCATTAATCAAATATATATCTACGTTAAGTATCTAACTTAACTTATTTTTTCAGGCCGTACGGTGAAAACCCCTAAACAACAGAAGGTTTATATTGCTGATTCTGTAAAAACTACTGTGGTGAGCAATTGATTATTTTTTATGAACAGTTGAGAAAACATACAAACTACACAACGCTGGTTTTTTGACGAAATCAAGGTGTTATTAATTTCTTATTTTTTTCAATATCTCCCTCTGGAGCGCACAGCTCTAATCTATCCCAGGTAAAACTATATCTAAAACTATATAACTAGATATAAAAATCTATATTTTTAGGCAAGTTGTCCGAAAAGTGGTCCAGCAAGGGGTTAATATTTAGATATCATTGGAATTTTAGATATCCTTTAAAATGAGGTCAATTTCATCAAATTCTAGGTGAAGTGATATCTCGCTCAAACTAACTTTAGCCACTGCGACTTAAACCTGTTGGACTTCCCATGTTTTTTGTTTTGTGATTCCCTCTTCCTCCCCAACACCCGTCCTCAATCCTTACCTGGGGTTTCTCCGTGCCTCAACGGTTTCTGTTTCCCACCCCTCGTCCCTACCCAACCTGCCCTGATTGGTCCTCTCTCCTCCCTTGCCATCATCTCGTACATGAACCTATATTTTTAAAGCTTCACTTGAAGATGATGTAGTAACTAGTCGTATTAAATCTTTCATTAGTGGAAAACTGCAAGTGCTTTGCTTCCGTCATTATGGAACGGTTCCACCACATCACACACCACAATCTATTTTGAATCACTTATTTTGGATGGTATATACATTATACATACCCATCACGGCGTTCCCTTTCGGGAAAGGCAAGTCAAAAAAGTTTAACTATCGGTGATTGGGCTGTAAAGCACCTATGAACCATGCTATGACTAGCGATCTTTAATTACATAAACTAATCTGTCATAAACTCAGGGGAGACAACCGTTTTGGCTGGACCCGCAGAAGAAGTAGTCAAGTGGTATTCAGAGGTTGGTTGGCTGTGCTGTAGAGCTGACTCTTGTTTCATTGATTTCCTCAAAATTGCTCTGTCCTAGCAATACCTCTTTTGCTTCAGTAGCGCATACACATGGAGAGATCATTTCATGAATCGTGTATTGCTCCATACTCGTCCTCCTGTTCTTAAGACTCCTCTAATGATCCTTCTCTTTACAGTATCTTCCACCACAGTCACCCATGACTTTCTCGGTCTACTCCTTCCTCGTACACCATTCACCACTCTTGCACAAATTTGCTTTGTTATTCGAATCTTATCCATTCTCTCGACATGGCCAAACCAAGAATCATTTCATACATGTCAATCACAAGAGCAATTATTTCACATGCTATTATCACAACTTGAACCACAAACACTTCTCTAATACCCCATATCCACTGCCTTTACCCTACTCTTACGTTTACCCTGGAACACCCAAGTTTCGCCACCATACAATAAAGTGGGAAGAATGGAATATTGAATAAGGAAACAGCCAGTGGGCCTAAAGACCAATGGTAACAAAACAAATATAAGAACTTTTGGAAGTAATGTTAATGAAACTATAAAACCCTCATTGGAGGATCACTGGTTAGAGCGAGTGAAGGAAATCGAATACCTCTGGTCCACAGTCCACGGAGCAATGAGCAAAATGCAATGAAGAATCGAATAAATAGAGATATGTTAATGTGCCACAATCACAATATTAACAGCAAAGCACACGAAACTTAAAGTTCACAAAACTAACGCGAAATACATTGAATAATCGTAGATTAAGTTTAAAATAGGTTGTAGGAAAGATATAATAAATTAGCAGCAAGTCTCCTAAATGAGGAATTAAAATGAGGAGAGCAGGCCGTTAAGTGGTACGTAAGTCGAAAAACTTGAACCGATGTATAAGCGTACAGTACACTACCTATGAACAAACATGTATTACATTGTGAAGGCGAAACTAAAATAGAAACTTATTGTGCTTTATTAATCTCTTAAGTTCCCTAAACACTGATTGTTTACTGCTCCTTAAACACTGTTCCAGTTCCGAAGTTCCGTTTAACGAAGACGCGAAGTAAAATGAATGTAATCGCAACCAATGGTGGTAAGGACTTGAATAAAAACAACTCTGCAATGTCCACAGAATAATTTATTTACTGTAAAACGCGTTTCGACGTCAAAGCGTCATCTTCTGGAACAATGTGCATGAAGATGACGCTGTACATCTTCAATATTGTACCTGAATATGACGTCGAAACGTGTTGTACAGTAAATAAATTATTCTGTGGACATTATCAAGTTGTTTTTACTTAAGCTCAGAATGATGTTCCACCACATCTCGCCAGGTATCGTTGAATACACTGTTGGTAAGAGACTGATAATTGTGAGCGTTCTAACGTTACTCATCTAAGCAGCTCATTCACCTCGTAGCTCGATCGTAAGCCTAACGGTCGCAGGTGGAATACACCCTAAGTCGACGACTGACTGGACAAAATAAAACATAAGTATTTGATCTCCACTATAACAGCTATGAAGTATAACAAGCAACCAAGCAAGATAAAATGGCGTCTTCAGAAGACAATTAACATATTCACTAGGCGTGTAGGGCTAAAAACTTACTGCTCCAGATGAAAGGCCTCAATGAAGAATTCACACCAATTTTTCAGCTTTTCTTACCTTAAATGGAAAATAAAAAGATAAGTAACAGCAGAAAATGTCAACATGCTGTCATTTATGACAAACATATCTTATTTTTATATTACACAATTATATTTTATATACATTGGTTTTATGTATGTAAAATGTACAGTTAATACGAAGCTAAGGGAGAATTAACAATTAAAGGGTAGGGCCCTTTCGGTGGACCGGCAATAGGATCGATGAAAATAAATCTGTAAAAACAAAATAAACAACATTACTTTTCAAAAAAATAAATATAAATTTATTTAAATTGCAACAATTAAAATTGTGGCTTATAACACTCACTAAAAAAGCTAAACATACGCAATCGAAGTTACGATTCAAAACAAAGGAGCGGGCAAATTAATAACAGCCTTTACATCAGCTCTCCAAATATGTCATTGAGTAAGGAGACTCCAGTTTCAACGCTTAAATTACGACAAAATGCACATAAACTGAAAATTTCTAGAGAAATCTATAAATGACGCTGTCTAGTCACCTCGAAATGTATAATTGACATGACACGTGCTCGGGTGCAAAGATATTCACCAAAGAGATTAAATTCGCTATTCAAATATCACTTGACTCGACCGGGATTCGAACTAGGTTCAGTCAAATATTTTATTCGTGGATTTTAAGGGTGGTTAAATTCTAACAGATTCTCCGCACGGAGGACGGCTAAAATATATATTCAGATTGGAGGGGATAAACTCCGACAGGAGGATCAGTTCACGTAACTCCAGAGTATGTGAGGTGAGTAATAAGGCCACTCGACGTTCTTCCTTTTCCGGCACAAGACCACTGGCTATTAAATATATTTCAAAAGACTGATACCAGCGTTTCCAATTCACTGCGACATTTCCTTCTGTCTCCATCGGGCGCACATGGCCTGGCATGCCGATCGTAGTTTTCGATCGCGTTGGAGTACCCGGATTTGATTGAGATTGTCCGGATTCGTCGCCTAAAGGCATCTCGAACTATTTATGCTTGAAGCACAGCAGCCGATTCACAATATAAAAAAATACTTTATCACGTAACAGAAGAGATCCACTCTCGACACCATGTAATATACTCGTCTATTGTCTCGCATGTTACAAGGGTGACCGTCCAAGTATGACTGACGGCTGTGAGTAGTGACATAGACACACACCAAGTAATAGGTGGCAGCACATGTACAATATCGACACATGCATAACAATAATGACATGTTGCGAAAGATTGAATAAGCAAAGGAATCATTCTCGAAATGCAGGGAATCGATGAGGGGAAACCAGAGTAAAGAAATTACGAAAAGACAATTTTAAAACATTAATATGGAGCGCAGAAAGGTGGATTTTGAAATGCGGGTAATGCACAGAAGGATACATAGGGTAAACTGGGTGGAACAGGAAAAGAAACGAGTTTTAGGATACGATCTAAGAGGAGAGAAATTTTATGAAGGGCATTCGAGGGAGGCAGCAAGCATGAATGAAGGGACCTGGCAATGGGAGGTAGCGACATACGTAAGGGGGTGATAGACTGGGAAAATATAGCGTAGACCTGGAAAAGGGTGGTGAAAAATACAAAATTTAACGCTCTGAAAGGAAGCGAAATATTTTAATAATTGAAAAGGGATTGAATATTGAAAATGAAATGGTTTATCGAAGGAAACATTAGCGAGTACTTCTCGTGGTGGAGGGGAATATAAGGACTGTCAATGGACCTATTATTTATTTGGTAGCACACATGTGACAGAATCGACTTGAAACTATGAGCAAATATCGTTCGGAAGCTTGCTAAGCTGAAGACTAAGCCACTCCATTCATTCATTTACGACGCTGTGGAAACAAAAACCTATGCTAAATTCTCGGGCCAACCTTACTATGGCAAGGAGCCAAGGAAGAACTTTATGAACTTCACCTCAAAAACCATTCAAGGTGCACTTAACACTCGAGCGCGAACGAACTCACCCTGATGACTGCTGTGTCATCCTCTTAGGACGCTAATTAGAGAAACACACTAATTACAAAAGAATGGCAACGAACTTCACCCCTTATGTATAGCAAAGGCCTCAGGAATGTCTTCTGAAAGCTGTCATTAGTGTAGTCACGGCGATGGAAGGAACTAATCGAACTAGAAGAGCACGTGACGCTAAGCCAATATGCTATGATATGCTAAAAACCTATAGTAAATTTCCAAATATTAATGCACATCCTTATAACTCCTTAGTGGTCTTCTAAATGTAATACAAATATTTTTTAATGGCATTAATGGAAACGCTTTCTGCCTCTGTATTGAAATATTACTACATTCTCTGGCTTCCTATTTCGCACTCACGCAACTATTATAAATTTCTAAACACGATAATATCGTCTAATGGCTGCGAATTTGACTTCTTCAATACCAGGAATGAGAATAGCTTAATATGGATGCGGCGCACGACGTTTTCGTTTGTTTGAAGTACGTGACTGCAGCCGACTTAATGAGCTGCTTACTTCTCTATCTCTAATGATGTTACCCAAGCTTTAAGACTCGTGATATAGAGCCTATTCACTCCTCCAACGCTTTAACGTCAAACCTCTCTTGCTCAGCTTCAGATGTGAGTCGGACGATTTTCGCGGGAGTGAAAATACAACAATAATAAGCAAACCCAGAAACCCAGAATAAGCAAACTTCGATTCTCTCAACGACCCTTGCCTTATTAGTTATTTTATTTTATGTTTTATCGAGAATTGGTCATGAATAAAATGTCACTTTTCTTCTCTTGCCAGCGTTTCGAAACTTTATTGTTTCATCTTCAGGGCTAATAACACTAACATATAATATATAATTGTGGTTACCAAATAAATATCTTTGAAATGTAGTTGGAATATATATGTAGTTGTAGACAATTTTTGAAATTGCTGTTACCATAACAAATGCTAGTATAGGTACATAAAAACTGTCCAAATTGGTAATTGTCTGAGTGTCCCACCTCAAGGTTCATATATATTTTTTCAATAATTTGTGTAAAAAACAATTGTTAATACTTATATTATATGTTACTGTTGTTAGCCCTGAAGCTGAAACAATAAAGTTTCGAAACGCTGGCAAGAGAAGTGGCATTTTATTCATGATCAATACTCCATAAAACATCATAATATAAAGTAGTGGTCAATAAACAACTCTCATCAACTTATTTATTACCATTACGTTGTATACTGGATAGGGTAAGTTTCAAATGAGCCGTGGCTACTCTCCTATCAACCGATTTTCGGCGTTCAATCAGGGGAGGGGTTTTGACTGATTATTTCTACACTCCTATTACCCTTCCTTGGCAACCTCTTTTCCTCCCCTACCACCTAGCGAATTTCCCCAAGCGTAAGTAAATAAATGGGATTCTGAGAAAAGACGACGAGAATAGACAGCAGGCATTTGTGACAAGGGTGTGGCGCAGAATAGTAAGAGTTCGGTGGACGGAAGTAAAGACTGACGAGGAAGTGCTTGATATGGTTGGAGATGAGAGGAAACTTCTGGAGGAGATTAGAAGGAGGCAAGGTAGGTGGTTGGGACTAGGGAAAGATGTTGGGTAAGCTGGGAAGGGAAAGAAAGAGAATAGGCTTAATGAACGAGATGAAGAGAGTTACAGCGTACGCTGAGATGAAGAAATAGATCGTGTAATGAGATAGGGAACTGCACCCATAAAAATCTTGAGGATTCTTACTTCCTTCCAATTAGACCAATCGTAAAAGGTAGATTACCCAAGTAAATATGATTCAATTAATCCTAGAAAATACAACGCTCTGATTAACTTCCACTACTCCATCGAACCAACCACCAATCCCAAAATGACGCAAAAACAAATTTCCCACTTGAATTTCATTCAATTAGGAAATATATTTGACGCAGTTAACTAAAAACTACAGACACTAAAGGATAAGGTATGTGGGCCTTTATGTAGCACATATTCACTGAATATTTACACTGGAAACCAGCTACGGAGCCCAAGTTTCCGCTCCTTTGGGTATTCGTCTCTAAACTTGGAAGCGATATGATAAAACATGAAGACAGTAGAAAATAAAAAATACGGCAAATTATTTTACAAAAAAAGATAAACCCGGCTTTAAAATAGAAGACTCATCCTTAAGCAGTCGATGAAAAAATTAAAAATATAAAATAGAAAGCACAGTTGAGTGGGATGGGCTGGAGGTTAGTTAAGGTCCTCTTACGCCATGAGTGGATTTAAAAAAAGGGAAAAATGCATGCATACCCCTGGCGTCACTTCGTTAAGATGGATAAGGGGTAATCGTGGGTCATTGAGTGAGCATTTTAATATTTTTTAAAAGTAAATCGAAAATATTTCCTGGACCATATTTAATTTAATTGCATCTGTTTAAGCGTTGGAACTCACCATACAGGCAGTAATGGGAATGACCCAAGATTTGTATTTTAATTTTTTCCAAAATTAAAGTATGTTATGATTAGGGTTTTCGGTCAAATTTTATTAAAACACGTGAAAATCCGAAATTATCAAATTTCAATTTCTGGTCTGGACTGCATTTCATCTTAGGCTGGGAGGCTGAAATGTGAAGTTAGGGTAGGTATACGAAAACGAAAAAATGGATAAAGAGCATATTTAATGACTAAACATTATGTTTTCGATAATTTTGCCGTTTTCCTTCTCAAGGCGCTCCCTTTAACAGCCTCCTAATTTTTGAACTTGGCACGCTGCCGTCTGGCGTTCATTTAAGTACCATGTTCGAGAGTTTTATCCCTAAGTGTATGCATAAACATATGCATTCAAGGCCGCACTTAGGATTTTGAGATCCCTGGCGCGATCATGGAGTTCATAAAAATCGGAATAAATTGGAAAATGCCAGCAGTTTCCAGTCCTTTACTTTCTAAGTTCATGGTCTGGGCTTAACCCATAAACACATATCTCTAAAACATTCTTAGCATGTTACGTAGAACATGTTTTGTTGATAATTCACCCCCTTTCACGCACCATTACGGTGACTTGCAGTGCACTATGCAGATATAGAAGCTCGTCTCATGGAATAGAGAACTGAAACTATACATCGGTTAGTGATTACCTTCCACTCATATAAGAAGCTATTTCCTTTTTAACGCTATTCATCCACGCAAGAAGTACACCACGATTTTTTCCAGGTCAATACTTGTTTTTACTAGTTTAGTAAGAAAAGAGAAAACTAGAAATTCTTCATTCCCCATTCATGAGCACAGCTGCCTTAGCCACGCCTAGAGTGAAACCTTGTTGAACGCCCATGCTTAACTGTCTTAAGTCATTGTCTTAACTATCTCCTGAGGCATTGCGCTGACCATGGCAACGCTATTAATTACGTCAAGGAGCTGTTATGCCGTCTCCCACTCACCGGGGCTCGTCATTACTTACGTCAATTTTTTTTCAAATCCCAAGGTGCGAGCGAAGCATACAATTAAGTCCCTCAGATCCGGCGAGATAGTGTCACACCTTCCTGTCCCGGCACGCTTGCCTTATTAGCGACGCGAGGGAATTCCAAGAGTCCCGATTCATAAACGCACATCCGTTCCCTACACCGGACATTGATTAAGCACAAGGCGTCTTTAAAATTGCTGGAGAGTACACCGAATTGGTAGCGAAATTCTTCATTACGGGCCAAAGATTGATTGGCAATACGTTTGACCATATCAATAAATAAATGAAATAGTACAGGCACTGAAAAATTCCGCCAATCTGTGCCACATACATTTTTTTTACTTCGTGAATCATTCTTTCAATTTATCAGGTTCTTGGGCTATTTTCTCTGTGACGGATGGTTAAAATGCAAATTTTCTTTTTCATTTATACACTTTCATATATACACTTATATTACTTACTTGTAATGTAATACACTTATATCACTTACACATTTATACACTTTCATTTATACACTTACATCTTATTATTTTTCATTTATACGCATGCATGAGTATACGACAGTAAAATGGCCTGTTATTCTGACTCCTTGGCTAAACTGTGGCCTAAATTAGCATAAAATAACATTTTGACGTTTCAATTAGAGCAGTAAAAGAAGCATTTTAACTTGCACAAGGTCGACGTTCAATTACACCCATATCAACTAGTCTTTGCTCTTTACATTGATGCCCTTAAAACATACATATGTACAAAGAAAAATAAGCCTGAGGGACCTAGTTCAAATAATTAAATGAATTTTTTCGCGTCCTGATGGTGTAAATTTGCCTCTCAGGGACCGTAAATTTAATCAACATGCACACCAGATCATGAGCCACAAAGGTGGGCACTAACCACAAACCAAATTTCGTTGAAATCTGAGATATTGAGGCGCACCTTATTTTTCTAAAAATTCGTTGATTTATTATGGAATGACTCTTACGTAAATTCATGGACGAATTAATTTGTTATAAAAATAAAAAAAAGTATTTTTTCATTTTTACATCGTAATAAAACATTTCGTAACACAATTATATTTAGCATCAACGGAAATGATGACTAACGAATCTTGGCACAGGTAGGTATATTGAAGCAATTTGAAGGAAATTATCACTAGATGTCATAAATATTTAAGCAGTAAAAAGGCTTTCTAGATATAAGGCGCATATTTATTCTTGCTGAGTGCGAGGATCCACAAAAATAACGAATCTAATCGCAAATATTTACTATAATTGCTCCGCAAACATTAGATATTAGTTGCTCAACGCCGTATGAACACAGCTGATCCCCAATCCCATTTCAGGGACACCACACATTGCCGATTGATTAAGTAGCTAGCCGTTGGGCTGAAAACGAGACATCTGGAGATGAAGAGAAGGTTCTAGTGCGACAGCGTATCACAAAACAAACGCTCTTACGCTGACGTTAATTCTAATCAACGCGTGAAACATATGCCACCGAAGATCGCAATGGATACGATGTGTATTGAATAAGAAGCAGTAACTTTGTAATTCCACATGCATTTATTGAAAACGACCAAGGTTTCGACGTAGCACGTCATCATCAGGTACAAATATCACAGAACACTCAGAATATATAGTCACAAACATTAGGGGGGAGGGAGGGTGACGTAATTGGGGAGGATGAGTTGTGGAGTGTTACCTCTCCCACACCTAACTCTCCACAACTCATCCTCCCCAATCTACGTCACCCTACCTCTCGCCCTCCCCCCTAATGTTTGTGGCTATATATTCTGAGTGTTCTGTGATATTTGTACCTGATGATGACGTGCTACGTCGAAACCTAGGTCGTTTCCAATAAGAACATGTGGAATTACAAAGATACTGCTTCTCATTCAATATGCTAAGCAAATTCCATAAAGTTACGCCTGCGACAACGGGGATACGATGTGACCGATTTCGAGAGGAATATCACTAATTTTAGAGCATAATATAAAAAATCAATTTACTGGCGGTCGTTCGTTACTTGCAACGGGTTTACCGTCAAGGACAATTTTGGATACGGTATTTGGTCTGGTCAACTCTTTTTCAATTTAGCTAACACTTAAAGCAGGGGTTCTCAAATATTGGGGAATTCCCTCGTGGGAGGAATTGGGAGGTTAATTGGGGAAACTGGAACCACTAAAGATGACTGCGTTGTGCCCTTTCAAGCAATTCTCCGCGTGTTCAAGAACTGGCAAAAGAAAATCAATCCAAGGTTTCTCAATGATCGTAATCAAGGATTTGAGGATTTTATGCAGAACGCAGGTAGGGTAGAAAGAGACCCAGCGTCAGCATTAACCTGCTCTTAACGAAAGGCGCCATAATGTCCACGGTTTAACGTCCCATCCGACGGAAGGAGTTCTACCCTTAAGGTTTTGTCTTCGCAGTACTCACGCAGGGATCGGGATTAACATAAAAGAACCGGTCTAAGCCGGTATTCGAACCTGGGCCTTCCGAAAGGGAAGGCTTTCCTTACTTTATCGTTATTGTCTGCTCTACTGATGCTAGTGCTGGGGTAAAAACATTACCCTACAAGTCAGCTTAAAACTGTAGATCTGTGAATTTTTAATGCCCAGCAATTTAACCTCGAAGTCTCTATCACATCAGAGTGGCGGCTTCTGCATTAGCCCCTTCCATTGGATAGTTTTGGCACATTTTAGCCCGTTTCACACGATACTTGATCCAGCATAAGTTAAAAGGATGTTCGCTTGTATAATAGCGTTACAGTATCATGTGACACTAAATCAGCTTGCTGGCTGACAAGCATGACCACTACCATACTCACTGGGCTTTTTGATTTCCAAATCGATGGGGAGTAATACACGTTGGCTATTACTGTCGCTGTGCGATCTTCAATATTTGCAATCTATGCCAACTATACCTCCTACCGGCTAATAGTAATTTTCTGGCCGTGACATTAACAACAGGCGAAAAGTCCTGCCGGTTGCTATGGTGGCCTGCTACCATAGATTTGTTCAAAATTATGGTAAACACGCGCTACGATATGAATAAAAAAATCGCTTCCTCCCCAATAGAAGTTTAATGAATGCGTGAAACCTTCTCAGGCGGCTTAAATAATACTGCATTCCGTCCTCAATATCAAGTGCCGGCAATAGTGCGGTCCACATTCAGTTGAAAGCATGATATTTATTGAGAACGATGTTGCCAAACTTACGCTCCACGTACTCACCTCTTTGTCACGTTTACAACATATTCTAGCACCGCAATAATTGAAGTTATTTAGAGAATAATATTTGCATATTTGGAAGAATCCTAGATGTGCAGTTACTACTCTGCACAGGACTGTTTATTTTCCTGTAGCTATTGGCAACATAGTTGAGCGTGGTGGCCTAGTGGGTAGTGCTTAGCTACTGATTAGCCACCTACCTACTTTCCACCACTATTAGCCACCAGCATTAGATCAGTAGCTAAGGTGGCTACTAGCCACCTTAGCTACTGATCAAAGGGTCCCGGGTTCAAATCCGGGTGAAGCCTTTGGACGCCCCAGAACAAAAATATCCTCGGAGTGCGAGGTGGCCCAGGGAAAGGAACTGGCCCCCCTACCCTGAATGAGAGAAATTCACACGCCTGTGGCACGCCCGCGGTGAGCTCTACCCTCAACTATTCAAACCAACGTTCGGGTTGAATCACTGAGTGTGTGAGTGATTGGCAACATCGCACCTACATCCCTATGGAGATTTAAAAGGAAACGCATCGCCATGAGAGCCCATAGAGTCAACACAATTTTGAACGCTCTAAAGAGTACTAGGTGCTTGTGCTCGATCAAATATCGTGTGAAACGGGCTTTACTTTTCGATCGCAGCAGTTATTTTTTTCTAAAAAAATGCCAGCTTTCTTTCGAATTTTGAGTCTCCAGCTGAATGAATAAATGATTGAATCGATTTCTTTTCGGTCGACCATGCGCCATTCATCATCTCCTCGATGAGATCCACTTCACCGGAAGACCTCCTTCAAAAAAGTGTCACGCATAAAAATTTGCCCCCAGAGGAAAACGGTTCTCGTGACACTCGGCAAGTGACTCTAAGCGCTGACCACTTGACATTCTTCGAGAGGGCAGAAGAGCGTGCTGACGCCCGTAGCCGACAAATGCTCCGGAGCGGCATCCACGTTCGCAGCCGAGAGCGATAAGGCTCGGGAATCTGCTAAGGGAAAAACAAAACTGCTAAGGTTGCTCGCACAAGATAAACGCACAGCGCATGGTCTCCCAGGACGATATGCATCATCCAATGACGATAAGGCAATAGCGAGGATACATACACTCTATTGCTGGTGAGATCGACTATTAACTAAGACTTTCACCCAGCACGAGTAAGCTCTCGCGTGATGAAGGAGTCATAATCGTCATCATCAGGAGTCATCAATCCGAAGATTGGTTTGCAGAAGCTTTTCCCTCCAATCTTCTATCAGCAAACCCCTTCATTACTACGTACTTCTTCACTTTGACGTCCATTATTTGCCCCATGAACTTCATTCTTCGTCTTCATCTGTGATTCTTACCATTAATTTCTTCTTCCATTATTGATTTCAATAGGCTATTAAGTCACAAAAGGTGTCCAATAAGTTGATTTCTCCTTCTTCTCAAGAGTTTTCATTATACTTAACGTAGGAATATCCGTTCGTGATTCTCTCTGTCCATTTGACCCTCATCATTCTTCGGCAACATCACATCTCCATTTCCTCCAATATATTTTGCTATGCAACTTTTATTGTCCACGTTTCACGGCCGTATGAGAGCATACTCCAAATATATGCTTTATCAGAGTGCCTCCTTAATTCCAGGGTTGTGCAACTAATTGTCAGCAGACTCCTCTCCTGGTAAAATAACATCTTTGCTTGGGCTATTCTGCTCACAGCATCTGTATTGCTTCTTCCTTCGCTGGTGATCCTGGTTACCAGATGACAAAATTCTTTCACGAGCGCAAGTTTATGCTTTCCAAATTTAACGGTGATTCTATCTTCTCGATTTCTACCACAAACCTTAATCTGGGTTTAAACATTAATATTTCAGTTATTCATAGTTTTGCCCATATAGTTCAACATTCTCTCCGGATCATCTTTCTTCCCTGAGTGACAGAAGAACTTCGTACATTTTTCGTGTTTAATGGTGTTCCGTCGATCCATGATGGTGTTTCAAGAACCGTAACTTCCCGAAAAATCATTATCAGCTGCTTTGATGTAATAAATTACCGGCTTTGCAGGTTACTCCACTCTCCTATCATCTGAACGTTTCACACCAACTTAAGCCTTCACTTTGATTTTCCCCATAATTTGCCTGATGTATTCCACCCTTGAGCTCCTTTGGTAATTCTTTCCATTGATTTCTCCCTCCAATATTATTTACTAAGTAAGATACCGCTGTGTCGCAAAGTGTGCCTAATAAGTTCATCTCTCCTTATTACTATTTTTCATCATACAACTTCTATCCAACTCTTCGTAGGACTTCTCCATTGACGATTTTCTCCGACCATATGATCTTCGATCCTTCGTCAATAACACCACATTTCTATTCTTCGAATTGCTGCTCTGCAGCTGTTATTGTTCAAATTCACTGTCAGATGAGAGCGTGTTCCAAATATATGATGTGTTTCCTTACCTCAAAGCCTGTGTTATTGGCTTACCTATACACAAATCTTCTTCTGGAAGAATGCCTCATTGCTTGGGTTATTTTGCTCACAATATCTTACTTCTTTCCTCCACAAATGGTGATCCTACTCCGAAGATGGCAAAAAAATTCTTCCCCTGGCGCAAGTATCTACCGTCCAAGTTTCAAGTTAACCCTACTCTCTTGATTTATATCACATAAGAGACGACTCGCGACTTCGAAGTACTTCCGAATAGAATTTTTAACCCGATGGAGAATCGAAATCTGACTTTCATCGTAGTTCAGCTAACTTCGTCGCCGTAGTCGAATTCGTGAGAGCTCCAACACAATTAGGGATAATTGACTCTCGTACGGGGAAACGAGCTCCAACGCAAAAATTTAATTTGGAAGCATCTGTTAATTTTTTCTCGTTTTGTTTGAAGTATGTTCGCGAGAAATCCAATTCCAAGAACCCAAGATTGAATACTTGGAGAGAATTGAGTTTTTTGCCCGATAGAATAGCCTATATTATTCCATTTCACCCAAGCATTAGACTCCATCATTGAGTTTGGGGCTTCATTTCCATTCATTAAGCAAGTCATTAAGAGGAAACCTTTGGTACAGACTTAAAGCTTTGACACATTCGAGATAACTTCAATTGAGTTTAAGCTAAAAAAGGATTAGTTAGCTCAAGCTTCAGACTTAAGTTAAATTTCCTTTAAGGTATACAGAAACTATTGAGTGGTATAAAAAACTCGTATATTAAGATAAATATAATTTATGCGGTTGTTTTGCTTATTTTCTTGCTGATAAATCATTTGGGGGCAATAATTTTCATCTGAGCTTTTACAATCGGTCGACCACTGGCTACGCCGAAAAGTGGTGCCATGAAAGATGAGACATGGAAGGAGTAACTAAGATAGGAATTGAGGAAGATATCACCTTTACCAAGGCAGGCTCGTGGGTATGGGGTAAGTGAGATCTGTTTACTGTAAAAGCAGAAGGGATAGGGTTAGGAATGAGGGCGTGATGGAAGAATGTGGAATAAATGATCCAATAATGGACATGTATGAAAGGAGTATGTTTCGTTGTTTTGGCTATGTCGAGAGAATAGATGAGAGTCGAATAACTAGATATATATATATATGATAGAGAAGTGAATACTGCGAGGGAAAGGGGCAGACTACGAAAGCAATGAGTGAATGTGGTAGAAGATACTTTATAAATAGAAGGAAAATTAGGAGAAGAGGACATGTGTAAATTCATGTTGGAGGGTGTATTGTGGAGGTATTTATTAAAGTATAGTCAGCTATCATGTCTCAGGCCTATCACAGATGATGAAACTTTTTTGACTGTACCTACCCCGAAAAGGTAACGGCGAGATGGATATGTATGCAGTATTAGGCTTTGAAGGCCATGACTAGTGCATGGACTCAAGTAGAGTAGCGGTTGCAAATGCATTGTAATTATCGAATAACATGTTTAAAAAAAAAAACTATTTTGAGTTTCATTTACACTTCATAACTGAAGTCAACGAACGTAATCCTTGCTCTCTGCATTTGAATTGCTTGACCACCGCCTGTGTGCTTCCTTTTTGTGATATCGGTCATCATCTGGCTCGGGAACTTTTCCATGCGCTCCACGAGGCGGTCGATTCGAGACATTAATTCAATTATTGCGTGACACTTGCATGCGCTCTCAGACTTTTCTTTTGGGCAATCTTCCAAAGCTTGTCTTTATTTACGTTTATTATCTCTCGGGGGGGGGGGGGAGGAGAGGGAGGGAGGACATATAGATGTAAACAACGAGGGGTTATCTCGTCTGAAAGTGTTATTATGATGTTTGCGGACCCCTTTTCGAAAAATTCCATTTATGAACGATTACATCGCTCGGCTATTTGAACTAGATCTGAACGGACAGATAAAAAGTTCGCGACCGGTGTTCATTTGATAGGCGGATTCGTGTTACTGAAAGCTCGCTAGGATCAGTTGACGTTTGGCCCATTTCATCGATGGATACGTTTGCTGACTGTCAGCGAGCATGACAAGTTCCACGTCATGCTATCCGACTTTGCGATCTTTCATTGCGACCGCCTCGAAATCGGCATAGCATAGTTGTAACTCTGTCAAAATTGGAACAGTTAATATTGCTGTTTGAAGAAATCATTCGTTACTTGCTTGTGGCACCAGGCAAAAATCTCTCCTGCGATTACCTTCGGAGCCGTGCTGTGGAAGGCGCAGTTTAATTCATTTTGCTGAGAAATCGTTTGTCACACTCTCATTCTCTGCCCATGGCATGTTAATAGTCTCGTATCCTACAGCGATTTAAGTAAAATTGGATGTTATTGGTGGTTATGGGTTTATGAATTGCTCTTAATGGCTTTTCGATCGCTTACAGCTGTCGTTGATGCATGAGGAAAGTGCATCTTATGTCTAAATACGGCGACTTATTTAGTTCGAGTTTGTATTATTTTTTTCTCTGCGGAGTGAAAATTTTCACCACAAACATATGGCTATATTTTACGGTTATGAAATGTGCTGCCTTTCGAAGGGTGAATATTGATTTGATTAATTAGGTACTAAATTATATTGAATTTCTTTGTAGTACGCAATCACGCAACATACATTGCGTTAATACCTCTAGAAATGATGGAAGGGACATTCCCTTTTCACGATAGAAATTCCTCAACAAATGAAGCACTTATGAGGTGTAATAAAGGGTCATTGATAAGATCAAAACAGATCTTATCGATGAAATAAGGCCGGTCATCAATGCCAGCACTATATTTAGTACAACAATTATTATTATTTTGAGTTCATTTTCTGAACAGGGAAAAAGAAAAAGTGAGGTAGCAGAGTACTTTGTAATGTTATGGAAAAGTGACTGGTTATTAGGTAGGTCTAGAGATGGAAGGGTCGTGAAATGGTTATAGAAATATGTTGCCAAATTTACTGTATTTTATTGGATGTGCAATGAATAGGGGAGGCAGCAAATGTTATATTTTCATTAATGATCTTCCAAATTTCACTAGATTTGTTGGTACACTTTAATAATCCCCTATCATTATAAGTACGTTTAGTTTTTTTGATAAGGAATCGATAATCCTTTTTAAGTTATTTATATTCAGCATCCAAATCCTTGTTACAAGGAGACTTGCTCTGAACATATAAGTCCTTAAGATAAACCGATAACATACGAATTTCGTCAGTAATCCACAACTTTTTGTGACCCATATTAGAAATTTCACACAGTTTAAATAGAAAACCCGTATAAAACTAAAATAAAAGCTTATAATAGAAAGCAAAGAATTTCAATTCAAATGTAAACTATACATATAAACCAAACCATGTTTCAGTTTTTAAATGACGCTTTTGAAAAAGGTTTTCCATTTTTTAACACATGAGCAGGCGAAGGCCGGGATCTCAAGGAAGAAGTAACTGAAGACGATGGGGAACCACCAGCCAAACATAGTTTTAGAACACAGTAGCAATACTATTCTTTAATTATTTTCAATGAGTACCTGAAATTTACAATTTTGTGTTTATATTTTACCTGTTATTTGTCAGATATCGTTATTTACTAGTCCGCGAAAATACTAGGATACCAGGATATCCAACGATTAATTGACGTTATGCATGTAACTAAAATGTACTTTTCCTGTACTTTTCCTGTACCTGGTCCATTATTATTTTACTAACCAGGAAAATTCAAGAACTATGGATTTTTCTTACTCTTAAAATGTTTCTCTTCCCCCCACTGACATTCCACTTACCGTCACGCACTGTTTCCCCAGGCGAGAAAAAAATACGGTAGCGCTAGCTAAATTTAAAAATTTGTTCCAAGCGAAGTCGGGAGTTTTTTCAAGAAATTCCTGGAGCAGTATGTGCGGTATTCTTCAAAATAGCGGGGCATGTACTGAAAGCCAGGTGCAATCCCGAGAAATGACAATGGACATTCAGCATCAATGAGGAGAAATTACCCACGCGTCCCAGGAAATTGAAGGATTTTCCAGGTTTACCTTAAAATCTGTTACGTAACGGCTTTTGCTAAGTTAACAATGGTATTCTACGTCCAAAATGGGTTCCAATGGAAAAAATCATCGATCTAGCTTTGTTTATAAGGATTTTAGAGCATTTCCAGGAGAATTCCAGTTGTCTCCAGGTTTTCCAGGATATCTCGGCCATCCCATCACACATGGCGTGGGACTTTTTTTTTGAGTGATCTTCAAAGGTGTCCGAACACACTGAAAAACGTCCCGCTTAGTACTTATAAATGCTTGGGTTTGGAGGTAAAACGAGCTAAATGCACTGGACTACAATAGGAGAGAAAAGTAGAGAACGTATGCTTCGTAGATATTGAAAAGGAGTTAAATGTTGGTGAAACACTCTTCCTTCCGCTACAAACAGCGACGAGCGCTGTCTTCCTTTTTGTAAACACGGTCGCGAATATTTCCTCGCCTTTTGGCAGCCCCCTTTAGAATCTTAAAGGGGCGCAGTGTTTTGCCTAACGTCCTTCCTTAACGGATCAACACTTTACACGTTTCATCCTCCTTCCCCCCCTTCCCCGATTTGAAAAATCGTCTCCTTCCACTCCAGTCGCGTATCCATCTCTCTCCTTCCCTCTGACCCAGATGACGCGGTTTCCTCACTCTTGTGGGAGTTGGGGTGTGGCGTGGCAAGCCGGGAGCTTTTCAAGAGTCTCGACACCCCTTATCCTATAGGGAGGGAAAGACGAGCGCTATTTTCGATTTCCGGCTCCACTACGGAGGCTGGGATTGGGTTTTTATCTTGAGTGGCGCCGGTTATGAAGAAGTGCGTCATTAGGGAGGGCGGCCGGCGATGAGCGGATTCTGCTGCAGAGATATACCGTATCTCCAGGTCCATCTGCGTTCGCATACTAGGGTGGTTGTTTCATCGCTTGCGAAAACTTTGCGGGTGCTTTGAGCATTGAGGACGTTTTGTATTGAACATACACACCCATAACGCCGTTCTCTTTCGAGGCAGGCAGAGTCAAATAGGTTTTCTTGGCGATATGCCTTTCATGCTGACTACACTTAAATGATTACCTACATATTGTCCTATTCTTGCATGTCTCTATTGTTTCAGCTAAACTCACGCATTGCTTAATACACGATCTCCTGTTCATAAGACCACGAAAGCTCCTTCGCTGCCTCCTGAATCCAGGCGTGTCAGTAAACCGCATACACCTCCTAGCGGAGGATCGAGGGCGACGGTATGCTCCCTCTCATGGTGGTCCTCTTAGAAGGGATTCCAGCTCGAGTAGAAGAGTGAAATTTGTCCTAGGGTATTACTAAACTTAGGTTTCCATTGTGGCATACTGGCGAATATGTGCCAAAACTGACTGGTAAAGCGCCGTAACTATAACCAAGGAAAGCTTTACGTGACGCGGTCACTTCTATTGCTGGCAACCCTGCATACTCTATTCCAAATTACGGCAAACACTCAAAAAAATACTCTCAAAATACATTTTTCCTGAAATATTAGATAATAATGAAGAGTTGAATAAAAAAGAAGTTCACAAAAAACTCAGTGATGAAGAAGAAGTTATTGGAGACACACTACGGCAGAAAAGTCTATTGAAGACAGTACTCGAAGGAGAGATGCATTTCACCGGTCTCAGAGGTGAAGGGGGTCATCTGCCAACGCGAATGCAGCGGATTCGAATCGAACGGTTCGAGATTTTGCACACTTACATAGGTACACTACGCCATTCCCTTCAGGAGCAGGCACAGTTAAGAAAGTTCCACTTTCGGGGATAAGCGTGTAAGGCTGACTATACTTTAATAATGTCATCCGAACTTCACTATCCAAGCATACCTCTTTTGCTTGCGTTACACTCATCCACTGCTTCACAAAGACCTCCCTGTTCTTCAGACTCCTAATACCCCTTCTCTTGAGAGAATCTTCCACCACATTCACCGATGATAATCACAGTTTACCCCTTCCTCTCACACCACTCACTCTCCTATCAAAGGTGTCAGTACACCGCAAATACGTGGTAAGTCGCGGGCAATATTCTAGCTCACAATGCAGTCCTTTTAGAAGGGTTCGTAGTTTAAGTAGTATATAGAAAGTGGGCCTGGGGTGTCACTAGACTTTGGTTTCTCGTGGCTTACTGGCGAAAATGTTCTAAAACTAACCGGTGATGCACCGTAATCGTTGGCAGGGAAAGCTGCAATAGGCGTGGGAACTGCAAAGACTTGTACTCCGCAAAATATGCTAACAATTACCGCGAAAATTCAGACTTCCTGAGAAAATTAATTGGGAAAATAACTTAAGGTAGTTTGAGCGAAAAATCACTTCACCTAGAATTTGATGAATTTGGCCTCATTTTAAAGAAAAAAACTATCATCTTTCCAATTATATCAAAATATCAACCCCTTGCCGAACTGCTTTTCGAGCAATTTGCCGGAAAATACTAGCTGTTTTACATGGGATAGATTACGGCTGTGCGCTCAAGAGGGATAACATTTAAAAAATTAGGAACTATTGGCACCTAGATTTTGTCAAAAAACTAACCGTGTGTAGATTACATTTATAAAAAAATTATCTATTACTCACCATAGTAATTTCTACAGAATCGCAAAAAAGCTGCTGTTTTGAAGGGTTATCAGCCGTACGGCGGAAAGAAATGAGTCAAGTTAGAGACTTATGAAAATTTTGGTCATATATAACTATCTATTTGCGCCATTAATGCTACAATATTTATTTCCTACTTCTTACTGATACTGAAATAAAATAATAAAATTTGAATATGGTCTCTATTATGACTAGGGAACTATCTCGCTCAAACCACCTTAAGGGCGTAACTGAAGATAATACACTTGAGAATGTGAATCAAGCCGACATCCCATGGTCTGAATAACCTCGTGAACGGTTACGCTATGCGCACGCTTTGACTGTTTTGTGGCATAGTAGGTCCGCCAATCGTATCCAGGTAATCTAATCCAAACATTTTTTTCTCCTCACCCAAAATGCCAAGCACTTCCTCGTTTGTATTCCTTTCCGCCCATCACACCTTCTCCATCCTCCTCCACATCCACATCTCGAACGCCTGCAGCCTATTGTCGTCTTCCCTTCTCAAGAGACCACGTTTCTGCTCCATACAACGCTATACTCCAAATCAAATTCTTCACCAGCCTTTTCTTTATGTCCTTACCCAAGATCGCAATTATCAGATCTCTTCTATTACTAATGAATGTAAAGAAAAACATAGTATAAGCTCTAAGCAGAAAAGAGCTGATGCATAAAAAACTACCTCAACGGTAGGGAACATTATCATTGTTATCGCTGCACAACGTTATTCATCGCATTCTCTCCTAGAAAGACCATGTGGATGCATTTATCTTTAAGGAGAACCTTGACCGGAAGAGTTCTTGAGCAAGGGTGACGGGAGAGCGATGGAAAAGAGGATGTAGGCTTCACATGTCTAGAGCATTCGGGAAAACCCTCCACCCAAACTCTTAACCAACTATTCTCTCCGACTTCTGACATTTGCTCGCTTTTTAACATAAACATACACTGGCGTAGAATACACTCATCGAATAAAAAATAATAACTTTGTGATACCACTAGTATTTTTTTATTTAAACAAAACCCAGGTTTCGAAGTATGTACAACGGCATCTTCAGATCACGGCCGAAAGTCATCCTCAAAAACCTAGGTAGTGTTTTAGCAAAATAATACTTTAGTGGAATTATAGAGTTACAGTTTTTAATTCCAAAATGATTCGATTCCATGAAACTACTGATTGTGAGAGACACTGAGTGTGTACATACACATGGAAAACGGCATGAGACACAAGAAGTTTCCAAACTGATTATACATCGGCGAAACAGCATTTAATAAATCAAGTTTGGATAGTTATACTAAGTAAACAGATTTTACGAAATTAGTAATAGAGTTACGGATTGAAAAACGCTTTTTTAGCCAGTGGACCGGATTTTTGATTATGTATATGACAATGATAATGTCTATGACAACTTGGAAATAGCCCACGGGCCAATAGAAAATACCATGCGGCCCCACATACTCCACGCGGGCCGCAGGTTTCTCATTCCTGCGTTAGGGAAAACTCCTCGAGGAAAATCATACGCAGGACAGTCGATGAACATATTGTTTGTTTGGTAGGAAACTGGAATGTTAGAACACATGCATCTATTCATTCATTGGTCGTTCAATCCTAAGATTTGTTGACTGACGACCTCCATCCTTCCCTATCTAATGCTAGTTCCCTTTCTCCTCGGTAGTTCTTATGCACTTTCCTCTTTACTTGGTCTATTTATCTATCCCTAGGCCTTCCTCCAAGGAGTTATTTTTCCTCAAATTATATCCCTTGCAATCCTATTGTGTCACAGAGTATGCACAATCCATCAAATTCTTATTTTCTCTAGTGTTCCATATGGTCCTTTCCTATTCTACTCAAGCGACAATATTCCCGACCAGTGACGTAGCCGGGATTTCGTTCAGGGGGTCCATATTGATTATAAGCGGGGTGAGGAGGGGGTGAAAATAAAATAAAGGAACAAGTTTGTGTGCTCAGGCCATTAATAGTGTAATTGCGACTGCGGTGTAAAAACCGATATTTATAGATCTTAGCTGCGCAAACTTCTGAAAGAATAAAAAACCCACAATTTTCTTTTTGAAAACTACAAAAATATATTCAAAAAGTTGTTTAAACTGAAGAATTAATGAATTCGACAAAATTGTTAAAAAAAAATATAACTTTCTCCTGTAGTACCCTTTCATTTAGATATTTTCGAAATTTCGGCGGTTAAGGGGGGGTGTGGAACCCCCTGGCTACGTCACTGTGCCGCACTTTGCCACGGATCACATGATTTTCTTGATCGAATCGAGGAAGCATCAGCCTGAATTGAGGACTTTGATCGGAAATGTTCTCGGACAAGGATGAAGTGAGATCTTTAAAAAAATTAAGGTTGCACGTGTGAAGCTCACTGTAGAGAGACGTCTTCAGTACGGAAGGCCTTCCACCCTACACCTTTCCCCACAACTTCCACTTATCCGCCTTAAGAAACATGCTTCCGGCACAGTCATTGCAGCGGCTTGCGCCCGTCAACTGATTTGAGTTTCACCCTTCCGCCGTAGACGTCGCGTCAGGCGAGAAAGAATGCAGGCGGCAGCTGAGGAAAAAAATGAACTCCGGAAGAAAACAGTAGTGAAGTCACGGCGGCGTCATGCATAAGGAGGGGAGAAAACGGGATGAAAAAGTGGAGAAACTTCCATCCCACGCAACAAAGCAATTACAACGTGGCACGTGACCAGAGCCGGCTCGAGCGCCACCCAGAGCATAGCGAGCCAACGACGCCTGGCGGCAGCGGATATAAGTACTTCGCGAGTGACATGAACAAGACATGAAACTGGGGTGACCAGATGGATAAGTCATACGGGGGAGTTAAAATGCAGTACAAAGCCGGACATGTGTTGTGAGTCGCATTCATCAAGGGGCACTCACAGAATTCTATCTTAGTGGGGGATTATGTATGACTGTAGGATTTCCCGGCGAATGAAGTGAATGAAGAGTTCACGGGTTTCACACCGGGTCAGGTTCTCCATAACTACCAACGTTTCGACGAACTCGTCCATCGTCTTCAGGAATCCCAGAACCCAATGGAATGGATTTTTATAACTGAAGTGTCTCTGGAAATTACCTTGATGGAAATTTCCCTATAACATAGAGAAAAGCAAGGGAACAATAGTTAATTCCTCAGAAAAATGTCCACTCTAGGTAAATGCCCTTAAACTCGAGGGAAATTAAAAAAATAGAGAATAGGGAATTTGTGGGTATATATGCCACTTCCCATGCGATTTGGCCGGTATTTTTTTGGCAGCCATCTCGAAAAGTAGTTCGGTAAGTGGCTGATATTTAGTTATCATTGGAAAGATTAGATATTTTTATTTATCATTAGGCCAAAGTCGTTGAATTTTACGTGACATGATATCTCACTCAAGCTGCCTTTGCAACATCGCAAAGTACAATTTCTTGAAAACTTCCTGGACAACGAAATAGCAAGTTCAAACGCAGCACCATGCACGTTTAAGAATGTTCAAGGGTGATAATATGCGGCGGGAACTCTCGCCGCTTCATTCCCGACCACCCCCTTATCATCTACCGCATGTCTCACTAAACCTTAAATGCACGCTAAGTCGAACCGCAAACGGCGAAATTGCAGGCGGAAAATATCTCGAAGGACTTCAGCACCCACATGTATCCACAAGGGGCTGCAGTAAGTGTATATTGCGACCTCGCGTGACCAAGGCGACTCGCGAAGCAAGCTCGTGCCGCCTCGCCCCGTGGGTGGAACCGTATATTGATGATCCCCAACCCCTCCACACACACCACAACTTCCTCATGACCTTCTAACCGCCGAGCTGACTGAAATAATGCCTTTGAAAGACACTCCGATCAAGAGGGCATACCTCACATAGCTCAGCACTGGCGTTACATTTCCGCAGAATACTTGGACATGGAATTGTTGGTTTCAGGCGTGACTTTAAGGAATCGATTCACGTTGGAATGAAAAACTATAACTTTATGAGTCCACATCTTTTTTAGGTACGGCCCTCTTGATATCACCATACGGTGCGGCGGTATGAAGATGACGTTGAGCGTCGAAACCCGGACCGTATCCAAATAAATTAATGTGGAATCACAAAGTTACAGCATTTCATTCTAACCTGAAGATGGGTTTTAGTGAAGTTTCAAGAAATCCTTGACCCTGAACCTAAGTGGCACTGGATCGCCAGCGAAAAGTATTCAAATCCATATATTGAAGAATTTTTTTCGGCTTCTCCGAGTTTTATTTTTTTATTGCAATCTTTTTCGAAAAAAATAACGGTCAAGAAAAGAAATTTTAAGTATTCAACCGGGACAACAATAATTAACGGCTTACACGATGAATTATACTACTAAAAAACATAGAGAAACCGAAACTAAATCTGAAAAATATCAATGAGAAAAATTCCTGTAAAAACCTTAAAAATTTATTGAATTTATTTATATTCTGCAACAAAATCTGGGCTTCTTCAGACATGAATATCTCCATAGATTGCCCGGCAACGCCATCAAGAAATTACGTATTCCGATAACGAACAAGCTACAACATAAGTTTGAACATTATACATACATACATACATACATACATACATACAAGAGATGTACTGAATCATGCCCAGACGATGCGACTTTCTCATCGCTGTGAAATAAATTAATAGGGTAGTGAAGTCAAAAGGGGAGTGAAAAGCCTCGTTAATAAACAATAAAAAGGTTAGTGGGGATTCCAAAACGCACCCAGAGACGATCTACATCTACATCTACATACTACCCCGCAAGCCGCCTCAATAGGCGTGTGGCGGGGGGTGTTAGGACACCAGCCGTTTACATATAAAAAGGAAACGCTCTATGAAATTACGCCTTGCATTTATTAAAGTCCCTTATTGTTCGGGGGAAAAACGAATTCCCATACCTATCCGTTCGGCAAAATATCTCTCTTAATTTATCGTTTCTGTCGGACCTGGAAATATAGTGGGGTTCTAATATGATGTTCTCCGTGTCGCTCTGAAAGATATCTATTCTCAATTGCTCAAGTAATCTAAGCCTAGCGCGCAGCCTCCGAGTCTCTAGCGGCTCCCAGCCTAATTCGTTTAACATCTGCGTAACGCTGTCTGTACGCCCGTAGCAGTTTTTGACGAATCGCGCAGCTTTCCTTTGTATTTTATTAAGTTCCCGAATTAATTCTTTCTGCACCGGATCCCATATGCTTGCTGCATATTCAAGGTGTGGCCGGACGAGTGCGAAATAACACCTCTCTTTTACTTTTTCATCTGAGAATCTTCCCACAATACGCTTGACGAATCCTAGCTTCTTCAGAGCTCTGCCACAAATATTTCTTATATGTGTTCCCCACGATAGGTTTGAGGTTATCGTAACTCCCAGATACTTAACTTCATCTGTCGCCGTTATCTTAACACCATCCACAGCATATACACGGGGATAGTTGGACGACCTCCGCAAGAAATGTACCGCCGCACATTTGCTCAGATTAAGTTCGAGTCCCCACTCTTGGCTCCACACATGAACGTTGTTTAAATCCGATGATAGAATTTCAAAGTCAGAGTGATCATTAATTTCGCGATAGATGACAGCGTCGTCAGCAAATAAACGTATTTTACTGCTAATTCGAGAGCATAGATCATTTATGTATATAATGAACAAAAGGGGGCCGATTACGCTTCCTTGTGGGACACCTGATGTCACTTTAACTGCATCAGAGCTAATTCCGTCAAGAACTACTTTTTGCTTACGATCACTCAGAAAGTCGCGTATCCAGTTTACTACTGTTTCGTTAAGGCCGCATGACTGTAATTTGTATAAAAGTTTGTTGTGAGGTACCGTGTCGAAAGCTTTCTTAAAATCTAGGAATAATGCGTCCACTTGTGTTTTCGATTCACCAGATTTGAGAACGTCATGAAGAAAGAGCGCGAGCTGTGTTTCACATGATCTACCTTTCCGAAAGCCGTGCTGACAGCCATGAAGGAAGTTACGACTGTCCAGGAACGTCATGATATTGCTAACGACGATATGTTCGAGTATCTTGCCTATAATAGACGTTAATGAAATTGGTCGATAGTTCCCTGGGTCATGTCTGTTTCCCTTTTTGAATATCGGTGTAACGTTTGCAATTTTCCAGTCTATTGGTATCTTTCCTTCAGACAATGACTTCTTGAATATTATGTCTAAGAACGGTGCGATCTGTGGCGCTAATTCCTTGAGGACACGCGCGGGTATTCCCTCCGGACCCGGAGATTTACTATTTTTGATCGACTGTAGCTGTTTAGTTATCCCATCACATTGAATAGTGATTTCTTTCATCGGTTCCTCAGTGAATGAAATGTCGAAATAACATGGAGTATCGTCTGTAGTGTATACACTTTCGAAGTGGGAATTTAACGTGTTAGCTTTGTCAATATTATCGGTGACAAGTTTGCCATCTTTATCAAATAACGAATCTACGGTTGAAGATTTTCCCTGAAGCTCTCTCGCATATGACCAAAAAGATTTCGGATTTTCTTCGAGTAATTCACCAAGTACTTTTTTCTTGAAATTTCGCAATGCAGTACGCATTGATTTCTTGGTTTTTGAGCGTTGTGCAGCGTAACTTTCTTTTGCTTCAAGTTCCTTCGATTTGTCACCTAACGTAATGGACTTTTTGAATAAGTTGTACAGTTTTCTCTGTCTCTTAAGGTCCCTCCTAACATCATTGTTATACCAGCGAGGTTCTTTGCTATCACATTTCAATTTTCGCGGAATATATTCGTTGATTCCCTGGCGTAGAATTTCTAAGAAATATTTCCATGATGCATCAGTGCTTTTGTCCTCTGTTTTAGCTACGAAGTCAGTGTACGAATCATTAAGCATCTCGCCAAATTTTATGAAGTTGCATTTATCAAATAAATAAATATTGCGTTTCGGTTTTACAGCTGACTCTACTTCAAGTTTTAAGGCTGCAAAAATTACTCTGTGATCACTTATGCCATCAATAATATCGAGTTGTTTTATCAACCTAGGATGGCTTACTGCAAAAAGGTCTAATATTTTATTTCCTCTCGTAGGCTTGTCAACTACTTGGGAAAGTGAGTGATTAGCAAGTGTGTTGAGTAAGACCTCGCTGATTTCCCTATTCCTAGAATTCGGTTTCACAGTGTATGAATCCCAATTTATAGATGGCAGATTAAAATCTCCCCCAATAATTATTACACTTTTACTGTCTCTCACAGTAAATGCGGATATTTGATTATCTAATTGGTAAATAACATCAATTTTGGAGTTTGGAGGTCTATAGAAAGAGCAAACATGTATACTCCTTTTGTTTCGTTGTTTAATTGTACACCACACACTTTCTATTTCATTGTCAGTTATTTCGTGGGCGGTGCTGTGTAAATGTGATTTAACTGCTAGAAATACTCCGCCACCTGCCCTATCGCTTCGATCGCATCTGTAGATTTTATATCCTGGAGGAAAAACTTCGCTGCCGCTTAAATCCTCAGTAAGCCAGCTCTCCGTTCCTATGACCACGTCTGCGTCCTGAAATATATGCTCGATTTCAGCGCGCTTGTTTTTAACGCTACGGCAATTAACTACTATAAAGTTAATGTCATATTTTGTCGATTGAGTGTCGGTTGGTTCTTTTCCACGCTTATGGGTATTAGGTGGGCAAATTTCACTGGAAGTGCTTATTACATTTGATATAATTTCTTTCACTGGAGTACGAGTTTTGGGGAAATTGCCACTATTTACCGGCTTTAGCGCTCCTAAGTTTACTTGGATGTGAACATTTTCGCAATGCGGACTTCCTCGGAGGCTACGTTCGGTTAAATCTTTACAAATCCCACTAGATGACCTACCCTCTAGTCTAAAAAATATCTACAGTGCTCAAAAATCCTACGAGCCACCCGTTCAGACGCCTCGTTGGAATAATGCACCCCAGACGAGTTGAGGGGAGCCCGGCACGATCTAAGCACCGGCCGAAGATCCACGAACTCTGCCCCAATGCTCACACAGAATTTCCACAGCCTCTTGTTGATCCAGGCAATCCTGTCCCAAACTCGAGGGCCGCAGTCAGTCCGTGGAACAATGCTGCAGATGGATAGTCGCAGATCGACACCAGTGCCCCTCCGAACGCGTTCCACCTCCGAGTTTAGATCCCTAAAGGAATCCAAGATCTCATCGGCTCTACGCTCGGAAGCATCATTGGTGCCGACATGGGCCACCACCCGCAGTCTAGAGCAGCCCGTGTCCTTCACCGCTGCTTTTACCACCGCCGTAGAATTGGGTACGATTCCCCCTGGTATACACCAGGAGGTGACCCGTTGGTCCGCTCCGTCTCTCCTTGCCCTCTTCTCTAACTGGGGGAAAATCCGCCGGACGTTTGAACTCCCTAAAAATACTATCCCTGCCCTCCCAGCCCGGCTGCCGTTCGAAGTTGAGTCCCTTGCAACGGGGGGTTCGTTCCTGACCTCGCTAACTGGCCCCCCAGAATTGTCCTCCGACAAAACCGCGAAGCTGTTGCGAACGGGGATGGGATTAGCCTCCGCTTCCCCCACTCCCCGACTCGGCCGAGCCACCGCCCCCCGCCCTTGGGGCACAACCACCCACCCGGGCCCCAGGCTGTGAGTCATCCCCCGACCCGAAGACCGCACCGTCTTCCCCAGGGCAATCGCACTTGCTTTCGCCCCCGAGCATGCCCGGGACACCACCTTGGTGCTGTGCAAGGTCCCGGGAGAAACACTACGACCACCGGATCTCGAGAATCCCCCACAACCCGCAACCCGGGCGGGTTGTGTGCAAAGGCGTCAGATTACCAAGGCTGGAAGTAAACGAAACATATCAAAAATTAATGAGAATGATTTTAGTAGTGAGAACATAAAGTAGGGTTGCTATAGTGATTATGGAATTCCAGGAGTTTTCCAGTTGTTCCCGGCTAAAATTTATATTTTTCCAGGTGAAAACATCCGTTACTTGGTAAGTATGTATTTCAAAGAAGACGCAAGTATAGGAGGACCACACAGTCTCGCACGTAGTACATACTATAGGGGAATAAGCTTTCCCATAAAACAGAGCGCCGCCACTACTGCCCTAGGGAATATCAGCTTCCTATCTGAAGGCTCTCTTAGGACTCAGCCATGACGAGGGCCTGGAATTACCTGAAAAAAACCTAAGGAGAAACATCTTCCTCAACATGAGAGTAAAGAAAAGGAACTGAAAGTTTATTTCACGGACAACTTAAACCTCATACAATAGTTCCACTGCCTCAATCAGGCAAGGCACTAAAAGACCCGAGTCGACACACCAACAGACAGTGCCTGAAATAGCACTCCTCACTCACTGACATCAATCAGATTTTGACTTGAAAAACAATTTTAAAGGCTAATTTATCATTTCCCATGACTTTTACAGGTTTTCTAGGCCCACTTTCAATTTCCAAGAGTCTTCCAGGTATTCCAGATTGTCAAGGCCTACAGGTCTGTATAACAATCCTAATTAAGGTAAAGAGGTTTCATCTTCTTCTTGCAGGATTCCCGACGCGGGTTACTTATTTATTACAAAAAAATGTTTTTCCTTCTATCCTGGAGGCGTCTTCAGGTCGAAAGATGATTCCGTCATCAGTAAACAAACAATTTAGCTTCTAATTATGGAATTGCTTTGTCGAAAAAAAGTTGGAGGGTGAGACCAATCACACTTCCGTGTGGAACGCTGGATCTCGCCTTAACCAAGTCGTAAATTATTTCTAAACTACCTATATTTGGATAATTATGTATTGAGAAGATTCAGTCAAAAACAAAAGTCTCTGTGTCATACATAGTACCATATTTAATTTATGCTTATCACCACTACTTTAGTATTAAAATAAAATCCGAGCATTTTCTCTATTATGACTAGAGAAAAATATAGCTCAAACTACCTCCAAAAGGTCGACGTATGAACTTGCATGATGGCATGCGAGAACAGATGAGCCGTCGAAATTGCATCGTCAGCACACGAAATGCGCGATTTTTCACCATTGAGAATTCGGTGATGGACGGTAAGGAAGACGAACGAGGTATGGCTCGGCATTGTGGATGACGAGAGGAAACTGCTGAAGGAGATAAGGTGGAGGCAGAGCAGTTGGTTGGAACGGGTAATGAATGGCGGGGATGCTGAAGGCCGCAGTAGAGAGGAGGATGTTGGTAAAGCAGGGGAAGAAAGAGAAAGACTTGGAGGGGATGAAGAGGGGTCGGACGTTCGCGGAACTGAAGAAAGAAAACATTTTGTAAGGAGGTTGGGGCTTCCGGCTTAAAAGGTTGGTGTAAGTCGACATTTCTCCTCATTAACATACCTTAACCAGTAGATCTCCTTCAGTGATATTGGATTGAGAAATGATTCTTCACTATACAAATAATAAGGGAGTAAAGACAGTCAAGTTCTTTTAGGGGTTTATAGGAAGAAAAACCCCAGGTCTCTCTCCTTCATCGGAGGAGTTGCAGGCCAAGCACAAAAAACACGAGGTCTTATCGTTTCTTTCCTAACAATTTCACGACGACTCTCTTTAAAATTCAGCGAGCCGGAAATTTCACTTCCAGGGAAACAGTGAATATTCACGGGCAAAAATGGATAGTCATTTAAATAAGCGAAACTATACATACTGCCGTAACGAATCCTCTCGCATGAGCGCACAGTGAAAACCAGAAAAATAAATATTCGATCGTAGCGGTCGATGAATTATTCAAGAGCTCCTGATTTAAATAAAAAAAATACAAGCCAATCGTCAGAATATTCAACGTGCGTTAAAGGAGAGTGCAATGAACTAGATAGGGGAGCATGAGGATCTCATGAACATCGATTTACACAGGAAAGATTTTACTTATTTTCTTTCCTATGATACAAAACCTACATCATTGTAACCTTTGCAAATGAATTGTGGCTTTTGAATTGTACTGAACGATTGGATATTAGCCTTAGTAAGTTTGTTAGTGTGGAAGCATACAATTATGAAAGTGGTGTAATATCCATTTCATTTCATTAGCGTTTTTAACATAACGATGAATAAAGAAAGAAGAAACAATGAACATGGAGAGGGAACACCAGCGAGTCGTTAGTTAGCGCAAGGGAATAAAAAAGATGAGATTCGAAGGAGGCAGAAGAAGTGGTTGGGGGAATAATTATGACGTAACGGGTCGTGAATGAAAAAATAACACTCAGTATTATCTATATATCTACATGCTACCCTCCGAGCTTCCATAATAATAAAATGAAATAATTTAAAATAAATTAATAAATAAAATACATATAATTCAGCCGAATCCTCGAGGCACAAATAAGACCACAATATGCCATCCGAGCCGCCAGAAGAACTTAATGTTCTCCAAAAAAAACGAAATACCTGAGTTTGAGATGCTCTATCATCTGAAACGAGGAGACAGAATTCAATGCAATCCAATACACCTGAAAACTTGTTCATTTCTACGTTTATGGATGTAAATTAATAATTTTTTGTCGCCTTGGATGAACTTTAACTTCATTTTATTTTTAATTAGCTACGGTTTTTGACGCGCAAAAACTGATAGCTCATGTTTGAGCGCTTGCTATTCTGCTAATTTTCATTCTATTAACCTACTATTTTAAATTAAGACAGCAGGGTTAATTATTCACAGCCTGCTGACAAGGACATGTTTCTAGTACAAAAAAAGCACAAATTGTAGTAAAGATTGACTCCACTTAGAAGCGAATGTCTCACTTTAAACGTGAGTGAGACCGTTGTGTGATCTAGAATGTCAGCATCACGGATACTTAGACGAAAATACATAGTTAAATTTTACCAGTATTTTATTATTGATTTTCATTTATATTGACTTTGCGCGAACCGTACAGCCAGCTTTTAGCGTGGGGGAGGAAGCATAAGAAGCACATTCGTATTTTATTGGTTAGTAGTCTTTTATTTGTTAGTAATTATATTTAGTACGGACGGTTAGGAGACCAGTCAATATTTGGTACTTCGTAAATAAGAAGAGTCACGTCTGGATGTACACTTCCAGTATTTAATCGTTTGGATGCCCAGACGCGGTTCTATTGTAGTCCCCAAAACGCGATGTATTTCAGGTCATCAGTCCACGAGTCCATCATTTTACCTTATGGGGTCTACACTTTGGTAGCTGCATCAAAGACATCGCGGATTCATCAATC
The DNA here is from genome assembly GCA_963573305.1 of Pyrrhosoma nymphula. NCBI lineage: Eukaryota > Metazoa > Arthropoda > Insecta > Odonata > Coenagrionidae > Pyrrhosoma > Pyrrhosoma nymphula. The sequence continues at coordinate 31,453,232 of OY754337.1, read as the reverse complement.
GAATGGTAGGAAGGACCTGTGATGAAAAAGTGAGAGAGAGAGAGATGTTATCTCACACTCGTTAGGACACATCTCGTCTAAGCCGAAAGCAATTGGGACCCTGCACAAAAAACATTCACCAAGCGCAAAAAAATCAAAACGCAAATGAAATCCGCACGATTTGTTAAAAAAATGCACCTAGCGAACAAAACAGTGAAACAAAGCCGATGTAAGAACAAGATTGGGAGCTGTAAGAGACTCGGAGGCTACACTCTAGGCTACGATTACCTGAAATTTAATTCAAATAGAGAGCAATTGACAAGTAAATTTAAATTAAAGATTAATCCAAACTGTCAATAAAAGCAAAGGAATTTTGACTTTGATCACTCGGACTTTGAACCTCGGAAGTGTTGTGCACGTGTTTACGAGGTTTTAACTCTCCCTGCCGATGGTCACCTGGATGACCGAAATGCATGCATAGGAATCAAAATTCCTTTGATGCTATTGAAAATTTGGATTAATCTCACGACTACTTGATATATTCAGAACGCGCAAGTATCAGGGTGACATGACGGATATAATCTTGATGTCACACTGCATCTCCAGAGCTGAAAGACACGATACAAAAAGAAGAGAGAAACACTTAACGAACATGTGGGTACAAACATCTCTCCCTCCCATGCCAACTAGTAATTGCAACAAAAACAGTACGAGGCACTAAGACACTCACTTTCGACATTTCACTTTTCCTCCTTTCCCTCTTTCAATTCATTTCCCCATCCCGTCTCTTATTCATGGCTGGTGATCAAACACGCCCTACCACACGTCCGTGCGGTGGCTTGCGGAGTAGTTGTAGATAAATCTACCGATATAGCGAGCAATCTCCAAGCAATCAGGGGTGTGATCACGGTTCTCCACAACGCGATCCCACTCGTTAACGTTATTTTTCAATTGAGCTCCTGACAGCGAAAATGTTATTCAGTTAATTTTAATGTTATTGTCATACTTTAAATTTTGTCAGGTGAGAAAGGAGACTGTCTCAGGCTTGAATTTTTGGAATCTTTCCATACTGAGAAGAGGAAAAAAAACACTCTGCTACTCCACATAAAATATTTTATTTCATGACCCAGGTTTCGCTGCTATGCAGCATCTTTAGGTCTGAAGATTCTGCACAGCAGCGAACCCTGGGTCGTGAAATAAATATTTTATGTGGAATAGCAGAGTTTTTTTCCTCTCTTCTCAATTTTGTCAGGTGCTTTAAGTCACTAGTTTTGATCAATTGAGTGCATCCTTAGGTCGGTAACTGTGAACGTTGCCCTTCTAGAAAAGTTTGCGGTTTGAATAACGATAGTGAAAACTTCAAAAATGGAACATTGATTCCACCCCAGGAGTAAACTTTTCTCTCTTCTACTTTTGTAGTAGTCTTAACCTCGCTCGCTTTCTTTGTGATAGAAAAGAACCCCTAAGTACTTGTCCTAATATCCCAGTTACAAAGTCAGTTCACCATTTATCTTCACTAGCTTTTGAATCATTATGAGAAAACCACTAATTATTATTTTTTGTGTAACCTACCGGTTAAATTTTTACAAGAAAGGGCCCCCATCCCCAAACACAATTTCTTTCTTCATCTCAGCATACGTCCAACCTCTCTTCACCCCTTCCATAAGCCTATTCCCTTTCTTCCCCTTCACCGCTTGCCCATCAACCTCCCCTCTATTACGGCCTTCAGCATCCCTTCGCCCCTCATTACCTCTTAGAACCACCTACTCTACCTCCTCCTAATCAACTCCTAAAGTTTACTTTTCTCACCCACCATACCAAACACTTCGTCGTTCGTCTTCCTCTCCGTCCACCGCACCTTATCCAGTCTCCTCCACACCCACATATCAAACGCTGTAGCCTATAGTCTTCTTTTCTCAGGGTTCACGTTTCTGGACCATACATCGCTACACTCCACAAACTCTTCGCAAACATTTTCTTCACACTCTTACACAAGGGCCCCGTCATCAGCTCCTTCATATTGCTGAACGCTTCCTTCACTAAGGACGTAAAAAAAGGCTGAAGAAATGGTATAAGGGAAAATAGGGGAAATTAATGATGTGAGAGTAAGAGAAAAAATGGAGGGAATGAAGAGAATGACATAACAGACGATCCAGCTGCAACGGGCGTTCTTAAATTACGTAAGAACACTTAGGGCTGTTTTTTTTACCCTCTCCCTCCAGCTAAAAGTCCGATAATATGAGAGTCTCCTCCTCTAAACATCCCCATTAATTAAGTAATAATATGATTCTAAAATTGGCTATTATTATACCATTCGAAAAAATAGCGCATACAGACTTTCCCCAAGCATTTCCTCAGCACTCCTTCATCAATGAAAGTTAGAAATGAGCGACTAACTTGCACCATTAATGTAATTAGCTCGCGAGTGCGTGAGTCATAACGAATGGGAAATCCCGCTTGTTTTATTTTGTCTCGCGTCCAAAAATTTTGCTTTGATTGAGGAAGTTCTCTAGTTACCAACAGGAAATCAAGAGTAAACAACTACAAATAGATATTATTCGAACATGCATTGTTTAGCGAATACTTCCTCCATAGCAAGGAGCCCAAAAACACCATTTACGTAGGAATGATGCATAGCTGCCTTCAATAGCTGCAGTAAGATTCGTAAATTGTTAATTTCCTTCTCATTTCCTAGAGGTTTCTCATTTCGCAAAAAAGACCATTATTCAACAGTCAGAAATTCAATATGATTCCCCATTCCACGACTATTTTTGCTTTAATAAAGCCCGAGTCATGTCAAGTTAGTGAAATTTAAAAATAAAGAGAAAATTTGGGTTTTTTTACGACGTTATGGGATCAAAGGATAGTTTTTCTATAGCCTTCACGAATATGAAAACTGACACAAATTTCATGATTTCTGATTTATTAATTTTATTATTCCCTTAGATGTTAAAAAAGTAAATAGAAGTGGAGCACAAACTGGAGGATTGGAGTCGTAACACCGGTCTGGGTGGGTCTAACTAAATGAGAGTCGGCCCTTCCACGGGGCACCAAGAGCAGGTAAAACTTTTCTGCGGCCCCAGAAAATGGACAAACCAGAATATATATATAAATAATACAGAAATAATTTTTGCGAAAGATATCCCGTGAACCCTCTTCATCCAGGAAGAACTTACGCCAATGGGAAATTCCCCTCCCTAATAAAAAGTTTATTACACGCTGTAAAACGTGAGATAGTTAAGTGAATGGTGTAATTGGAAAGTGTAGACCTCGAAGGTCATGGGTGAATGAGGTGGAAGATACTTTAAAGAGGTGGAAGATTAGGAGTCTGAAGAATAGGAGAGCCTGTATGAAGCATGGCTTGAGTTTAAGGGATGCGGAAGAGGTATATGAGGAAATGGCAGTGTGGAGGAAGTTATTAAAAGGGAGGCCTCGTGTTCTAGGTCGGACAGGAATCACTAAGCTCTTTGAATGTGCCTACTCCGAAAGGGAATGGCGTGATGGGTAAGTATGCATGTAAAAGGGTAAAGGTGTGGTCATCAACGCTGCCTAAACACAAAACGCCATACTATAAGACACCTTCGCATGTTTACCGGAAATTCCACTTTATCCATTCTGGTATTCAATGAATCATCCTTCGTTGAACCTTCCAGTTAATTATGAAGGCCATAGACGAAAATATCAAAGGACGCGGAAAAGTGCGAAACTTAAAAATAAACAGAATAAAACCTCCGCCCACTGCCTTAAAAAAACCAACAGGAGACTTGATGACGGCAGAATTTCTCAGAAACTCCGCCTCCTACTTGTAACGTAGGTATGCGTGTACAGGAAGGTTTCATAATTCGACGGAACGGAAAATTCTTTCAGGTCATCAGCAGAATAAGGCGGCGTCACAGAATGGCCACATTCATTAGTTAATTTGAGACAGTTTTAATAATTTCGAGTTACGCGTATGCCTGGTGCGAGAAGAGTCATGGATCCTTGAATTATTTCACTAACGTCTAATCGAGCACGATATCGTAATTGTAATAAAGAGTTTATTCCCCAAAAATGTCTAAAAAATCAGAATCGTAGGATAGTATTTCACAATGTTTTAGTTTACAATAAAAGGGTTACAATTAACGAAACATCAATTTGTTTACTAATTCAAAAACATTTTTGACAAAACGCGAGAAAATTTGCACTGGTATCGAAAATACAATTTCACACATCCTTTTAAAATAAATTTGATGTATCACTATTAGAAAATAATCGTTTTCGTAAACTTCTACGACATTTACCGGAGTTCTTGTTATTGAAAAAATAATTAGTGTGATGGGCAATAAATTTTGGGCTCCAGGAATAGATAACTCAGCAATACTTTACCGTTATGTACACACGAAGCCATAGGCAGTAACTAAGTCGCGGAAACAATATAGCGAAGGTGATGGCTTTGCGCATGAAATGGATATAACGTTCAGATTGTATAAAAGATAACAGTAAAACTGAGTCTCATTGGTTTGACTATAGTTAATTCATCACCATCATTTTCATTCAGTGGTGGATCCTAAGGGGGGGGGGTAAGGGGGAAATCCCCCCCTAAGAGGTCAGTCGAGCGAGAAAAAGCATAGGATTTGATAGTAAACTTCATTTTGCCAACAGCTTAATTGCGTTGATATGCTATCAAAAAAAAATCTCCCTCTCTCTCTCTCTCCAACGAGCATAAACTGTGTCTTTCGGTAACAAGTTATTTCGGACATTTCGAGTTGGGCAGCGGAAGACCAGAATTTGGCGGAGAGAAGATGAGTAACAGTTGAGGCTTCGTCTATCCCACATTTTTCTTGCCTACACCTCTTGCAAAGCTGCTTCCCCGATCGACTAAAATGTAAGGGATACCTGGCGTGTATCGGTCACTTTGTTTCAAACAGCCTCTCCTGACCCCTTAAAAAGTAAGGGCTTATTTCCCTAGCAGTTGGCGCGAGTTAACACACAGCATTTATTACATCTGTTGGTTGCTGACTGACTGTGAGCGTATTTGGGCGCTAACGCGGTCTCATTCGCTCTTTGCCGCGCGTAGATGCAGTCGTGTTCCTTGAATGTGTCACATTGTTTTACCCCGTTGACGTCTCTTTCGGCACCTTGTCTTCGGCGTCAACTTAAACGTGTCTTTTTATTTTACTGCGCAGACAGATTAATCATTTTCGCTTCGTCGGCTGATTTTGAGTGGATTTTTGTTTAGCTGGAGTTTACCAGATTAACTCTTTCAATTAACAATACGATCAAGTGCCTGGGACTAGTGATTTATTATGCTGGATCTGATACTTCTCCTGACAGCGGTCGCATCCTACTATATTCACGGATGCATGCATGCCAGTGACTTATTTGACAGTATTACAGTACGCATATGAAGTATGATTAGTGAGTATTTATTTTAAATATTAATCAGTGCCAAACTATATCATAACAACATATATCTCCCTTCTGTTTTTTTACTCCTACTAATATCCCGTATAGATCCTAAAACTTGAGATCTTGGATTCCTTTAGGGATCTAAACTCGGAGGTGGAACGCGTTCGGAGGGGCACTGGTGTCGATCTGCGACTATCCATCTGCAGCATTGTTCCACGGACTGACTGCGGCCCTCGAGTTTGGGACAGGATTGCCTGGATCAACAAGAGGCTGTGGAAATTCTGTGCGAGCATTGGGGCAGAGTTCGTGGATCTTCGGCCGGTGCTTAGACCATGCCGGGCTCCCCTCAACTCGTCTGGGGTGCATTATTCCAAAGAGGCGTCTGAACGGGTGGCTCGTAGGATTTTTGAGCACTGTAGAAATTTTTTAGACTAGAGGATAGGTCATATAGTGCGATTTTTAAATATTTAACCAAACGCAGCCTCCGAGGAAATCCGCATTGCGATAATGTTCACACCCAAGTAAACTTAGGAGCGCTAAAGCCGGTAAATAGTGGCAATTTCCCCAAAACTCGTACTCCAGTGAAAGAAATTATATCAAATGTAATAAGCACTTCCAGTGAAATTTGCCCACCTAATACCCATAAGCGTGGAAAAGAACCAACCGACACTCAATCGACAAAATATGACATTAACTTTATAGTAGTTAATTGCCGTAGCGTTAAAAACAAGCGCGCTGAAATCGAGCATATATTTCAGGACGCAGACGTGGTCATAGGAACGGAGAGCTGGCTTACTGAGGATTTAAGCGGCAGCGAAGTTTTTCCTCCAGGATATAAAATCTACAGATGCGATCGAAGCGATAGGGCAGGTGGCGGAGTATTTCTAGCAGTTAAATCACATTTACACAGCACCGCCCACGAAATAACTGACAATGAAATAGAAAGTGTGTGGTGTACAATTAAACAACGAAACAAAAGGAGTATACATGTTTGCTCTTTCTATAGACCTCCAAACTCCAAAATTGATGTTATTTACCAATTAGATAATCAAATATCCGCATTTACTGTGAGAGACAGTAAAAGTGTAATAATTATTGGGGGAGATTTTAATCTGCCATCTATAAATTGGGATTCATACACTGTGAAACCGAATTCTAGGAATAGGGAAATCAGCGAGGTCTTACTCAACACACTTGCTAATCACTCACTTTCCCAAGTAGTTGACAAGCCTACGAGAGGAAATAAAATATTAGACCTTTTTGCAGTAAGCCATCCTAAGTTGATAAAACAGCTCGATATTATTGACGGCATAAGTGATCACAGAGTAATTTTTGCAACCTTAAAAATTGAAGTAGAGTCAGCTGTAAAACCGAAACGCAACATTTATTTATTTGATAAATGCAACTTCATCAAATTTGGCGAGATGCTTAATGATTCGTACACGGATTTCGTAGCTAAAACTGAGGATAAAAGCACTGATGAATCATGGAAATATTTCTTAAAAATTCTACGACGGGGAATCAACGAATATATTCCGCAAAAATTGAAATGCGACAGTAAAGAACCTCGCTGGTATAACAACGATGTTAGGAGGGACCTTAAGAGACAGAGAAAATTGTACAACTTGGTTAAAAAGTTCACTACGGTAGGTGACAAATCGAAGGAACTTGAAGCAAAAGAAAGTTACGCTGCGCAACGCTCAAAAACTAAGAAATCAATGCGTTCTGCATTGCTAAATTTCAAGAAAAAGGTACTTGGTGAATTACTCGAAGAAAATCCGAAATCTTTTTGGTCATATGCGAGAGAGCTTCAGGGAAAATCTTCAACCGTAGATTCGTTATTTGATAATGATGGCAAACTTGTCACCGAAAATATTGACAAAGCTAACACGTTAAATTCCCACTTCAAAAGTGTATTCACCACAGACGATACTGCATGTAATTTTGAAATACAATTCACTGAGGAACCGATGAAAGAAATCACTATTCAACGTGATGGGATAACTAAACAGCTACAGTCGATAAAAAATAGTAAATCTCCGGGTCCGGAGGGAATACCCGCGCGTGTCCTCAAGGAGTTAGCGCCACAGATCGCACCGTTCTTAGACATAATATTCAAGAAGTCATTGTCTGAAGGAAAGATACCATTAGACTGGAAAATTGCAAACGTTACACCGATATTCAAAAAGGGAAACAGACACGACCCAGGGAACTATCGACCAATTTCATTAACGTCGATTATAGGCAAGATACTCGAACATATCGTCGTTAGCAATATCATGACGTTCCTGGACAGTCGTAACGTCCTCCATGGCTGTCAGCACGGCTTCCGGAAAGGTAGATCATGTGAAACACAACTCGCGCTCTTTCTTCATGACGTTCTCAAATCTGGCGAATCGAAAAGACAAGTTGACGCATTATTTCTAGATTTTAAGAAAGCTTTCGACACGGTACCTCATAACAAACTTTTATACAAATTACAGTCATGCGGCCTAAACGAAACAGTAGTAAACTGGATACGCGACTTTCTGAGTGATCGTAAGCAAAAGGTAGTTCTTGACGGAATTAGCTCTGATGTCGTTAAAGTGACATCAGGTGTCCCGCAAGGAAGCGTGATCGGACCCCTTTTGTTCATTATATACATAAATGATCTATGCTCTCGAATTAGCAGTAAAATACGTCTATTCGCCGACGACGCTGTCATCTATCGTGAAATTAGTGATCACTCTGACTTTGAAACTCTATCATCGGATTTAAACAACGTTCATGTGTGGAGCCAAGAGTGGGGACTCGAACTTAATCTGAGCAAATGCACGGCGGTACATTTCTTGCGGAAGTCGTCCAACTATTCCCATGTATATACTGTGGATGGTGTTAACATAAAGGCGACAGATGAAGTGAAGTATCTAGGAGTTACGATAACTTCGGACCTATCGTGGGGAGCACATATAAGAAATATTTGTGGCAGAGCTCTGAAGAAGCTAGGATTCGTCAAGCGTATTGTGGGAAGATTTTCGGATGAAAAAGTAAAAGAGAGGTGCTACTTCGCACTCGTCCGGCCACACCTTGAATATGCAGCGAGCATATGGGATCCGGTGCAGAAAGACTTAGTCCGGGAACTTAATAAAATACAAAGGAAAGCTGCGCGATTCGTCAAAAACAGCTACGGGCGTACTGACAGCGTTACACAGATGTTAAACGAATTAGGCTGGGAACCGCTAGAGACTCGGAGGCTGCGCGCTAGGCTTAGATTGCTTGAACAATTGAGAATAGATATCTTTCAGAGCGACACGGAGAACATCATATTAGAACCCCACTATATTTCCAGGTCCGACAGAAACGATAAATTAAGAGAGATATTTTGCCGAACGGATAGGTATGGGAATTCGTTTTTCCCCCGAACAATAAGGGACTTCAATAAATGCTAGGCGTAATTTCATTAGAGCGTTTCCTTTTTATCTTTAAGCGGCTGGTGTCCTAACACCCCCCGCCACACGCCTATTGAGGCGGCTTGCGGGGTAATATGTAGATGTAGATGTAAAACGCATGAATCAGTAAACCTGTAATCCTGAAATAATTCATATTGTTATACACCATTATATAATGAAAAAGAAACTCCACTGGTGTGAAACTCCGAGCCACATGTATCTCTTTCATTCTCTGTAATCACCGTAGAGGCTTCCATGAAAATAATTCATAAACTATCCAAGGTTCCCAGAATTTGTATCACTTGCAGTCATTAGAAAAACTACCGCTTAGTAAATCCCACGATACCGCTATCTAATATATTATTCTGGCAGTAAAAAGATACCAGGTAATATTAGTTTTTACGTGCTCCTACAAATTGTCGAAAACCAAGCTAATTCCATGCAAAAATTCCCGTCTGCTCCTCGGCTTGATTTTATCATGTAACTTCTCTTGGAATACCTACGCATGTTGTAGAAATATCAACCAGAGTCAATAAATGATATATTGGTTGAAATTTTGAAAATAATTTCGTCCGTGTGCCATCCAAAAACCGGTTGTTTTTTCCTCATGCTCCTGTTTTTTACTGTCATAAAATTACTTTAATTAAAAGTAGACTTGATTTAATGTGTTCGATGTATTTTTTAACTTCGTAAATTTTATTACGTTTCATCATATTCAAGACAAGTACGTCGGTTCTTTCCGACGGAGCGAATAAAATTCTTTCTCGGTGGTTTCTTAACTATACTTTTGGTTAATTACATGTCAAAACGACCAAAAAAATACGGATATTAACCTCTTCGATTTCGGCCTATTTCGTTTTACCACATGGTTGGCCATGCCCAATTGGTTTGTAAAATATGCATCCAATGCCTTAGTAACGGGAATATGAAAATTTGAACTCGTAAATTTATGTTGGAGTTGTCCTCGATAACTCCGGACGCATGATACTTATGTCACAGAAACAAATGCTCTCTTGAAAGAAAAAAGCAACGGCGCATAATATTATGATGCCTTTAGTTAAAATTTTGCAATTTAGAGCATCAATTTTTAATTTTAAAACATAAAACGCGTTTTTCTGCAAACATGTACCCTTTCAAACATGCTATTTTTTAATATTTGGTTGATAAATATGTTAGTTTTCATCATTCAAGTTGTGTAGAGGTAATTTTTCTCTTAAGGGAAAAAATAATCCATATATGTGTTCGCATATTCGCTTTCAACGTCTAAGTTTCGCGGCATCCAAAGCTTGGGGGACTGTTTATTTATATAGGCGAGCAAAAACACCACTCATATCAATTATGTGGGCTGATGTTGAGCTAATAACTAAGAATTAAGTGCCAAATCGCAAAATTGCTGTTGTAGCGATGTCTCCATGTCGACGAATCCCAAAATTGATCTCGCGATTTGGATGTTGAACCGCTCGAAACCTCGTCATTGTTAAGCTTTTTTTACCCTCAATATGTCTACAAACACATTAATATCATCATTAATACCGATCGATTTGCTTCTAATTTTTCAGCTCCCTTGTTAAACGAGGTGCCAAAGAGGTTAAACTAAATTCCTTTTGAGAAGCTTTCATAATAATGTGCTTTTATGAATGCGGCATTGCAGCATCCATTGACCTAATTTTTGTGCTAACCATATGGTATTAACTTTAACTGGTTTAGCTAGCAGTAAAGTATTATTTTGTAGATTATACAGGCAACTATGTATTGACATGGCCTTAAAAGCACACACGATTTCTTTCGGATAGGAGTATTTTTGGAGGGAGAGACCATGAGAAATAACATGAGAAATTGGCGATTCAACGACATTATCCCAGACGTATGTATGTACCTATCATTTGCACATGGATATATTGTGGCTGGGCACTGATTTCAATGAAAGCCTTAATTCATATCTTGGAGCAGAAAACCACGATGACCTTCGTTTTTTTGACACATCTCCGCTTTCTTTGCTGGCGATGAAATCACACGCACAACCTCTATTTGTAAGATATCCAGAATCGATTCATAAGAAGAGTAATATTCATGACATCAGTGCCTAGGCTGCACTAGTCTACCGGTGTCTACTCTATCTATGCCATTAGATTCAAACACGGCCATTTAAGTTCTCAGTATTCACTGCGAATATCTTGCCTATCTATAATTGAAAAGAAAACTTTGTTAGTTCCACATAAATACATTTTATTGACGACCTAGGTTTCGTCGCTGAGCGACATCATCAGGTCTCATCATATGACACTTCTACTGCACTGAAAATCGAATGCAACACGCCTCTGGAAGCCGTTGGCAATAAATGTTCTCCTATAAGTAGTCCATTAACTTCAGGATTAAAATAACACTAGTTTTTCTTTTCGCCAAACTATATTGTCTGCCCAGCTTGTCTTTTAGAAATTGCAATTCCAAGATGTACAGAGTAATGCGTACGCACCTAGTGTGCATGCATGAGGCGCCGACTAATATTTAAGAATTCCAGAAACGAAACTTTGTGAGACCTGCCATTTCGCTAGGACGTCTCTCATTTAAATTGTTATGAGTTTCCAGTAAGTTTGCAAAGCAAGTCTCTTTCACTTGATAATTATTTCGCCTTCCCTACACTTTTTTAAAACCTACACTCGGTGTTTTTCCAATAAAAACTGAATTTTGTTTTCAAAAGAACTTATTTTGGTAGGTACTTAATCGGAAAGTGTTTTGCATTGTTTTTCATGCTAAGTGCAAAAAATTCCAAGTTCAGGTACAAAGTTCTTGGTTTCCCTAACGAAATAGGGAGAGAACACTTTTTGGGTTTTAGCAGTATAACATGATTTTCAAAGAACATTTCTATACTTTTTACTACATCGTAAAACGGAATTAGCTTTTCCCAAAAACTGGTGTGACATCTCTCTAATTTCATCTTCATATATTCTGGCCGCATTTGAATCAGTGGTCATTAACTCGTGGGGTTAACCTAACTTTTCCACAATTTCCGAGGTCTGATGTAAAAGTGACGTAGCCCGTAGACGTAGTGACAATTCCATTGCCCGTTACAATTCTATGAGAGTGGGATGCAGGCAATGATTGCTATAGAGTAATGACCGTAGTAAATGGCTTGAGCCTAATTGGGTGACGGGTATGGGAGAATGAAAGAAAGGCGTACGCAGACAGATAACTCGTTGAATGTTGCTTCCTTTCCATTCTGGCGTTCCCTGTACCATTATCAGGCTGCACCAGATTGCGGATAGAATTGAAGGGGAGGAGTTAACAAACCCATAGTTAATGATGTTAAGTAAATCGCCAATAGGCATAGGAAAAATAAACAGGCATACTTATCAGTAAAAATAATATGTATGACATAAGATTCAAATAAGCACGCTGGCGCAGGAACGCGTGTGCACGCACAGACCCATACCCTAAAAAAAATTCCCAATCCCCCCCAAGATTGCTCCCTGGATCCGCCCCTGTTGTCATCACCATACTTTGTAACGGGAAACATACTCGTTGATTATGTATCCGCGCCTGAATGGTCAGAATACCAAATAATGACAAATGAAAAATTAAAATACTTCATCTTAATGCTAGCTGATTAATTGGATCAATATCCAACACTTCCATTTCATACAATTTTATTTTCTACTCACAAAAAATTGAGGGCGGAAATGCGCACAACTTTGCCGCCAAATTGCTAGAAAAATTGAACGCGTTCAAATCCTTACCAGAGGAAGGCAATCACAAGCGATTCTATCACATGCCATCTGCTGACATGCAATTTGGTTGTTCACACGGAAAAATTAAACGCTAGCCACATCCCGCGCCAGCTATGGCACCAGAAATTCCGCCGTTTGCACAGGGCTTTGTAGGGCTTAGGTGTTGGTACTTGGTAGGGACATAACGGGGAGCTTTCCCTGTTCTACTTTCTCAAGATTAACAAAAAAATCAAATAAAACGAAATGTAAAAGAAATAAGATCAGGTTTCACTTTGTGGAATTCCATTTTATAACAATTGACAAAACTTTTACAATCCACAATATTGGTCAAGACAATTACGCACAATCCGGATTTCAATGCATGTGCATCATCATCAGGTGCTTGAATGACAAGCACCTGATGATAATGCACATGCATTGAAATCCGGATTGCGTGTAATTGTCTTGACCAAAATTGTGGATTGTATAAGTTTTATTTATTGTTATAAAACGAAATGTTGTCGCTTAAACCGTATTCCTATTGTTTTAATGTGTTGCTAAATTTACTTTCTACCAAGAATTAATGCTGGTTTCTTGAAAAAGGCCGAATTATCGTTACAGTATACTCAACATGAGCTTCATGTGCGATTGCCGGAAATAGAAGGTATTGCATAGGAAAGTAGCGTGAAGGTATTATAAAAGTTACTGAAAAAAAGTCAGCGACGGATTTCATAGAAGTCGAATTAGCGTGAAATTGATTATAGAGCGTATGATTTGGTTGTTTACACTGAGAAAATCCACCACTTCTCGCGCCAGCTCAGGCGTCAGAAATGTCGCCGTGTGCAAAGGGAAAAGTCGCGGCCGACGAAAAATGCGTTTTTCCACGAACGTTTAGTCAGCCGAAACAGCTTCTAAGTCGCTTCCTCAGAAGCGAAGACTCACCTCGCACGGCAAGACTGAGGAGATTGATCCGAGGAGACGAGTCACGGGCTGGCGCCCACGGAATATTTTTCCCACGCCCGGCTTGCGAGAGCCGAGGGGAAGGTGTGAGGGGGAAGCACTGCGTCTCGTCCGAAGGTCATCAGCGCAGCGGAATGAAAAGCCTTGAAAAGAATTTGGCTGAGACTACACGGGTTATTGACACGTGCTGCTCTGCTAGGCGACGCACCATTTGGTCGGATCATATGATGTCCCCCCCGTTCGCTTTCCGAGCTTTTTACCATTTTGGGTTGCTACAGACTGGAGATTATGGAATCACAGTATTTTTTCAGGTTTCCTGGCAAATTTTTTGTCATTTTTTTCCGGAAGAAAATATCAGCTCTTTGGTGGGGATTTAAAGGAGGCGCAAGAATATGAGTACTAAACGTTTATGCATGCTTTACGGGAGCATAAATGTTTCCCAACTAATGGAGCCCGCCACTATCACTCTTGAGGAAAATCAGCTTCCTTTCTGATGGCATATTATTTCTTAGGTCTCATCCACGACGAGGAAAATTAAAACGCAGTAAGGAGGAGAACCCATCATCCAAGTCGTAGACGGATTACCTGCCGCTTGCCTGCCCCGAGCGTTATTCGCGCCGAGGAGGTTAGAAAAATAATGGAGGCGACATTCCACTGGAAATTTGAAGCTAATTCCGCCATTACGGTCTGCACAGTTTAGGCGTACTCGGACTTACGTTTTCGGTGGACGAGTTTGATTTTCGTCAATTATAAGTTAAAATCCGCAGGTATTGCGATGATTTGCATCTGGTAGGCTACGCCTACTCGGCACAAAACCCTTCCCATGGGCCCCTTTTTTTGTTTCACCTTAGCCCACGAGCATTCACGATCATGCCTCCAGCATTCCATTTTAACCTGCTTGATTCGCGCTGGCCACCAAACGGAGGCATATTAGATAACTTTGTATACATTTGAAACATTCTATTTACCTCTCTCGTTTTCGCCGTACCTGAGAGACATAATTGTTAAACGCCAAATAAGGACTCCACTGTCTCATTCAGGCAAGGTGCTAAGTACTCACACCAACAAGTGCCTAAAATGGTACTCCTCTGTTATTGAAATCAAATCGATTTTGACTAGGAAATGCAAATTTTCAGGGTAATTTATCATTTTCCACGACTTTTCCAGGTTTTCTAGGCATGTAGCAGCGAGCCATGGTATAAAACGTTGGTAATTTCTACCCGCATTCGCACCTGTATTTAATCACCATAGAACAACTCGTATTTTCTACCTTAAAATGCACCATATAATTTTCTCATCGAGTCCCCCTCATTTGACGATGACGACGATTGATCACTTGTCCCTTGTAACTAATTCTCATTCGAAAGGTAGAAAACAGTTCAGGGTTGATAAATAACCCAGGTAGGTTTACCTGGGTAGAAAAAGCTACCATGGAAGGCGCCAAACGGGCATTCGCACTACTAATTCTAACCCTTGTAATAAAATACCATGATAGGAAGTTATTAAAGCGTACAGGGTAAGATACGACCATATCGAGCAGGCATGGTGAATATCTTATCCTATAATCTTATCTTATACTAATTGTATATGTATATGTAAGCGGCTAATAATTATCTAGATAGCAGCTATAACGATTTTGACGAGACGCCATCTTGAGGGTTTCAGAAGCAAGAAATTCACTGGGATAGGCCCAATCTTCGGGTAACTTCTTTAAGGCACCACGTTTGAGCTACGAAAAGAATTCCGGGACAACACATAACAAATATGGGAATCAACGAGGACATTACTTTTAAAATAGAAAATTCCGACTTTAACATATCATTAAAATACACTTGAGACAGACTTCAGAGATAATTCCGCGAAAGTTAAACATTTATTTATCTAGTTTGATTTCGACTAACTGATCAATAAATTTAGATGATTATGGTCCAAAACACTATTTAGGCATGTTCATCGCCCTTTTCCAGATTAGCAACATGGTTACGGCCGTTGTTGCACTCGAGGTTTATTTACGAATAATGATGACACATGCCGTAGCCGGAGAAGTGAGCGATTGGTGGACTTGAGGCAGCGTAATTTTCAAACGACATTGTAAAAATTAATTCGCTCTGAACGAGTGATTTATTCATGAATTCGGCAAAAGAAAAATTACAATACGATCAAATATCGATCTCAAGATATATGGATGGCTCAGTGCCATAGATCGTGGCTCATTTGTCGGCCTCGCTGGCGGCGGGGTAACGTCCTCGCCAGTTAACCCAAAGGTCGCGGGTTCGAGTCCCGCCTGGGAAGGATTTTTCACCTACCAGGGCATGGTTGTATGTTCTCGTCCATTATTATATATTAATACCCCGATATGAAGGCCAATATGAGCTGTTTTCGGTGGTTCTTGAGAATAAATAAATTAATAAAATAATGCATCTACTGATCAGAAAAGATAAAATATCCAATTCAATGCCAGACATGACTAACACCTTACTGTGTCTACAAAGTGTTGCCTCAGTGGACCATCAGTGTTTTATACAGCTGCCAAGTTTTTTTGCAGACTTTTTCATTTTCTGAAAATTGGTAAGCAGCGCTTGGTCACAGGTGTCACTGTGCCATCCATATGTAATGCTGCATGCCCACAAAAAAGGCCAGAAATAACTCCACTGAGGCACTAAGATAATGAATTTACGAAATATATTCGAGCACACGTACTAAAATATATCTTAAACCAGATAACTTCTAAAATTAAGAAAAGGACCTTTTTTAATTATTTGTGCACAAGGCCACGAATTTTGTTAAGTTATTAGCCTCAGTTTTTTCTTCAAGCAAAGAGACACATTGCACAGGCATCCGTGATAAAAAAATCTCTGCAATCATATCGGTTGTGGGGTTTTTTCACTATCCGGTAAGGTTTTAAAGGTTTCGTTCCTTCGTCGCGGCGACGCGAAGTAAACGTGACGTGAGGTACACACTCATGACCAATTCCGGGGTACTTTTACTTGCGGTAGAAACTAAATTTTCGAGGAAAAGTCCTCGTGCATCAGGTAACTATAATCCCAAGAAAATCACAAGAGTCGCAGCCAAGAAAAGTTTCTGTTTTTCAATTCAAATTAAGAAGAAAATGGAAATTTTTCCGGGCACGGTATTTCTCTATATCTCATTTTAAAGTGAAATATGCGATACACTGGCGTGGTACTTGAAGCAAAAAGAAGCGAAGGAAGCAAAACGGTTTTAACGGCAAAACGAAATTAATGTATTCAAACTCTATTCCCTTTTTCAATTTAAAATGTTTTCACTTCCGTCGGCTTGGGAGTCTTTCAATGTTTCAGAATACAGGCTATTTAACTTAGGGCATTCAACTTTCGTGACGTGGATATTCATAACTTTCCAACACATTCACACGCACACCACGCAACATATTATTTAACAGAGCTATCATAATTTGTTCAAAATCGAGACTAAAATGTCGGCATTAAACAGGTTAGAAAGCCGTTCTGTAAAATATAAAATACTGCTTTGATTTCAAATTTCCATCATTTCTCACCAGTTCTTATTGTATGAATTACTCATGTTTTTTTCTGAAATAAAAAAATGCCATGTAACATGCCTTGTCCTATTCCTATAGAAGCAAAGTCTCTAGATCATTAAATCTTTATTTGCACTTCTAAGTAATTTGATTATGGCAGCGTATAAAATATGCAAATCTTACTTTGTGAAAATGCATGTTGCCGATTGTGTTATGCTTGTGGTTCAACTGTATTACCGAATTGTATCGTTAGTAGTATAATTATAATACTTATTGCCACTTTTTCATTGAGAATTTAAAAAACTTCATGTAACTAATATACATGTGTATTAATTCTGGTACCATAAGAACGAAGTCCCTAGGTCAATAATTCTTTTTTTTACACTTACTCATCTAATAAAGCTAATAAAATGCTAGCGCTTTGAGGACCGCCACGGAGGTCATCACCAGTCGCCTAGATCGTAAAAGCTTTGTGCAGCGTAAACAAAGTTTTGTCAGGAACGTTTTGTGACGACCCTGCAACCGGGAAAATTACTTTTGAAACTTTCCATATAAATGCCTATCATGATAAAACACTGAATGATGATGAAGAAACGTTGGACTAGTGAAGCGGTCTGGTTGCACCAAAAAGTCAATTTCCACAAGAATAAACCTTAAAATCTATCACAGCTCGAGCCTAGCAAACAAATGCAATATTTAATCACTGCCGAGAGGAATGGAAAAGAAC
The DNA here is from genome assembly GCA_963573305.1 of Pyrrhosoma nymphula. NCBI lineage: Eukaryota > Metazoa > Arthropoda > Insecta > Odonata > Coenagrionidae > Pyrrhosoma > Pyrrhosoma nymphula. The sequence goes on along the minus strand of OY754337.1, from coordinate 31,435,532 downwards.
GCATTGAGCATCTTGTTCCCGACAATTCTTCCAAATATTGCGAGGACAGGGAAATTGATATTTCGTAGTGGTCCAAGAACACTGGAATCAATTGGATGTGGGGTGGATTATGAGGATCAAATGGACGCAAGGAATAATAATCAATCAAGTCCTCGAAGACTTGGAAATAAAAACATCTAATGAAAACTCCACAAAGTAGAAGAGATAAAAGTTTTAGACTCATTTCGGGACAAGGCAACCTCTTGGAAACATTAATGGAAGGAAAATTTGACGGGAATTATAAAAGAGGAAGATCGAAGTTGAATACACCGGGCAAATTATGAAGGATTTAAAAATGAGAAATTAAAGAAACAAGAAAGCGGTTCGCTAAAATGGAAGCAAGTGGAGAGCTGCAACAAAGCAATCTTTGTTTTCATGACAGCTGATTAGCGATTTACGTACTATACAAGAAAGCCAAATGTCCTTGGTTCTGTTTTCCGGTTTCACAAATGTTCTTCAACGAAAGCATTACACACCGAACTTTTCTCATACTCGACGAGTCATCTCCTTGTTTTTATCACCAAGGGGCAAAAAGAGTTAAAAATGACACATCATCAGGTTGCCTCAAATATGCCAATTACTATCGGAGCAACGACCAACGAAGGACGAATTGGTGCATATAATCCACTAATGGATTAGCACAGTTCAACAACCTCGACGAGGCTCGATATATGAAAATTATCTTTTGAATGCGGGCATATCCAACTAACGGCCTGCTGGTAGAAACAAAACCGAAAGCAATATCTCACACCGCTCGCTTCAACTAAATGTCAATGCGTAAGCAAATGTGCTCATGATACAACCCATGTACACACAGTCCTAGAATAAGGGAAAAAAGTCTTCACCGCGATAGCTAAAATTAGAAAATATTTGGGCAGCTGTCATTAATCGGTTACATGCTTTTACTAAGTAGATCTGGAACAAATTTCTTCCAGGCGATGTAAATATTTAGAATTAAGGATATTGAGTTCTTTCAATTCAACCATGTCGTGACATTAACCTTATTGAAGGTCGTTTGAGCGTTAAATAATGCGCATCGCATCTTAGCACGAAGAGCGGCAATCACTACAAATAAAATTAAGTGTAAGAAAATCCTCACAAAGAAAAAGATCTCATCCCTGTAAGTACCAACATATCAAGCACTTATAAAACTACTTTTTGAGACATTTTCACAACAATTGGAGCCGTTTTCACGCCATATGGTTCGGCTGTGCAATCCTGAGAGATATTATTTTTTATAAATGAAAATTCTGACGCACAGGTCGCGTCAGAAATGGAACGGTGTACCTATGGATAGAAAAACTCTCAATTTATTTTAATAAGAAGAAAGAAATAGGAAATTTCACAGAGAATTTTGTTACCCGTCCAGTGTCGTCGAATAGTCGGCATCATCAGATGGTGAAAAAGTTGCAGTTTTACATATTTCCTATGTGCCATGAAATTTCACATAGTTGAGCCTGAAATTGTTGAAATGTTTTCAATTAAGTTTTTACCAACCACAGTATTTTTCATAAAATCGCAAAAAAACCGTTTGGTTGTGAAGGTCTCAGCGTGTGACGTGAAATAAAGAAGTCAATTTTATGCCTAAAATACCTACGCATATTTAGTTGATTACTGATAAGTTCTCAGCTACAGAGCTAGAGTGTAATTAAAATTACTATATTTGCCTCCTACTTCTAACTGCTGCTTAAGTTTTAAAATAAAATTCGAATACAGTCTCCAGTATCATTAGACTCTAGAAAAACCTCGATAGAGAAAAATCTCGCTCAAACAACTGAGCATCCCACATTAAGTCGAGTGTGGGCCTTAAGGGGGATTCACATTCAAGCATTTCACGCGTCTCGCGCGTACAGTTTACGTGCGAAACGCACGAAAGGTCCACATTCAAGCGGAGGCAACGTCGTCGTACGCGTGAAATGCACATGGTGACACCTATTGGAGGATGAATGAAGTTGTAAAAATAAGTCGAGCCTCTGCGTGCGTGGACGCGCCGGGAGCGTGCGAGCAGCGAGGGGTGGTACGAGGAGAGCGACTAAACAAGTCTTTATTTCATTATGAGGACATGTTTATGCACGGTGGGCTTCGATCGACTTAAAATTAAAGTGCTTGCACCGATGAAATCTTTTCAAATTTCATTTCTACGATGTCTCACGAATATTTTTATCCCCGAAAGAAAATAATTGGTAGAGCGATTTGTGAGAAAATTGATTTTTATTGTTTACATGGCATTTTTCCGTCAGAATTTTTCTGTTATGAAAATTCCACGTTCGGACCTTGTTCACGTATATTCAATTATGGTAATTTTATAATGCACTTCTAATGAAATTGAATTGGAAATATAAATTAAATTGATTTTATCATCTCGAACCAATAGCACGAGTAATGATTTGGAGTCACTTAATGCATGAAAATTGTATCTTATTACCATTCTATGTTATAACATACATATTGTTATTATATAATCTATATTATCATTATTCTGCAAGATAAAACAGCTTACTGTATAATAAGTTATTGCTTTAGATCAAATTCAAATAATGAATTTAGAAAAATAAAAATCCACTTCAGTAATAATTAACTTACCATTTATTCAAACATCAATAGCACTAATAGACATTAAAATGAGTGATAATAAGTATATTTACTAAAAACATGAAGCAGTCTTTCTGTTCATTCCGGATGGTTCTGAGATTTGATGCTTAGATGAGTTTCCCATATAAGTTTGAAATCAGCATGGACAGATTCCATTGACTATTCACTGTAGAAACCAAGGTCTACTTGTATTTTGTCGCAAAAATCGGGTATGTGAAAAAATACTGCGTGGACATTAGGTGTTGCCGTTGTATTGAGCATAATAGAGCTCTCTTTGTATGCAGCAATCTTATTTTTGAAGTTGGGATTGAAGTTTTTACCAAAGCAGACCATAACATTATTTATAAAATTTTCAAATACAGTTACGTATATCAAGCGTCTCAAATTTTGACTTCTTGATCGCAGTAAATCAGGCTTTACTCACAGTGTTTTGTAAGGATTGCCGTTGAAAGTTGAACTCCCTTGAGGTATATCGCGAGTCACACTGCATGTTTCTGCCGACTGAAAAGAATCTAGCTCAAATTCATTCAGTAAATGTTTATGTAAATTGTTCACGAAACCTATCATTAAATGCAACTCTGGCGGAGGAACAATTTCGAGAAGAAAAAAAAGGACTAGACGCTGTTTTTGTAAAATTGTTCGCCTGTTTTCTGCTCATGGCGAAGACCATTGAATTTAATTTACTGACGTATAAGCTATCGTTCTGTAGATATCGCAAGTACCTATTCAAATTATCATTGGTTTCGTAACACTAGGCACATGGGCAGTAACTGCTATGCGACATTATACCAACCAGAATATAGGCCAATTTAAGATCGGTTGCGATAGTTGATAATAAATAATGCCCGAAAAGTTGATAATATTTACTGCAGACCAGAAGGATACATTCCCATAATTTTCCTAAGAACTAGGTGCGAGATATTTTATCATTATTTTATATAATAACTATCATTAATTTATAACCCGCCCGACCCTTAACCAATTATAATATATAAAACCACCCGAATCCTTAAAGCGTTTAGCGGAAATACCATGTTAAAATATCTTCTTATAATAGTTTTAGTCAAGATCTCCAAAACGCGTAGTTAAGATGCATTAATGAGATAGTCCTTTTCCAACCAATGAAAAACATTAACCGCAACGACTTTCAATAGAACGTAATTGCATTTTATCTAAAAAAAATACGTTTCATTAGGAGAAGGAATGCACGTATTCGCACAGGGAATTACGAGGAAAAGAATATTTCAAATGTTACTCATCCAACATTAACTACGAATTAGTTCGAAAACTAAGGCAGAAAAATTTCCTTCATAAGATTATTCACTACTTTTAAAATATATCGCTATAGTAGTGGCTAAATTAAATGTTTACGTTAAATATTGAGGGTAAAAAAATTTACACAGCTTGGGTTCGAACCTCCAACCTTGGCATTCTCGTGCAAGCGCCCTACCGACCGGCCTACCGTGATCTTCTACTGGTGGGCCTATACATACTTTTTTCTATGAACCTCGGGTTATGGCCTGAGAATGTCCGTCCCCACCTTGAGGAGTTTTTTGTTGTTATTTTGCTCATTGTTCACGTATTGAGGTTCTTATTTACACTAAAACAATTACTTATGGTTCGTATCTGATCCAACTTCACATTTTTGGCGGGCATTACCGGGGAAATCGTTAATTATAATGAATACTGCGACGGTGTCCCGTTGTCGCCTGGGATGTTAATGCACGAAAGTTAGCCCATAAAATTCTCAATGTGCCAATAATACAACTATTATATATCCAGCACTGTAGCAATGATTAACAGAAATGAACGATTCATGTATGCATGCTAATATATCCCAGTGAATCTTATAAGTAAATACGAAATGACTCCATGTGTCCGCCATTTGTTTCACGCGTCCAGGCGCGTCGCGCGCGTAGAAAGTTGAACAAAATTCAACTTCGCTCGCACGTAGCCAGGCGAACGAAGCGAAGCACCTGATTGGCTGCGCGCGAAACGCTTCGCTTAGTACGCGTGAAATGCTTGAATGTGAATCCCCCTTTACGAAGAGCTTACGCTGCGTGCTCAGCTCGACGCCACTTTCCAAACTTAGCGCTAAATTTAAGTAGGTTATTTTAGGGAATAGTATTTGCTGATTAGAAGACACCTAGACGTGCAGTTTGTAAACTGACTTGCACTATGTTAATTTACCTGCAGTTAATGGCAACATCGAAACTCCGGCCTTGGGTAATTTACGTAGGAAAGGAATCACCACTTGAGCCCATATTGTCAACTAAATGTGGAATGCCCAATTCTTTAATTTGAAAACTGCTCTCTCTATCTTCATCAATTTAATTCGACGCTATACGAATCTTAAGAATATGGAAGCCTAAGCCGTCCCCCACCTTTCGTCTGGACGCATCAGAAGGCAACTGCAGCCGACGCGACGTTCCTCTGAAGGGATAGGGTCAGGTCTTCCTTCGGATGTGACCCTTTTAATTGAAAGGGATAGTCTAACAGGCGACCAGGGGCACGAAGAGCGACTAATAATCTTCCACATTAATCGTGGGCGTATCTTCAAGGAATGCCGCGGAGATCAGTTTTAAAAGGCTCGAATGGGAATTTATCGAGGTGAAACAGTATTCCCAATCCCAAGAGGACAATCCACATGGATTACGTACACTCCACTCCCATCTTTAAAAGCTACTCGTCTCGAAAATAGCCATTTGTATTCATTTGGGGAAACGGCACCCGGGTTTGTGGACTCAGATCCAAGTAATTCAATGAGCACGATGATAACTCAATTAGCTTCTCACCGGGTTGCTTTCCAACGTTTATAAAGGGAAGAGAGCTTAATGAATAGTTTGACTAAAAATTCGACCCTTTAACCCGGGTTTATTGTCATGTCAAATTTTAAATCGAAATGATGTAACTCTACGTCAGGGGCTTATTGACCGTCGATCCATCAAGAATGTCGCAACATTTTATCGGCCCCTTCATATTTAATAGGTGTATGCAATTCTATTTCTTAAAAAAGTAAAAAATTCGATTTAGCTTTTGACACAGAGAACTACAACATATAACTAGGGACACATAAATATGGTAAACGACATACTACGAGATAAATCAATGGAGAGAAACCTTAAAAAGTTTCTTAGTCCGGACTGCAAGTAAGCACTTTTGGGATTTTTGGCGTTTTTTTCGATATCGGCCGACTGTGTGGTTCGACGAGACGGCTCAAACGGAAAATAGTACTTCACATCCTCTTCGAGGCGGAAGGACAGCGTGCAAGGAAACAAAGAAACCTTCTACTTCCGACACTCGACGCAATAGGAAGAGCCGCGATCCCGAAGATAACGCGAGCTTCCTGCTGGATTGGATAAGCCGGGAAGAGGAAGCTCGCATCAAGAGACTAATTTCTCTCCTCGCGCCTCCAGCGAAGCTCATCTGTCTCTGTGAACTTGAACGAAGGAATCGCCATGGGAAAAAGTTGACCCAGACCAAAGTTTAAACCCAAGCCCTATTGTTTGACCCCCACAGTTAAAAAAAATGAATTTAAAGAGTATTTTTCCAAATCTATTTCAATATATTCCTTTTTACACCAAGACTTTAGATAAATGGATACAACTTGCATTCAATACATAGATGCCGCGTAAGAATTTAATGCCACATCTTCATTGCTACTTGTGTTAGAATCTCTTTTTATCATCTACGATCATCGATAGTTACATTTCAGGCAAAATTCATAGGATATTATGTGTAGTGTTACCTCGCTCTAACTACTTTTAATGCGGCGGCAGCAATGCAGTAGAAGAAAGAGTAATGAAGAAGTATCGTTAGAGTGTACTTTGCTACCCGTGATCTTCAATGATTACATTGAAGGCACGTTTTATTGAGTTAAATAAGTAGTGATTGCTCGCTCATACTACGCTACATGTGACAGCAGCAATGCAGAAGAAACAAAAGTAAGGAAAGAAGTTCCGTAAGGATGAGATTTGTCACCTATGATCTTCAATATTTACATTGAAGTCAAATTCATTGAATTGTATGAGAAGTGATACCAATCTTGCTCTAACTGCTTTGACCGAGCCGATACTTGAGATAGAATATCTCGCACTGCCACAGATGGCTCATCGAAAGGAGCTTTCACCTCCTCGACAACTCCGAAAGCACCACTTGAGCACGTGAAGTAGACTCACTTGTACACCTCGCCAGCGCGAGAAAGAGAATACCCACTCGGGTGCCTTTGAAGAACCCTTTAAACCCTTTTGTTCTCAAAACAGCTCAAAAGCCCCCGCCTGACCTCCTTCCCCTTGAAACCTTCGCCCTTAATCCCCCACAGCAACAGTCCCTTGGAAATTCTCAACACGGCCTACGCGGTCGGCCGGTTTTCTTTTTTTCCTTACACGTCGAGTGGATACGCACTCGAAGCCACTCAAAAAGCTTTTCAATGCCCAGTTTCCCCAACCAACGTACTGAACGTTCTGAATTTCTAGCGCAGGCGAAAAGCGCTGTGGGAATGCACGTCAGTGCATGCGTAACTCGTAGTTATTAACATTGTCAACTTAAAGGGGTAAGCGTAGGAGTCGCGGAGGCAAAGCCAAGAAAAATGATAAAGCATGATAGCCAAATACATGGGAAAGAATATAAGTGAAGAGTAAATGATTATTTGGTTCAATAAACATACAGGAGGGTGATTTGCTTTCAAAAACATTTCCATCATAGAAACACGTCCATGGGATGCGGGAATTCGAATTTCGTTCAAAAATATCATGCTCGATTTTCACTCGTTCGCTGCGATTCCTGGAGAGGTCAGCGCAGAGTGAAGACAGTAATTTTCAGTTTTCACTACTACCGTACGTACCAGGGTAACCCACCTATATGCAGTTCAATTCATTTTGTTACAGTCGTACCGCTGTGCTACACACCTTCTCCGGGGAACTTCCAAAGAACAAGGGAAAAGCACGACGAGAGCAGAGTTCCCTCAACCATAAGACCTTCTGCAAAACATATTTGGAATGATTCCAAGAGCAAATGACACTGTTTACTAAACAGTATACAATTATAGCGTTCTTCATTTTGTTTTGCTCTTTATCCTTTTGGTGTTTAATCTTTACAGTTCCTCCCACGACAGGTCTTATAACTTTCCGCTGCCAGCGTTAGGGACTACAAGTTACGTCCGTACGGGCGTCTATTCCCACTGCGATTTTGGCTTACGCGCGTATTTACCTTGGACGGTACGTCGGTAATGGAAACGGGGTTTAACTCTCTAAAGGCCGTTTTACACGGTACATTTGTTTGTACAAACTCTTCCGTGAACTCTTGCATGAGGCAAAATGTACCGTGTAAAGCGGCAAATTGTATGAACGCTTGTGCGAATGTCTCAATGCCTGCACGGGAAATAGAACCTGTTCTAATTTCGTTGAGACAAACGTACAATCTCACGTACATTCGTTTGTACAAAATCTTTCATCGTGTAAAACGGCCTTAAGTAGAGTGAATGCGTTTATTGACTGTTGCGGTACATACGTACGATGGTAGAGTGAACCGTGCATTAAGATACTCTCAAAACAACCAAGACGGTCGGGACTCATATTTTGAGAGTGGATACGCCCTTCAGGCAACTCCAAAGCTTTTCAAATCTCTCTGCCGCCCCTCCCAGACGAACACTCCAGCCCTTTAAAAAAAGACCTGTCACCCACCCCCGTAACACATATATCTCACCAAGCACTCCCGTTAGTTAAGACCCTACCCGAAATCCGACTTTGTCCACAGTCACTCCCCCTCTTCCTCTACCGAGAGGGATTCAAGAATGAGGACGGCTCACAACCGTCTCATGCCTGTTGCACGCAGTTGAATTCTTCGTTAAACCGTTGAATTGAAGTTTTCCTTTCAATGGTAAACGTTCGCTTTGAGGAGGTTCCGCCGCGACTGTGTGAGTCAAAACAAATACTAAATTCCACATTTTTTATATTTTGTCAAAAAAATCCTACTTTCCTGATGCAATGCGTTACCTGTAGAAACCCAAAAGTAAGGTACAAAATATGCAGATTATTCCACGAATGTATTTTAAATGAGCACTTTTTTCCAGCCATAGGAGCCGACTGCAGCGCCATTTCCTACGAATTACCGCATTTTTACTTCAAATACGGCATTAATTCTTCAATTACTAGAATAATAAGGTGGTAAGATGCCTGTATTTTATTTTTATTCAATTTCTCTGGATTATTTACTTCTTAGAGAGAGTTTTCCACGAAAATGGCATTTGTATTTCATGGAAAAATACTATTTTTCTCCGTGTTTCTCTCATTCCCCCATTGAACACCATGTAATTTCAAGTTCAATTATAGAATAAAATAGAGTGTAAAGGTATTATTTTGTTGTTCATACCAGATAGAGGACAACCTTTTCTACAAGTAGACAGAATATGAATAACATGACATTTAAGTCATTTTACGGTGGGACCACCTTAAAGGCAGTTTTACACGAGGCACCTAATTGAGCAATTCGATGTACAGAAATTGCGAGAACGCGGGCACGGAATCAGAGCAGGGGCTATTTTCTCATCAGTCGTTGATGCATTTGCGCATGCATTCTACGAATTCACCGTTTTACACGACGCGATTTTCAATGTACATCTATACATACATCAGATTGTCCAATAAGGTGCCTAGTGTAACGCTGCCTTAAAGGTTATAGTGCTATTTACTTGTAGACGCAGAGCAGGAAAACGTTTGAGCTTGTTCGCAGAACAATTTATCATAATCTCAATTAACATACGACACCTATGCCAACTACATGAATAGCTCTTAGTACTCATGATTATTATTTGATTTGATAAAATTTCTTTTTTTGTCAGTGTAAACATCAATTCATTTACGCCCAAAGACACTATTTTCTAATTTCAATAATATAGCGCAATACTAGGAGAATCGTCAAGTGTGAAATAATTCTTTTAATGAGTAACTGAAATATATTACCGCACACAATTTACGGTTCTATCATACCTGTTGTTTAATGTGAAGACACTTTCCAGTTGTTGGAGGTATTGCAACCAACGCTGTCAAAAGTCATTGGATTTATTTCATCCGCACCAATTAGTTCTCTAAAATAGTGATTAAGAGTAGACAGAATACGTATTTATTTATTCACAAAACAAAGTTGTCGAAATTAATATGCGTAACAGATGTGAAATTAGCTGTTTTTAAAATCAATTTTCCGACTTTTTGGAAATGCATTACTTCTCTGGGACTTGGTTTTGAAGGATTCCTGTATCATTTTAAGTCGGAATAACAGGGAAAATGCCCGCGAAATAAATGTCATCACTACATTAGCATCCAACAATCTGACATCGTGGAAAACTGACGTCAAAACCATAGAAGTTTCACAATGGCTTCGGACATAAGGAGCTTTCCATTCGCTCAAGTAAACTGCTCACTTCGTAACAGAGCAGCGAAGTCGTCTTACATTGATTCGCAATTCTAGTCCGTTCCACATTTGGTTGACAGTATGGGCTCTTATGAAGATTTCTTCCCAGTGTAAATCTCCATAAGACCGGAGTTGAGACGTTGTCAATAGCAGCGGGAAAATTTAGTTGGTACGACTACCTTAGTCACACTGCACATCTTACAAAGTGCAAATATCATTACCTGTGGTAACTTACTTTGCTTCAGCGCGGTGTTGGATATATTTGCCTACGTGGCGTAGATGTCAGTACATAGGGGATAAATTTGGCAACAGCGTTCTCCATAAGGCCCATACTACCAACTAAATGTGAAACACCAAACGAATGTTTCGTTAAAAACTGCTACGAGCGGACAGAAAATGTCACGCAGCTGATGGAAGGATTACGCTGTGAACAAATAAGAGGCTCGGAGGCTACGCGCTAGGCTTAGATTAATTAAAAAACCTACATCAGGCGAGTTGCAATACGGCACGGAGAATATTATTTTATCCCCGCGCTATATCTCTAGCACTGATAGGAGTGACAAAATAAGAGAGATACATTGTCGAACTGACATGTACAAAAATTCTTTCTTTCCTTGCACCATTAGTGATTATAACTAAAACAATGTGACACGAATTCAAAACATCCAATGTTAACAACATATACCTCTGTCCTCTCCCCCCTCGTTTCCTCTATTCCCCCCCTTCTATGGCTCGTGTCCCTTCAACGCCTGCCATACGCCTCTACGGCGGCTTACTGGGTAGTATGTAGACATAAAGTCAGTTCAGACCCTGCGTACAAGGCAGCGCACTTCAAAACAGATTCCAGAGCTGATGAGCGCTAGACGAAAGAAGATTTTCCATAATCGCACCCGCGATTGTTGTTCTGTGTTGATTTTCATCCAAGTCGTCAAGCATGGATAACAGAAGTTTTTAATTATTCTGTGCTAAGAATCTCACGCTCTTAAGAACGTACTTTGAACGAATTTAATAACTATATGCAAAACATTTTGCCGTAACTAATGTGATCCTATAGAATTCAACCAACCGCCAGGTTACCGAACGTTCCGCAAGTGCAAAATGTTCCATTCATCGTCTTTATGCAGTGACATGTTCCTATCTGAGCCAATGGGAACCTGAGCTTGAATGAAAAGCTCCACATATTTACTTTCAACTGGTACATGGAAAGAGTAATATGTTGACTATGTTTGTTCACTATTTCGCTGCGAACATAATCCTTGAATATAACGTCAAGCAAAGAGTGTCTCTTGCTTATTTCCCAGAAAGTTTTACACCAATATAACCATTTATATGCAGAAAAGTTAAAAGAGATATGATATATAAAACATCATCTTAAAAGTAAGCCGATCTATTCTCTTACTACGTCAATAGCATTTGATTAAAAACCCAACATACTACGATAGATTAGATCATGAGAATAAAATCAGGGAAATAGACTGCAGAACAGACAGGTTTAAACTATCATTTTTCCCGCGAACGATAAGGGACCACAACAGCGGCCAATGAGACTTATAGCTAGGTTTGAGGATAGATAATTTAACTAATTCGTTGATTTGCTCCTAAATTCTTGACTATAAATCTGCTACGAAATACTAACAGAACCTGTTGCATTTGACCTGTATAATTTTTTTATTTCTGTGCATTTATGTAGTTGCTAATTCCATTAATATATGTAAATAGTTTCTCTAAAATTGGTAACATACCTTTACTGTAGTGTATGTTGGTGAAATGTCACCTCCAGACAAGTATTTGAAGGTTTTCACTAATGCGTTAATATTTGTAGTTTCATTAGCCTTATTAGGGTATATGTAGTGCCTGTTTGTGATAACTCACCTCCTACTACACACCCTTGAAATGACTTGCAGGGTATTATGTAGATTCGGTGAAATAATCAGTTCCATGATGCCATGGTATCACAAACCATTTACCAAACATTTTACGAAAAGTAACTTAATTGCTCAAATAACCTTACCTGTGAAAAACGTAATATTAAACCATTTCGGTGATTCAAGGTACTTTCCCTCCATTTCTATAAAAACATCTTCCCAAACACACAAGAGATGCAACTTCAAACAGACACCACCATCAAATAATCTTGTACACCCTCTTTTAACATGGATCGCAGTACTGTGCTGAATCAAAAAAATCTCCCGGGCATTGACGACATAAACAAAACGCGATTTGGTGCAGAAAACAAGGTTGCCTTACTTTTTTATCACGATCAAGCTTTATAGGAATAATCGTTCACAATACACTGCCGGGGGCGATTCCGACCACCCTACACTATTAGTCTTGTTTAGGGTTGCGAGGTAGAAGTCGTAATCATTGTCACCTGCTCTCCGTGAAATCCGTATTTCCATTCTTTTCCGATGACGCCCTCGTTCCTTTGTGATTTTTGACAGGTAATTACATACCACGGCCCCGCTTGCTGATTCAAGCAAGCATCAGTGCCGCTTTCATGAAGCCAAGAGCCCAGAATGAACAGGTCCTGAACTAGGACCGATTCATCATCGATCAAAGTTGTCACGATAAATAATTCATCCCCATAGTACCGTACGGACAAGTCATACCTCTCTGCCTACCTCCAAAATCCCATAAAAGTTATCAGGGGATACTGATGAAGAGGGCCGTGTCGGACCTCGAAACGTTGGAGATTAGGGAACCTCTCACCAAGTTGGAGATCCGAGAAACCTTAATTCAACGTTTCAACCATTTATTCACTATCCCTGATGAGGTCTACGGCAAAAGAGAAGAAATGTTGGAATTTTGAAATCCAGACGAGGGTAATCCCAAATTACGGGAAAGTAGCTACTTTACCAATACGAACCGCGAATGTTTTAATAACTGGAGTACAATAATAAAAAAAAAATTCATACCCAACGGCTTACCCTGAGGGAAATAAGAAAGCGCATCATTCAATACTAAGTGATGATAAACAGAGATGGTACACCAGATATCTACACACCCTCATTCTCGATCAGTATCGTTTTACTACCTATTAATCTTTTCACTCTTTCCTGGCAACAAAATGAAGAGAATTGTTACAGCGTTATAATATCAAACTCAATTTTGAAGCGGAAAAGACTTTTTAAGTCCCCTGAACACGTGTTTACGTTTGGAATGATAGGTGCTCGACTACTTTCGTTATCGATCTCAGCGGGCACGATGACTCACGGAGTATTGATCAAAGAAACTCGAAACATTTTTTGGCAGTTTCGTATCGATTAAACAAACTGATTACGACGAAACTAATGGGGTAAGTTATCAGAAAATTCACCGCCACGGAATACATAATGGCGACTGGAGCGGTAATAGTAGGCCAGAAGGAGTACATTTTAATAATTTTTAAGTCGAAGAAAATTATCGGATCACATTTTAAGTGCATCTCTTTATGCATCGGAACCCACCATACAGGAAGAAAAGGAAATAATTCAATATTTATATTTTAAACTCTTTCCCTTAAATAAAGCATTTTGTGAGTTTTCGGCGCCATATTCGAAATTTAGACGGAATTTTAGTTAGATTTTTTTTTCGAATATTGGAACCGCGTTACACCTTGCTATTTGTTGGCAACAATTAAAATGATAATGAATATATTATTGCGCGTTTAGAAGAAATTCTGTACATATGCAATCAAATTATTACCAAATATATGTTATGTGCTAAAAGGCTACGAGTTAAAATAGCATTGAATTGCCAAAAAATCGGTATGATCCAATTCTTTCACTTTTATCCATAGATATCACTTTAAAATACGTTTGCTAAGTTTCACGCAAATCTGTACACACACAAAAATCGCTCCATAAAACTAAGTGAAATCAACTGCGACATTTTCTAAGCCACGACCTTGGTTTCAGCATTTGTTGTCATAAGTTGACGAGTAACATTGCCCTAAATTTACGAGGTGATGAGTCACAACGTAACCAAATTTGACCTAGCTACCTCAGGATGTCGCCAAATGGTTAAAACTTTAACGTGATACAAAAAAATTCAAAGATATTCAATGAGTAAGAACCATTTCTGCCTACAACTAGAGGAAGCCATTGAAAGTTTTACCCACTTCTTTAGTTATAATTTCTACATTTCTGACCGCAATGATTTTAAACACTGTACACATAGCAATACACTGAAGCACATTTTGGAACAAGGCTCCCCTAAACCATTTCAGACTTGTTTCACTTTCATCGGCGGGGACAAAATTAATTTTAACATTGCTTTTAGCGGTATCAATTACCTACTTTGAATTATTTTCCTACAATTCTGACAAACATCAAGTTTTAAAATTAATAAACTAGGGTAGAAGTGTAAACAGATTAGACGAATAGGAAAATATGGATTTACACTAGAGTAAGGTAGGTAGGAGGAATGCTGAGCAGGGTCGAGTTTGTTGTACGAACAGAGGCATTTAGAGACGGGAGACAGCGGATAATATCCATAAAAACCAAATAGGAAACTAATTATTGTTAGTAAAATACCGATATAAAGATGGCAATTACATTTAACATGTTTCAATAAGCCTACGGTTTACAAAAGTCCTTTTGAATCAATTATAGAAAAAGGTAAAATTATGGTAAGGTAAAACGTTTTTGTAATCATTACATTTTTTTGAGTCCCGTAAATGCAACAAGATAATACACGTAATTCACGCATTGGCATTAAAGAAAGGGCATATGAGTAACCTTACTGTTTCTTGTTTTCACGAACTGCAAGAAAAATATTCAGGCTCAAGGGAAAAAAGAAAATGGTAAAAATTCACCACCCAACTTCACACGGAAATTGTTCGACTGCGACGGAAATAACTCAAGCCTGTTCGAGCGAGGTAGGTAGGCGAAGGAGAGCCGGCATTGCTTTTACCCAACCCTTTTTGGCCTTGGCCTTACGGCTACTTTTGTCTTCAAACGGCCAACCGATACCCCCAGCCGGCAGTCGTTTTAAAATCGGACGGCCGCCGACCATATCCTCCACTCAGGGTCCTAAAACAGCCGCAAAAATCTGGTAAAGCAATCTCCCGACCAACGGTTTGGACGGAGCCCTTAACGTGGTAATCGCAAGGATACAGGCATGCATACCCATTACACCCTTTCCTTTCGGAGTAGGCGATGCCAAAGGGCGATGCCATGCTCTAAGCCTAGAAAAAAGGCTCTCTTTTGATAGTTGATGAAACAAAAAACGGGCATATTTCCACAGAATAAGATTATTATACAGTGGAAAATTGCACGTCTTGTTATTTCATCAAGTATAGAATCCACGCAATACCGCAAGAATCTTCTGATTTCTCTTTTAATAATTTCCTCCATAATGCCCTTTCTTCACATACCTCTTTCCTATCTCTTACACTCATGCCTTGCTTCATACAGGCTCTCCTATTCTTAAAGACTCCTAATATTCCCTCTCTTTAAGTCTCTTCCACCACACTCACCCATGGCTTTCTTGGCCTACCCCTTCCTCTCACAACATTCACTCTACTGTCAGATATCTGTTTTATTACATGACCCTAAAACATTCTTTCCACATGACCAAACCAAGGATGCACACTCCTTTCATATACTATGCCCATTCCTGGAGCTTTCAGATCGCATTCTTTAATCACCCACTCACATACCCAGGTTTCACTGCCATATAATAACGTCGGGAGGAGAACATTTGTACACTGCGAATTTCGCTTTCATAGGCAAAAATTCATTCATAGATTGCTATGCTATCTCCACTTTCCTTCCGGAATCCGCATGCCTTATAATCTCTACATCTAACCTTCCATCCTTTGCAAACACTCTGCCAAGACACACAAACTCGTCCACATATTATCTTATTTCACCACTTACACTTATCATAAAATCAGTCTTCTTGTGATAATTGATTCTCCAAAATACCCTAGCGACCATTAGCGTGCCCAGTGACAGTCCCCCTGTTCTTACCACGTGCGATTCGACAGAGCTTCGTAAATGACGACTACAATCAACAAACGTCAACAGGGTGGCCACTCATTCAATGAGGACAAATACTCGGATACTCACGGTTTATTTAGGTCGAAACTAGCCATTTTCACGGTTTTGTTGTAATTAAATGCAGTGACATTAGAAATAATGTTTTGTTAAGTATGGTGATTCATAATTTAATGAAAATGTGCAGTAGGTAAATCACTTACACTCTAATAAGGTGCCGTTGTTTTAACAAAAGGTTGGAATTAAGATTTTTTAAAAAGGATTTTATATTCAATCCAATAAAAGCGGAAAGTAATTGAGTGAATATTTTTGAAATGACAATGTTCTGGAAATCACTATCTTTGCCTAAGTCTCCTCCAGTTCGTAATGAAATGATTAATGCTTCCATTTGTAGACACAACATTCAGCATTGTACAGGCGCTTACATAGATCCTAAAGCTGCGAAAAATGTCAAGGGCCCAGCAAATAAATACGAGGGAAAGGCAATTAAAGCACAATTAAAGGATTAGAAACAGAACGTAGTACAGCATTCACAACGGACCGCCCAGACTAGTTCCCAGGACACTCAAAGACTAACTTTTTCACTAACTCAAAACATGATAGAACTATAAGGGGACCACGAATACTCAAAGGCTTGTACGCGAAATTTACGGCGCATTAATGGCCTTCTTAACGGCACACAACATTCACGGCAAACTCACGGTTTTCACGGTTGAGTGGCCACCCTGGATCAATCACAACCACAAACGAATAAAACAAAACTAATCCCAAGAGCAAAATTAACTTGGGACTAGTGTGGTATTCTATCATTTCCTTCATTGTCTAAATCAGAAGATAGCTTTGAGATTTAGGCGTGCAGAAAACAGAAATGATGAGCAGAGGAGCAAGGAAGTCGAGTGTTGAATTTAGTTGAATAAAATACATAGGAAAGCCTAACGCTTCGTTAAAAAATGAAACGGGAGAACAGAAAGTATGACAATGCTGATGAAAGGACTAGGTTGGGAGCAGTTAAAGACTACGAGGCTACACGATAAGCTTATATTACCTGCAAAATTTAGATCAGGCGAATTTCAGTGTGGCACGGAGGACATTCTTTTAACCCCCACGCAGAAATCTCAAGAAATGACTGATGATGCAAAATAAGAGAAATAGTCTGCCGAACTAATAAAAGGTACAAAAACTCCCACGCGCCATTAGTGATTCTAACAAAAACGGGGAGTCACTAGCATAAGACACAATGAAAACATACAATTTATCTTTGTCCTCTCTCACCTTCTTTTCCTATTCCCTCCCATTTCATGGCTAGTGTCCTAGCACCCCCTGCCACAAACATCTGCGGCGGCTCGTGGACTAGTACGTAAATGTACAGATTGGCGACTATGTTTTATTGGCGACCCCTGATTTTTGTACAAAAAAAACAATATTTTTGTGGAAAATTTAGGGATCGGAATGTACAATACGTTTAATAATCGAATAGTAGGGAGTTCAACGATGAAAAGGTGAAATAGAGACGTTACTTTGCTCTGGTTAGGCAACATCTCGAATACGCCGCGAGCATTCGGGGCCCTGCTCAGAAAGATTTAATTCACGAAGTAAGTAAAATACATAGGAAAGCCACACGCTTCATTAAAACAGCTACGAGCGAACGGAGTGTTGTGCATCTGATGGAGGACTAAGATAGGAGCCGCTGGAGACTCGGGAGGCCACAACTATTACTTGGAAAATTCGGATCAGACGAATTTCAGTATGACATGGGAGGATATTATTTTCACTCCAAACTACATATCTGATACTGACGTGATCGGATCGATCGGCCTTTAAGTTAAAAAAGAGGAATTAAATGACAATCAACATTATTCTTGCGACAGGTATTCGATAACGCATGCGGTTAAAATGTAAGACGATTAGATTCTTTAAAAAAATACTGGAATGAATTCGTTTAGTCGACGCGTGAAGTAATGAACATTTAGCATCATGAGAGTACATAGTGCAGCATTCCCAAAAGAATCAACATGCAATATGAAGCTTCCTCGGAACTGATATCCTTTCATGGGTTACCAGCAAATTAAACCTAGCCTTGCCAGAGGCTATAAATATACTTATGTATTTTTATACAGAAAAAAATCCTCCGACGAAAACACTTCAAAACACTTTATTTCATTTGGTTGGGTCAATGTTAATTTAAAAAAATCATCAAATGTGTAAACAGACCAATATCTTCCCTTCTCTACATCGCACACAAAACACTTGAGTGATACACGAAATTTATACCGGCTCATTTGAAAAACGATGATCACAGAAGCGACAAAATAAGAGAGATACACTGCCGAACTGAAAGGTACTAAATATTTCTTCTTCCCACGCACCAACAGTGATTGCAGAAAAAACGGGGTGACACTAACATAAGACCCATCGTTAACATATAATTCACCTCTGTCCTCTCCCCCCCCACTTTTCTCTATTCCCTCCCCTTTCACAGCTAGTGTCTCTACACCCCCTGACGGTCAAGCTGACACACGCCAGTGCGGCGACTATCAGAGTAGTATGTAGATGTCGATGGTTGACGAGGGTAGAAAAGAAATCTGATAGCGGAGATTCGGAGGAGGCAGCGAAGAGGCTACAGAAAGATTTGAGCGGGAAAGGAATGTTGAAGGAGGGCATGAAGGGGGGAGAAGAATGTCGGCCTCAGTGGCGGCTTGGTAGAGTTCGTGCCTGCCAACCCAAGGTCGTGGGTTCCAGTCCTGTCTGGCTCGAGGTAACGCCACAGAGGGCATTTTTGCGAGTGTATTGTCTCGTATGTTATACACGTATACCCAGACGTAAAACGCTGCGTAAAAGGCAGATGTAAGGTTAGGTTCTGTTTAGAGGGGTTGATGAAAATAAATGTGAAGTTGAGAGAGTTACAAGAAAGAGAAGGACAAAAACTTTGGGGAACGTAAAAGAGGGCAGAGGGTATCAGGAACAAAAATGACAATCAGGCCCGGTTTAATAATAATTCCTGGTTAACATAACAGCAGGATGAGGTAGCCGCTTTATACAATTGATGTTAGCTGAAAGCTCGCGCTTAGTATGATATGTGTCAGTTAGTTGACGTCATATCGATAAAATATTTTAAACCCAGATTAAAAAAACCGGACTTCAGCGCGATTTAAATAGTGCTGTCAGAAAGAGTTGAAGTCCCGCAATGGAGTACGAACATTAAGGCAGGTCCAATGACCGATTAATCTATAGGTAAAATTCCAAACAAACAAATCTTAACATAATATCACCCGGAGAACATACAAGATTTCGCCATGGGAAAACCCAAAGTGATGCTGTAACATATTAAATACATGAAGGGCCAATTTACCTCCAATCAAGAAAATTTGGAGTTTGATATTTAACAAAAGTCATTTATGTGTTAATAGAGTTGATACATGCAAGATCGATTGAAAAATGGGGAAAATAGTATTTTTATATCTAACACGCCATTTTAGGGGCTAATGTCAATACGAAGTGAATTCTCTAAGGTAATTAATTTCACAGTATTTACTGTGGAATCAAAGTTATAGCTTTTCACTCAAACACAATAAGAGAAGTGAAATCGGGTTAATTTAATGGAAATGGAGCGTACGTCGGCTGCTATGTCTGGTAAGTGTTCATCAAAGTAATATATTCGCCGAATAAGCAACACACTATGTGCCTCGATTTCGTTTTCTTACAGCTCAGAGAAGTCGTCAGTGAAACCAGTAATTTGCTAACAATGAAAAGAAACGGCGGAATTAACCAATTTTTCCTCATCTCACTCATTCGCGGTGAAACCTTGTTCACAGATACTTATACCCAAAATATCTTTAGTTCAAATTCCACCCCCTGCCATGGCTCCGTCTCTGGATTAAGATATAGATTGCTATGAGTTGCGATTAAACGAAACAGTAGGAGCATTTAAGATATTTTGAGCGAGATATCATTTCACATAACATTCAACGAATTTGGCTACATCATAAATACAAATATTTTATCTTTCCGAAGATAACAAAATATCAGCCACTTTCGAGATATTTGCCAAAAATATACCATCCATTTTTCATGGGACTCTCCACTTGAGGGAGACTTCGTTTAAAAAAATGAGGAATTTCTAACGAACAATTATCGTCAGATTTTTAACTGTGTGTAGTTTGTATTAATTCTCAAATATTTTTAAAACTAAATCAAATTCCGCTGTAATTTTTATAGAGTCGCAAAAAAATCTTCGTTTGTGAAGGCCTTTCCAGTGTACAGCGTGAAAAAAATAGTCAAGTTTAAGACTTCGATATGTTTGTATATATAGTTAATTACAGAGAATTTCAGTCATATAAAACAAAATCGCTGTGCCATTAATATTACAGTAGTTACTTCATGCTTCTTACAGCTGTGAAATTAAAAAAATAAAATTCGAATGCTGTATCAATTATGACTAGGGAAAAATCTCGATCAAACCACGTTATGGCTAAAGAACACACCACAATTTCCGTACAAATTTTATCTCAATCGTTTGAGAAAAAATTCAACGAGGGATAAATCGACAGATTAAATGTGCTGCAGGTAATTAAGGAACTTATCGTGAATAGAGTAACTTGAGTGAGATAATACGAAATGCAAGACCGTCAATCATTAGAGGAAAATAACATAGAGAGTCGAAACAAAAATAACGGCCGTTGCTATTGTTTTCTGTTTGATATTTTAACCAAAATCCCCAAACACTGCAGAATTCCCAGAAAACCATATCCGTCAACAGACATTCGCGAGATAAACCTTGAACTGACGAGAAAAATACATCTACTTCTTCCTTTCCAAAGTCGTTCAAATTGAAATGAAAAAAAGAGTGTAACGGCCGTCCATCAATGGACCGTGTACTTACGGCAGACTTGCCAGCCCTCGATGGTAAATGCGTATATCTTCTCGCAACAGGCACAAGCGCAGGACTCCAGAGAAGTAATAAATGACTTTTACGATCCAAAATATTTACCACGCCGGTTATGTGCATGGGTGTATAAACCACATATTTCATTCCGGCTACGGCATCAACTCACGACGATTGAAGAGTCTTAAATAATTTATGGCTGGACCCTTTATTTACGTCGTGCATCAAAGTATACGACGGTTGGTAGAAAGAAATTCTATTGAACCATTAATACGATTCATGCTCGGCAACAATAATCGAGGGAAAAGGGGCATCAGTTTCAAGAATAAAATCATTGTGTAATGCATCTCGACTTCGTATATTCAACAATAATAGTTTATCGAGAGTAGGTCCAAAATCACAAGGGTTATTACTTTTCCACGTTTCGGAATTTAATTACTTCTATCTTCAGGACTACTACCACAATACAAAACGTCAACAACAACAAAAATCAACCACCAATAATCATGTAATTAAAATATATAATTATATCGTCAGTATTCCCTTAGTATGATTAAAAAACTACACCTTAATTGGTACATGTTCTCGCCTCGCGTGTAACTAAATGCATTTTGAAAACAGCTACCATGAATACTACATGTATAAGGACGTAAATAGTCTTATTGGCATTTACACTCCTTTTGGTGTTACAGAGACTTCTGCATGTACATAGAAAAACATCGGCAAAGAATAACTATTTTGATTTTAGACCTACCCTCGATAAACTATTATTGTTGATAAAATCATTACCCACACGCTAACACACCGCGGTTATTGCTAAAATATTAACAACTATGTTGCGCTGGATGGTTCAGAAACTTGGTCGCTGAGGAAGGAAAATAATCGGAGAATAGGAATTTTGAACGGCATGAAGGGTGGCAGAAGAGTCGGACTTATTATTTGAAAATAGCGTAGCAATAGAAAAGTTGGAGAAGACTCCCTGTGGACAAGGAAATTAAAGGTATACCATCCATGGATCTACCATTTGGCAGAAAACCTTGATCGATATTAACCCACAGTAACTGGTAATTATCTACGCTACAAATCATCTTATGCTCAGCAGTAGACTGCCAAAACTAAAGGACGTGTTTTATGCATTATAAATGCTTGGCTCTTTTTAGGCATAACAATGCAAGCTATCTCGGTAGTTATGTTGCTTACCTTGATTCTTGGATTGTAAAAAACCATATTTTCTGGAGTAAAACGTTGATATTTTGCCCCTTTCAAACTTTTTTCTAATTTTTACTCAGTGCTTTTAGATTTCACCTGATGCGAAACTTGTGCAAACCACCTAATGATATCCTCATTATTTTTCTGCGTAAGCAAAGTCAGTCGTAATAACTGTGGCAATAGTGGGAAAACGAGACACTTAAGCATGCGAATTATACGTAAAGATCATACGTACCGCATAAAAAACGCTAGTTCGGTAAAATATGTTTTTACTTCTCTCGAAAACATTTGCTTCCTTATTACGCTGGTAAATATTTCTATTTCTTCGTTTTGATTTTCTCTAAAAAGGTTGAGATTCTAAAACTCTTCGATTTTGCTGAAACAACTCGTCTCTATCATTCCCTCAATAAAATTGCGAAATTGATGGGGTGCACATCAGTGTGATTGATTTGAATGCGAACCATCTAATACTTTCGTAGTTACTAAATATCATATCTAAGTTCTCTAGTTATTATTCATTGATCGCATGCATGAATAGATAAAGCTCCTTACTGGTAGGATGATGCGTCTTGCAGATGATCGTACCTCGTAATAAATGCGTCATGTTTCATGGAAACGCTGAGCAGGAATCTACGTTCTACCTCCCTTCATCTCATCCATAATGCCTTTTCTCTTTCTTCTCCTTCCCCGCTAGTCCAACATCCTCCCCTTTATCATGACCTTCAGCATCCCTTCACCCCTCATTACGACCTGTACCAGTTACAACCGCAACACTTTCTCCATTCTCCTCCACATCTCAAATACCTGCAGCCCATTTTCACCCTCTTTTTTCAGAGTACACTTTTCGGCATCATACAACTCACATAATACTTTTCAACAACCTCTTCTTAACATGAAGAGAATGGTTTTTCGCGTTTATCCATTTTTGGTGGACAATATTTCCCCAGCGTTCCAGCTAGCTTCCTCAGGTCTGTTGGATTGCAGGGTTTGGTCCGTCCTTTTATGTTATACCAGTTTCGCGCCTTCGGGTGGAGGTGTGTCGTGATTGGTCGGTACTATTGAAGAGCCGTTTCCAAGGAAACCCGAAAAACCATTCTCTTCATCAACAAAACTCCGCGGAAACCTTCACGAAAACTCTTCTTAACATCCTTACCCAATGTCTCCTCATCAGCTCCCTCCGATTGCAGAACGTCTCCTTCGCTAGCGCAGATCTGCTCCTGTCTCTGTCTATGTCTCTGCTACAGTTTCCTTTTTCCTCCAACAAACAACCCAAGTAATAATTAGAGAAGCAGAAGTAAATTTGTCCCTAACTATTCCTAATTGTCCTACCAAATATGGCAAACAGCAAAATAAATTGTTACATCAGTGATTCGACAATAATGAAAGAACAACGCCTTGCCATTCTCCAGAATGTTAAATGTGTTTATACGCATTAAACGTTTAATGCTTCAAGCTTAACGTTGATGTCAAAAATCGAAACATTATCATTAAACAGTGGAAAATTGCAAAGTTTTCTTTCGTTATGCTCAAGTTCCACCACATCAGTCCTGAGACAACATTATTGACATGACAATAATTGATTCACATAGCACGAAGAAGCTCAAGTTCGACCATCAAAGAAAAAAAAGCGAGGAGAATTACAGAATTTCATAGAAATTTATCATCCACACACACAGATTAGAGCTAATAACTACGGATGGAGATCGATTCCAGGGAAGTATAAATAGCGCAGCATGACGACTCGTTCGGTTTCTTCCGCCGTGAGGTCGCTGACGTTCCGAGCGGCTTAAAAAGATGTTTCACGTGCACGGGGATATTTGAAGCGCAAGCGCTTTCCCACGCGGGCGTGTCACGACGGAATATTCCGACGGTGACGAGACCACTCCGAAACGTGCCGAGCACGAGGACGACGGGCGAGCGGACCGTGAGCGAGCGAAACGAGACAAAACGCTATCGCGATCCGCAGAAAGAGAGGAGAAAGTCTAATTCCGGCGAAGAGAGAGAGAGACGCAGCGGGAAATATGTTCCGCGAAGGAACGGAATGACGTCACTCGGCCGTCACCCGCAACTCCGCAAGACGCGTCCACGATCTTCACTCTTTTCAGGGCTGGCCCGATACCGGTTTTCCCGATCCTAAAAATACCGATACTTTATGCTTTCCGATGTCACCGAGCCAATGCGGTAATAACCTCGCAACACATCAGGGCACTTGCCTTCCATTCGTTACAGACACTGAGAAATAGGCGGGGCACTTCAAAACAGATCAGGTTGATGTGCGCTAAACAACAAAAGAACTTCGATAACCGCAGCCACCATTGCTGTTTTTGGTGTTGATTTTCCGCTAAGACGTCAAACGTGAATATTGTCAAGTTTTAAATTACTCTCCCAGAAAAAGCTTTAGCTTTTAAATACTTATGATGAACGAATTCGATGACTATACACAAAACTTTCTGCCGTGACTGTTGGGCACCCACAAAAGCTACCTACTGGCAGGTTACTGAACGTTTAGCCTGCTCACATCGCTCCATTTAACGTCGTTAATGTGCGCTCGAAGTGCGCAGATGTGTTCCGATGTGCGCTAACTGCAATTCCTTGAATGGAAAACTCGCTTACAAGGGTAAGAATTTTGGAGGAGATACATGACATAAATGTGATTGAATTGATAGTCCAACTACCTATTGTATAACGTCTCCTGTAATTGACACGGGCAACAATAATTTTACAATTCCATGCCATTTTATTCTAAAATTGAACTTTAGATTACATAGTGCTAAATGCAAGAATGGGTAAAACATGGGAGAAAAATCAGTCATGCAGAATGATCCCATGGCTGGAAAAGTGTTTATTAAAAATATAGTCGTCAACTTATCTGCATATTAAGTACGTAGGTAACTTAACTCCATTTTCAATATCCATGGCATTTCACCGGTGAAAGCAGTATTTATAAATAAAAAGGTGGCATTTGGTATTTGTTTTGACTAACACAGTATCGATGGAACCTCGTTTACGTACATACATGCATATATACATTTGAACTCGGCATATCGAACTTACAAATATGCAATAATTCAAAAGTACTTTGATTAACATTGGTTTTCTGAAAATAATACGTAGAGTAAGTTTTTTTCCTCATATTCTTAAGCACTTCGTCTCATATTTTACAAGCATTTTTCAACTCCTGACCTCCAAGGAATATGTACTTATTGGAGTTAATATTAAAGTTTCCTCAATCTTCCCAGACAAATAAATTATGAGCATTACAATGAATTTTAATAAAACTTCAAAATTACAAATTTATCAATACATCTTCAAGATATGTCACTTTCTAATAATAATATCTAAGTTTCTGACAACATAAAGTCGGAGCTACAGAACTTCGTTCGCCAAATACTTGCAATTATGAGGGTTTGAATTTTTGTTTAGATGTCTACTTAGAAAACAGATTATTTTCATTGCAAAGATCACAAGGCTCTCTTAAATAGAACTTCAATAAAAAAGTATCTAATATTAAAATGCAAATGTGTCAAACAAGTTTCCTTAAATAACTTCTTAAGTATCTCATACATGCTTGAGAAAATCCCTTGATGTCCGTTATTTTTCTCGAAAGAACTCGGTGGACCTACCATTAACGTCTACAGCACTCTAAAGTGCTAAACTGATTAATGCACTAAGACCCTTCCCTAAACTTTCCTAAATATTTACTTATTAGGGTTTTTTACCGGTTAAGTTACGTTACGTCCTGTAGATTTATACATGCGCACGGCCCTAACTCCTTACACAATTTCTTTCTTCGCCTCAAGGAGTCTACATACATATGTAGTATTCATGGTCTCAGCGTACGTTCTACTCCTTTTTATTCCGCCCATAAAGCCTATTCCATTTCTTCCCCTTTACAGCCTACCCAACATCCTACACTCTATCAAGGCCTTCAGAAACACTTCGCCTTCGAAATTATGAGAGATGTCGGAGAGAAATAAGGATACTACTACTATTATTAATAAGGTAACCTACCTGTTAAGGTAGGTTTACATGGAAGAGAGTAAAATTCTTCTGGATGTTTTCCTGTGCAGGACCTTGTCTAACAAGACAATTTCTTTCAGCATCTAAACATACAACTTAGACTTCTTTATCCCGTCCATAAAACCTCTTCTCTTTCTTCCCCTTCTCTGATGACCCAACATCCTCCTCAAAATCACAGCCTTCATCAATCTTCCGCCCCTCATTTTCCCTTCCAACCACTAACTCTGCCTCTTCCTTATGCTTATAACCCGTAAGTTTCCTTTCCTCACCCAACATACCAAGAACTTCCTTGTCTGTCTTCCTTTCCGTCCACCGCACTTTCTCCATCCTCTTCCAAACCCACATCTCGAACGCCTGTAGCCTATATTCTCATACCCTTTTCTTGGAGAAAACCTTTTCTAAACCATTCAACGCAACACTCCATAAACTATTGACCAGCCTCTTCTTTATATCATAACCCAAGATCCCCGTCTCCAGCTCCCTCCTATTGCTGATATGTTTTTAAAGAATGGAATCGGACGATACGAAGAATTGTCTGCGGTATCGGTATCGGCCGAAAGGTATCTGGCCAGTCCTACATTTTTTCAAGTTTATTATTTTTTTCCTGGAGGAAAAAACGCGAGAGAGAAAGAGCATGACTGTGGTCTAACCGCTGTGAGAGATGAAATCACACTACGCTTTGACCGGCTCCTTACTCGACGCAGCATCCGCCCACCGAATCCACAGGAGAAGCCACTCCCACGTCACTGAAGAAGTGGCGTGGACCGAAAACACACCCCGAAGGAGCAGGCACCGCGCCCAACCCAAGGCAACCGACCGCATGACATGCGTTAGAACCTCCCGCTAAGACCACCATACGTATGTTAAGGTATACGGTATAAGGTTGAGTATGGTAAGGTTAAGAGGAAATAGTACGGGAAAGTTGCAATTCTTCATCAAAAGCCCACCCTAATCGGTATAATAACCAAACCAGACAAATACCTAATGTGACTGGTTGTGTCAGGCGAAACTTTGTGTAACTTGCTTAACATTGTGAAATGAAAGCTGTAACTTAGTAATTCCACATAAACTTAATTAACGACCTAGGTTTCGACTTAGAAGTCATCATCAGATACCTGATGATGACTTCATAAGTCGAAACCTAGGTCGTTAATAAAAGTTTATGTGGAATTACTAATTTACAGCTTTCATTTCATAAATACCTAATAATAGAGGCGAGCCGATATCCTTCAGGAACTAGAAACTCACCGTGAGACGCAAATAAAACATCGAAAGACCGACCGCGTACCCAATTTGCAACTCAAACGGAACACATCACATTCCTCCCAACTTTTATCCAGAAGTCGCGAGGGTGTGGACCATCTCGGGCCCACGCGGCTAAACCCAAGATGAGGGATTTCCCGGCTGGAAGATCTTCCTGGAAAATCACAGGAAAAACAACTGGTCCCTCTCAGCCTCACACCTCAATTGAATTTCACACACACACATCCTGTTAGAACGAGTAGACCCATATTCAGCTTTGGGAGCTGTATCTTTAAGGAGAGTCAAAACCGACAATCCTGAAATGAAAAGCGTCTTATAGAATATAAGACACTGTCTCCGGCGTTACTTTGTGGAACTCCTTCATTTTAATAATAATAAACACTTCAATCCCAAGCAATCCCAAGGCCACCCCTTGTCCGTTAACAGCCTTGTCCGTTACTTATGCTCCCCAACCTCCTTTTCTGTTTTCAAATCCCCACCTCCACCCACGGATACCTATATAAGTGTAAGCCACCCAACTGTTTGTACCTGATGATGGCATGATATGCTGAAACCCGGGTCGTTTTGTTTCCAATAAAGTGTTGATTATTATTAAAAAGGTCTTGTAGAATGTTCACTTCTACGTCACCTTTGCGCTGGAAAATGTTTTTCTCGCCGTAGTAGTAGATTTACTAACTTTAATTTGAAAACAAGCACGCGGTTATCGGCGCCTATTTTCCTGGCGAGAAGAACAACAGATAAAAGCACAAAAGCAATTTAAAAAGCATAACAATTTGATAACTCTTATTATCACTACGGCTGATCTATCTGAACATCGGAACACCTTAAAAAAAGGTCGATCATTGGATTATACTTTATTATTACAGCATATTCAATGTATCAAATGAGTACTATCTGTAAATGTTTCTGCCGTACCATTAAAAACATCTGTCGTAATGCCTGCAACTGCATTCGTCAAATCATCCGTGCGTCTGGCTATCCATTGCAACGAAGACTGACACTACCAACCAAGGAAGAGGAGGAATATTTTTTTCAATGAATAGTGTAATGGGAGCCAGAGCATAGATAAAGGTCGCAATAAATGCGTAAATAATGAACGGATATGTCGACATATCGCAAATGGGGACGATACATAATTCTTAAAAATTACCTACTAGGGACAAATATTTACCCTAATGGAAGACAATGATATGATTTGCTCCTTCTTGAAATGCATGAAAGGCAAAAAAGCGATACCGCGCTGTGACGTCCAACCACTGAGATTCTTTTAGGATCACGTGCTATTTTATTCAATTTTTAAAAAACATTTTAAAAGGAAATTATAAGAAGTATGAGGTTGACGACAGGACATTTGGATTATACAATCGAGTACGTCACAAATTTTTCTTTCATTCAGGAACATAAAAAACTTCAGGAGTTCATTTTCCGCATGTTCCCCCAACGCGAGTATTGGCCTGGCTCGAATCCCGGCAAAGGTCTAGGAGCGTAGGGCGACATTATCAATCGACGAGGACGAAAGAAGCAGAGTAGAAAATTGTACTCTTTACTCAGTGACATGCATAATAACTGATGTCGCAAGCCATTTAAAGATGAAAAAGCACGTGGAATGAGACATGCGCGCGAAAGATTTACGCAGCAAAGGGTAACTCCCTGCAAACACATCTGATGAGCGTGGAGAACGCTATAGGCTCCACGGAAAAGCAAATCCATTCTCACGCACACACACACGCACAAGAAACAGCTTCGCAAAGCAAATGGTTTGTCCGTACTGATCTGTTACGAAATCACGGAATGACTATATGTGCCCCGGCGCAATCATTGGGGACCTCATTTTCAATTATTTATGACCGAATTACACTGCACCCCCCTCCCATCACCCACTCCCTCAGGGAAAAACGAAAGCTCACGACAAATGGAGGGCAAATCCCGCAATTTCTTGAGGATAGGCATAAACAGCCGCCCATTAATCATGCGGCTACAATTTCGCCGACCCAAAAAAATCCTGAGCACACATAAGATAGTAGTAGAACACACGTGGGCGATATGATGGAACCGTACGATAAGGGAGTTTAGTGGGCTTTAAAGAATCAGAAGGCTGGATTCACAGTCGTTTGCATTTCCGTGACGTCCTAAGTGCGCTAAGTCAATGAAGTTTTTCAAAGTCACACTTGGATCAATGGAAGAAATAAAGCAAAGAGAAAATTTATTATCTGAATAAGACCTCTTACATGAGTAGTGCTAAAATATTTACTTGGTCGTCTCCTTCTCCAATCATAAAACGAAAACTTTATTTCAAAAATATTCCACAAACTTCACCATTGTCTGCCCATGTTCCAGATGAATTACACTTTTCCAATTTGTCTTCATGCTATCGATTCTGCAGTTCGATATACTTCCTAATTCCCATTATCTCATCTAGAAAAATTATAATATTCCTCCCCCATCACCTCTAAACCAAAAACCTATCCGTAATTAACAACCCAAAAGATGCTTACGCCGTTCACAAATACATACATACATATCTTTTCACACTAATATTGACATTAAATACACAACTATGGGCTATTTTGCGATTATTTTTCAAGTAAACAGTTATGAAATAAGTTGTCTTATACTAAAATACGATTAAAATAATGACATTCTAATTCGTATCTACATTGAGTAGAAGATTTTATGGCAGAAATGATTATGTCGATCACAATATTGATCCTATAAAGACAATTTACATTTATTATTAATGTTCCAACCCCGGTTTCAACGCTCATACTTGAATCACTGATCCAAGTTGAAAACGTTGAACCATTTTGGTCTTATTTATACGATAGTAAGTTAAGACCTCAGCTAAGGAAGGATTGAAAAACCTTACAGCGTGAGATATTACAAATTTCTAGAACATTTATTTTCAGAAAGTATTCCATGGTGCAACTTTCGCGTGTATTGTCCGAAGGACTGACAACGATCTACCTCTAGATTTTACATTTTTACTTTCCTTTCCTCGAAATAAGTTTAAAAATATCACATTGATATAACTCCGCGAAGAGAGAGTTCGCCTTTAAGGGTACGCAGGACAGATAAGACTTTTTTCCACGTTTCTCGCACTGATATTTTAATCTCACTCACCGCCCGAGGGAAAAAAACGTCACATCCGTCAACGAACAAACGCGCAATCACAAGGACTCTCGTGTTTACTCGAGTCTTCAAAGAAACACGATAGAACCCGCATATGAATGAAAGAAGAAAAACTGAAGATTCGGATTGTATGGATTGCAGGTCATGACCCCCACCGTTGGGGTGGGTGTGTTAAAAAAATCACTACTATCTTCTCTTTCAATAAATACAATATTTTCTTCATAATATTTAACACAACTGCAAATTCTTAACAGTTACACTGATTTAATTCTTATTTTCTCTTAAATTATGTCAGTGAGTTAGTAACGATTTTCTACAAGACAAGATTCAGACGTAAATTTGTGGATATACGTGGGATTAAGCATAATGGCAAGATACGAACTTTGTACTATTCCACATACAATTTATTTCACCGATCGTTATTCTGTATCATCTACGCACATACAATATGCAACTATGTACGGCAGGGAAGTAGAAGTTAATACTATACTGACTTAATTAATAATAAATTAATATAATACTGACTCTAACATTTTTATACACTTTGTATTTTATATACTTCTGTATCAAAAATTATGTTCAACGATTTTGTAAATAACCCCGTAAAAATAAATAAGTGAAATGGAATACAGTGACATTACCAAGCTAATAACGCCAGCTCAAAGAGTGACTTTTATCAATAAATAGACGAACGCGAAATAGACAAGAGATCATCGCAATTGCCTGTGATGGCAAAAAAGTGACCTTGAAATAATAGAAGTACGTTCAACAATATTTTACACAATGTGTGTGTAACCTAGCCGCAAGGCAGCGACAAAGGCATGACGAATGCCTACAAGTGCAAAAGTTTTTTCGCGTTCAATTCCAGTCAGATTCGGTGGGCACATAACCCGTCGGTCACGTATTCTAGTTCCGCCTAGGGCATGGAAGTTGTGTAATCGCTAGCGGTTCGGCCACGGGAAAATCTCAAGATGAATCAAAGTGGATTATCAAGATACCAATTGCCAACAGATCGCCAGCACTACACGGAGATATGTAATGCTTTGCAATGCAGCCAGCCACAGCTGGTGCAATAGACAATATCAGGCGGCCAAAAATATTTTTTAACTCCTGAAAGTGAAAAATACGCCAGTACCTATACTTTTTCCTTCAAACCTGGGCCCAAAACAAATTAAACGAAGGGTAAATGCCACGCTCAAATGCGTGACAAAAACTAAATTCGTCACTTCATGCTGAGAAGAAAAAATCATCACATTTACTTCCAATTATTAACTTCATCAAGCATGATCACCTTGAAAGCAAATATGAAAGTGAAATATTTTGAAAAACCTTGAGCATAACAAACTCAAACCGCCAAAAAATAACATTCGGAATGAAATATTTTTAACCATGATATACTACTTTTACGCATACACAAATTTTTATTTACTTATTTCCATGCTTTTTGTAACACCATGCAACGTACAACCAGGTTATCATTTTATATTAGATCAAAATTAAGCAATCACTTAACTCTATCAACTGGCTTATCTACTAGCTCAACAAGCGATCAATTAGTGTTCATCGAACAAGTGGCCTTAAAGGCCCCTACAATCATCCTTGAATGAGCAAATGACAAATGCGTTTAGTAAATGAACGCGAAAACGATGAATATTTTGAATTGTTATCATTTAATTTCGAACACAAAATAGTCGAAATGACCCCAATCGTGG
Source organism: Pyrrhosoma nymphula (assembly GCA_963573305.1). Lineage (NCBI taxonomy): Eukaryota > Metazoa > Arthropoda > Insecta > Odonata > Coenagrionidae > Pyrrhosoma > Pyrrhosoma nymphula. Next base: position 31,403,298 of record OY754337.1, on the reverse strand, counting down.
ATCGCTCAAAATGACTCTTCTTACATTTCTAACTCAATCGAATACACACAACCCTGATTTCTCACTTCGAGTCTACGCTAAATTCGAACCCTACCACGACTTTCAATAAAAATTTCACGCAAAATCGACGCTAAATGTGATAGGAAATTATAACAACCAGATTTTCCTTTTATGAATAGGTGTATCGGTTGCGTCAAGAGACCGATGCAACTTTGTCGAACGTCGCATCTTTTTTTTATAACTTTACTTTCAACATACACCTATGAAGGAAACAAAAAAAATGGAGGAAGGGGGAAACAGGTCCAGGCTAACGAAACTATGACCTGAATTGAAGTGGATGTGTGTGTGCCGTTGATCAGCGAGACTTAACGAGCTGGTTGCAGCAACATCGCCCCGTGACGAAGTAAATCAATGAATTTTTTCGACACAATTACGCCGGGAGGGCATAAATTACGCTTCACGTGCGATCCTGAGAAAGAATAACACATGTGAAGGCGCGACCCATACGGGGGAGCTTCTCATGAAAAGTTGAGTTACAGCTAATTGACCTGATATCTTGGCATTTGCCGACACACAGGCCCGTATGCACGCCTCTCCCATATCACAATCGTTTCTTCACCTCGGCGTCTCGTAAATCGTTCAAAGAGCTTCGTTCCGATTTTTTTCCTGAAAGCTTCCCCGAAGAATCGTAGACAATGGCTGCATTTCCGGATTCCGATGATGACAGGGAACTATGGCACTTCACTCTCCTGTACGGCCTAAATTTGAAACACACACACAGTGTTTGGAATACTTACGAAGGCTTGGATGGCGAATCAGGGCATGTAGATTGAAATATCGGCAAGGTAGGTTAAAGGTCGTTACGATAAATTCCTGAATTTCGCAGGCCTACTAACCGACCTAACCAAGCCTACTAAGCCGTAACTACGACGGGAATCATAATAAGAACTTAGATAAAAACTTAAAAAAATGAATCCCGATTAACTACAGCCGATTAGATTATGAACACAAACTTGGGGAACTATGTAGACCACCCAACGGACAGATTTGAAATGTCATTTCACTGAATGGCCGTTCGTTGGTCGTTCAATTCTAAGATTGGTTGAACATTTTTAAACAAAAATTCATCCCCGAAAAAAATGAGTCCTGGGGCCTCCTCCGTCCACCACTTCGCTTCGCCACTGCAATGAGAAAGTAATTTTACCCACAAACTAATTCTCCAGTAGTGACACGAATGACAGAGAAACACCGTCGAACAGATAACGTTCATCGCCGTTCATGAATTCTGTCACCTCACGTACCGTTCATAACTAAATCTAAAGCACATCGAGACAATAGCCCACCAAAACACACCAAACTAATCAAGTATTTCGTCTTCCAGTTACTTTTTCCTGTGATACAGCAATGAGAGGCCAAGGGATGCTGACCGCTGTGATAGAGGGGAGAATGTTGAGTATGTGGGTAAGGGAAAGAAAAACGAGGACTAGGCTCAATGGACGGCATTCAGAGAGGTAAGACGCATGCTGAGATGAAGAAAGACATTGTGTAAGGAGATAGGGGCCTGGGCCAGTAAAATACCTAGACGATTACTCTTTTACTTTCTTTTAATCGTTTACAATTAAACCTTACTTTACCGGTAGATTACCCTAATATATACGTGGCTGGTGTTCTAACAACCCCTTCCACACCCTCATGCAGCACCTTTCTCTGTAGTACGTACATCTGGATGATTCATCAAGAAAACCGGTCTTGAACTGGCTGTAGGTTTTCAAGAATGTGACTGTCTCCACACTTTGCATTCCTACTCTGGATGCTCCTTCCGGCCAGCAAACAACTCATCGGAGATATGTACTCGTAACGTCCTGGGCTTGAAATAAGCAGCCATGATGAGTCTGGGACCGTAGACACGTGCCCTCGTAAGCTTATTCTAAAATAAACGAACCTTTTGATGAATTATTATTATTATTAGGTGATCTACCGGTTAAGGTAGGTTTAAATGGAAGTAAAAATCCTAAAGATATTAGCAGGTGTCCTGTGTACCTATAATATTTCTTTCTTCGACTCCGCATACGTCCTACCCTTCTTCACTCCGTCCATAACACTTATTCTCTTTCTTCCCCTTCCTCGTATACTCGACATTCTCCCCTCCACCACACCCTTAAGCAACCCTTCGTCCCTCATTACCCCTTCCAACATCCTACCGCACCTCCTGCTAATTTCCTCCAGAAGATTCCATTTCTCACCCACCATACCAAGCACCATCTCCTTCCTCTTTTACAACAACATCTCCAACGCCTTCATTCTATTCTCGTCCTCATTTCTACGAGTCCAGGTTTTTGCTAATTATCCGTAAAGATCATGTCAAAGCGCATACCCCTGCCGACTGTCAAGGTCGTACCTACACTGGTAAGGGCGTGAGGGAAAGAAACAGTTTCATGAATTAGCCCACTATGGCACCATGTTCCCAGACCACTACAAGGGGTGAAAAAACGGATAGCAGATAATTGTAGGCCTGCATGAGATCTAAAAAAACCGCCCAACACATTCGAGATCCGACTTCTAGTTAAGAGGCTTCAGTCGAAAAACAGTTTCACGAAAAGCCGAATTTGACACCATGTTACCAGAGAACTAAAAGGAATGAAAAACAACGAATAGAATAAAGTTGTAGGCCTGAATGTGATCTAATAAAAACCGCCCAACAGATTCGAGATCCGACTTCTAGTTTAGAAGCTACAGTCGAAAAACAGAAACATTCACAAAAATTCCGAATATGGCGCCATGTTACCAGCCAACTATTAGTGTTAGAGAAAAAGTAATGGCATACGACATCTAAAAAAACCGTCAACAAATTTGACATCCGACTTCAAATTTGGAAGGAACAGTGGAAAACTGGGAAATGGTTTACTAAATTTCGTGTTTGAGGACCTCTGGTGGGAAAATTAAGCAACACAGAATAACAGGGTTGGTCAAATCTTGTAGAATATTTAACCTTCCAATATAATATGTCGTCAGATTCCAGATCAGACTTACCGTTCAAAATATATGAAGCAAGAACAGAAAGTCTCGTTTTATAAATGCAAAAAAGCCGCCATTTTTAATTTTATAGTCGGTTTAAAGATAAATAATCTTGGTTTTTACTTACTATCGGTGAAAAGCATGTCAAGGCGCATGCGCCTGTCATGTTTCAAGGTCGAATCCCCACCAGTAGAGGCGAGAAGGAAAGAAATATTTGACGGTTTTACCAAAATTCGACTTGGGCACCATGCTACCAGAGTACTATAAGAGATAGATAAAAACAAAAAGCACCACGTTGTAGGTAACGATGAGATCTAAATGCCTGGTAAAGAATTTTTTATATCAGAATCTTAGTCTAGGAGCTATAGCAAAAAAACGCAAAAAATGGATATTCTTTACTAAATGTTGTGTTTGAGGACCTCCGAAATATTTATTCTGTAAGCCAACGTTTATTTTATAATATTTTGCCGTTCGATGTACAACATATTAACATACGTCATTCCATCCTCGTCTTCCAAGTACCTGGCCTGTCATCTCTACGAATTGGTTGACCCCTCTCTTTCCTTTGATTATTTTTGTTCACATTGCATTCCCTTAATTCAATTGATTCCCTACGTTCCTATGCAAGAACCTTCCTATGAATCCTTTCCTTAATTTGATTGCTTTCGGTCCTTCGAATCCTTTCGTTCCTTTGGAACAAATCGGTCCATTCGTTCCTTTCGGTCCTTAGGAAAGAATCGGTCCTTTGGAACGAGAATATTTCCACAACCGGATTCGTTCCTTCTCGTTCCATCAGTGGATTCGTTCCGAAGGAACGAATCGTTCCGAAATGGCCCATCACTAATATATACCACAAAGAGTTGTTCAAAAAGAAGATTGCCGATAAGACATCTGTCTGAACAGGAACCAAGTAGAACAAGAAAGGTTTTCACGGAAGAAAGCGTTAAAAAGACAATTATCATCAGCAGTCATCAACCCGAAGATTGGTTTGCTGTAGATCTTCAATTCGATCTCGTATCGGCCAAACCCTTCATTCCTACATCATTATTCACTTTGACGTGCTTCATAATTTTCCAGATGCATTCCGTTTTTGGTCTTCCTCTAATAATTCTTCCCATTCACTTCTCCTTCCATTATTGCTTTCAATAGGCTGTTGTGTCTCAAAAAGCGTACATTAAGTATGCCTCTCCTTATTCGCAGGATTTTCATCGTGCTTTTTTTTCTCGCCATACCTTGGCTTAACTCTCAAAAGCCAATACGAATGGATATTCATGCAAAGTGTACTGCCAACTGATACGGGCAGGTTCACTTGGTCTGTGAAAAAAGAGGGTGGTCGCAGATTGGTGGAGGCTTTCGATATGGGGATTTGGAGTAGGTTGGGGAAGATAAGCTCGCTGGAGGAGCCAAACGAGGTGGTGTTGAATATGGAGGACAAGAGGCTAGTGGAGGATATTCGAAGGAGGCAGAAGAAGTGACTGGATGGTCAAATTTAAGGACATGGGCCGATGAAGTGAGCGATGGCGGTCAACATTCTGGGCAACAGAGGAAGGATTTAAAGAAAATTGGGGATTTAAAACACTGAGAAGAAGAGTAGGAGTAGTGAAGAGTTCTAAGATGGAGATAATGCAGTAAACACGCAACGATTTGTGACACGACTGGATTAGAATAGAACTTTGAATCCATGAGTTGGGAGCCAGGAAATAATCTTCCGTGAACCTATCAATATAGATTGGTAGGACACCTAGAATGACGGAACTTTTTCCATTTCTTAACATTTTTGTAATTTAAATCTTGATTTTACCACTAAATCACTCATGTAGTTTACCAAGCTCAATTATGAGAAGAATGCAAATCTAAGGGGAATTCAAGGTAGGTTATTTTACTTTACGAGTGTTAAACATGGTGAAAAAAATTCAATACAATGAGTAAATTTCTCGAGAAAGTGGCCGTGGCTGTATTCGAAGTTTCGTGATTACGCGTTTGTTTAGATACCGAGAAAGGATGACACATGCCGTAGCTGGGGAAGTAGGCAATTGGTGAATTTGCGACTCGGTGGCTTTCAACGACGTTCCAAAAATTAATTTGATCAGCACGTGGGATATTCTTCATGATTTTACCAACAGAAAATTTATAACCCCATCGAAGAACAGCCTCCAGATATTAATATTTGAATAGCATAGATCCTGAATGAGGAGAATTTAGAGAATGAATGAATAAATATATAGTCGAACTCGAACATAAGTCCGTGAAGCGAACCAATTTCCGTTAATACAAAGGATAGAATAATTTGACGAGAAATGCATCGCAATCGACATTTTATGATACGGCGACAGCCTGGACGAAAAAAGTTCGGCCTCTGAGCGTTATCGCCTGTTATTCATTCTTGTATTCATTCTTCGCAACCAGAAAACGAAGAAGACGACCAAGCCATGGTGTTAATAGTGTCGTCATCAGAGGTCGCTAACCCACGACCCGCTTTTCAGAGTTTCTGTCCGATTTGCATGATGGGAAAATATTTGGGAGGCTCTCTTTTCCCTTTCATCCGCTAAACTTACGCGACACTTATCTACGCCAAGACCGATCAAAATGTCCTCCTATTAATATGATATGAACGAGAGACTGCGTGGTGAACCCCAATGGGGTTTAAAAGTGCAGCGATATTGACTACGCGTTCACGGATATAAATTCGATGCATAGGAAAGGGACATCCCCAGCTAAAGCTACGATACTCCCTAGTCCGTGCCGACCCAGGTAAAGCGCTGGATACAGGTATGTATCCAGGGTTTTAGGCCCAAGGCGTGGGCAACGCGGGCGGCGGCCAGTCTGCGGCTCAGTAGTGAATGTGAAAAGGGGACAGAAATATGAAAATCTGAAAATCTTACGAATTTCCAGCATGCATTTCCACCCAAAATGATCTTCTTTAGTAAATCGTATAAGTGATTGACACTCTTAACTAACTTCAACAAAGAACGCTACCCTAGGCATTCGGAAGTTATTTGTTACAGCACCCAAGTAAGAATCAGAATTCACCTGATATCTCTCTGCCAATTCCGAGACTAGAACTCAAACCCACGGAATGGGGCTCTAGCACCGCACCAACAGACTAGCAACAACCTTCATTACGATTTTTGTTACCAGCCCATTGAAAGAAACAGCGATTATAATTTCACCACGATTCACGGTTGAAATTATGCCCACGGATGAAATTATATCCAAGAAGTAGGTATAATGAACATAATCCATATAGCGTATTGGACTTATCGTTGTAAAACTCGAAGCTTGGAGGTTTAAGTCCCATCCGACGGACTGTGTACTAGATCTTAAAGTGCTCTCCATACAGCACAAGTAGAGATTGGGATTCCATTGATGATTCTCTGCCAATTCCGAAATTCGAACACGAACCCTCGGAATGTGAAACGAGTACCCTAGCCACCACACTAAGCCGATCACTTTATTACTTCAAGGTCACAATAAGCTACCGATTAAATGAAAACAAACGTTTTGCAATACGCGTGACACAATAAGGTTCAGAGACAATGACTATTGTAAAATGAATCAGAAGTAACCATGAATAATATAGCAGAAGCTTTCAAAAGGAGCGGGTGTTAGAGGATGATGCTGAAGATCAAAATAACGGATTAAATTAGAAACTAGTAAGTACACGTGAGAACATAAAGAGGAGAATATTGAAAGGCACGGTCTAAGGAAAAGAGTATAAGTAGAGATGGATTGGCCACATTGTGAGACACAATGAACTAATTAGGAGCACGACCAAGGAAACGCCGCGAGTAGCACCGAGATGTAAACACGTTAGCAAGATAAAAAGAGGACGCGAAACAAAAGAGCTATCAGGGTACAAAGAAATAAACAAGGGATAGGGAAGAGACATCGAAATCATTGGAGATGTGGTGATATTGAAGAAAATTTGAAGATCAAATTGACGGAGAGAATTGACAAAGAAAAAGTCCTGCGAAGAGTTAGAGAGAAAAAAGTATAATGAAAACTCAGAGAAGAAGAATATACAAACTTATCGGATACCGTTTGCGATACAATAGCTAACTGAAAATTATAATGGAATAAGACATTATTGGGACAAATTACAAAGGAAGACAAAAAATGGAATAAATCAGGCAAAGTGTGAAGGACGTGAAGAAAGTGTGAAGAGGAAGCAGCGTATACGTAGGAATGAAGCGGTTGGGTGGTAGGGGCGTGGAGTGGAGAGCTGCATTCAACCAATCAGGAATGTATGACTTACGATAATGATGGTAGGCATTGGCTTGGCATAGATGGCATTAGCACATAATACGAACCATTGCCATTACCACCAACGCGGATGCACTACAAATATTGGTAGATTCTAGAACAGCTTCTGCCAAGTAGACCTCCATATCACCAGCCCATCCTTAGAAAAAGAAGCGTAGTCCTCCTTCGCTAATCAACTCCAAGATTATTAGAAAACGCATCTTGAATTAACCCAACCTATACCCTAATATGCCGGCCTCGGTGGTGGCGGGGTAATGTCATACTCGGGCAACCCGAAGGTCGAGGGTTCGAACACCGCCTGAGTGATTTTCCACCATCCAAGGCATGGTTCTGTATGTTCGTGTAAATATTTAATAAATTGGTAGTAACTGAAGAAAGATGTTAACTACAAAGAAATCATTATTATTATGATATATTTCCCCTTGCCTCCAATGGAATTTGAATCGAACTTGATGAAAGAAATACCTCTACAGTCCGTCCAAGATAATAGCGCAGTCTAAATGTACTGATTTGGCTAATAAATGAATGAAAAATAAACAATTCTTTCACGATCGTATGATTTAAACAAAGGCCACCATCATGGGTCCTTCAGTCACGTGATTCCCTCCCCCAAACGGCATTGGATGTGCTCACCGATTGGCTGCATTTCTGTCAAGTACGCTATTATCTTGGACAGTATTTAGTACTCAGTATCACGCCTATCCGTAACTTACTAATACAGTTCGTCAAAGTGCCAAATAAAGTTTTAAAATGCCATTTTCCGGATCGATTTTCATATTTATATGACAGGTTGCAAGGTGCTCTTCTATAATGTACATCGATGCGTCAAATACATCCCTTTTTTTGGAAATATTTATGCGTATATTATGGCAATTACTAACATTCGCAGGCCATAATAAACCCATAATCCAATCCCGTCCCATTTGGTCGCAATAAGTCATGGATCATGGATAACGAGAAACCAGAAATGACATTATCCTGCACTCACCGCTGTATTGGTGAAAACAGGAGTCGAAATGTTTACGATCGCTCCCGTAATAACGCTTAACTTGAATTTATTCCGCCATAAAATACTTCCAGAGAAAGAAAAAAATGTTATAACACAGTTCCACTCTTCAACAACCGGTTTCAACACCACACCATTCAAAAGGAACCAAATCTAAACGGTTGAAGAATTGTTTCATGGAAAAATTGGTGGTCGGCTCTAGTTTAGAGAAAGATTGGGAACCAGATCAATTTGAAGAAGGGAAAACAGTTGGTATCGAGCTTGTTCGGATATGACCAACATATAAATTTACATGCGTTTTCGCACAAGAAGAATGTGAAAATAGACATCTGAACCTATTCACATTGTTTAAAAACTTAAGGATACGAGTTCTCATGCATTTCATTAATGGCCCGGAGTAATATTAAACGATAGCAATTTTCTTATCCACACTCGAGGAGAGTGGGAAAAAACTCTGCTGTTCCACATAATAATTTTATTTCACGACCAAGGTTTCGCTGCTGTGCAGCATCATCAGGTGTCTTCTGCAGCAGCACCGTCACCTGGGTCGTGAAATGAAATGTGGAATTACAGTGTTTTTTTCTTTTCTCAATAAGGAACGATTCCACCAAGTCAAGCCTATCTACTACAAACCCAAGACTGTCTCTTTTATCCACACTCGTTACTTTTTCCCAAAAGTCGTTTACCTCTGAAAGACTTCTTTACCGCCATGCCACCACTCTCAATCCGATGAGTGTCACTTGACACAACGATTAAAATCGTTAACAAAGGACACTGGATGTATTCTAAAATACATAAAGTTGTGACTGATATTTCACGCTCTGTTGATTTCATTATTTTAACACCCGTGACGCCCTCTTAGTATTTGAGCCCGGGTACGCACGAGAATTTTTCACATTGAACAGCTAAAGGAGCAACCTATTCGGCCTCTCTGAACATAATTTTAAGCCCTCCAATTGCTACGGTTATATCGCATGGTGTAATCTAAGGACATCACCAAATCGAAGCGTGACGGGGGATTCAATCCCGCGACCTATAGCTTACCATACCGGTGAGTTACCAACCGTGCATCCTAATAATTTTGGCATTGGATCCTTGTAGACCGACCCACATTTACGCGGATACACTAAGCTAATAACGCATTGGGAGAAGCAGACATATTTTTACTCGGACCCAGTTGAGAAATACGGGCCCAACATAACCCATCAAAGTTCTAAAAATACGAACGGGGACTATTGGGATAAGGCAAGAGGAGAGTCCAAGCAGTGAACATGAACACCACACCAGTAGGTCTACATAAAACTTTTCAAAGCAAGGGGTGATAAATAAAAACCTTCAAGTATGGTTCACAACGTTTATTATCACAGACATAGGTTTCAATGTTGATTGAAACCTGAGTCGGTAACAATAAAATAGGTTGACTACACAAAGATTACCCAGCAAGTGAGTATTTTCTTAAACAAGTTCGGCAAAATTACGCCACCAATCCTTGAGTATTTCAATACAAGGTGAACCTTTTTTCACAAAGAATTGAAGCTGATTAGTAATCTTCCTTTTTCTTTTGGTGGTGGTGTCAGTTGAGAAACAAGCAATCATGATTTTTAACCACGTCTGTGATATCTTCGTTCAATGGCCATCCTGATGCTACAATCGGCACAAGGCTAACTATGTTAAACTGATGTATGTATTCCATTTCGATTACTAATTCTGTAATTCTTTTGACGGATTGTAAATTTTCGCCACGGAGAACTTCACTCTGTCCATAATCAATCAGAGGGAGAATTGTACGTTTCAACTGAAATGCCCAAATTGATAGCAAAATTCCTACGAGAATACAGGTGATTCAACCAAAATATTACCAGTAATACTCAACTGTAGAACTCACTCTCACACAACTCACAAGGAATCAAATGCCCTAATGAAAACAGGGTGTACCAAGCATAAGGAAATAAGGGTCGAATGGATGCCGAAAGCCGTGATAGAGGGGGATGTTGAGTAAGCGGGGACGGGGAAGAACGTGGATAGGCACTATGCACAGGATGAAAAGATGCTGGGCTCATACTGAGCTGAAGAAAGAAAAGTGTTAGAAGATAGGGGCCTGCGGCTATAAAAACCTAACTTAATCAGTAGATTACCCCGATTACAACCCAGCTTAAAAGCCTTATACCTCATTCGAACCCGCAGACTTAAAATAAAATGGAAAAAGCAATGTTCCTTCGCTCGGTATTAAGTACATTATTAGTTTGACTGTGCGCAATGGAAGCAAACGAAAATTAAATCATCCCACAACTTAGATGCTCACTACAGAATACCACAAATAAATCAAAAGCTTATAAATTTAGGATTTCACAATTTTTTAGCATATGAGTAAAGGCCCATTCAAATCTTTAGCTTTCAGCTCTTCGATGGAAAAGAACACTAACAGTGATATGTAATAAAAAAACAAGAAAGAGAGATTACAAAGAAGTAAACTAGTTCATTTTAATATAATCTAGAATTACAATAGAAAAAGGGAAGCTTGAGTTGGTTGGATTGATTTTCGTTAATAAACTTATTTGCGAGAAACATTGCATACGTGCTCTCATTAGAGACATCAATGGATAAAAGTTAAAACAATTGCATTGTATCTATTTGTATTTTTGGCAATTCAATGTTATTCATCATAATAATTCGATTACAAACGTATAAATTTTCTCCTGAAAGCGAAATTATACATTTCTTATTATTATAGTTGTTGGTAACAAATATCAAGGAGTCACGACGAGTCCAATAGTCGAAAAAAAATCATTTCAATATAATTTCGTCTAAATTTCGAATACAGCGCCGAAAACTCCGACAGTAAAATTCTTTAATTAAGGCAAAAAATGTAAAATATAATTCTTGCATCATTTCCATTACTGCCAATATGGTGAGTTCCAACGCATAAACAGAAGCACTTAAATGCAATGTGGTCTCAGAATTTTTTTAGACTTACTTCAAAAATAATAAAAATGTGTACTCCATGACCCCTCGATTACCGCTCCAGCCATCTTAACTACGCCGGATATATATCTCGGCTAACCTGAAGATCTTTTCGCAAACCCCGTACGCCACAAAACGGGCATTTGTAACTGGAAAAGTAGTACACGTATTACCTTAAGTGATGAGGGCACAAAGCAAAAACATTCACGTAGGAACGCATGATATGAAAAACGATTTTCTTCGAAGAGGACGAAGCAAGCAGCGGTGATACCCACCGTAGGCCAACCTCAATGCGCCAATGTGAACGGAAAAGGAGGGTTTAAGAAGGAACGGACTGAGATAAGACGCACAAAAACCAGACGTGCGTACATACAATCTAGCGCGTAGGAAACGGGCAGGTCGAGAAATAGCCACGGGGCTGAGTTCAAGGGGGGAATGGGGAGTGCAATCTGGGAACGATTTAAAACCGCAAACGTACGACTACTAGAATGGCCACTTAGAAGAGGTCTTCAAACACACGCACACAACACGCGTGTGTAGGACGCCATCAGAAAGGGCTTAGGAGAAACTACAAGACGGTTGAATCGAGAACGGGAACGATACAGTTTAAAGTAGTTCAGGCGAGATTTTTCCCAAGTCATAATAGAGCCTATATACACATTTTATTTTTACATGCACGCAACTCTTAGAAGCATGAAGTAAATGTAGTAACATAAATAACGAAAAAACTTAGTTTTGAAGTAGGTACATACCTACTGAAATTCCTAGTAATTAACTACACATATACATGTTTAAGGTTGTCACTTGACTCATTTTTTCACGCCATACGGTGAAAACACCTTCACAACAGAGGTTTTTTGCGATTATGTAAAAAATAAAGCGGTGATTAATTAATTTATTTTAAAAAATAGTTGAAAAACACAAACTGCGCGATATTTCTGACGCGATCTTTGCGTTAGAAATTCCTTTTTTACATAAAGTCTCTCCAGAGCGCATACTTGCGCCCTTTCCCGTAGAAAATTGCTGGTATTTTTTGGAAAACATCTCCTTCTGAGAAATGGTAAGTGGCAGATAGTTTGCTATCATTGGAAAGATGAGATATTTTTCTTGATGATGCTCCAAATTCATTGCATTTTATGTGAAGTAGTATACGCTTTTGGGATTTGAATACACGTTGCATTTCGCTGTTCAATTGTTTTCGAGCAATAAATTCGTGGTGACGCTTTCGGCATCACTCACGCTCTGACCGTCGAGGGGTGCAGTTATTACATGGCGACGAGGATTGGGATACGAACCCACGATCTCGCTCAGACTACCTTAAGCGCAAGAGACTATGGCGAGGACGAGCTTAAAAGGTAGGTATGGAAAAGATGAATACATACTCATATAAAGTTCGCTCGCGACAGCATGAGAGGAAAGAAACAGAAAAACAAACACGTTAGAGTCGATTAAAAATCAATCTTTCACTAATGGCAAGCTTCGGCTATGGTAAGCAATTGTAAGATGTTACCAATTCAGATTACTCGCCGGATATGTTTTTCGATTAATATTTTATCCAACACGAAAACCCGACTTCGGCGCCATTTCTATTGAATCAAAACACTGTTGACGTCAAAACTTACAGAAACGCACGGCAACAAAAATCCCTTTTCCTGAAGTTTCACGCATTGAAGCCAATATTGACCCGTTTGTATAAATTCCTACCATGTTATTCTATTACAAGGGTAAGAATTAGTAATGCGAACGCCCAGTTGGCGCCGACCCTGGTGATTTCCCATGTGAACCTACCATTTTCAACAATCCAATTGCAAATTAATCACGATCAAATCAAATCGATCACATGTCAATGTATGACCATTGTCATGTGATCGATCGCCAGCATCGTAAAATGACCGGAAGGGGATGATAAACAAATATGGCGCATGTTTCAGTTAGTAAGTACCAGTTGTATCACGGTGATTGAAGACAGGTGCGAATGCGGTTAGAACATACCAACGTTTTATAAATTGGTAAAAAGATTGAGTCCGTCCAAGATAATAGCGCGGTTGATAGAAGGAATGAAGCCAATCAGTAAGCACATCCAATGCCGTTTGAGGAAGGGAATCACGTGACCGCAGAATCCACGAAAGTGGCCTTTGTTTAAATCATACCAAAGACCAAAGGCAAAAAGAATTGTTTACTTTTCATTTCTTTCCAAGGCAAATCAGTATATTTCAACTGCGCTCTTATCTTCGACGGACTTCAGTAAAGCTTACAAATGAGGGCATAAGATTAGATGCGTAATTACTCAAAAATACCGTTCGGATGGGTAGCGTTCTGTTGGCTAAGAATGGGAACGATACGGTTATGAGTACAAGACTATAAATCGTACTACCGGTAAATGTAGGGTAGAGACGAATTGCAAAAAAAACGAGTCAAAACCATGAGTCAAACCAAATATCCGTTTGTCTCTATGAATAAATTATGATTTGTCTGTTGACATGCTTTGGCTAATAGAAAGCTAAAGTGCAATGTCACAAATACAGATTAGTCGACAGATATATTGCTCAATTAATACTTCATCCAGTCCGAGGATTCAACAGCACATTTCGACTATAAAATCGAAGACATTAGCAAGTAACATGAAACTTAATTTGCGCATTTGAGCCTCCTTATCATGACCATAACATTTACTCGAATAATTCACAAATTTGTATCCCTAAAAAAAACTATATTTATTTATGGCAAAAGCATTACTTTTCACATATTCCAGCCTCTAAGCCGATATAACCCCTAGTTTGATACATTAAAAAAATATATATCGGAAGGGCATGATTTTGCTTACTTTTCCAGCTGGACAGGATATCCCTTCTTTACACCAAAAATGCCTTAATGTACGGTAATTATTTGAAAAACAACACAGAAATGAGTGAGTTTATAGAGGATATATGAATTGCCATTTAGCATTAGAAGTATGCGGAAAATTCCAACATTGCCTCGTTGATGACAGTCTAGTTATAAAAAATCAGGACTAAACGCAAATACCACCGACGAGAAATGAATGTACATTAGTACATTAGTTTATGAAACAAGAAAGTAAAAGCCATCAAAATCCATGAGTCGAAGGAGCAGGAATTAGCATTTCAGCTGAGAGTCATTCAAAATATTATCGCGGCAAAAAAATGGCGTAACTCGCCATCGAACAAAACGACGCTTCAAACGAATAAAATTATTTGATTGTGTTTTTTTCAAATAGAGTATATAAATAGAGTATTCACATCCGCCATACCGAACGAGGCATAATAAGCTTGCCTTGCATAACGAGTGAACTTCACACCTTCAATTCCCATTCCCCCAGGTGATTGATCCAGCTACACAAACAGAAAAAAATACTAATTCACTCGGAGCAAATTGATAGTATTCAAAGAAAAAATAAAATAAAGACTGCGATCCATGAATGCATAAAACGAGTGCTTCTCTGGCCATAATGAAACCGGTTCAACCATTTCTCACTCTGCTGCTCACTTCACGTACCCTAACAGCCAGAGCAAAAACCTAATTTGTCCCCATTTCCATATTAACGCATACCGAGACATAGGTTAATGTATTATCACGTAACATCTGAAGCAATTTGCACTCAAGTAAAATCCCATTAAACTGGTTCATCGGAAAAACTTGATCAGAACAATACGGATACGACATTTACTGATAAATTAAAAGTATGCATACCCGTTGCGTCGTTCCGGCAGTTAAGAGCTCGAATCACTGTTTAAGCAGACTATCACTTTACAGGGACTCCATTACATGTGATTTGACGATTGTAGTTCTATGAAACGGGCCCTGGGCAGTTTCCGATACAACTAGATCAAGAAATAACCCTGCTAGCCGTGGACGTGGCGGGGGAGTTATCAACCAAGATACCAACATTTAAAAGTAAGGGTAAAGGTTAAGGAGTTCGAAAAGGAAATAACAAAAAGCTACGTGTTCCGTCGGCGGATCAATGGTTCGTTTTATATTTGTAGTAATCGGTGTTAGTAGCCCGGAAGAATGAATTCGCAAAGTGAATTTTCCCCATTACGTCGCTATTGTCAGTCCTACCGATGCTCATCTCTACCTTATACCCTTCCAAGCCACCTCAAGGTAATGAGGGCTGGGGTTGAGAATGGCAACAAAGATTTTGATGATTCAACATATCTTGAGGGTTTGAGGTACAAGACATTGATTGAGCCAGGCCTGATCCTAGGTATAATTCGACAAGGGACTGATTGATAACCCAGATAAGATTTCCGGGCCAAACCTTAATAATCATGAGAACCGATGAGTACAATTCAAGGCAGAACTTTATTTATGACTTTAAAATGTGATACAATACATTCAAGATAGTGAGACTTGCACTATAGAGCGCGAGAAAGTTTAAATTTTAATGTTATAGCATCCGATTACGACTTGCTGGTCCATGAATGAAGATAATTGAGATCAAACACTGTATTTTAGGTGTTTTATCTCTTTTCAAGATTAGCACCATGGTTACAGCCTTTCTTGTGTACGAAAAAGGATGATACGTGCCGTAGCCGTAGAAGTGATCAAGTGGTGGACTTACGACTGCGTTCTTTTCAACGACGTTCCAAAAATTAATATGCTCAGCACGTTTTATTTCGTCATGAGTTCGCCTACCTGCAGGAAAATCCGACCGAATATCGACCTCTAGATTTCGCAAGAGAAACTACGAGTATAAATGAATTATCCAAATACATGCACGGGTGGCTGAGTGAGAATTTTCACCAACATGCACATCACTACATATATGCTTCTTCAACCTACGTATTACCGGGTCCCGGTGCCTGGAGAATAAAGGGAAGTTCGAAGAGGTGGCAAGGGTGGAATGAGAAAAGAATTAAAAAGAATAAGAAAGGAAAAACGAAGGCGGTAAAATGAGGGCCGAGGAGGCTTCAACACACAAGAAAATTCCGTGGGAAGAGTCTTCCCGACTAGTGCAGACAAGACCACGGCGGTCGCATTTCTTTTACCTGCAGCGCGGGGGCTTTCCCCCCCCTCATGCTCGGCTACCCCGCACCATCTCCTCTACCTCTCGCCATGAACCACTCTACCTCGCTCTGCGGGTCATCGCCTTCAACGTCCGCCAGCATTTCCTGGGAGGAGGCGATTTGCCGTAAGCGAAGACGATTCGCGAAATCGCGCGCGCCAACTAGACTCTTTATCATACCTGAGGTTAGCGTAATTGCTGGGGAGGAGTAATGTGAGACCTGAAGGAGGTTCCACCACCTAACAATGTCTTGCAACAAGCAGCTAAGGGATGTGCTCAAATCCATATCCACGTACTGCCCCTCTGTACGACGCAAGATCGTTTGGCAGGGGTTACTAAGACACCAGGCATGAAGAATATAGGGAGAGGAGAAAATTAATGGAACGAGATGAAAATTGAGAATTAACGAGAAATATTTAGTGAGATTAGTGTTTCGATCTATTTTTTCAGTCATTAATGATGCGCGGGAAGACAGGCCTCTTAAAACCTCACTGTCCGACAGTGAATCTCTCTTATTTCGTCATAGGTGTTGATTAGTTTCAAAAACAGGACGCGAAGGAACATAATTATAACGAAATTTATTTCACTCTTTTCAATACATATAAAGATTTTCAACAACTAGGAGTGCAATTCGGCACCCTAAAGAAGAGAAAATTCTTATTGGGTGGCCATTATTTCATTAATTGTCCCGCAGCCGATGTATATATAATTAAATACGAACAAACGAAACCGTTTCAGGCGTTACTTGGTGCAAGTGTTGAATGTCCATGATGAAATGATAAAATTTGGTAAACTACACACTAATTTACACAATTAGTTTTATCATTTCAACATGGATATAAATAAATACATAATTTGGCAAGTTTACAAATCAGCAGGTTGTCCCAACATGAAATACTCTAAATATGTATTAGAAAGAACAAGTATACAATAAATTTGGAAGTAACACACAAAATTCTACACCACGTCCAATACATAAGTATTTTCTATTACTATATGTATAGTTTTCGGAGAGAGAGGCCAGCAATCAAAAGGTATAATACAGGTGTTTTCGGTATTTGGCCTTGTGTTAACATAAACTCGTAAACGGTTCAAAGGAAGAGAAAAAAACTCTTGAACTTATCTTTTCGACAGTGAATTTCTCTTTAATTTTCCGCTTTATTTCTGACATACATTATTCTTGCTGGGGTCAAATATTATCAGTCGAATACGAGTATAGGCTGCTGGTATTCGAGATGTGAGTGTGGAGAAGGATGGAGAGGGTGCGGTGGACAGAAAAGAAGACAAACAAGGAAGTGCTTGGAGGAGGAGGAAACTGCTTGATGCGATTTGGAGGGGGGCAAAGTAGGTAGTTGGAGGGAGTAATGAGGGACGAAGGGTTACTTAAGGGTGTAAGAGAGGGGAGGATGTCGGGAAAGTGAGGAACGGGAATGAAGAGAAAGATTTCCTTTGGACGGGATGAAGAAGGGTAGCACGTATGGTGTGATGAAAAAAGAACGTAGATAGGGCCCTGTACAAGTAGAAATCCATAGGATTTTTACTCACTTCCGTTTAAACCTACCTTATCCGTTAGATAACAATAATATCCCTCATTATGCATTACATTATGAAGGGAAAGGTCCTTATTAATAATACGCAGTCCACTAATTAAACATCTTGTTTTTAGCAAATCGGAGAGGTGTTTTGTTTACATACAGTGATGTAGTGCTCCAAGTGTGACCATGGCAACTTGACACTATATTTGTAAGCAATGGAGTCAACAACATTGTTTTTCGTGCCGTTCCATAGGTTATTCCTCCGTTTTACACAATTACAGATATTTTCTCGATGCTCGTGAGTATGAGCGCCAGTTGTAGGGTCAACCACATTTTCACTACGATTTATTCCTTAAAAATGCTTGTAGCTCATACCATCGTTCTGGAATTCTGGTGTAGGTCTTCCACACATACCTGAAATCATCGTGGTACCAGTAGGCAAATTTTAATTATGCCACTCGACGTTTCTTTTTTCCGGTCAGGTACCGCATGTATGAAGCAATCATTGGTCTCACGACAAACGTCGCCGAAAACCCATTGCTTAAGGAACACTCGTTCACGTTTTTGTTCAAATGTGTGAAAATAAAGATCTGTCTATTCCGACAGTCATTCCTGGCCCAATTTGGATTCTTAAAACAGGTCTGATGAATACACATCTCACAAAAAAATTTCAGTTCGTCATGGCGTCAAATACAGTGGGGCTTCCCGTTTTCGAATAAGTTTCCATGGAGATAAATAGTTTGGGGGGGTTATCACCACTACCACAAACGTAATGTTTGCAAGATACCATCACGTCAACTACCTCTCGTCTGGCTCTCACCCCTAGACCTATCTGGCATGGTCACATTTATTACTGCTGCCACCAGTTCAGCTCAAAGGATCAGTGGAACGCGCAAGCCCTTCAACTGCGACATGGTCCCAATAAATCCCCAGGTCCTGAAGAAATTCCTGCCCGCGTGTATAGAGAATTAGCTAGTGAAATAGCACCCTACTTCATTGGCGGCCCCAGGGGCGGGGGCAATTGCCCCCCTCCAAACCATTTTGCACATAGTTTGTTACGAATTTCCGTGACGAGACCCACGAGCCCCCCTTTTCCTGGGGGGTATTCCATGCCCCCAGAACCGAAGGTCTGAAGCTGCCCCTGCCCTACATGCAGAATATATTTAGTAAATCCATAAACGAACACATGGTACCTATGGACTGGAACATTGCAAATGTCACTCCCATATTCAAAAGCGGTGATTCGGCGGCCGTTATGATAATCTCATTAGTGTTACTGACCTTTTGCAGCAACTGGGATGGGAAACGCCTTCAGAAGGTCGATTAAAATTTAGACTCAATCTAGTATGTATATTCCAAACTGATTTATTCTCTGACGACGTTGATAATATTTTACGAAATCCGACATACTACGCTAGATCAGATCATGAGAATAAAATTAGGGAACTAAGTAGACTGCAGAACGGACAGATTTAAAATGTCATTTTTCCCACGAACGACAAGGGACCATAACAGCTGCCAATGAGACTTTTATCTATGTTTGTCGTTTGGTAGTGTAGCTCTTAGTAGTACTCAGTAATACTTGAATCCTTTTCTGTTACCTAGTACTAACAGCACGACGTGCATGTTTTCAGCATAACTCTTGAGTCTCTGTCCATTTGTGTAGTTGCAATATACATTAACGGTCCCTCTCCATATGGAGCATATCTGTATTGTAGTGCATGCTTGTGAGGCTTCGCCACGTGCACGTATTAGCGATTTATGCTAATGAATAATTGGCCGTAGTAACACTAACTTTAGGGTATAGTGCAACGCATGTTGGTGACTACTCACCCCCTAACACACACCAATGAGGTGGCTTGCAGGGTATTTTGTAGATGTAGATTGTGATCCAAGATAAGAGGGGAGGATACTGGGTAATCTGATAAAGAAGAACAAAGAGAAGGGACGGGATGAAGAAAGGTAAGGTGCGTAGCTGAAATGAAGAGAGAAATCGTTTGAGGAATTCAACTGTAAAAATCTCGAGGATATTTACTATCTTCCATCTAAACTTATCATAACCGGTGGATTACTCTAATAATAATGTCGCTCACGTTCTCGCATGTGATGACCGGAAAAACAGCAAAACAAGAAGTTTCAACGGAAGGCAGAAAATCTAACTACTTAGTTCAATAACATTAACTAGTATTTATTCAATCTTCTATCAATCAATATTTAAAATCACTACCCCAGCCCCTACTATTTATGATGATAATTGGTAATGGTGAACGATGATTTAGCTACAAAAGATACAGATTACTTCACCCCTATCGAAAGGAGCATGTTGAGGACAGCGGTTCAAAAGGAAGGGTATGAATAACGGTAAGTGAAGAATGGGTGGACTGTAGGCAAAGAAGGTGGTCATTTTAACACTAACACATGGAAAGGTGGATAATTATATACTTCTCAAATATGTCACGTTTGAACGCCAAAAAGAAATTTTTATGTACCATGATCACCATCACACATTTCTACAACGGGGAAACCAGGAGAAAGATAAGGCAAAATACGGCGTGTGCGTTTCTGCAGCCAAATATATGTTCCCGATCAGATATAAATTTATGCCTCCACGCCAAGTCATCAGATGGGCTGTGATGCAGACATACCTTACGAGTAGCCTGCGATGGCGTTGCATTATTATGATTCAATGGAAATTCACTTGTTATAAATAGTGGGCTTCTAGTGATGGAATAAAAGAGTACCGTTATTTTTTTTACACACCCTCACCCCGATGAGCAAGTAATCAACCTCAAAATAAAATCATTATCATAGTAAATGGAAATATTCGTACAGGTCGAAAAACATTTATGAAGGTACAGATAAGTAAGGTCACAATTAAACCGAAATTCGTGAGAATCTTTTTCTGGAATAATTACCATCACCCGATTAGAACCTTAAAATTTGAACGCAGAATTAACCCCAATATGATCCAACTACAAAAGCATTAAGTTTTCATGGCGCTCACAATCAGTGGAAAAACACACAATCAAAAAAAATGAAGGTTTTCATAAAAAGATGAGAAGGTGATTTCTTTTACTCAGCCTAAAGCACGAATAATAAAAATCACAATAGTTAGACACATTAGTAGTTTCAACTTCGCGACAAATGCGATAACAGCGCCACTCTTCGCTTATCAACACGAATTAAAACAGTTAAAATTTTCTCGCGCCTAAATACGCAAACGAAATAAAGTTATAACAAACTGAGAGGCACAACAACACTTTTTAATTTAACTTTGAAAGCAAGTTAGAATCCATACAAAATCACAACAAATTTCCAAAATATAGCACATTGCTTAGCTTCCAATATCAGGCACATTCGCATATGGTTTTAAATTGAATTCACAGGGAATTCCAGACTATTCTCTCCAAAACCATGAATGAAACCTAATTATAGAAGTATCCAGAATACCTTAACATTCTCCACTGAAGCCACACACAGTAGAAATGTAATGTACTATCGATGAAAAGGGCGTGCATTGCAAAATAAAATCGATAAATTCTGCTCTCGTAATCTCCCGCTCATGTAGCATGGTAACGGCAAACAATATGAGATGTACCAATTGATAACAAAAATGGTCAAAACGTCATGAACAAAATAAATTCCTACCTTTCCATGAAGAGTTTCGTGATGAAGTTCGTCCAAGGTAGGCCGGTAAGCTGCTTGAATTGACATGATGTTCCGGTAATTGTCGAGTCTCGGCAAAGCTTCTCTCGTGAAGTGACGAAAACTTTTCGCATATCTGGTATCATACCCAGTAGACATTTCATGATTCTGAGACACCACTGTGGGGGACGCTCCTCTGGTACCGTCACCTGCAGCACCATCGCCAATCAAAGCCATTTCTTCGGCAGCATTCGAAGACTTCCTTTGTCCTAAATCGTCATCTCCAATTGCAGTATATCTTTCGACAGCATCATCTCCTTCGTTCAACGGATCCATTTCTCCATTGGCAGAGGCAGCGCCCGTTTCTACACGGTTTACTTGGAATCGCGTTCGCCGGTTAGCCATTTCGACTCCCCAAGAGCTCTTCCTACCACCTTCGTGATTCTTCGAAGTTTTATCAGCCATTAAAATTGCGGAAAACTTGTAGAACTATGTCTTCGGTCTCATGAAAAATATATATTCCCGAACAACCTACACCGCAGGAAGACCGCACGCGACTGAACACGTTGATGCGATGCTAACGGAGCGCAGTGGGATCGATCTTATGTTTATATCACGTAGTTCAATTTCCCCCGCTATCCAGCAAGCGGCGCTGTTGGTCATCGAGTTGACAGCATGGCGTTTACGTTGTGGAGTTTATTTGAGGCCACGTTATTGTGTTTGAATGCCATATGTGTTCTTCATGAAGAAAGATTCCTATCTAAGAGTAAGTACACTCGATAAGTTACTTTTTGATTGAGTCACACTCATTAGCAACCACAAATTGAAGCGGAAATGCCATACGCCTACTCATGTCTTAAACTTGATTTTCATGTTTACTCGAAATAAATGTAGGGTAATTGATTACTAGTCTCTTGATATCCTATACACATTCTAATTTATTACAGTTGGATGGGGTTCCAATCAAATCCAAGGATTTGGCGAGCAGCCCACAGCTAAATCCCAAATTCTTAACCTCATTAGGTCAATTCGAACTGTAATGAGAAGTAAGTACGAAATCTGGAAGAAGCTTCCGAATTTCTCAAAGTTCTGGTACTCAAGTAATTAATTTCATTAAATGAACATGTCTTGAGAACCCTATGCTTTTTCATGTGGATGAATGTTATTATTTTGTCGAGTAAACATGTTTATAAATACGCCTGGCTTCAAGTTGTAACGTCAACTTTTTTCTTTTCAGTACCCCTTATATTTCTTAATATTGTTACAATTGTGGTTAAATTAATTCTGGGGTGATAAATGGAGAATATATCGAGGAAGTGCATATATATTATCGAGATTTCTGAGTGCCATGTCTGAAAAGGACTTGGATGTTTCAGTGAGTGCATCGCCTGTTGACGTGTGAATATTTTTATATTTGTTAGTGAAAATGGTGCGGAAGTTGTGAAAACCCATGTTTTTGTGCTAATGATAATATCCTTGTAATAAAAAAGACACCAAAGCAGTTATTTATCAGCCAAGTTGTGTCCTTTAGAGGATTTTGTGCATACTAAAATGAATGATTGTGCTGATGAATGTCGAGTGCTTGTCACCATATCATCATGACGTCCTGGTGTTACAGATCTAATGTCATTGGCTACAGATCCAGCTGTGTACCCTTCTCATTGTAATAAACAATGTTTTTACCACCAATATTATCCTTATCAATAACTGCCTTTAAGGTCGCGTCCACATTCTTCACTCACTGCAATAATATATCCCTTACTTAAAGGCATGCAAATTGTACCTATGTTATTGACATCCCAGATAGTGCCTTCCTTCAATGGAGAAACAGCTTAAAATGAGTTTGGGATCATTCTGAGGAACTGGCTACTGTGTATAAACCCGTGTGATTTCATTTATGATTGTATACCACATGAAAAGTTCATCGTGTTACCTTAACTGTCATGAATGCATGGCCAGGAATTAGCCCCTGTTCTTCTTCCATTAATGGGTTTTTGAATAAATTCGCGCAATTATCCATAGGAGTTCATTCATCATGTAACTAATTCTTTAGAAAAAAGTTTAATCATTACAGTCATACAGTGATACTAATCTGGGTTTCATGTAGGAAGCAACAGTACAGTCTTAAATGCCTTCTATTCAGCAGCAGAATCATCATATTACCTAGCCTAAATTTATCTTTACTTGCTAAAATGCATAGTGCCTGTTGAATCTAAGATACTTAATTTTTTTGTAGCAACTGGGAAGTTGCCAGACCTCAAGCCTATGTAAAACCTATCTCACAATTGTCCAAATGCCCTTGTCCTTAGAATTCTCACCTGTGGTGTGGTCACCATGAGGGCAAAGCAAACAATATTGAATGGAATTCCCTTCCTCGACCCAAGCCGAAAGGTTTGTGCTTAAATTAATCAGTACTTCCTGAGAGAGAGAGACTGCCTTCTGAAAGACTGATATTTTTGCAAGCAATTCCAACTTGCAAATCTCGAAACATTTGCTGATGTAGTGGACTTGTTAATTACCTGCAAGAGAATTCCTATTGTGGTTTCGTCCACATTCCCCAGGCATTCATTTTTTGTTAGGCAGCTTCAGATACAATTGTTAGCCAGCCAATTAACTATGAACTGGATGGGTAGCACATCTGGGGGTTAACTTCCTTGAATATCCTCTGAAGTCCACACAAGTTGTGATTTCCAAGTCAGATAAATACCGCAATGGATGGAATTACTCGTGAGTGGGTAACCCAGGAGAATCTGGTGGCTAATCTTACTATAACCGCTATTAAGGTTACCACAACGTAAGAGAAAAGTTTTGTTGTGACAGTTGGAGTTCTGTGATGTCATGAGTGTAGGAACTTGCTGAATACTATTTTTATAATGATTATTATAATTCAGTGGTTCATGAGATTCAACTAGTAGCATACTTCTGGGTAGATATCAGAAGCCCAACAACTAAACCATAGCTGCATTTCAAACTGGAATTACTTCACAGGACCTTATCAGCTACACCAAAGAACAAATTGAAAAGAGTAGAATTTATGACATAATGAATTAATTTTGATGCAACAGCAGCAATACAATGGGCACTGAACCAACTGGGAAAATATAATAGAATATTTATTTATTTAACCAGTTACATTACATTAGGCATTTGCCAGGTGGTAATGGTCCATGTATCATTCTAATACTCAATCCACAAATAATATTTAAACAGTAAAAATTCACAACAATTATTAGTTGGATCACTGAATTTTTGTGAGGCAAAGTCTCTTCTTGAACTCCTCATAACATTTTGAGAAAGGATTTAAGACAGGTAAGGCATTCCACTCCTCTATCATCCTGTTAACGAAGGAAAATTTTCCTGTGTCAGTTTTTTGCTGCCGTGCCCTTATTTTAAAACTATGGTAATTTCTTCTGATTCGGTTTGGCTTGAGCAATCTTTTATTGATGTTCTCTCATCCCTTATCTGTTCTGTAGGCTTTGTACAGGTTGCCTAGCCTGTATGCTGCCCACCTTTCCTTTAGACTTTCCCAGCTCAATCTAATCAGCATGTCACTCCACTATCACATCTCTCATACCTGCCTAAGACGTAGCATGGCACCTTTCTTTACACTTTTTCCAATTTCTTCACTAGCACTATGTATCTCATATGAGTCCCAAGCACTCGTAGCGAACTCCAATATTGGCCTTACCATTGTTTTGTAAGCCATTTCTTTAACTTCCTTCGAAACTTTCTTTAAGTTTTGCATGATGAAATGTAGGGTTTTGAAACCTTTCCCTGTAACTTTTTGAATATGCGGCGCCCAACCTAATTCTTTATTTATGGTCACCCCAAGATACTTAGGTGTGTCATTTTTAGGCACCTCCCTGTCCCTGATTTTATACACAAAGGCACCGGTATCTAAATCTCTTCTATGCCTCGTAATTGAGATAATGCAGCGCTTGTCAACATTTCTTTCCAAGCTATTTAACGTTGCCCATTCAATTATTTTATTCAAGTCATTTTGAAGAATTTTTTGATCTGCGATGCCACTAATTTTACAGTACACAATACAATCATCCGCAAATAATTTAATATTTGATTCAATTCGCTGGGGAAGGTCATTTATGAATATTAGGAATAGTAATGGTCCTAATACACTGCATTGGCGTACACCAGATGTTATGGAAATAATCTTGGAGAGGCATTCTACTACCTTGACCCTCTGTTTTCTATTCGTCAAAGTCTTTTACCTAAAGTACTATCCTTTTATCTATGCACATCATTTAGCTTTCTTATCAACTTGTCATGGGGTGCCACGTCAAATGCTTTAGATAAGTCTAAATTAATAGCATCCACTACCCCACCATTGTCCAACGTCTCAGACAGCTCTTGTACCAAGGCTGTAAGCTGTGTTTCACAAGAGTACCAATTCCTAAATCCTTGCTGATTTTTAACTATCCAGTTAGATTCCACCCAGAAGTTCCTAATATAGTCAGTTAATACTCTTTCCATAATTTTACATGATATGGAAGTTAAGCTTACAGGTCTGTAATTTTTTAAAACATCTGTTTTATTAACTTTCTTATAATTAGGGACTATTGTGGCTATTTTCCAGTCGTTAGGCACACAGCTATTGTTTAGACAAACCTGAAATAGGATTCTGAGGTAGAGAACTATTGATTCTAATCCAAATTTCAAGAGATCACCTGAAATATCGTCAGGTCCTTGTTTATTAGCTATCTCCAAACTAGTTTTTGATTTCCCGTACACCCCGGCAAAATAGTTATTAAATGTATTTGCCATTTCCTCGTCTAAAATTACCTCTCCTTTCTCCCCCTCGAGTACCGATAATTTTGTCAAGTTGTCCTTTTTATTTCTCAGATATTTGTAAAATTTAATTGTATCTCCGGGCTGCAGTAGATTTTGCACACATGAATCTTACGCTTTACATTTTTCCTTCTCAAGATTTTTTCTGGCCTCTATATCTAATGCCGTAATTTCCCCCTGTATCCCTCAACTTATGAAGTTTCCTTGGTCTATTTTTTATTTACTTTATTGTCTGTGTATAGTAAGCTGGATCTTGGTTTGATTTTATTTTTGTTTTGGGACATTTTTCGACGGCGGTGTTAAACAGAATCTTAAAATTTGTCCATAATTCATCCATAGAACTACCTGAGGATGCCCATGTTGCAAAACTTTCCTATGGGTGCACCTTAAAACCAATGCTATCCTCTTTGAAAAAATTCGAGTACCAGGTAGTTTTCAACGGACGTTTTTCCTTCCCCCACAACCAATTCAATTCTAGTCCCACTGCCATATGATCACTTATTCCTTCGAATGTATCCACTAAGTTTAAAAGGCTGTAGGTTCTTACGAGAACGACATCTAAAACATTTTGCTCTCTAGTAGGCTCTTCGACTATTTGAGTAAATGTACACTCAAAAATTAAATCATTTACAAGGTCTTGTGCCAAATCTCCTCCTTGCCTATTTCCCTGCCAGTTGACATTTGGTAAGGTTAAGTCCCCCGCTATTATACAATTGTGATGCTCACTGATTCCTTTCAGTACGCTGTTAAGGGTTTCATGCATCTGCACATCCTCTCCCGGTTTCTGGTAAGCTGTGATAATTTCTAATTTTTTGTTATCCTCTTTCAGGACCCCTTCACTCATCAGCTCAGCATCGTCCCTCACCTAATTTACTGCTCCCAATAGTGCATTTTGTACACAAATAAATATACCGCCTCCCCTATAGTTTCTGTTCCTACGATATACATTGTATCCCTCAAGGAAAAATTCAATTGAGTTGTTCCTCCCTTAGCCAAGACTCGGTTCCAACAATAATATCAGGATCGTATTTGTCAACTAGTGCCGAAAATTTAACCTTTTTATTTAATAAGCTACAGCAATTCTCCTGTAGAAGTCTTAAACCCAAACCTTTTACAAGTTTTATCTTCTTCCTTGAGCTTGCAACCTCACCCAGTACATCAGTTTCCCGATATGGATGTCATCTCCTAGTCTGTTGACCCGTTTCCCAAACTGTAATGATGCACTGCTTCTTTTATCAAACTACTGAAGCAGTCAACACCTCTCCTGTTTAGATGCACCCCATCACGAGCCAGCTCACTTCGTTTCACCCAAAAATTTGGATCTACAAAATAAACACTTTGCTTCTCAGCCACCCACTCGATCCCCTCATTTATATAATCAACAATTCTGTCACGAACATCCCATCTCCTCAAAATTCCACTTAAGATTATCTTCGCGTTTCGGAATTTATTTTTCACAGCCGAGCACAAATCCCAAATATCCCCCACCACATGGTCACTTGACCTTGCACTTTTGATGTCGTTGGTTCCCACATGTATGAACACTACCTCTTTTGTTCTCTCTCCATCCATCCTTCTCCATAGTTTCTTCCCGATCCTCCCACATGCCTCAACAAGGAATCACCCATAATTCTTACTTGGAATGGATGGCTTGAGTCCGCCATATGAACTTTACAGCAGTAATACTCCGGAAATAAGACATAATAAGGTTCCCTGACACAACGAATTGGAATAAATAGAAAGCATATATCTGTCTAGCATTATTAAGTTTTAACGTTTTTAATGAACTGTCATCACACAGCTGATGGATGGGCTACATTGAGAGCCATTAGAGACAGACTAAACATTAGCCTCGGATAAATTAATTCAGAGTAGGTGAGTTTCAGTATGACATGGAGGATATTATTGTTACCTGGCACCATATCTCTATATAACTAATAGAAGTTTCAAAATAAGAGAGATACACCGCTGAACAGATAGGTGCAAAAATTCCTTTCCATGCACCGTTCGTGATTATAACGAAACTAGTGTGATACTCACACATTGTTTACATACAATTCAACTATGACTTCTCACCCCTCCTTTTCCATATTCTATCCCCTTCCTTGACTGGTAGCCTCACACCTCTGTGATGGTTCACAGGGTTGCATGTAGATGTAGTTTTAGTCCCAGTGGCCAAACTCCTAGCAATCATTCCCCCTCACGTGAAACTCATATCCTGACTCACAACTCCCTCACCAAGCTAACTGTAATTCCAGTCTCCAACCCTTTGTTCCCACTATCACTGGTAAGACACCCCTAATTACCTGCCATTGGCATAACTTGTAATTTTTTTTCTGGGAAATCATGGACCCCATCCTAGTTAAGGCTGCCATCCATCATCATTTTCTCAAACATGTCCTCATTTTTTATAAACGATTCTTGACCTTCCAGGAGGAATCTGTAAGTTTATGGAATATTGGCTCTTAATGTTTTTAATCTCCTTATCTGTATCACTGGTAAAATTAGATAGCAGTACCAGCTGTAGTACCTAGATAGAAGGATGTTGAGGTGGTTCATTGATGGTGAAATGCAGGCATATCAATCCAAATGCCATGGGTTCAAAATTCTACCTCAGGTGCAGATGTTGCTTGTATGAGTACAACGTCCTGGGTGAAATAACAAGAAACTTTCAAAGAATATACCCTTCTTGGATGTGGGAGGGTTCAGAAAAGATTTTAGCAGTTGGGGAGTGAGGAGAGCTTGGTGGGGAGGATCAGAAATAAGGGGTGGTGACGAGGACATTCTGGAGAAGGTGAAAGGAGAAGGATTTGCCAGATTAAGGGGGCAGGGGCCCCATTGTGCTGTGTTGTTATGGGAGGTTTATAGTGTGAAAGGGAAATGCACCCAAATAAAGTAATTTTTTAAACCCAAATATCCAGGATTTTGAGAGAAATCAACCAGGGGAAGACATCTTGCTTGGGGTATATACAAAATTCCATATATAAATTGCATGTTAAACAGAGTCATCGTCATCGAGGGAAGAATTTTATAAAATTGAGGATGATGAAGGACTGAAATGCTTGAAGGCATAAAAATGGTGCAAGTTAGGAACGAATGAAAGAAGTTGTCTAGAACATGATGCATTGGATCCCATCCCATTGAAACCTGTCCCAAGGTGGTTACACTAATGGTGATGTACTACCCTGCTAGCTTATTCAAGGGCATGGGCGTTAGGACACTTGTCATGAAGAAGGGTGGAAATGGAGAAAAAGAATATACAGGAGAGGGATGAAAAGTGATATGGGCTTTGATGGATTAGTACCTGGATCTAATCTTGTAGTTGTGATTGCACCCAATCTGAAACTCAGCCAAAAGTTCCTTCTCTCCACCAAAAGTCCAACCCTGTGGATAATGGGGACATTTTAGTCAAAAAGTTACTCTTGATGATATCTATCCATCTGAATATTTTTAATACTGCCTTGTGATTTTTTATGGTATGGTGTTTATACAATATACATTGCACATATTTCAAAATAGTGTAAATTAAAATAGATCCCTCAACAACTAATAACAACCAACCGACATTAGGCAATCCAACCAAAGACCTAAGTCTGAAGGAAAATGCAACAGCCTTACTCACGGGTGAGCTGTCCTTCATGATGAACAGGACGGCTCGGGTTAAAACAGCCCAAAGACCCGCTGAGCACATACTTTGTGTTGAATAGGGCGGCACGGGTTTTAATCAACCCGAACCTGGGTCACTTGACCAGGGGTCCCGGCTATGCCAGCACCACGTCCTGCCGTTAGTGGTGGCAGCAGACCTGTTCCCATGCCGGCAGCGCTTAAAAGGAGAGGCACGAGTACCTACAACCCTCTTTTTGGCTTCGGATTTCAGCTTTTCCGGTACCTAGCTGGTTCCTGCGCCAGTAGCGTAGGTGAATGCCACCCCCTACCCCGTGTTCTGGCGCCCCTAAGTCTGTGTATTTTTCCACTCTTAAGTCCCAAATACGTATAAATAAATGTGTATAATATGTTGTCAATTGTCATATTTTGTACAAACCCATCCGCCTATTGCATCACCAAAATTTGTCAAGTTTAGTAAACTGGTTAATTTATGAGTCGGCGCCCCCTAAAAATTTTCTGCCCCCCCCTAGACTGAAGACCTAGCTATGCTACTGGTCTATGCCCTCGCTTGCCTGCCGCTGCCCTGGTGGATGTCTTCTGTTCTGGCCACCGCCAGCCTGGGTCATCTTCCTTGAGCCCCGACTTCCCTGATGTAAGGTGCCAGCTTTGCCTTTCCATTCCTCCATCCCATCATCTTTGTTTCTTGGGTGGCAGGTTTGGTTTTCTTTGTGCATCTAGTCACAGTTTTGGGCTAATAAATCTACTTATCAAATTATTTTTGCACCTAAAAACTTATTTTACATCACCAACCCACCCCCTGGGTCATCTTGATCCCCCGGATAATGATCCACGGGATGGAACAGTTCCTCAGAGTAAACTTAATCTCAATGGTAATTTCTTGCTCTTTAAATGGACTCTCCTATCCATTCTAATGCACATGAATGCACATAATATTAAAATATTATGCACATTTTATGCTAGAATGGCATAAAAGGTGCATAAATTCCATTATAGCATAAAATGTACATAGTATTCAAATTTTATGTGCATATGATTAACTGTACTGCGTGGGAATTGAATTACTGATTGAGTTTGGCTTTCCATTATCCACCTTTCATAAGATTATGTAAGTCAAAGATTCTATATAGTCAGTGCTCTTGAGGGATATGGAAATATTAAGATGAACCAAACTCCAAAGGTTGTAAAGTTCCTTGTGGAATGAATTATGCAAGTGAAAACCTCAGTAAATAAGAGAAGGCACTCCTGATCCTCCATTGATGAGAAACCTCTAACAGCGAGAAAAAATTCCTCATCCCTTGAAATCTCACTTATCCAGGTTTTTGTTTTGCAGGTTACTTCTTTCTTCGATGTAGATAGGGCACTCATATATTCGATGTTTTACGTTGTCTTTGTTTCCGCATGCACAGTTTTTGGTGCTCGTTCTTCTAATTTTATATAAGAACTTGAAGAGAGGCCGGAAAGCCTGGAAACAATGGCCAGTTTAATACCGAATAATCCTGACTTAGTAACAAACTTTATTAAAGAAAACATCCAAGGAAAGGTACTAGTGGAATATCAATCCCAATGGTAGAAGAGAAGGAGGACCAAAGTGGCAGCCAAGGATCTGAACGGCGGCCCAGAGAGCAGCCAGGCGACGAGAAGAAAGAAGAAGAAGTTGCCATTGTACATCAAGAGGCAGGAAGACAAAGACATACTATTGTAAATATATAAAAGTTTAATACGAAGCAGTATTTGATTAATACAAGAAGTGTAGCTAAAAACTATTTTGTTCTATAAAACTAATGCATTAAAGTCATTGAACTCAAAATTAATGTAGAGAAACTCAGATGCTGTAGACATATTGGGGGTTAAGATTAAAGACTACCCCAAATTTCAATTAAGAAATTAAGAGTAATTCGGCCCATCCCTCGAGTGGAGGGAGAGCTGAGAAGGGAGAGAACTTATCCAGGTTTTGACTGTATGGTGAAATAGTAATTGCTGAGGGTAGAGGGGTCGTATTTAGAAAGCCAAGTAGTCAAGGAGTTTCAAGAGGAGGTATATAACCTAGCCACTGAAATGGTGTCTCTCCCGTGAATATTCAAATATTCCACATTTGAACTTCCACGGGATATCCTCTTGAATGATTTTGCTAGGATTTTCATGGTAATGTATACTCAGTTAAATTTTGCTTCCTACCTCGAACAAGTTTGAAAGTAATGTAATGAAGTGAGATGCCAATGGATTTCCGCCAAATTAAGATAAAATGATGTAAATTGACGAAATTGGAAATGGACCCTCTAATGAGAGTGGCATTTATTATGTCCATTCTTCCTCTAGTCAAAGCAGTACTTACATCTACAAATGGAAACCAGTCATCATCGCTGCCTGCTCTCGATAGTCATCAATGTCTTCGGCTAGGTAGCATTCTTTTTCTCCCTACCCTTACTCCCAGCCTTGGCATTGATCCATTATGTTGCTGGGGCTACTCATAGAGTCAATAAGTAGTTTTACCACCAAGCCATAAATTTGCTCTCACCCCAGTCCCTAAATCAGGGATTGTTCAGGCATTAGGTCTACTCTACTACATATATGAAAAGCAATTCAAGCTCATATATATACCCATGAAAAGCACTTCAAGAGGACCTCAGCGTTACATCCCATGCAATGAACAGAGCATATATACTACACAAATATGTACTACACTTGAAGTGCCCTCCGTAATATTCCCAAGTAGAGATCAGAATTTCACAGAAATACCTAAAAAACTGCTGGCATTTGAACTCAGGCCTTCAGGATGGGGAGTTAGCACACAAGAATGTGGGAAAAATTATTTAAAATCACAGTCTACAACTATTTGGCTGGTTTGACTGATTAAGGCCTTATTACCGCTTCCAGCCACCTACCCTGTCTTCCCCTAATCTCATCCACAAGTTTCCTTTCCTTGTACACCATGTCAAGCACTTCCTCATTTGTCTTCCTTTCCATCCAACACACCTTCTCCATCCTCACCCACATCTCGAACACCTTCAGCCTATTTTTGTCCTCCTTTCTCGGAGTCCACATTTCTGCCCCATAAAATGCCACACTCCATATCAAGCTCTTCACCAGTCTCTTCTTTACATCCTTACTTAAGGTCCCCATCATCAACTCCCTTCTATTACTGAACGCTTCCTTCGCTAGTGCTATTCTCCTCCTAATGTCTTTGCTACTTTGCCTATTTTCTTCTAGCATACTACACAAGTACATAATTAAATTGTTCTACTTGCTCCAGTTTTTGTCCTACTTTTATGACCAGCCTAGCTTTCTTTATCCCAGAGAATCTCATTACTTTTGTTTTCTTATGATTAATCTTCAGTCCATATTTATTGCACTGTTTTTCCAATGCATCTATTACAGCTTGCAACCCTTTGATGATCGACTAAACAATGCCTGATCATTCACGATTCTAACTGACTTTGTCAACTGGCCTCCTACTTTGATTCTCACATCTAGATCTTCCCATGCTTCTCTTACCATTTCGTCAGCATAGATGTTAAAAAGCAAAGGCCACATCAGGCACCCTTGAATTACCCCACGACCGATGACTGCCCACCCTGATTCATCCTTGGCTTCCCTCACCTGTGCCCATTGGCCCATACATAAGTTTCGGACGAGTCTCCTATCACGCCAATGTATTACCTATTTTCCTGAGACTCTGCATTAACTTCTCCCAGTTTACTTTGTCAAACGCCTTTTAGAAACCCACAAAGCAAGCAAAAACATCCTGACTATACTCTATGTTTCTATCTATAAGTGTTCCATTACCACAATCACATCCTGAGTTGCCCTCCCCTTCCTGTACCCAAACTGCTCATTGCCTAAGTAGCAATTTGCTCTACTCTCCAACCTTCTATTTAATATTCTAACCAAAACTTGCCGCATGTGAAAATAAACTGCCTAATTGTCCTATGATCCTTGTATTCTGATGCTTTCTTCTTCTTTGGGATACATATTAATACTGTTTCCATGAAATCCTCCAACCATACTCCTTCCTTGTAGGCCCTACGTATACGTTCGAAAAAGGACCGTCTCCCCTTACTACCTAGGTTCTTAAGTAACTCTGAAGATAAGTTATCTACTCCCACAGCTTTTCTTCCCTTCATCCCTTAATTCCCTCTCTATTTTGCTGTCAAGTAACTACGGTCAGAGATTATCCTTATCTATTGTTCTTTCATTCTCTATATCGAGTTTCAAAGGTCTATTCTCAATGTCATATATCTCCTCTACTTATTCTCTCCACCTATCCTGGATATTTTCCTGTTTGATTATTATCTTCCCTGTTTTTCCCTTAACCTTTGGTATTGTTTGCGCTATCTTACAACCCAATAACATTTTCACTTTAGCGCATTAAGCACCCACTTCCCCCTCTTCCTGCATCTTTTCCATTTTTTCGCATTGTCTTTTCCACCAGTTTTCCTTTGCTCCATTGGTCTCTCACTGTAGTTTTAATACATTATTTAATTCCTTATGTTACTTATAATTACATTATTGTGTCTTATAAACTTATACTACGTAATAATTTTGTTAATAACTAACGTTATTGAATTCCTTGTACTTTCTCCTGCCTAGGTCAATGTTGACATTTTTCCTTATCCTTCTCCCCTAAATTTTCCTTACCATTTCTTCCATAACCCACTGCTTCTTTACTCTCCTAGTTCCCACTATTCCTATTGTTTTCTCTGCCACTCTTGCTATTCCTGTTTTTTAAATCTCATATCTTTTTTCGATTGTTCCTATCCACTTTGCTTCACTTATGTTCTTTTCCACTAGCTCCTGGTATTGTCTCCTTATCAACCCTTTCAATGCTTCCAGGTTCCATATCTTTATCTTCCTACCTTTACTAAGCCTTTTAAATCTAACTTCACAGTTCATCATTACCAAGTTATGATATGAGTCCACATTCGCCCCTGGATAGCTTCATTAGTTTTTTTACACTGATCCTAAATCTCTTTCTTAACATAATGTATTCAATTTGATATTCATCATCATATGACAGAGAGCAAATCCTTGTCCAGCAGCAGCAACTTTAGTAGCAGAAAAGAAGACACAGAAGAGGACTGGAGCAGTTAAAATGGGGATTGGGAAGGTTGGGGTCATGCTGAGGTCAGGAAAGTTTGAAACCAATAAACAGGAAATGGAGAGAGGAGGTGCAGACGAGATTGGTCAGTGCAAGATAAGAGAAGGAGGAAAATTTTTAGGGAAGCTTGCATTTCTACCCGTTCAATAAATTATTATTATTGTGATTTAAAGCAGAGGTGAAGATAGATGGGGTTCGCATTCGTAAGAAATAAAAAATTTGGAAGATGGGCTGTAAATAACAAACGTGTGTAATAGGATTAGTACTGCTAGCTGGGTTCAAGGCAGCCTCAACAAACAGTATGGTACAGACACTAACTTCTAACCATATACAGAGGATGAGGTGAATAGTTTGTATAATCTGCTGGAGGAAATGAGGTAATCACAGTGCTCCCACCTGCGTGAAAAGGTACAGTTGATTTTATTGGTTCTCATAAATAGGTCACTGAAATACATCCAATAATCAGATTTGGCTTCAGAATTGTTCATACCCTCACTTTTCACCCTCCAATTCCAACAGCTGAGTTTTCCTCTCTCTTCCTCCCATCTGAGGTGCCCCAAGTTAAAGACTTGGGCCCCAGGAATTAGGTAACTAGGTAGGTACTAACTGACATTACTAATTATATTACAAACAAAACATCAAATTCATTTTCATTCTTCAGTGCAGGAATACATACAAACAATATACATAAAACCTCTACTTAAGGAAATTCAAGGGACAAATTTTACAGTTCGTTCTTTGGAGGTGTTTCGCACGTTGCATCACTCCAGGAGACAACGTAAATAATCCTCTCTTGTTCCATGAATTTCTGGGAATGTGCTTTGCAGAACTCAATTAAGGGTAAAATTTCCACAGAGGATCGCATACTTTTTTCCTAACTGCTTCCATACAGGGTAAAATACCCTGGAATAACAACAAGCAGGTCTTTCGGCAAGTCCTGCTAATTATACCATGTACTGCCATTTCTAAAGGACGGTTATCGATTGGTGTGAACCTCAAACTTTAACCATGAATTGTTTTTGCACCCACGGCATCCTGTTACGATCGCCAGTTTATGATTGGCATGAACGTCATACTTTAACTGTGAATTGTTTTCGCATTGACGACATCCTGTTACGATCGCTGTCACCTAGAATGTGTGTAACCTTAGGTCGCCTTCATTGATCTTTGCTTGGACGCACACATAAGCGTATCCAGGGGGGGGGGCTTTGGGGATTGTAACACCCCCCCCCCATTGATAAAAAGTTAACATGGAATGGAATACCCCCCATGTAAAACCCCCCCCTTCAGTGGTGGTAGCCCCACCCCCCTTCAGTGGTGGTGACCCCCCCTTTCAGATGCTTCTAGATACACCTATGGATGCAGATGTTTACATGCAGCCAAGCACCAACATCTGTTGATTTGTTTATTATCTACAAAAGTGTTTACTATATGTATACAAAAGAGCGAGAACATTGACGAGTATGAGTATTATCAGCTCGTAATTGCTGTGATAATTGTAGTAGTGGGTAAGAACCTCTGTATTCAGCTTGAGGTTGAAGTACGCGTTGACGCCAATGGTAAACCGGCCTTAACTTCCTACCCATTGCATCACAGATATGCTAGAATTGGTGATAGTAGTTTCTTTATGCCGCCACTTTCAAGAACTCTAACTTAGTACGGTCACATCCGCGAAGCATTTAAGGTTTTAGAGAACTGCTTCGTAAATACAGCATGATTGGACATGATCTCCAAATATGTAAATTTAAATCGACTTAGTTACTGCGGAGAACTCAAATAAAATGCTTGCGGGCCATTGCAAAAGTCCAAACCAAAGTAATACTGGGATAAAATGCATTTGTTTCACCTCATTATAAAAAAGACTGCATCGACATCCATGTTAATTGATGAAAATTTTGAGAACTTGCACCTTGAGGTAAAAAACAATGACTTCCCTATCCGAATAACCATTCTCTTTTAAATATAATGGTGATATTAAATAACTACACAATTACTTACCTCACTGCTGTGAAATACCGTCGATCATTCAGAGAAAACTTGTTTCCCTGGATGAGGGTGAAATTAATAAACCATGATGCATTTTAAAACCCATATATTTTAACTACGTTCTCTTAAAATAGGAAAACAAGGATGACTGTGACTGCTTCCCCTTTATTTTCTTAAAAATTGCACTTTCCAGAAGGAACTCATTATATTTTCTCTACTTTCGGAACACAAAATGAATTTTTCTATGGTGTCCAATGCTGAACTGACATTCACTGAGTTTGGGCAGTCCGGTCCATCATCTTCCTGATCTTCCTCCACTCTGGCATCTCAGGCACATCCTCAACTTCATCATTGGCACATGTGTCTACATTGATGTCCACCATTGTGTATTCATCAAATGATGCGTTGACTCGCATCATCTGTGCCAAACCCACCCAGAACTCGCTGTCCATCGAGTCCTCTCTCAAATCTTCATACACGCTGTTGGGTGAAAACCCAGCTTTACGGAAACAGTGAGCTATGATAGTTGGTGCAACACATATCATCTATTAGTGATTATGTCTATCTATCTATTAGTAATTATAACTAAAACAGCATTCCACTAACATAAGACATTGTTAACACACGATTCACCTGTCCTCTCCTCATTTCGCTATTCTAACCCCCTTTCCATGGTAGGTGTTCTAACAGCCCCTGCCCCACATCTTTGTGGCTGCTTGCATGGTAGCATGTGAAAATAGATAAGAGGATATGGAGAGATTATAGAAGAAGGGAAAGGAAAGAATATACTATAGAAGAGTTAAAGCATTATATGAAGGAACAAAAGAGACATTGATTCCAATGATAAGAGAATAGACTGGAAAGTTACTATAGCATATATGAGCACAGGATGGTATTCAGAGACAATGGAAGGAACATATTTTAGTGCTAACTGCAAGGAGAGTATGTCTAATACCCCAAGTATGGAACATAAATGAGATGTTGATAGGGCTAGTTTTGGCCCAGGAATAATGGACAGCAACAGAGCTCTTTGGGAAATGAAAAGGAGCAAGTCTGTGGAAATTGATAATAATACATCTGAGGAGTAAAGGGCAGGAGTAAATTCTATGGGCCTGTCCATAGAAACTGAAAAGAAAGAGTCAGAACCTGAAGATTTTGAAAACTTATTTCTAATTCTGACCCTGGACAAGAGTTGAATAAAGAAAGTCAAGACCATGGGACCATAAGTTAAAATTCTCACATAGCCAAGATGGATCTTAGGATTTGAAATAGAAAGCTGTAGAATAGAGCAAATGACTTTGTAGGTGATGACCAGTTTGGGCTTGTAAGAAGAAAATGATAACAGAATGATATTGGAGTCATCTTCCTTACTTACTCCCATCGCCAATTTAAGAAAGAAGGTTTTCGGCCCCACCAAAAACTCCTCTTCTGCAGTGTCTGTCTGCTGCTTCCACTCTGAGAAGATCTTTCCCAAGATATTGCGGTCATGCAAGCATTAAAAGAAAGAAACTTAGAATATGGTTGGGATGTGTTCATCTGCTTCATAGACTTCAAGAAGGTATTTGATACAGTAAATTGGAATAACAAGCTAATGTTAACGCAAACATTAGGTAAAGGTTGGAGGAATAGATCAGGAATCTGTACATGGACCAAGAGTGTGCAGATAAGGGAAGAGAATGGGAAATCTTGATGGACAACAATTTCATTGGTTGGTAACTTGGGGGAGGCAACTGACAGCTGAGGTCATTTGCACCATATAGGAGAGGTAGGTAGGTTGGTTGGGGAAAAAGTATTATCTGGGGAATGGAGGAAGGGTGAAGAGATACCTGGCATCGGCATTAACTTGCTCTTAACTTATAGTGCCGGAAGACCATGGTGTTACATCCCATCCAATGGACTGAGTATTGCACTTGAAGTGCTCTCCACTAGGCAATCTAATTAGGAATCGAGATTCCACAGAAAAATATTTCCCACCGCCAGGATTCGAACCCAAATGCTTGGGATGAGATTCCAGCACTCTAGCCTTCACACCAACCCAATCCCCATGGTTAATGATGGAGGGGGAAGTGAGGTAGGGAATGGGACAAATTGAGGAACAACAGTTTTTTCTTTTTCATGCGTACTTACTGAATGGGGAAGCATGGGGAGATTTGAAGGGCAGATGAAAGTACATATCTGTAGGTATGAGTAGAGCTGATTAAGTCATATAGATTTGCAGTTGACCAGGCATTTGCTAACTAGCAAGCAAAGGGGCTGCAGTCATCAAAGAGTGTTTTATAGAGAGACAGTGTTAAAAGTTAGGCAGAAGAGTTACCATATGAATGCTATTTGATGAAAGTCTCCCAAAGTAGGAGGGCTAGAATAAATATTTAAATTGGAGAGTACGGGCAAGAGAAGGTGGGACAGTTCACAGAGTGGAAGTATTTGAAAAAGATGGCATTAATAAAAAGTGTGGTTAGCATATTCCTTAACCACCCTAACTACAAGGAATCAATCTGATTGGGGGACCAAGGGAAATAGGTTCCCAATGAGTGCAGAAGTTGAAAAAGTTTGGGAACTACATTTGTAAAATGTCATAACCCATTCCAAAATGCCTAGGCTCCTCCTAAATGAAGTGTCCTTAGTTTAGGTATCAACTAATACTTACTGACTTCAATGTTCACAGAAATGGATAGTTGGGTGGGCTTCCCATTGCCATTCCCAACTTTATTTTCTGTATGGCACCATCACATGGACTACCTTGTGTCTGGCTTCTACCCTTCAACCTTTCTGGCATGGGTTGCCCTACCAGGTACCTACTATTATTATTGCTCCCCCTAGTCCAGATTTAGGAGTCATTGGAAAGTGCAAGCCCTTCCACTGCATCAACGTTGTAATCCAAGGAAAGCAGGTAAATAGAAAGACAGCTAAAAAAAAGTGGGTTATTATTGGGTGGGTGGGTTAGTGGGACAACCAGGCATTGGTTGATTAATAATTCAAGGGACTACCAGCTTTGGTAGATGCATTAGAAAATCACTACAGGAAATACAGAATGAAGATTGATAGTAAGAAAGCAGAAGTAATGAAATTTCATAGCACAAAATCAGGCTGTTCATAAAAGTAGAAGGGCACAAACCGGGGCTAGGAGAGCAATTAAACTTCGACTTGGGTGGTGCATTGCAGGAGAATGGGCACAGTAGCAGGGACATTAGAAGGAGAATCGCACCAGGAGACGTTCATCCATAGGGGGTAGCTGATGATGGGGAACTTGTGTAAAGAATAGATTGGCGAGGAGATCTGGAGTGTATGGTGGATTCTGAGAAAAGAGACGAAATTAAGCTGCTGGTATTTGAGAATCAGATGCGGAGGATAAGGTCATAATAGAGGTGATGACATTAGACTGGCCGGGGAAGGAGAAGAAAAAGAATAACCACAATGAACAGGATTGAAGAAAGGTATGGCTTATGCTATGAGCTTCAGGATGAAATCGTGTAAGCAGGAAGGGGCCAGCATTTAAAAAAATCTAGAGGATTAATGTTCTCTTGAATTTAAACCCAAACCGGTAGATTAGCCAATTAATAATATTTATTCCTTCTCTTCTCCATTTTTCAACAAATGTTTTCCAAGGATTATAATACACATGTCCCACTATCTCTCATAATATCTCTGCATTTTTCTCGATTTTTTCAAACTCACACACTATGATATATCATCCATTCTTCTCCGACTGAGCTTTCCTTCTGTGACAAAAGATGCCTGACTTACTTTACACCCAGCTTACTTACTTCTTCCACAATAGTATGGCATTTCTCCTTCTGATAAACCAATAATGTTTGCTTCACCTCATTCCATCATTCATTGAGGGAAAGTTATTTTTGGATAGTAGGGTAATTTGTGGCAAGATTGTTGCAACTTTCAATTGAAAATTTCTCACGAGTATAATACGACTTTGCCTTCCGTGGCAATAATTTTACAATCAAATTTCCTAAAGAGCAAGTATAAATATACTCACTTGAACGTAGGTTTGTCTATGGAAAAGCTGATAATTGGAAACATTTGAACAAATGCCAAGAAAAATACAGCCATCAGGGATACTGACAGCAGTACAACACGCGCACCTTTTTTCTTTTTGTAATGCATGGTATTTAGCGGCTCAATTGTTATTCCTGAATGAGAGGATCACTGAATTTCCCTCCGACTTCTCACTCATCACGGAACAGTAAGTAACTTAAAATTCTTAATCCTTACCTGCCCATAATCAGAAGATTATCTTTCACGATTGATATCTAGTTAATTAGGTTTAATATCAAAGTAATGCGAGGGCAATGGATGGTTTATTCCCATAACATTGTATAACCCATTGGATGGGATTAGCTCCATTTGATAATCATGTATTTACCTCGACATATTCGTGATTGATGTTAATGAAAAGGTGTTGACTCCCGATTCTCGTGATTTCCATGTTCTACGTACTTACACAGTATTCAGGGATAAAATACGCAAACGTCACAATTCATATAATTTTTAAAACTATCTCTGCTGCGCGCCAAAACAGACATTCGTTTGATGAGCCCACTGAAGGCGCCTAGGTGCTCCCTTATGAATAATTATGTTACCATCAGAGGTTATTTACCGGCAAAGGCTGGCTTAGATTGTTGCTGGCGCATTAGGAGTTGTATTTCTAATATTTTTTCAGCTGAAGGTCCTTATCGCTCCATTCACTATTTCATTCTTCAGCTCGGCACTCGTTCGACTGCTTTACATACCGTCTGTAAAGCGTATTATCTTTTTCCTCGCCCCCGCTTACCCAATATCTTCCCCTCAACCATGGCCTTCAGCATCCCTTCGCCCCTCATCTCCTGTTCCAAATATCTACTTTGCCTTAACTCCTAATGCCCTTCAGAAATTTTCACTACTCACCCACCAAACCAAGAACTTACTCGTTCTTCTTCCCATCCGTCCACCGCCCTTTCACCATTCTCCCCCACATTCTCACTCTCGTCATCATTCCGCATGCTCCATTCTTTTGCAGCTTTACAATTCATATACGAATTCATATATATGGATCTGGAACGGGTGCGGAATGCGGAATAGGAGCAGCTAGTTTTTCGGGATGTCCTCCGCGTCGATCCATCTTCATGACGACAGGTTTGCCGGTGTCTTCAGGTTTCAAACCTTCAGGACTTCAAACCTAAATACGCCTGCTGAAACGCCGGTGAAACTGTCGTCGTCACGAAGATGGATCGACGCGAAGGACATCCCGAAAAAGTATAGCTGCGTCTACTCCACCGACTCCACCACTCCGCGGAAGCCTTCATCAGCATTGCGGCAATGCATCTAGCCAATCACACTCCGCCTTTCCGCTATTTCCATGCTTGTGATTGGGCAGATGCATTTCCGCGTTACGCACCCGTTCCGGATCCATGATCCGGATCCATGATCGGCTTGAGTCAGTCTTTTATTTTAATTCAAATAAAAGGGCTCCCGTCATTTATGCTCTCCAATTAGTGAACGCCCCCTTTGCCAAAGCTATTCGTCTCCTAATTTATTTACTACTTTGCCCATTTTCCCCCTGCGTACTGCCAAGGTATATAATTATACATTGTTGTATGTAGGTACCTGCTCTAGTTTTTGAACTTCTACTTTTATGGCGAGCCTCGTTTCATTGTCCTGTAAAATCTTATTAATTGAATTTCTTAAGAAAACTAAAGTTATGGGATTTTAAATAAAATAATTATGATTGATCCTCCTTTCGTATTTCACACATTGGTTTTGTAATGCATCTACCATTTTTGTCAATCCTTTGCCGAATGTCTGACTATATCCAACACCTAGTTTAATAGCTTTCCTACAGCCTTCATTCCCACATCTAGCCGTTCCCTAGCCTCTTTTACATTTTCCTCGGCATGCACGTTGAAAAGCAATGGCGACAAAAAGCAACCTTATCTTAAACCACGACATAACGCATGTGATGACCGCGATCTCCCTTAAAGATCGGTGATTTTTTCCCTCCGGCTCATTGGAAATGACACGACATACTCTGCGCCTGCCCTGATTCTCCATCAGATTCACCTGTGCCGTCTGAGACATTAATTAGTTTCGAATGAACCTTCTAGCCCTACAGTCTGCTCCTTTATTCATTAGTATCTTCATTGATTTTTCCAATTGAGTGGTTAACCCGGGAAAGTTACTTCCGTAAGTTTCTTCTGCATGACCTTGCCGAGGATTTTACTCTGATGAAAAAATTTTTCTGAGTTAGTGCAGAGCCAGGGTGGTTGCTGTTTACACTGGAAAGAATATGCTTCTGCAATCGTTTTGCCGAAACTTTTAAAAGTTCTTCAAGCATTCTTGCAAAGCCCTTTACACCGGCAATTTACGTCGAAAGTCGCTTTCTGCAAGTAACTTGCGCAATAAACTTGACAGTGAAAATTCACCGTATCAAACGCAGGGCCTAATTTCAGCCTTGCCTCTACGGTACTTCGGTAGTTGGTACCTATACCTCTTGCAATACCGGAGTGGACCGGCCGTACATCCCAGGAAGTTTCAGAGCTCCGGTGCTTCTAATTCCTGGTTAAACTACTTTTCGAAGTCCACAAAACAATTGGAAAAACGTCTTGATTATGTTCTCGGTTCCTTTCTCCATATACGTGTTTTCATCACCGCTGTCGTGGCCCCAGGGTCGGCTTCCCCTTACTCAACCCGAACTGGTCGTCACCCAAGTACTCCTTACCCCTCTTCTACAATTTTCTGTTTATGATTCAAAGCCCAACCTAAGCCGCGCGTGAAACTTATTGTTATATAATCCCTGCATTCTGATGTTTTTCTTCTTCCTCGGTATGAGGATCCACGCTGATTTTAAGAAGTCCTCTGGCTCCCTTCACGTACTTGCGAAGAATTAGTTCGAAAAATCTTCGCCTTCCATAACTTCCAAACTCTCCTCCGTAGTTACGTTATCTACTCCCTCAGCTCTCTTAGCCTTCAGTTCCCGTAGTGCCTTCTCCACTTCGCCGTCTCGTATCCCTGGTCTGCTCGCTTATCCTTTTATTTAGTGATTCCCTTCTCTCGATCTAAGTTCACCCGTCTATAGCCTCCGTCATATAATTCTTCTATGTATTCCTACCAGCGTCGTAGCTAAGGGCTGGCTAGGCGGGCGGCTGCCAGGGGCGCAACATTCAGGGGGGCGCACTTTGCAGACCTACAGCCTGCGGGCCGCTGGAGCACAGGCACACAAAATTAAAAGGTAATGCTAACTCACATAAATAACTTGCATTTGATGACGATAGGCGCCCCCACAGATTAGTAACAGCGCCCCCAACTTAACACACAAAATTTGTACCAAACCCTAAATAAAAGATTTTTTAAAAACTTTACACGCAAACCAAAATTTTGTCACACTCGCACATGAACATTGGCTGTATATCCACTCTCCAGCACCCGCCGACCAAAGCGGCCGGGCGGCGCGGCGTGCCGGCTCGGCGCCAAACCGGCCGTGTCGATCGTAAACGGAAAGTTAAAATAATGTTCGACGAA
This sequence comes from Pyrrhosoma nymphula, assembly GCA_963573305.1. Lineage (NCBI taxonomy): Eukaryota > Metazoa > Arthropoda > Insecta > Odonata > Coenagrionidae > Pyrrhosoma > Pyrrhosoma nymphula. The sequence goes on along the minus strand of OY754337.1, from coordinate 31,358,827 downwards.
AGGGCCAAGAATGATGCGGCCATAATGACTCCTCTTTCAAAGTTTAAAAGTCAGCTTTACTGTGCACTAGACACACTTACTCGGCAAATGGATGGAGATTTCAAAGTTTAGATGCCGTAGCTTATGGTTTTGGTTTCCAAACAGGACTTTCGTTACACGAAACCTCCACTGAAGAACTAAAGAAATCTGCAGCTGATCTCGTATTAAAATACAAATATGATTTAAATGCCTACGATTTGAGTTTAGAGACTGAAAGCTGCAAACACCAAATAAAATAATTATTTCCCGATTTAGAAAATACAGATTGCATTGCACTTCTTAATTGCCATGAAGAAAATGGCTTAGTGACCAGTTATACCAATATAGGGATTGCACTTCGCCTAGCATTGACGCTACCGGTGACTTCTGCCAGCTCGTGAAAGATCATCCGGCAAATTAAAATTAATAAAAAATAATTTACGATAGCAGATTGGTCAAGAACGTGTGAGTAATCTCGCTATACTATCGATTGAATATGACAGTGCAAAAAGTATTAATGTAGAGTATATTATTAACAAATTGGCCTCAGAAAAAGCTAGAAAAGTAAACTTTTAAGAGATTTTATAATGCCTAAATGAATGGACTCGTATTTTATTGTTTCCTTTTTTACACAATAGTAAGTAAGAACTGATTTAATACTTAAGTGTAAACATAACTTAAATTTCACTTTCAAAGTTATTGTGTTGTTTCTCTTCCTAAAAAATAGGTCTTAAAATAAGGCGCAAAATTCAAATCTTGCCAGGGGCGCTCATGACCCTAGCCTCGGCGCTGATTTCTACCCCATTTAATAAATCTCTTCCGTTTCGGTATCTTTTCCGTCTACTAGTAGTTTTTTAGTAGGCGTTTATTTTCGGTACCGCTTGCCCTCTCTTACAACATCATCACCCAAGCGTATAGCTCACCCACTTCCATATCTTATTGCAGTTTTTCCATTTCGTCGCATTCTCTTCTAAACTAATTTTCTTTTGCTCCATTGCTTTCTCGCCCAAGTCAATCGTTTTGTTCCTTATACCCCCTCCTTCCTAGTTCAATGCTGGTGCTTTCATACTTCTAATTTTCTAATAATTTCCTTGGTTATCCATAGATTTTTAGCCCTTCTCTTTTTCCCCATGCTTTCTCTGCCGCTCTTATTATTCCTGTTTTATTATCTCCCAACATTTCTGATTTCCTCATCGTTTCTTTTGTATGTTTCCACAATTTTGCATTCCATTCCATTTAGCCACCCCACGTTGACTCTCATCTCTCTCTCTTTCTCTCTCACTAAATTACCTTTTGACTATTACTCAAATTTTCCCCGATATACATGATCTCAACTTGCACATCTCCAAAACATCTATTTTCCCTTTCTCCATTCCCTGTTTAGTATTTTCTAGCTTCCCTGCTCTAGTTTTTGTATGTGCTAACTTTCCAAGTTTCTATTTTTACTCATGATTTTCTCTTCTTCTCTCTGGCCTTCTTCTTTCTCGTAGTTCTTGTACCAGCCTTTTTTGTTGCTACGCAAGGATTCTGTGAGATGACAATCATTGCGGCTTTGATTCGCCCACTGCCGGGCACGGCACCCGCCCAAGTTGGCCGTGTCCCCTAGTTGTCAGTTGAATACCCTGTAGTTGTCTTCCATTTATCTAGGAATTGGATCGTTGAGGTTGCAATTCAATGCCAACGGTATTTTTTACGTGACTTCCGTCAAGTGGACAACCTTTCGTCTGGCTCTTACCCTTCTACCTATTTGGCATCGGTGCCCCTACCTTGAGCTAATATCACTGCTCCCACCAGTTCAGCTCTAGGGGTCATTGGAACGTGCAACCTCTTCCACTGCATGAAGGTTGTAGTAAAGTATGTAGTAGTAAAGTAGTAAGGTTGCAGGGAAAGGTTCCTCTGAACTAACGACGGAATATCGTCGATCATTTTTCCTTCACATTTTATTCCAAAAGAAACATTTTGTCGTACACGTCGGCTTTTGGTTGGATTGTAATTATCTTACAAAAATATTATAAAAACTTGCTAAATAGGAAACATTAACGAGTGGACCTCAAGGTGGCTGGAGCGGTAATCGTGGGTCATTGAGTGCATGTACATTTTAATAATTTTTCAAGTAATTGAAAAAAATATTCTAGGACTACATCCATGCGCATAATATTAAGTGCATCTATTTATGCGGTGAAACTCACCATGCAAGCAGTAATGGAAATGATTCAAGAATAATATTTTGCATTTTTTCCTTTAATTGAAGCATGTTATGACTCGAGTTTGCGGCAAGATATTCGAAGTTTTGGCGAAAATATATTTATATATGTTTTTTTTTCGAATCGGCATGACACCTTAATATTTGTTAGAAACCAGTATAATCATATGAAATGCATATTATTTCGCGTTTAGAAGAAAATATGTACCAATGTAATCGAATTATTACGATATATATTTCATGTGCCACAAGACTACGTGTCCAAATAGCATTGAATTGTCAAAAAACCAAATCGGTAAGATACATTTTTTTTTAAATTTTATCTTTAGTTATCACTAAAAAGGACACGTATGGAAAATTTCACACGAATCTGTAGATAAAGAAAAATCGCTCCAAACACCTTAAAAAGAAAGACCGAATGGAATGATAACATAAATCGCATGGGCGAAGAAAGAATAGTAAAAGTAGCAAGTGATAAGTTACCGCTGAGAATAAGAAGTAGGTATAGCGAGAGACCAAAAAAAGATAGAGTGTGATTACCTTACCGTCGAACAAGTATGAAAGGCGGAGTGATGAAGGAAGAACAGGCAATCTGCCTAGTAGGTATACATATATATAGTAGGTATATATATGTATACATATATAGAAGGAAGAAGAAGGGAGTCTTTTGGTTGGATTTTATATACCATTGCCGACTTCGTATGAAGTTGACCATTGTAAACGCATCTACTGGCGATCGAGCGGGAATGCGAACTGGGGAAATTTGCAAATTCACGAGTAAAATAAGTAAATCTGCTGATCCTGCAGTTTTAAATTAGAGAATTTCAGTGTGTCATACTTTGAATCCGCGGCATCGTCAAATGTTTCTCAGGTGCATCTTTTGCATCGATCTTCTCGTTATGGATTGCCTCATTCTGAGACCGATGTGTTTAAATGCTTTCCTTTGTTTCTATGTATAATGTAATTGTGATTCCAAATGTTCTAATTGGAATTCAGTTCATGACAATTTTCGTGGTGTAGAATATAAACTGCCTGGAATTGAAACAGAATGCAGTGTAGTGAGTATGCTATAGTATTTAAGATATAGTCAAAGGAAAATGTTCATTTTACAACTACAAAAATACTTATCATGAATGGCGCTATTTGAAACTTATTTTACTTTGATTTAAAAAAACGCCCACACCTTCCTGTTTCGTGACTTTTGATTTAGTTACATTTTTCTACGCCGAGGGCAGCACAATCCAGGAACTCTTAGGCACATATCAGAGTCCTCTGGATTGCCGATAATACACTACATAGTAGTGTATTATCGGCAAATGAGGGAGTAGTGTTGAGAACGGCCATCCAGAGGACTCTGGCACATATCACATAGTTCTGCCACCTGTAGGTTTTATGGGTAATCTAAAGATTTTACGCAGAACGGCGCGAAAAAAGAATTTTAATAATCTGTTATCCTTCGTTAGTCATACAATGGTCTGTTGCAAAATCAACTATATCATTAAAAAGGTAAGAAGAATCATCTCGTACATAGGCCAGATTTGATGTTGTGCTATGCAGTTTAATAGTTACGATGTATGTAGGTATATACATGCATAGCCACACTCTTCTTTGAGTGACATTCTTTAGAATTTCATTGGTTGATGTCCTGCATATCTTTTGGAGGGAAAAGAGGTATTGTGGTATATGCAACTGAAATTGACATGATAATATGTGAGCAATATTGAGATTCAAATTCATGTATCTCCACGTTCTCCTAAGATACAGCCTTTGAAATTTTTGGTTTAAGTTACCGGCAGCCCAGAATATTTTTTCCCGTTCCATGCACTATGGAACGGGAAATTCTCATTAATGAGAAAACATTATTATCTCACGTTGCAATGTTGCATGCCTTGTAAGAGTGATGTGTAAATGTTGTGCTAACCATGAAAATGTCTGTGCAACTTCTAAATAATACAGTAGGTACATACCTTATAGACAGTGGCGTGCAGAGGTTTAGGGTTTAAACCCCCCCCCCCCACCCCCAAACTGAATTCGTTTTCGTTCGCTTACCTGAACTAGCGTTTAGAATTTTGCTTATTGGGCTGAAAAATATAGTTGAATTGTCTTCACGAAAAGTCAATGTTAATTTAATTATTGTTTTTGTAAATAACAATATAAATATCATGTTACGATGATGCACATAAATATTAATGAAACCCCCAGAAGGAAATTCTGCGTACGCCACTGCTTATAGGTCCGGGCTAAATTTCTTTGTTTAGAAGTCCCGAAGCTCTGAAGTACTACATGGTTTGGAGGTAATGGAATGCTCCTCAACTGAATAAGCTGAAAAAAGGTTCTGTAGCTCCACTCCGGTAAACAATAAGTACCGGAGCAGCGCTTCGGACGGCTCCGGCTGAATTTAAGCCCTTCGGTAGGCATTGTTAATAAGAGTTTCGTAATATTTTCAACCACAGCTAAATCACCAGTATTAATTAACTCATTTAAATCAATCCTCTCTCTACATGACTTCAAATATTTTTCTTAACATTTTAATATCGATGATGCTATGAAACATGAAATCTATGTCGATAGCTGTCGAAAAAGTTTTTCAGGACGTTGATAGTTTTTGCGCCAATGCAATTAACATTGTTGTGAGAAAACCAATTAAATTTATCTGCTTAATTCTTAAATATTTATGAATTTAGGAGGACGAGGGCTCATCATCTACCTTAAATCCAGTACTTTTTGCAGGGTACTTCACGTACTGTTTGACCCTTTACGTACTGTTTGCTGGAGACCTGTTGGTCTCCAGCCTTGTCTTCGTCTCAGATACGTATCCAAACTACGACTCACTGGCATTATTGCCAAGCTAGCGATTGTGTCGTTAGTTCTAGCTACTTTTATAAGCTTTTGGCTGCCATATAAAAACTGTAGCGCCTAGCGACAAATTGTCTACTTTTCACGAAAATTGTTTATTTGTCTACAAAAATAGTGGCTTAAGGCTTTTTTTTTGCTTAGAAACTTATTGTGCAACGATATCGTGCTTACATAAAACTAATTTAGTGTTAGTCTGTCATGAGGCCTTGCAAGGTACCATACATGGCACAACGAAGTCCCCCATTTCCGTCCGCACTTGTGCAACAGCGAGAGGAAGTGGGAATCCCCTTTTTTAACACTTTGAGCCGATTTTTATTCTTGGACTTATCCACAATACTAAGGTTTCAATGGACTCGTAAGATACTTGTAAAAGTGTGTTATTATATGTTAATGGAAAATGAAATAAAATAATTATTATAAAGTTTAGAAAAATTAATTATATACGGGAGAAAAAATAAATTTAGTGAATTCCCATCTGGTGACAAATGTGTCTATATTCACAGTCTATATGTATTGTACTATAATTGTGTAAATCGTTCATCCAGACTAGTCGTTTGGCAAGAAAAGGAGGGAATTCCGATTTAAAGAGAATACTGAAAACTCAACAAGCTCTTCAATTGATAAAGGTGGAGAATTATTTTCTGGTTTGTCTTGTTGACGCAAGGGAAATATGAAGAAGATGTAGCACGGCTATTTCACCCGTCCATACCAAAGTACGTATTCAAACATCAAGCGTGTTTCCCTCGCTAAAGTTGTGTTGAGCTTATAATATTTGAATTAGACTCAAAAATATAAAAATGAGAATTGATACTTGGTAATGACGTAAAACATCGGGATACTATCGAGCCTACAGAGGCTTGATAGCTAGTTATCAAACATTTATTTTCTTAGAATTTATAGACGCCAAGTAGATGCATTGGCTTTGTTGAAATCTTCACTCAGTCAGGAAGAGGTACTGCTATTCAAATAGTAAATCAAATGGATTGATACATCCTACTCTAAGATGTTAAATGTTTTGAAAAGATGAAAAAAAGTTTGATGGGCGAAATGAAGCCGACACAGAAGGGGAGACAAGTTCACAATGCGAATCTCCACTTTCGAAGCACCAAAAACTAAAACCACGGTCAAGTCATAGTAGGTACACGTCCGATCCGATACCTTAACGAAATAATAAAGTGACGTGCCGGTACGAAATGTTTCCGAAAAAGTAAATTGCCGTAACGGTCCGAAACTTTAACGAGAGAATCAATTACCTTGCCAAAAACTTTACGGCCAGTTGCGTACCCAACAACATCTCTGTAATTATGCAAAACGTCAAAAGCAGTCGCATGAAATATTTATGAGTGGAGAACTGCCAAGAGTTCTTCTTACGTCGTGTATAAGCTTCACCTCATTCCCGAGACAAAACTATTTACCAGGTTTGAATTTTAATATGAAGATACATTTCATCCGGGTATTACACCGGTAGGTCCATTGTTCAGGGACGACAGTTTCGCCGGCGTTGCAGTCGGCTTCTTCAATTCAGTAAAGAGTGGATGCAGTATGTTGGCCGCCTTATATATCTTATCCGTAGGGGTTAGGTCACTCGTGATTGGCTGTTGCTGTTTTTCTTTTTCCCGCGCAAAACGCGTTTCCAGGCATTCGCGCGGGAATAGCCATCTTCCCTATTGAAATTGTCTTCATTCTTGCTTATTTCGATGGCCTCCCGTATAAGACGTGGGAAATATCTCCTTCCTTCGGAAATTAGCTTAGCTTCTTCAAAGTTGATGTCGTGGGTAGGGCCCGTCCATGTGTGCTCTGCTGTGGCAGAGAGTCATATTTGTCTGTTCTTAGTTGCCCTTTGATGCTCCATTAGGCGGCACTTGAGGGATCTGGAGGTCTGCCCAATGTAGCTACTCCCACAGCTGCAAGTGACTTCGTACACTCCGCTCTTCGACTGCATAGGTACACGGTCTTTTACTCTGACGAGAAGGCTTCGGCGAAACTGTCGTCCCTGAACAATGGACCTACGCGGTGTAATACCCGGAAGAAATGTATCTTCATACTCATCAACCCGCGGAAGCCTACACAAGGAATTGAATTTTAATACATCATCGTCAGGTGGCCAAAGTTCAGTGATGATGATTTCATAACATCAAGACCTAGGTTGTAAAGAAATTTTATTTGTTTGAGTATTTTTGGATAACTTTTATTCATTGTCCACGCCTGTTCATGTTCACGCCTGAATATTATGAATTTGTAAGTACCTAAATAGACATTTAAACTTATAAATGGGGTGAGTGGAGATGAAAGACTCCAGGCTTCAGGCTTCCCTTTGTGACAAGTTAGGTCCATCAGCTGGAAAATTAACCTCTGTCCTCTCGGCATGAAGCGGAGAGTTGTTTGCAGTTCAAATATTTATCTAGTTCTTTTTTATTTTTAAGCTGTTTTACATTAGCGCCCTATTTGGTCGAACAATCGTTGATTGGACTTTTACTAAACTTATTTTTTTAAAAGAACATGGCAAATACCTATTACATACAAGATTTGTTTGTGGTGGTATACAGTGGACCCATTGATCGTGTCTTTTCAGCTGCGGTATACTCAAAAGAAGAAAGTGGGCTTGTTTATGGAGGTGGAATCATCTTTTGAGTGCTCAACGAAATGTCGGGT